>OX595842.1:14832112-16032112 GCA_951392215.1 Epirrita christyi
CTTCCACTGACCGCAGGTAGGATGGGCACCTTCGCTTCCATCCAGATCCTGAACCTCATGCTGATCAACAACTGCGAGGCAGGGTTCTATCTGTTCGCTTCCATTTATGCTTGTAAGTATTATAGCAATGAACGCAATTCTGTGCATCATTGTCTAAATTTAAACTGCCCTAATATTATCGTGGTCCCTTTCATTTCTGTCTATAAGAACAGGCGCGCGATAATTTTGGCTAACTTTAAATTTAGATACTTAAGAGAACTATGCTGTTTGGTAGCTAATACCTACCACAGAACACATACACATAGCACATAGTATACAGACTCTATATAGAGTCTGTATACAGTGTATACTATGTTGTATACTAGCCAATAGATAGAAGTCATGGCAACCTTTAATTTTATGACCGGTGTATAAAGGCACTTCACCCTCCCCAGTCACGTGTGAAGGATACCTTACACAAACAGATTTGTTACATAAACTCTAGGTGGTAAAAATTATTTGCTCCAATTTTATTCCTTAAGTAGGCTAAAAATGTTTATATTGTATTTTATTTATTGTCGATGGTTCCGCCAAACCAAACAAATATCTAGCTACCTACAAGTACTAGCACCTTACTGATCAAGACTGTCCTGCCTGACATACTCATTTGCTCGTCATCTTTCAGCATCCGCGATTGTGGCCTCTTTCCTCCCGGATGACCGACGATTGATACCGGCGCCTGTGAAACAAGTGTCAGTTGAAGAAAGTGCATCAACCGGCGATGATGGAACGAATAATGGACAGACACAGATGTATAGAAATCTGAATGAATAAAGTTTTGTAAATACCTATTCCTTATAATTTTCCTACCATATAGAAACCGGTAGATTTTAATGCGTTACCAGAGGCCCAATTCTCTAATTTAAAAACATTCCAGTCTCAATAAAATCTCGTGTCAGTGCACTGTCACGTATAGTAACTATTACTTAATCATAATAGTATCTTCGCGTATACAGTGCGACTAAGAAGAGATTTTATTGAGACTGGAATGTTTTTAAATTAGAGAATTGGGCCTCAGGTATAGACAAGGTAGGTATTATAGTTATTATAATATATATGGTGCAGGTAGGTAGGTCTTCTAGGTAACTATAAGGCTCTAATCAAAGCAAGGTACTGCTATGGTACCTTACCTATCATTGATCCACAGAAAATATAAATTTATCACTTTCTCAAATATACCTATAGCCATTGAATTAGTAATATAGGTACAACAAGAACTTACGACAATATTATCGATGCTAATGGCAACAAGTTGAGAGAATTCTCGACAATATAGGTATCATTGCCTATTATAGCAACAAGTTGAGAAAGCTTGTTACAGTAATACAATATCAAAGCCAATAGCAACAAGTTGAGTAAAACTTGCGATATTACGACAAAACTCACTTCCGCTTTAGCCGGAAACGGAAATGCAGATCAGATATGGGTAGTTGGAAAAAGAGAAGTGTACTCTTAAAGTGTACTATTACTACATGTCATGTTTAGAAAGATTGAGCATAATAAATGAAAAAAGATGAAAAAATAAAAAAACTGAAAAAGTTGTTACCAAAAGATCGCAATCGCATTTTGCGGGTGTAGTTTATTTACCTTTTTATAATTATTTATTTAATTCAAGTAACAAAGACTTTAAAGGTAGGTTATTAAATCAACACACATACAATACAATTCACATAATTAAAGACAAAACACGTATGTATGTTCCCCACCTATATAATAATGCATAAAATTAAGATAACACCTATCTAACACTTTAGGTTGGTATTAGGTGTATGTACCTACTCAGGCACACCCACGACCGACGCTCTACCGGTACCTAGGTATTTATAATAAGTTAGGTCCTATTTTTATAAATCAACATTATTATAGGAAGGTAAATAATACTTACATTTTAGAAAATGTTAATTTATAAATACCTATGGTGGTACCTACCTATGGGGCTGGCTGGGGTCCTATTCTGGTTGGTAGCGGTACACAACGCATGCGGGGCGCAGCGCCACCGCCCGGTGCCGTGTAGAAACGTCACGTCCGTCATTGTCTTGTCAGTCATAATGTCTTGCATGTCATGTCATCTTTAAATCAGTCCTCGTTCGCGGCCAGCGTTGCCGGTGCAGATTTTTTAGTCCGATTTTAGACTTTTTTTAGCTTCAGTGGATCTGTTGCTGATCTTGATATCGGACTTTTTGATCTTATTTGCAGTCATGCCTGCAAAAATATTATGTATCTTCTCATGGAATATAATAAACGACCAGTTGAGGCCAGGCCAAATACCCACCAGAGACCCGAGGCGACGACACTAAGTACTTATTTTTTATGGAATGTGGCGAATGTGTGAATGATTATGAATGTCGTGCATAAAACTTCAAAAATGACGTGTGATGCCCTAGATTACCATTTCTTAACATGGATGAATACGGTTGCAAAACATTAAAAAAAAACAGAGGGTGTACTACGAGTTTTGCATTGCAAAAACCGGAATGTGAAACGTGAGCATTCAAGTGACTTACGTAGCAGCTCAATATTTCAAGGGCCTTGCGTTGTATTGCTACACCTCTGCTTCAGGGCTGCCTAGATAAACATAAAAACACAAATGTAAAACAAATATTATCATCTCCTGTTGTTGTCGTTCATGCCCTGCAGGTTCAAATTTGGTCGCACTCAATAAATTACGTTACGAGTATCGAGATTTCTGGTATACATTTAGGATTTAAATGTTCATAAAAAAAATATAGGCAAAACGGATCTTTTTATTGGTTTTTGGATGTTTTTTTGTTTGGTTTCGGACTTTTTGGCTTGAGTGCCAGCAACACTGATCGCAGCTGCCTTGCGATCTGCGGTCGTGCCTAGCTTAGTGTCGGTCGATCATTATCACATTTTCTGCTGAATTCTAAATTAAATCATCGATCGTAGGCCGAGGTCTTACCCTGAGCAACATTTAAGGACGCGCTATAATCATCTTGCATCGAGGTAACGTCGTTTTCTGCCAGTTTTGTGGTATGGGGAAGTGATGTCCGTCCTCGCTCATTTCTCATTGATTTTTCAATAAATCGAGTGCGGAGTGAGTAAACATTGACGGAATTTTGTGGAACGTTAACTGTGTTGTTTACGGTATTCTCTGAAGGTGGTACTAAGCTCTAAGTTTTAGAGAATCCCATTAAAAGTGTTCTAAACGGCGAGTCATTTGCTCGATATCTAACAGGTGTGCCCCTCGTTAATTAGTTGAATTTTATGGCTCCTTTTGGCTTGTTCAATTCATTTGTACTACTTATTACCTATACCTTTTCATAATCTCTTGAGATTTATGTAAAAAATAGACAATTCCACTATGGATAAGTGTTTCCCAATACATACATTATCACAATTCAAAGTCCTGCCACAGTAGATACTACCTACCTACGTCTTCCAAATCTCATATGTTCACTAGACTATAATCTGATAAGTCTTTATCAAAGTGTCACCTGATTTTTGTTTACATCTTTACTGATTCATTATTTTTCTGATTTGTACAAATTAGTTGTAATTGCTATCACAACATATTTTCAAGAGTAAGTAATTAATTGTAGTTTAAAAAGATAGTAGCAGCCAGCATCTTAGAGCTTCCATCTAGTAGTGATTTGGATAAATTAAGCTATCTTCAGATTAGTTGAAACGATCTTTAGATAGTTTAACTTTTTCATTTGTACTTCATAAATTTTGTACATGCAGTACATCATTTTCTTGTCCTTCAGGTCTTAAAAGGCCACTTTATACTAATCATAATATGAATCATAATACGATTCATACAAAAGAATTGCTAAGGATCTGCTGAGAATTTGGAAAATGAATTGCTACCAGATGAATTTGCCACATTGAGCAATTCATTTTCCGAATTCTCTGCAGATCCTTAGCAATTCCTTTATATGAATTGTATTATGATTCATATAAAGTGGCCTTTTTAGACCTGCTGATCCCACTAATAAGTGGTACAACATGTTTTCTTCTTCCATTCCTGTCTATCAGCCGTCATCTCGGTACTCACTTCTTTCTTACCCATGTCATCTTTCACACAATCCATCCATCTTTTTGATGTCAAATGCTGGATGAGGCTTCCCCCATCAAATGCAATGGAGGGGATTTGCCATAATCACCATGCTTGGCAGACGGATTGGTGATTGCAGTATTGGTGCTAATTACTCAGGTGGATGCCGCTGCCAATCACCTAGTTTAATCCCTTAGTCGGCTTTTACGACTTCCACGGGAAGAGGCGGAGGGCTCTATTCTTATTTCTTAGGCTGGATATATCACGGTACATACATGGGGTTTACCCGTGATCATGGTGCATGAAACTGTGCCGAAATATCGGGAATCAATAAAGCTCAAAAATCATGGTAAATATCCCGTTTCTAGTGATAATTATGTTAATAACCATGATAGTTTCAAAAGTTACATACTTATTTATATTTGTACAAAACTTTTGTATATTTGTACAACTTATTTCTACATAATGACTTTAATATAAGTTACATACAATCTTGCTAATCCACCACTTCGTTACACAAACTACATCAAATAATCTCTTTATTTATTTGTTTTTTAAGTGTTTAAGCAAAAAACTTACAGATTATTTTAAAAATCTTTGACCTCAATTCAATTTCATTCATAAACACTTATTAATACATGAAAACATCAACAAATTACTAATTCTACCTACATTCCAGTAATCCGACTTATCCGCTAATCTGGCCCTTGGGAGTGCCAGCACCAATGCTGTTTTGACAGATTGTACTGTACTTGTATTAGTTATTATTACAGCTCAAAGCTGATGCGCGTATATCTTATTAATTGTCAGTGCACTTAAAATGTTTATCCAGTCTATTTTTAAAAGAGTTCACTGATGGAGCACTTATCACTGACTCTGGAAGCCGGTTCCAGTCGCTGACGACACGGTTGGGCAAAATATGCTGTATGTTTGTAGTTGTATGTTTTTTCTGTAAAACACATTAGAGTCTGTTCAGAAAGAGAGCCGTTGTGACTAAATTGTAAACTACATATTAAAACCATAATTAAGAGCTGGTTTCTTTCTGTTAGCATTTTGAATTAGAAACTAAAGACACAGTTACAGCTCGCTCAACAAAACAGGTATTAAGCACAGCAGCTCCAATCCCCAACGGGTCTCTCGCTGAACACACCTAAATATTGTAGAATTTATAAAATACTTATTTTACTCTTATTCAAACTCTGTGCTGTCGTCTTCATTGCATTGCAAGTTTAATAGATAGATAGATAGATAGAAAATTCTTTATTGCACTTAAAAAAAAAGTACAAAGGCGAACTTAATGCTAAGAAGCATTCTCTTCCAGATAACCTTGGTGTATTGTAATAATACTTAATTGTAATTAATAATTAACTAATTATCAAAAGTCTTCTTCAAAGCTTCAACATCAGTTTATTTTGATTTTATTAAAGTTAAAATATTCTCATACTACTGTCATCAGCATCATCATCATCATCATCATCATCATCATCATCATCATCATCATCATCATCATCATCATCATCATCATCATCATCATCATCAGTCTTCATCTCGGTTAGTAGTAGAACTTCTTGTGAAGAGTTTGTCCGGGGAAGTACTACCACCGTACCTATTTCTGCCACCAAGCAGTAGTGCTCGCATTGCTGTGTTTCGGTTTGAAGGGTAACGGATGCCGGTGAAATTACAGGCACATGAGACTTTTCATCTTTATGTCTCAGGGTCGGGAGCACGCGTGTGATGCCTCTGGTGTTGCAAGCGTCCATAGGCTACGGTAACTACTTTCCATCAGGTGGGCCGTATGCTTGTTTGCTTGCCCTTTTACCTAGTATAAAAAAAAGTCTACAGAAGCCCACTGCTGAACATAGGCCTCCCTCATAAAATGGACATGTTGGGTTACTTACTGAATGCACATCCTAATATAAGGACAAAGAGAACTCTTACAACAGCAAATCTGTTGTAAGTATCCAATATCAGTTGATCCAGTTAGTTTTAAGTAAGCCGATAGCTGGAAAAGTGTTTGTTACAAGCTGTTGTTTCCATCCTGTTTTTGAACAGTATTTAATGGAGTGAAAAATTGTAGTTACATTCAAATAGCTTTGACCGTACATTTACTATTTGGAACCTACTCTCAGGTAGGGACAAAATTTGCTTTAACTAGACTATGTCCCTGTAATAAAACTGCAAAAGTCGAAAAGTCTGTACATTGGTAATATTTTCCCAAAAATTTCTCAAAATGTAAAAATTAACAAAATCAGTAATCAACCATTCTTAGAATTTTGGTCGTTATCACATCATTCAAAAACGACTAAACCGATTTTGATGGAAGTTTCACAGTAAGCTTGTGGTACAACTTAGTAACTAGGATAGTTTTTATAATGCAGGCACCCCTCAAAAGGGGATAAAGATAGATAGGGGAAATTTAAAAACTGTGACTGTGACATTTGAAAATAAATAAATGACGAGTGCACCACTACAAATGATATCGGCTGTTGACATCACATCCGATAATATCCGGATCAGCCAGATGATCCTAAATTATTCGGATGTCTAGCCGATCATTTACTCATAATGGTTGGCTTTGTGTAAAGAATCGTCCAATGGCGTCTTCATTGTTCCAAACCGCAATCGAAACTACTGTCAACCATTTTGGTGTGCGCAAATTCAGAGTATTACTGTTCAGTTTAATGTTTTTTCTAGCTTACTATCCAGCACAATGGCGAGTAACACCTGGGAAGAATTTTTTGCCATCCACCTCCCCCCGCCGGACTTCGAAGACAACAGGTCACTCCTAAAAGAATTCTGCGAGAGACATGACAGCTACGGAAACAAGATCGTGCTTGTTACGGTAGGTCACGTGACATACACATGCAGATACCACAAACTAGAATGGCCGATTTACTGGTATGTAAATAGCAGCAAAATCAGGTCAGCAGGCATTTTATTTGGCGGCCTAGAATGAACTGCTGAACAGGTCGTCTGACCAATGGAATGTCTGCTGTGATCACTGTCCTGGCATGTTTATTAGCTACATGAACCCCCGACCCTCCAACTATCGGCTGATGATGATGATGATACTTCACGCATCCACATCCACTCTCACCCAAACAGACACATCTCACACACACGGAAACTATCTTTTGTTACCTTAAGTTTATCATGGCCAAGTTTTCCCCGCCTGTGAAATATGCTTAGACATTTGATATTTTTAAATCGTTAATCTTAGAGGTGCTGTGGTGTATGTGGCCTTAGAATAGACCTCTTCATCTCCCCCCGTGGATGTCGTAAAAGCCGACTCAGGGATTACACCAGCAGATGGGCAGCAGCATCCACCTGAGTACGCGACACGAATATTGGGATCACCAATCTGCCTAACAAGCGTGGTGATTATGGCAATTCCCCTCATTGTATTTTATGGGGGAGGCCTTGTCCAGCAGTGGACGTCTAAAGGTTGTTGATGATGATGAACCTAAGGTAAGGGGCCGTCCATTAATCACGTGATATTATTTTAGCATTTTTTAACCTCCCTCCCCGTTGGTGATACGTGGTGAGGTTTAAGACTAACCCTCCACCCCGCCCCCACCCAAAATCACGTGTATTTTTAGTACCTACAAAGAATCTTTATTTTTTTAGGATATTTTCTTTAAATACTACAGGTTTAAAGTATAAACTAATTTTTTTTTGCTTTTCCGTTTAGAAATCGCGCGTTTGTCGAAAAAATAAATACACGCTATATCTTACTACACCGTCCTCCCCCCTTTCAAGCCTCACATGAATAATGGACGATCCCTAAATATATTGTTTTAAAGTTTGAATCCTATTCAGATGTTATAAAACTCAAATTCCAGTCTGGAGGCACGACGGTCCCTCTCGAGCACAACACGGTTCGCTTCGTTGACAACTTCAGCGCAGGGAACAGAGGGGCGGCTTCTACCGAATACTTCCTGGAGCAAGGGTACGCGGTGATCTTCATGCACCGCCAGAAGTCACTGGAGCCTTTCACGCGGCACTTCAATGGTCAAAAACTGCTAGACATGCTGGATATACAGGAACGCGGACCCAACACGACTATCTCTGGTGAGTTTCCCAGTTCAATTAGCGTCATCATCAGTCCGTAGCAGTCTACTGAAGACATGGGCTATGTCGCGGCTGCCTTCAGGACGAGGAGACAGTGGAGCATGTGATATTGCACTGCACAGCCACAAATGAAGCCAGGAAAAAAACCGGACTCCAGGAGCCGATAGAGTCTTCATCCATTACTCACTCTGGGACACTGGAACAGTGCTGCCATCAGCCCAGAGTCCTTCTCCGTTATTTTAAGGAGTTGGGCTGGCTGGGCTAATGTTAGCAGGGGACAATGCCGGAAGTCAGTGCAGATCTGATCTCCCAATTTGATTTAGAATTAGCCCGTAGCAGTGCAATAGGCCTCCCATGAAATGCCACGTCGAATGGTCTTAAGCCACCTCCATCCAGACTTCCTGCTACTTTTAAAATGTTGGTCTATCAACACTTTCCCACACTGTTGACCTTTCTACACTGTTTCATCCGGTTTGTAGTTGCCACTAAAGATCCTTTAGTCAGTTTTGTGACCTGCCCATTGCCACTTCAACTTGTTAATTAGCGGTTTAGGCTTTGCGTTGTGTCAGTCAGTACTTTGGTTCTTATATATTTAACCAGACTTTACGTCTTGAAGGTAAACCAATCCTCAAAGAGCTACAACGTGTATTCAGGGCCATCTTAATCCAAGGGAGAACTTCAGTGGCATGCAGAAGTTTTTATTTGACGGAATTGGCTTGTAGCTCACCAATCCCAGCCCATAAAATTTTTTCCATCGTGGGTAATAAATTATGTAAATTTTCAGTGAAGCCCGATAGCGTGGATGTCCTAGCTCCTATACTGCTCCGGTACAAGGCGGCGCACGCAGCCGGTGCCATCCTCCATGTGTCCTTCACCACCGTCTCCGAATACTTTTGGCTGCTACGAGCCGCCTGCGAGTGTCTGGCGAACCTGGGTCCGAGAGCGTTGCTGTACCTAGCCGCGGCCGTATCCGACTTCTATGTACCCAAGGATAGAGTCGTGAGTTGAAGCTAACTATAGATAAGCTAAATATAATTTTAATGAACTCCCTTTTCCCCATTCAAACTCTATGGGTGGTCCATTATGCCGTGAGAGCTGTCTAGCTAGGTAATCAGCCAGCCTAACTCAGTCCAGAAGCATAGAAGTTTCCTGGGGTCTTCGCAGGCTTCGCGGAGTGACCTCGGCTTTTTTTTGGGGATTTGTTCACGTTGAGCTGCTACTCCCACGCATTCCAGGACTACGTGGGCAGCCTATTCTTCTTCGGTCAGACACCCCCTGCAGAGTGAGCTGTCTGTGACTCTGATGTTGTAGAGGTTTTTGCTCAGGAGACAGTGTCCTGTGAGTGTTCCCACGATGAGCTAAATATAGATCTACCTCTTCCGAATAAGCGAGAAGACATCAGTTCAATTAGGATGTACCCTATTTGGCATTGCACTGCGCCCGTCTTACTGAGACAAAGATGAAGGTCTCATGTGCCTGTAATATCTCAGGGACCACCCTTCAAACCGGAGTACAGCTATGTGCTCACGTTCACTTCTGCTTTGCGGTGGAAATAGCTTTGTGGTAGGTACTTCGTTTCTGTAATCCTTATTTTTCTCCAACAGCCAACGCACAAGATACAATCGGAGAGCGGAGCCCCCATCATCCAGCTTCACCTGGTGCCCAAGCTGCTGGCGCCTCTCGTCAGTCTGTGGGTGCCGGAGGCTTACGTGGTCTCCTTCAAGTTGGAGACGGATGACGCTATCCTGGTCACAAAGGCCAGAGCTGCACTCGAGAAGTATAAGCACAAGGTGAAAATAGCACATTAAAACTGCAAGTGATCTCTCTCTCTCTCTCTCTCGCTCTGGCGCGGCGGGCTCGTTTCGCTCGCCACTTCACACGTAATGCGAGATAATACACCTTCGCTCACCTTATCTCTCTTATCCTTTAGTTCACTGAATGCTTTGTGCTTTTCAGATGGTGGTAGCTAACTTAATGCAGACCAGGCACCACAGAGTGATCCTCGTGTCTCCCGACTCCAGCCAAGAGATCACGCTGACCCGAGAGGAAGTTCACGCAGGTATGTTCTCTTTTGACATTGCTGATACTTTTCTACTCTTGACTACCGAGAGTGAACGAAACGTTAAGCCAGATAACAGTAAAGGGTACAGCACACCGGATGCGTATGCAGCACGTAACGTAGACACGCGCGTCTTCACGTAGGTACACGCTTGCGTGCACGTCATGCAAGCGGTGTGCCATGTCTCATACAGTTCCATACATCACAACGTCATGGTACGACGATCTGCACGACGACGTACGTAGCCGGTGTGCTGTAACCTTAGGTGATGTTCCTTCTGATGTTAAGCGGCTACAGCTAAAATACCTCTTAAGTCACGTCCTAGGCCCTAGGACTATGCACGGATTGTTCTGAGGCCCAATTCTCTAAGTTATTTTAAAACTACACTGAAAGTTAACCAAATACTTAATTGTAAATTAACAGAATGTTGGTATTCAGGTCCCTCATAAATAACAATTTAGTCTACTTTCAATTCATGGTGACCACCGTTAGAGTAGGATAGTTATATATAATTGGAAAGAGTAAAGAGAGACTACATCTACTTATGCTAAAATTAACGAAAAAACTTTGAATCGTTAAGTTTCGGTCACATTTCGATATAATCACATTACAGTGTTGTATTTTATGCCAGGAGAATACCATTTCTGACATTTAAAGTGCATCACACTCGCAGCAGACGCGGTAATATTTTATATGCGTATAAAAACTTATTGGATCTGAAAGTATCACAGACGTAGCAGATATGATAATATACGAAAATGATACATTCACGCGGAAACCTTCAAACTATATTGTATTTCAATTTGTATACGCAGATATAATCTGTCCATCTTTTGATATATGTCGGTGCCTACAGATGCTTGACGGTAAAATATAAGTTATCTGCTACGTGTGTGTTGCTCCTTGAGTTTAGTATAGAGAGCGATATGGACAGATACGCGCTCAGATACAGATATCTTACCGCGTCTGCAACGTGTGTGACACACTTTAGACATCGACACAAGATCCAAACACTATTTTAACTATTTTTTAGTTAGTAAATTGGGCCTCAGATGTTCGTTCAAGTCACTCTAATGCATTGCATTGTGCACCTACAGGCGTGGACATAGAGGCGAGTATAGTGTGCGCTATAGTGCGGCTGCACAGCGAGTACTGTTCGGGAGAAGCGGGGTACACGCGCGGGGCGCGCTGATGGTCGCGCGTCCGTCGCCGACTCTACCTCACGCACGAATAAGGGGGGAAAAGGGGGTAGGAGCGGGCCAAACGGACCAGAGTTAACACTCATAGACAGTACACAGTACAATTAAACTTAAAGAACGAACTTTGAACAATTTCGGTGGGTAACGTCACAAAATTTTGTGGTGTGAAATAAAAATCTTGGTGTGGTTCAAAGATTGCGATTGGGTAGTGAACTCTACGTATAAACAGTGTATTCAATCTATTTTGGTACTTAAACACTTGTGAACTATACAGTCTCAATGACTGTGAAAGGCGGCCGTAAAATTATGTATGTGCGCTGTGCGCTTTTTTCAAATTTTTATTATACAAACGTATAAAATATCTTATGAGTATTGGCGTGTTAAAATCAAGAATATTGGGGTGGCTGGACATATTATGGGTTAACAATGTATACCAGTAAGTTTGTGGTAGCTGTATCGTGTTTGTATGATTTTATACGAAAAACATGTATGTGTTTTTGTATAATTATATACAACAAACATGTATGTTTTTGTATAATTGGCTATGAAAACTTAAAGTAGATTATTTATGTATGATAATATTTGAGCAAGCCGCCCCAAATGTTTGCTATATCACTTTTTTATATTGTAATACAATTTTAAATAATGTTTTACTTTTGTTAAAGCTGTTTACAGCCTTATTTTATTATTATATAATTTATTTATTGCGTTGATTTATCGGTTTTAATATTAAACTCATTTATAAATTATTATACTGGTAGAATTTTGTAAAACTTTATGTATGTGCCCCCAATTTAGTCCTACTAATACTTAGGTACTTATACAAAAATATATTGTATTATGTAGTTATATAAACTTTTAAATAAGTATGTATTGTATACCTAGACTGTTTTAAATATTTGTATCGTTAGTTATAATTCTAAAGTACATTGAATATATAAATTTTATATTAAAGATTATATTGAGTATCATGCTATGAAATCACTTGTCGAATATGGGTTAAAAATCTAAAGAGGGGTGAAATCATTTGAATATGTCGCCGTATTTAGTTGGCGATGCGTAAATCTCGAATATGGTATTGACTATTTATGAAAATATTTATTATTGTTATTGTAATCTATTACATAGGTGCATATTCTTATTACGTGGATATCATAAATAAGCATTATGACATGTCATAATAAAATCTATCGAAATAGTGTGATCACCAAACTCATCTATATCAATACTAATATTATAAAGATGGTAGAGTTTGTCAGTTACAATGTAGAAGATAATCTCTGGAACTACTGATCCGATTCTGAAAATTATTATTTTATTTTGGGAAGCTACATTATCCCTGAGACTATAGACTTCAAAAACTCGCAAACGAAGTCGCGGGGTATTAGCATTAGCTAGTGATTATATAAGTCTAAAGAATTCATCTGAGTTTAAATTGATCCCCTTAAAAAGCTATTTATATTTAAGCTCTACAAAAAACTAGCCCTGTCATTGTTTGGCATTATCCAGAGGTAATAGATGGCAATACTCTAAGTATTGTTCATCTTTTGTGAGAATTTGACAAGTAAGCCTATGTACATAATATGTACAAGCCTGTCTACATATCAAAAAATCTTTTTAACATTTTGAAGAGTTAACAGATAAAAACTAAGAAATTGACACCACTCTTGTATTATGTTTTATTCGAATAGTTATATATCAAGTAGTTCTACGATCAAATTTTTATCGCTTATATATGTATTCGAATGTTCTATGTACTGATATTTAAAAGGGTTTGATATTATTATATCGAAGTAGAGTTTAGGATGTGTTTATAAGAATACTTTTTCATATTTGTGAGCAAATTTTTAAACATCTGTAGAAATTTTAGAATGATTACGAATTTACATTTGAATATGAATTTAAGTGGTTGCGGTTGGTACTCAAGAGGAAGGACCTCTAACTCTAAATGGTCAACGAAACGTCAGCAGGAGAATAGTAAAGTACCTACGTGATGTATAGTCGTAATTTTTCTAAAATGATACCAAGCCACGATAATTTCTATTAAATCTGTATAAATATACAAAATCCTATTAAAAAAGAAATAAAATGACTTTAACTTCTGTTTTATGAACTCAAAAATCTCTTAGATGTAATCTTGTGATTTTTGTTGCTATCTAAATTCGCGGTAGAAATCCAAAAATTTGGTTTTACATAATTTTTATTGTTTCAACCTGTGAATGTTTTTCTGTCGTTTTAAAAGACTGATTCGTTTGTTTTTTCTGATTCATTTCTTTATTTTGCACACAAATATGTAAACATATTTGTTGTTTGTGTGAGTGTCTTCGTATATCATGTTACGGATTATAAACAGATACATGTACTTAGTATAAAAAGTATACATTGGAGGTGATTCTGTCAAGCATTTTCTGAAGCTTAACAGCGCTAAACCTATCGCGATCTCTTTCATTCCAGTCTGTTAAAAAAGGACCGCAATAGTTTTAGCTTTAGATAATGCTGTAGGTACAGAATCCACGCCATTTTAATCTTTGGTGTATTAAAACTAAGGAGCTATTTGCACAACTGACTCTTAACTTATTTATATCTCGGTACTTTTCAAGCATACAATAAAAAACTCTTAGAAAATTTACCTACTGTATAAACTTTGTGCAAGTCCTCTTTAGACTTATATAAAATAGAGCCAAATAGAACAATTAAAGCTGAAACTGTGTTATCCCTAAAATTGTGTTCATTGCTATGAATAATAATGAATAATAAACCATAACACGACGACTGCTAACATCGCAGCGCACGTCTGTGTTTATGTTTTTTTTTGGCGATTCTACGCTCGCATTCTTTTTTTTCCTACGATTTTTTCTTCATGCGTTTTTTTCCTTCATCTTTGTGACGACACGCAGGCGTGTGTGTTTGACGAGGCGCTAGTACGCGGCTCACACACGCGTCTATGTTTTGACTTGAAAAACTGTATTTACACGCGAATCTTGTAAAACAGTCCGCAGTCGACGTGATCAATAAGATTGCGAATTCTTAAACCGTGAATTATACATTATTATTTGTGTGTTATACATTAAACGTAATTATACAAAAACATACATTTGCAAAATATGATTGTGGTGATATTCAACCGGTTTGCAGCTTGTTTTTTTTTCCAAATGTTCATGGTTTGTCGGAGTAACGTTCATAGGGTTTTTACCAATAATTCTTCCATTTATCTCTACTATTGTGCCTGTTTCTATACAGTTTACTGTAGTGTGTATTACTGGGCTGGGTATCTATCGTTGTGATATTCGTGTGTATCTTTTGAATCTGTAGCTATTATAGAAGGGACTTTATTAGATGTGAATTAAATAGTTTGACATATTTTAATGTATCATTCGGTTTTATTTAAGACTTCTCCCGATTCCTTTAGATTTGAAATAGCCGCGCCAATAGCTCGAAATATAAATGGCAGCTGATGTACTGAAGTATAATGACAGATACAGTTAGGAGCGTACCGTGTAGCCCTCTTGAGCCTGCTCCATTCAAGTTTGCTCGTATTTTCGATGTTTATTAATTTATTTATTTATTCACACACTCTGAAACTTACAGCATAAGCCAAAACGTTTTTGAAGCAGCACACAGAATAACATGGAAAACAAATAGTAGAACAAATTGGTAGGAACCTACTACTATTTGAATTGATTTTATTTGTCAAAATGTTTGCAGAGATAGGATATAGAGACTACCATCTAGGCCTGAGGTTTGTTAGTTAGAATTACTTTTGGCCATGGTATTTTGGAACTACAAATAAATAATAAGAAACTGACAACAGGCTAAGATACTTATAGATCGGGTCTACAGAACTTTATAAACTTTGATTAATTTTTATCCAAAAGTTTATTATGGAGCGGGCTATTGACCGCTTATTGGCGCGTCTTATTCAACCTCGCTATAAAATATGTATAGTGATTTTATTATTAACACTAAATATTTATAGTTCTACCAAGAAGAAGTGTTGGAAATATACAACAACCCCTCCCCCGTTCCCTCTAGTTTTATCTCTGCCGTCGAGAACTAACCCTGTAGATGCCTGTAGGTCCCTGTAGGTGGACCATAGATTTTAAAACCGGAACTATTTAGAACACAACTTTTTTAAAATTCGAGACCTATTTGCTCTGAATAAGGACTAGCTATTTGGTACTTATAAAAGACAGTCCTGACATTTAAATAGTAAAAGAAAGTTAAAAATTACCTGTCAGAATTGCACTAAAATATTTGTAAATAAATAAAGAATACACGTTTCCGTGCTTATACGCAGTTTGAGAGTTTGTGTTATTTTTGAAATTATGGTAAGTACAAGTATTAGCAACAGGTTCCGCTTACCCAAAGAAAAAATACAAATTGCTCGCAAGTTGCACAAGCAGGTAGGTATCTTAAAATAATCTATTTTGTGGTGTGGTACGGTGATCCTATTAATAAGGTATTTTGTCTGAAAGTTCATGCTATGTTGTAATAGATATCGCAGGAAGTTGGTGGATGGAGGTGGCTTACGATAGTTCGTTGTGGCATTCTTTTGGGAAAGCCTAGCCGTGGACGCCTACAGCTGATGATGATGTAATGCAGTAGCCATTAGGTTCGTGTTACCTTTACAGGAAGAAGAAGTTGAAGACATTGTTGGTGATGTAAAATATACAGACTCTCAAAAAAGTATAGCCACATCGAACGTGTATTCAATGGACTTTACAGATAGCGGCTCAGACAAAAATAACTCTTCTGGTATGGAAACATATGTGATAGAAATCTGTGACAGCGAGGACGGTGATACATATCCAATGCACGAAAACATAAGTGTTATTAGTGTAAATAATATGCCCGAAACAAGAAGAGATGCTCATATACAATGTGAAGATGATAATAAAGTATTTAGAGCTACTCCAACAAGTTTACACAATTGCCCCGTACTAGCTCAAGAGATCTTCACACAAACAAGCAAAACTATATTAGAACTCGCTCAAACTGAGTTGGTCAAAAAAACTCTAGAGACCCAGACATCGTTTATATCTATCACAGAAAACAAAACTGTCGAATACAGAATAGGATACAAAAACTCCATCAAAAACATCGAAAATAATGTCCAAATCAGCGAAGAAACAAATTTAAATTATGTTCTAACGAACGCCTTAGAAGATGATTCATCCAGGTTTCCCGTATCTGATTCAGAAACTATTAAAAGTGATGACGATATCAGTGAAATTAGTTCAGAAGACAGAATCATTAAAATTATTGATAAAGAATCCAAAGAAAGTGACGAGAATGACGAGGTACAATACGAAAACACGAGTGATTTCGAGGAATCGAATGGTTCGGACTTAGAAGACTCTCTGATGGAACCGCGTCATCTGAGAATAGAAACGGACAACAGCAGCGACACGAGTGAAGTACCGCAATCCGTCGATGGTGACGTTAAAGAACTCTACAACAAGCTTGCAGAGAGCATTGACTTACAAATGGATAAACCGTACGAACCCGATAAACGTTTCAACACCTTGACACCTTTAACCGAAGAGTCTACCGTTAAGATAGACAACAGCTTGGTAGACATAACTCCTAATAGCAAAAACATTTCCAAATCCATCAGCGACTCGGAAAACGATGTTCTATTTACAAACAACGCTGGAGTCAAAGTTAAAATGTTCCCCACAGATTTGAATAAAGACTCTTTTAAACTGCCACCGATTCAGAATCGATCTTGTCCAAACAGTCCTCATTTAAACTTGCTCTTCTCTCTGCATACTCCTCGAAGACAAAATAATTCTGAACTGCTTCCATGCCTATACGAAGAAAACATGGTACGGGAGCTAGATAGATGGGAGATTGGAACTAAAGACCTGGCTTCTGGAGAAAGTACGCGTATAAGCGGAAGAAGTGGTAAGTTATTTATTTATTCAACGAAGATTAACAGCTTAATTTAGAAACAATCTAAGCTAACAAAAATAGGCATCGGAAAAGTCAATGAATCGTACTCACGGATAGATTAGCTTAAAAACGCAAACAAACATTGATATGTTTCAGTTTCATAGTACTAATAGTCAAAATATAAATAGCTTAAGAATTATACCTGACATAAGCTACGAGTATATGAGTTGGATGGTATCAGCAGGTAGGTACGGAAGATACCTACTGAGTATAATTCAATATAATATTAGTTATTCGCATAATGCACAAACTGAACTTGAGTCTCCCAAAACTACTAGCTTGGGTTTTCCTTACGACGGAAAAATAAGGATAAGACTGCGTTATTCAATAGCTGAATTCCCATTTTCACCTTACTCATAATATGTCAAAGTGACAGGCGTCTATGAAATACTCTCACAAGTCACAAATAGTATGGAGCTGTAGATGTTCTCAGGAATAGCTTAAGCCCCGTTATCATCAACGCCCTAAGAGAACTGGCCTTACTAAAAGAAGTGAACTTATTACAAATTGCTGTTAAACTTTATGGGACAAACGTAAGTTGTCACCTAAAGCTAAGTGTAGTTTGCCGAGATCTGGCATAAATTAACTATTTATCTATCCTTATCATTTTTTAATACGTTGAAAAACAGAAGTAATTAGCTTAAATTTATCGAAAATCTTCTGTAATCTATTCTATTCTTTAGATGCTTCACAAGAAAAAGACAGTATCCACCTACCACCAATCCACATCGAAGGTTATGTGGTGAACAGTAAGATTAGTAAAAACGACACCCAATACTCGAACATGATTAAGATCACTCCAAGTGAGACTCTAGAAGATGCCATCAGCATTAGTGAGAAGATATTGGAGTTAAAGCAGAAGAATAAAATTGGAAAGAAGCCTCGGTCCAAGTATAATATAGTGTTAGTATTATCAAGTTCTTGGTGTGTCCGGCTTAAGATTAGACCCCTTTTCCCGTGGATGTAGTAAAAGCCTTAAGGGATTACACCAGGAAATGGGCAGCAGCATCTACCTAATACTTCACCAAAACTGCGATCACCAATCCGCCTGCCAAGCGTGGTGATTTTGGCAAATCCCCCTATTGTATTCAATGGGCTGGCTTTGTTCAGCAATGGACGTAAACAGGCTGGTGATAATGATTATCACACTTTTTTTTTTTATGCTACTTGTCGAGCAGACAAGCTTACGGCCCATCAGATGGAAAGCACAGTTACCGTAGCCTATGAACGCCTGTAACACCAGAAGCATCACACGCGCGCTGCCGACCCTGAGACATAAAGATGAAAAGTCTTATGTGCCTGTAATTTCACCGGCACCCGTACCCTTCAAACCGAAACAACAATGCGAACACTACTGCTTGGCGGCAGAAATAGGTACGGTGGTAGTACTTCCCCGGACGAACTCTTTCACAAGAAGTTCTACTACTAACAAACACATGCACATAACACATGCATTTAACTTACTTTTTAGCAATAAATAAAAGTTTAAGAATCAAAAACTGAATTCTAGTGCCTTAATGTTGTAGAGGAAGGCCTATTCTAAAGTAAAGGCCTTCAAATTAATTAATAGTTGTCGAAGGCTTTTCTTAATAAAAATACTTGTTTTCAGCTTTTGCGTAGTTGGGTTTTAGTTTTTAAACTTCACACCCCTTTAGGGGGGAGTCTGTAACCATCCCCTTTTTAAAGTATAATACATTGATTGTTAAGACCTTCCAAAATGTCTCTCAGGGCACATGACACCAGAAGTTTATCTCCCAGCAGTGAGTCCCCTGATGACCTCAGGCTCTGTGACGCAGCAGAGAAAGGTAGCGATGTTCTTTGCGTGGAGTTGCTGAGAAGATTGCGTTCCTCTTCGTGGTTAGTTACAATCAACATTAAAATGAATTTGCTAGAAAATAATTATTAGTAGACAAAGAGCCCAAACCTCTACTATAAAAACCATACTTATAATGAATTTTGGTATCTCCATCATAAGATTGGAATTTGGAGGCCCAATTCTCGTAATAAAAATTAGTCAAAATAAAGTTCGGATCTCGTTCCGATCTATAGTGTCGATGTCTTAAATGCCAGAAATGGTATTCTGCTAACTTAAAATACAACACGGTAATGTGATTTATATCGAAACTTGAACGATTTTCCAAGTTTTTCGATAATTTTAGCTTAAATAAGTTATATTAAGACATGACAATTCCTTAATTGTTTGCTGACTACGAGTTGCTGCCCAAATTATATTCGCTAATTTGGATCAGTTGAGGTATCTTTAGATCGTTTGCAGCGGTCTTTACACAGCTGAACTGTTTAATTTGTATTTTTTATATAATGTATATACTTCTATTCTTTATGTATATAAATGTTGTTTTTATGTGCCGATGGTTTTCCTAAAATAAATAAATAAATAAATGACGACCCCTGTGGCGCGGCGGGCGAAGGTTCGCCTGCGACGCAGGAGGTTGCGGGTTCGATTCCCGCCTCGGAACAAATAATTGTACGATCTGCAGATATTTGTTCAGGGTGTTCTGGGTATTTTCTATGTATAATAAAAAATATCTATCTACATGTTTTGTAATGTATTGTATTTAGTATATCAGTTATCTAGTACCCATAACACAAGCTCTGCTTAGCTTGGGGCTGAATAATGTTATGTGAAATGTGCAGCATTTATTATTTATTTAAATACATAATATTATTTAGAGCTGAATATGAGTCGTTCAAATAACAGGTTCCAAGTGACAAACACATTGAATGATATCCCAAGTGTATTGGAAAGATTCTGGAGTGTCATTGCGGAGCACCGAATCGCTGATCTTATAAGACAAGTAAGTGAACCGAAAGATCTTGAGTGGCCTAGCTCCACTGTTAAGAGAAGGTCACCAGTAGCTACGAAGTTAGTTAAGTTAGTAGAACGAAGTTTGCTTCTAATTTAGCTATTATTTCTTCAAACTCCATGAAACAAATCAAATCAAAATGTTTTATTGCGTTCATGTTGTACAAATTAAGATCTTATGGTTAAGTTACAGCTTCAACATGAGCCCGGGTTGGGCACTGCAATATGGAACATGAATCCCAGGTGGTAACAATTATTTGCTACAATTTTATACCTAAAAATGTTTAGAATACTACCTACTGTACAGAGTACTACAGTCATTAAGATAATATAAATAGGTGCCTAATACCATACAGTAACAAATTATTTTTGAAAAAAATCCTCCAATTTATAAATGCTTTTTTTTATTAGGAATGCTTTTAAAATATTTTTGAATTTCAAAAAGTTTGATTCAGTTTTAATATCTTGGGGAATAGTATCATAGCATGTGTTCCGGAATTAAAAATCTGAAGCTTAACTTTGTACACATGATCAGTGCACTGATATTTAGACCCTTGGTGCGTTAGTTTCTTATATAATAATATATATCTTAGATAATGGTTACCAAATCATAAGTAAATTTTAAAAAACTAATTTATAAAAAGTGTGTCACAGCGGGTCTAGATATTAGTGTAGGTACTGATGTGAACAAAGTTTCATGGAGTTTGAAGAAACCATTGCCAAATTAACAGCAAACTTCGTTCGCGTACAAAAGATCTTAAGAGCTACCGATGACTTCCACTACATCTGTTTATATCGATACTTTTTGCTTGAAAGGTCAGTGTTCATGTTGAATCCCCTCGAACACAAGTGGCCCAGTCTGCGTGCAACACATTAGCTTCGGTATTGAAGAACACCAACTATACGAAGAAACCGGTATTACATTCTCTCTGATTTCTTGTAACTTCCTTATTTTTATTAACTTGAGGAGAGTATGGAGTTTTAATACTGTACTTGTTTTATACTACTTGGCAATCAAACAAGCATACGGCCCACCTGATGGAAAGTAGTTATCATAGCCTAGGGACGCCTGCAACACCAGAGGCATCAAACGCGCGCTGCCGACCCTGTGACATATAGATGAAAAGTCTCATGTGCCTGTAATTTCACCGGCATCCGTACCCTTCAAACTAAAACAGCAATGCGAGCACTACTGCTTGGCGGCAGAAATATTTACGTTGGTAGTACTTCCACGGACGAACTCTTTCACAAGAAGTTCTACTACTAACCATACCATATGACGGGCTCTATGGCGCGGCGGGCGAGCCGGCTGAGATGCGAGAGGTTGCGGGTTCGATTGCTGCAGGACAAATGTTTGCATGATCTGCAAATATTTGTTCCGGGTCTGGGTGTTATGGTACCCGTAGTTCCTGATACCCACGACACGGAATCCTAAGTGTGGGATCATGACTACGTATGTGACTGTTGTGGATGTGTTATATGTTATGTTATATACGTATACGTATGTCATAAAAGTACTGTAGTGCATACATGACATAGATATCTTCTTATTTTGGCCGTTTATTGTGTACCTTAATCTCCTTTTGTATCATGGCCCACGGGGTATTGGATAAACCTTTACTCATTTTTTACTCACAGGATTTCTACGAATCAGTAACCCTGCTACTAACAAAGACGAGCAGCTTCAGTCGCCCAGTGCGAAGAGCAGCTAACGTCGCCTTGGACGATATAGTAAGCAGTGTGGAGTTGAGCCATGCTGTTACAGCGCTCTGCATACACGGCACCAGGTAAGAAAGTGAATTCAACATCATTTTGTGAATATAATCTTACCTTCTTTTGCGGTTACTCTTTATAATACAGAACAGTTTTCATATTTTAATTAGTTGTAGTTTCAAGGCTTAACGAATGCTGCTTTAAGATCACCACTTGGATTCTCTTTCATATTTCCCGCGTTATCTTATTTGTGCTAAAGCTTGAGCAATATTTATGATATGGTTTATTACGAAATCGGATGCATGGAGGCGGCTCAAGACCGTTCGTCATGGCATTCTAATGGGGAGCCTTATATCAGTGGACTACTACAGGCTGATGATGATTACGAAATCTGTAGCAAAACCTCGTCACAGAGCTAATGATCATAAGTCAATGTACAATAGCAACGATTATGCCCATAACGTTACCTTAATGTTAAGAGGTAGACGCAGGTAGCGCGTTTTTATAAATTTGTCAATCAGAGGTCGCAAGCCTCCCTGTAGCCGAGCACTGAAAGTACTTCTTCGTTATTCTTTCCCTCCTACCAGCCACAAAAGTGCCCTGGTGCGCTGCGCGTCCGTGCGTCTGCTAGTGGTGTGCAGCGCTCTGGCGGGCGGTGGTCGCGGCTTGCTGCGCGTGCGACCACCCTCCGCCGCCGCCGCACGCACTCACGCATTGCGTGCGCTCGCCGCACTGCTCGACGATAAGGACACTGACACCAGGTTAGTTTCTGGGAGCACTGCTGGATTAGCGGCTGGTGACTAGTCTTTCGTGCGGTTCGGGCGGGAACCAATTGATTTTCAACTCAAACTATGTATGTGCCCAATATTTCATGCTCCCGAACGGTGAAGGAAAACACCGTGACGAAAACGGCATGCCCAAACTGCAACAGGTATAATCCGTATCTATTTGTTATCTCTTAATTAAGGCTAAGGAACTATTAATTCGTTTGTCGTTTGATTTGCTCATATTACCCTGCTTAAGGGAAGGTTCTTATCACCAGTGCTTCAGGTCAATGATCAGATTAAGGTATGGTCTTAAAAAGAACCTTGTGTGTGACCCATGGTCAGAGAACTAGTTTGGTAATACTGTAGGGTTAGTACGGGTTTTGATAGTTTACGAAACTATATGAAGTTTCGTTTTCTTCCATACATTTACTTGCAGCGCCCCTAGCGAAAACGAGAAGAACACTAAGGACGCTGTCAGTAAATGTATGGCAGGAAACGAAACTTCATATAGTTTTCGAAAACTATCAAAACCCGTACTAGACGTACAGTGCTCATGACAGGCTCATTTCGTGCACTTGTCACTGTCTTCTAATTTTTGGTCCTAGGACAGCGAGTATCATCATTGTTATGAACTATCTTGGTAATTCAGGACTGGCAAGTAGATAGTTATAGTCAGCACTAGACGTACTATATTATTAAATATTATTATATAGTTTCGAAAACTATCAAAACCCGTACTAAGTCCCCAGCATCATCTCCAAGCACCCACATATTATGTTTATTAATTAAATGTCAATCAACTACACTATAAAGGTGCTCTCACCCATACCTACATGGTGTGCAATACACCACAATCATATTTATTTTATCCATTTTTGGAAAACTTACAGCTAAGTAAACAAACAAACAAGTAAATGTAATATAGAGAGCCTTACAAGTTTCCACACATAGTTTCTTCGAATTTTAATGTCAAATTTATCGAATCGATTCCTACGTACTTGCACTGCAGAGAAGAACTCCATATTTTAGCTCATTAAAAGTATTTGTCGTGTTTGACCATGACGTAAGTCATCTATGTAAAGTGCATCCCAAAAAAAAATGTACAGGAAATATGCCGAGCGCTTCTACGCGATGCTACGTCCCCTGCCCAACTTCGAAGCATACTATCTCACTGACGTTAACGTCGAAACCGCCTCTAGGCAGATGAAGAAGTACGATAAACTCTTATGCTACCCCAGGCAAGCTAAGTGATATTTAGACAAAGACGAACCTACGCTTCATTTCACCAACCGACACCTATATATTGGGGACCACGCATGTGAAAGCGATAGAAGTCGTATGACAAACTATCTCGAACAGGAACAAAACTGATGCCTAGAGTAAGGCCTCTATAGGCCGAGATAAATAGACGTTACATAGCACAAGCTTAGCACGTACTAATGCTAAAACCTGTCCCTGTCACTGTCACACAAATGTTAAAACACGCGTATTAGAGAGAGACACGGACGATTTCAAAGTAAGACTTAAGTCCAGATAAATAGCGTACTTCACGGTGACTAAGTCTAAGCCTTACTTTGAAATCGTCCCTGTCTCTCTCTGTTTTAACATTTGTGTGACAGTGACAGGGACGATTTCAAAGTAAGGCTTAGACTTAGTCACCGTGAAGTACGTTCTATTTATCTGGACCTTAGACTTAGTCACCGTGAAGTACGCTATTTATCTGGACCTTAGACTTGGTCACCGTGAAGTACGCTATTTATCTGGACCTTAGACTTGTGGGTCGGTGGTGAAACGGGGATGAGGTTCGAGGAATGTTTATATGTTTGTTTATGAATCGTGAAGACAAATGATGTGTATAGTGGGATTGTTATTTATTGATTATAATGTATTGATGGCAGTTGATTTGCCATTTATATATATATATTATATTATATTGATATTTAAATTGTATTAAGAATATCAGATGACCAAGTTGCATATCTGTAGAGTCGAAGACACCCTATTTGGAATCTTTTAGTGCCGTTCTGACTTAAATTTCGTTGCATAGTACATGTATTTAAGATATTATTTATTGTTTTAACCAAACTGAATAAACAAAAAACAAATATTTATTGTTGTAATAGAATTCACTTAAATAAAGCTCAAAAATGTATTCGCATCTTTTATTTCCACATCACGTTGCCGTATTAGTTTTTTAAATAACAATATGTTAACCTACTATAGACTAGATTTTTTATACCCATTTACACCGACCAGTGCTTAGCATAAGAGACTAAAATAACAAAATTCAATTTTTCAATGAAAATATGTCATTTTCGAAAAATTACGACTATACACCACGTACTTTACTATTCTCCTGCTGACGTTTCGTTGACCATTTTGAGGTCCTTCCTCATGAGCACCGACCGCGACCACGCTCAAAGATCGTGCGACGAGAACTAGCCTGGCTCCGCCGCTCCGCACGTTCAGCCCGACTGGACAATGGGGCAGGCGGCGGGGGAGAGGCAGCAACCCGTTCACCGTCGCTCGCGTCAATCGCGTTACCGACAAAAAGCTGCGTACACACTGTGCTAATTGTATCACATTCCAGAACACCTCGGCCACAGTCCCGGTCAGCAGTCGCGGAGTTCAATACCGGTCTCCAAGAAGGAGATATTCCCCAGCCCTGGTCTCGGTTAAAATTCGTGGTAAAAAGTAAAGTACGTGGTGTATAGTCGTAATTTTTCTAAAATGATACCAAGCCACGATAATTTCAATTCTATTAAAATATGTCATGGAAAATAACATGCTTAAAAGTCAACTTCGGACTAAAAGTGGACTATAGCAATCTGTCATTACTTTCACGAAAGACTTTTATCACACTGTCAAGGTAGGTAATCATTTTGTAAATATATTTTTGTCATGAATGGCCAAAATATATTTACAAAAAGATAACTCAATTACTAGGCACATTATTTATACTGTGATTTCAAGTAGTGTGTTTACTATTAACGACTTACTTACCAACCTCCTAAGTAAGTTACCGATTTCTGCTGTCAAGCAGTTAGGTAGGTTATGTGAGAATTACTGTGTTCTGTTTTAAAGGGTGTGGTGCCGGTGAAATTACAGGCACATGAGACTTTTCATCTTTATGTCTCAGGGTCGGCAGCTCGCGAGTGATGCCTTTGGTGTTGCAGGCGTCCTAGGCTACGGTAACTACTTTCCATCAGGTAGGCCGTATGCTTAAATGCCCGTAATTTGCATATATAAGATAATTCATCTTTATGTCTTTGGGTGACGGGCGCAGTGCGATGCCACGCACACGCACTCTTAGAGGGAACATGCTAACCTAAGTTTTTTCAGTTATAATGGAACGAATATCACCATAATTAATAACAAAGTCAAAAAAACAAATTTATACCCAGACAACACTTTTATCAGCAGTTTCTTAAAGTTGGAGTAGGTAAGTTAGGTACGCATGTTCCTAACTTACCTAGGCAGTGGTGGATTTATACTAGGGGCAGTCGGGGCTAGTGCCCAGGGCGGCAAAATTTGGAAAGTGAGAAATAAAATTCTATACAATATATAATTAACTAATTCTTTTAAATAAACATTCTATCTTTCAAGAAATATAATTCAAGTATTATGTATCACATTAAAATTTTGTATATTATTTAATATAAATAAAACAATGTATAATAAATGCTATATAATACATAATAAATTTCCTGCAATCAATTAGTTATTCTAATTCTTAAAAAATAAGATATCAAAACTATTAAAATAAAATTTAAGTCATAGGGCGGCATTTTCGTGCCCCAGGGCGGCACAAATTTAAATCCGGTCCTGTACCTAGGTACATGCGTAGTCCAGCAGTGAACGTAAACAGGCTGATAAAGAAGAAAGATTGACGACCTCTGTGGTGCGGCGGGCGAGTAGCCGGCTGGGATGCAAGAGGTTGCGGGTTCGATTCCCGCTGCGGGACAAATGTTTGCATGATCTGCAAATATTTGTTCCGGGTCTGGGTGTTGGTGCCATGGTACTCGTAGTTCCTTGATACCCACTCACGACACAGGGAATCTTAGTAAGGGATCAAGGCTAATATGTGACTGTTGGGTGTTATGTTATTTCTTAATATCCTCCCAAAAGTCGAAAAAACAAATATTGTCCAAATATTGTATTGGGTTAAGCAAGCTTCGTAAGGACAGGCTAGATAGGGGCGTGAACAATATGGTAGTATAAGTAGGTATCTTACGAGTATGGTCTCACACGAGATAAAAATGACGATCTAGAATTTGCAAGATATGACGTGTTATGATGACCAAGAAATCGACAAGGGACTATCAACCTTAGCTTTAATAGAATAAGACTAGTATTTCTATAAATACACTGGCCTTTCTTTTACTTGATATCTCATACAGATAAGTTCGTGTGTGGCATGGTAAACTAGATAGATAAAAGGTCAAATCACTATTACTTACAAATCTGTATAATGCATCAAGAGACCATTCTGTTTAATTCTCTGCTGGGTTCTGCCCGTTGCTTTTCATATAGCTTAGCTTATTTATTATCCACTACTGAAAGAGCCCCCCCTATTGAATGCTATGGGGGATATTTGCCATAATCACCATGTAATTTTTAAACTCTCGCGATTAGAATACATATTTATTATATTGTCACGGGTATTTATCGCGTGTTACCTTATTATTTATTATTCCCGACGTTTCGAATGCGTTACAGCAATCATGGTCGCGGGCTGACTGGAGTACATGAAGCTACCGTCGAGAAGTGGTGACAGCTGCAGAAACTACCCTCACTTGGTCTTCAGAATTAGAAATGGTCGTATTCATAGTCCGACACACCACACTAACCATACCCCCTTATGATCGAATTACCTTAAAAGCGAGATGCCAATGAGGGCATTATACCTAAACACGAGATTTGCCAAAAAAGCTGTTTACCCTAAACGTAAGATGCCAAATGAAGCAGTATGCCTAAAATGTGAAATTGACAAAGAAGCAGTTTGTCTAAAGTGGATGCCTACAAAACAAAATGCCTAAGTGGTTAAATACCTACAAAGGTGAATGTCTAGGTGGTTAAAAGCCTATACAGGTAAATGTCTATTTACATAGTGGTTCGTTTTTTATGGTTTTTATTTTACCTATCAGCCTTTAAGTAATAATTATGCAGGCTACCTTCTATTCTGACTCATTTAACTGATGACTGTCTCATTCCAGTATAATTCGTATAATATCCTTCAAATCCCCCCATAGCATTCTATGGGGGAAGCCTCGTCCAGCGGTGGATGTCTGACGGCTGGAGACGACTTTGTTTGCTTTAAGCAAGAGAACAAGACGAAACATATTTGAACTAAAATAGGTTTAAAAAATTATTATGAATAAGGCCCTTAGTATGAAGCTATCAAACTCTTTCATTAGATACCAAACTCGTTATATTTATCATAATGTTATTGACCTTATTCTATTATTAGGATTAAGGCATAACATGTTTTCTTCATAATTTCTGTCTATCAGTCGTCATCTCGGCAGTCACTTCTTTCTTACCCATGTAATATTTCACACAATCCATTATCCATCTTTTCATTGGTCGACCTCTACTGCGATATCCATCCACATGAGGTTACCGGTACGGCGCTTACGCCCTCTTGTACGCGATCGAAGTTTGCTTCTATTTTGGCTATTATTTCATCAAACTCCATGAAATTTTGTACACATGATCAGTACACTATTATCACAGATTTATAAGTATAGTAACTAATATGTAGATCCGCGGTGAGTCAGTTTTTTAAAAATATTTTTTTTAAATTTATGGTTTCGTAACCAAATAGTTTTATAAGATAACGTAGAAGAGCGAACGAAGAGTTTGAATAAATAATAGGAGACTTCGTTCGCGTGCAAAAGGTCGTAAGCGCCCTTTTGTTAGCTACGGTGACCTCCTCTTAATGCTCTTTTCGTCACATGACATTCTTCCCTCTGCATAACATCGCCATACCACGCTAACTTATTACTTCTGAACTTTTCCGTAATTACTTTCAAACTTCCTCCGACGTACCTATTCCTTATTTTATCCATTCTTGTTATTCCACCCATACATCCATTTCAGTCAGCATTCGCTTCTCTGTGTCATGCACTCTTCTTTCATCCGTCCCGCAGGGCTATTCTCTATCTTGCGAGTTGTGACAGGTTTGCAACAGGCGTAAATTGTGCAATCATTGCTGTCAAACGTCATTTTTCCCATACAAAAGTTACCGTATGACAGCAATGATCGCACAAGTTACGCTTGTTACAAACCTGAGGCCCAATTCTCTAAGATATTTTAAAACTACACTGAAAGTTGACCGAATCGAGACTGAATTGTAAATTGACTGAAAGTTGAATTGCTAGTCCCTCATAAATAACAATTTATTCTACTTTCAATTCATGGTGACCACCATTAGAGTAGGATAGTTATATATATAATTGCAAAGAGTAAAGAGAGACTCCATCTACTTATGCTAAAATTAACCAAAAAACTTTGAATCGTTCAAGTTTCGGTCACATTTCGATATAATAACATTACAGTGTTTTATTTTATGTCAGGAGAATACCATTTCTGACATTTAAGAGATCGACACAAGATCGAAACATGATCCGAACTCTATTTTAACTATTTTTTAGTTAGTGAATTGGGTCTCTGAGGCCCAATTCTCTAATATTTAAAGCATTCCAGTCACAATACAATCTCGTGTCAGTCGCACTGCCTCGTAGTAACTATTACTTAATCTTCGCATGCGAAGTACGAGACAGTGCGACTGAAACGAGATTATATTGTGATTGGAATGCTTTAAATATTAGAGAATTGGGCCTGGCGCGAGAAAGAGAATACGGCTACCGTTTGGTGGCCCAACACCCAGATCCAAACAATACGACTTCCAACATCCAAACATACAAACTCGTTAAGTTTAGGTATTTATATAATTTTGTGAGGTTGGAAAATTGCATTTTGTTCTTGTGAAAGAGTTCATCCGGGGAAGCACTACCACCGTACCTATTTCTGCCGCCAAGCAGTAGTGTTCGCATTGCTGTGTTTCGGTTTGAATGGTACGGATGCCGGTGAAATTACAGGCACATGAGACTTTTCATCTTTATGTCTCGACCCTGAGACATAAAGATGAAAAGTCTCAATTCAAGTCTCTCTCGCGTGTGATGCCTCTAGTGTTGAAGGCGTCCATAGGCTACGGTAACTTCTTTCCATCAGGTAGGCCGTATGCTTGTTTGCAGGCCTAGTAGTATAAAAAAAATGCGCCATCCTTAATTTATGCCGTATGACGTCATATAGCCTATGACAAGACGCTTCATTTAATACCTAATTTGTCAAAAACGGTCAAGTAGTTTCGGAGCTACGAAGGAACGGTGTCAGGACAGATGAACATTATACATATTATGTTATAGATAGATAGATTGCTTAAGTCATAACCCACCTTTTGCTTTGCTTTAGACGGTTAAAAGTACAAAAAGTCTGACACAGGCAAAATCTCAGCAGTAGGCGAAAGTCCGAGGCCCAATTCTCTAATTTAAAAACATTAAATTCGCTGTATAATCTCGTCTCAGTCGCACTGTCTCGTATAGTAACTATTACATATTCTTCGCAAGAAACTCGAAGATTAAGTAATAGTTACTATACGTGACAGTGCGACTGAGACGAGATTATACTGCGAATTTTATGTTTTTAAATTAGAGAAATGGGCCTCAGGCTGTGAATGTTTTTAGTATCGAATCTTCTAAGTGGTACTTTTTATGCTAAAAATTAACTTCTAAAAACGTTCCATTTATCTATATTAACTAATTGGGTAGATAGGTAAGGTATCTAAATGAGAAAACAGAATATTCTACAATAAAACCATTTTTATTGATTAAATTATAATGAAGCTATCAGCAAAAAAAAAAAACATTAAACAATATAATCAGCAGTGTATACTAATTACAATGTATTGTAAAACAAAACACAACTATGTTCTTATTTTAAAATAATTACCTAAGTGCCAACTATGAATGGCATGACATAATAAGGTACTACATAATATAAATTGATTAGGTATCTATATTTAAAGTTAATAAAAGCATTTTCATAAAAAAAATATATAATATTTTTACTAATAAAATCAAACAAAGTGATAAGCTTCTAGTCTATTTCCAATACTAGGTACAGATTATACTTCTAGGCGGCATCGGCACCCTAATTTGGTAGATACCTAGCTTCAAAAACTTTTGGAAAATCTTCCATCTTTGCAGCAATTTGCAAAGCGTCGTCATGTTCTTGCTTCGCTGTTTGTTTTTGCTTCACATTTTTGAGTTTTTGACCCAACATTTTTCATCCATTTGCAACTCTCTAAAAGCGTGAACTAGAATCTTCAGACCTTTCTCTCTGAAGCCCTTGTTGCAGCTTTTCAATCAATTGCAACTTTTCCAGTTGCAACTTTTCCAGTTGCAACTTTTCCAGTTGCAACTTTTCCAATTGCAACTTTTGCAATTGCAATTTTTGCAATTAGGTAGCTTTCTTAGCACTGACGTCCCCAGATGCTGGGGTCGTGTTCTTCTACCACCGATGCACCCTGTGAGGGCGTGGAAAGCTGCAGATTTTCATCATGCAGAATGAGGCTCGTTTCTCGACGACCCTGAGGTGACGAGGGCGACCCTCGCACACAGCCGACAGCAGCAGCACCAGCACCAGGAAAGGCAGAAGAATGTTAAGGAAACGCATCTTGATTCTTCTATTGACTGATTTGTTTGTAAATAAAAGTTAAAATCACTTTTTTGTAATTGTGTAGGTACTTGGAGTGATATTATCGTTTGGCGTTTGACAGTGTACTGAAGATTATGTTAAGATTCCAGTTATTATATAGAGCAGGGTTATCGTACGTGCGGTCACCGATAACCCGCCAAATCTCGCCTCTCATTAGTTCGATGAACGCCCAATGTCACTCGCGTCGTGCGGTAGGCGGCGCGGTAGGTATCATAGTAAAATAATCACTGCTAACTGTGTGAGCACGTGCTTTCGTAAGCTTCTCTTGATATTGGATCAGGTTTCTGTAACATTTTAAAAGTGTTGCTCCTCATATGTTTTAAAGAGCGAAGCGAGTTCTCACTTGTAATTTGTATGTGTATACTTATGTTATTCTAAGGATAACTTTCGGATCGTTTATCCGATTTTCATGAAATTTGGTAGGTATATGGTAGTTTTTTCTTTAGTTGTAGTTTTCGTGAAATAAGCTAAAATGTAAAAAAACCTCTAGGGTAGGTAAGTACTTTCACTCCACAATGCTGTGGCATGCGTTCAGCTTGGCATGAGCTTTTGTGACACAACTACAGAGAAATGTCCAAAATTCGATGAATCGAGATTTTATAAAATGAAAAACCAGTAGGTAGTTCAGTTAAGTTAAACAGTAGTTAATTTCTTTGATGACGAACCATTAGTCTAGATAGGTATTAGTATACTACTGATCATATATACAAAATTTAATGGAGTTTCATGAAATAATAGTTTAGTTTAATTAGTTTTACAAAATAATTACACGTCAAATAATTTTATGTAGGTAAGTCAGGTGTGTAGTAGTGTGTACTGTGTACATAATTTCACAGCTGCAAGATAAAAAAATCCTGCAGCTGTGAAATGATTCATTGTAATCAAAATAATTCGATTAGATTTAGACCCTGTAAGTACCTAATGATATGATTACATCAAAATGGGATAGGTGTTTAGTTTAACGAAAAAGATTTAAAAAAAAATACAAAAAATATTTTTTAAAATTGTTGGTATCATGTATGTGTACTACATACACATATGATACACGTACATGACACTTATACACACAGTGATAGTAGGGGCAATAAGCAACTCAACCTTGCACTTTTGTCTCGGAAGAAGCCACTTGGCACGATTGTTCTTTAGGTCATTCTGAGCAGATTCAGCCCTGTAGCCACAAAGTTACCCCCCGCTGGTAGCCAGGGGAGGGGGGAGAAGTGTGCATCTCCCGCGTTACAGTCCGAGCTCAGTTACTGTCCACTTATAGCTACAAGAACAAGTTTGGTATCGTTTTCGTATAATATAAGGATGGGGAATTCATTTCTGGAACAAACTTTTTACTTAACCATGGAAAAAAAACGAAAAATTAACAAAAAGGTAAAAATTTGAAAAAATAAAAAAACTAAAATGGTCTCTTACAGGCATGCTACATCGTTTTTTGGTAAATAAAAAATATGCTGTTATAGCCTATTTAATCTTGAACCTAAAAAGTATTACTTATATGACCACTTCTAAACAAAAAGTTTGTCAAAAAATATTTTCATTAGTTAGGTAACCCTGATTTCACCTGTTTGTTGAGTGATTTCATATGGGATGCTTTTCACTTTTGCATTGGAATGTTACTTTTGCTATCTATTCTTAAACTTTTAAGTTTTTTTCGACCAATTTACCGCTGTAGACACGAAGTATACCCCCACGGTAGCCAGGAGGGGGGAGGAAAGGGAGAATTTCCCGCGTTGCAGTAAGAGGTCAGTTACTGTCCACTTACAGCTACAAGGACAAGTTTGGTATCGTTTTCGTATAATATAAGGATGGGGAATTCATTTCTGGAACAAACTTTTTACCTGACTATAGAAAAAAAACGAAAAATTAACAAAAAAATAAAAATTTGAAAATAAAAAACTAAAATGGTCTTTTACAGGCATACCACACTGATTTTTGGTAAATAAAAGATATGATGTTATAGCCTATTACTTGAACCTAAAAAGTATTACTTGAATGACAACTTCGAAACAAAAAGTTTGTCAAAAAAAATATTTTCGGTATTTAGTCCACCCTGATTTCACCTGTTTGTTGAGTGATTTCATATGGGATGCTTTTCACTTTTGCATTGGAATCTTACTTTCGTTATCTATGCTTAATCTTTTAAGTTTTTTTCAACCAATTTGTCCCTTTAGACACGAAGTAGACCCCCACGATAGCCAGGAGGGGGAGGGAAAGTGTGAATCTCCCGCGTTGCAGTCAGAGCTCTGTTACTGTCCACTTAAAGCTACAAGCAAGTTTGTTATCGTTTTCATATAATTTAAGGATGGGGAATCCATTTCTGGAACATACTTTTTACCCAAACATAGAAAAGAAACGAAAAATTAACAAAAATTTACAAAGATTTAAAATTGTCTAAGATAAAAAATATAAAAATAATATATAAATATAAGAGTATAGAACCTAGAACGAATAGGAATAAAAAAAACACAAGTGGCCAAACAATTTTTTAAAATATTTTTTATATTTTGTACATGACACATAAACACACAGTGGCATATCTTGACATTTCTTTGTTTACAAAAATTGTCTAAGATTAATAATCAGGGTATAGGTACTTACTCTCAAGCTCGTTAAGTTTTTTAGGGTATTAATGATATCATCACATCTGTCATCAAAGAACAATTTTGATTTTTTCTTATCATTAACTTGTTTTAACTACTTATAAAGTCAGATAGACTATCAAAACATTACAATAATCACGTACAATATAAGTGATAGGTATTATTAGATTGATTGAATACACTCGAGAGCAATGAATCCGGGTCACTTAAAGAATCCTAAAAATCTCGGAAACTAAAAATGCTAGGTTAATGCAATAAATTGTATTTAATAGACAATATAATACTCCTTAAATGAAGGTATTAAAACTTCTTAGTTATTGTAAAGTTATATCATAAAAAAAACAAATTTGAAAAAGGGCCACTTTCGAAGATGGAACTACGAAATTACAGCATTTGGTTTTGCTTTTGTTTGTAATCTGTCATTTATCATTGTTTGATTTCTGTTTTTTTGTTGTTTTTTTTCTGCGTAAACGCAGTAATGGAAGCACGAGCAGGCAATACGAAGTATTAAAATTCAAGAAAATCGTAATAAAGTTCAAAAATTTCATGTTTCCTATTTTTGTTTTAAGGAGAGATCAGCAGTTTTTTTCTTTATGTAATTTTGTGTTAATAAAATGTATGGTGACTCATATTTTTTTTACCTTCATTTAAGGAGTATTACATTTTCTATTAAATACAATTTATTGCATTAATCTATCATTTTTAGTTTCCGAGATTTTTAACATTCTTTAAGTGACCCGGATTCATTGCTCTCGAGTGTAGATATGTAGGTATGTACCTATTCAGAATAGGTATACGAACAGTCATACCAAGTACCTAAGTGCTGTTTTATTGAACGAGCGAAGCAAGTTCTGTTTATAAACTTGGACGAATCGGCGCGGCGTTTGTATGTTCGTCTGAGGATAACTTCTGAACCGTTAATCCGCTCATGAAATTTGGTAGGTGCATGGGTAACTAAGATGGGTAATATTGGTACCTACCTGGTTGGTTGTTGAGATATTGGGGTCGAAGAAGGGGTAAAAAAGGGTCAAGTCATATCAAAGAGCTTTGTGTCGAATTTGAAACCTATTTTTATTATAGTTTGGACTTTGTAGTCTTAGAGGGGGAAACATGCAAAAACGGCTTAAAAAAGTACAACCAAATTGAGAACCCCATCATTTTTTTGAAGTCGGTTAAAAAACCGCTAGGTTACTTTCAGTAATCCAGTATTTATAGATATTTGACGAACTCTGTGGCGCGGCGAGAAAGTAGCCGACTGAGATGCGAGAGGTTGCGGGTTCGATTCCCGCTGCGGGACAAATGTTTGTATTGATCTGTAAATATTTGTTCCGGGTCTGGGTGTTATGGTAAGTATAATGTTACTCGTAGTTCCTGATATCCACGATACGGAATCCTAGTGTGGGATCATGGGGACTATGTATGTGACTGTTGGATGCTGTTATGTTATTTATAGGTATTAATTAATTAAATTAGGTCAATGAAAATATCAAACCTTGATGCGTTAGGTAAATAAGCCCGCCCCGGTATTATCTAACTGGGTTAAATAAAATAACTCCGTCTACGGATTCGGTTCTATCTAGTTCGTAGAATCTTGCAGACTGTCCGGTTAGTAACCGTTTGAGTAAATAATTTAATTTATTCGTTTATTCTTCTTCATTGTACCCTAAGTCAGACCCTTATTCATAATCATTTTTGAAACCTATTTTAGTTAAAATTATGTTTTGTCTTGTTTTGACGTATGACATTTTACATCAGAGAGAACAAAACAAAAGCCATTTTAACTAAAATAGGTCTAAAAAATGATTATGTATAAGGCCCCTAGTCTTTAAATTAAATGTAGCAAGCCACTCTACATGGGGATGTACACTTCAAGGTTTTTTGTATGGAAATTGAAATAAATAAAATAAAGCGCTAGGGTTGCTTGTTGGTGTTCCCGTACAAAAATCCATGTATTGTACCAGAGACTAGTAAATACTACTAGTCTCTGATTGTACCTATGCACGCTCGTGTTGTTGCTTGTTACTTTGCTATATACGAAGCACAATCTTAATTTCATATATCATTGGCAACGATTACTAAGGTTGTCATAATAGGGCTTTTTCTGCTTTTTCGAAAGGAGACGTCGTCCGTTTTTATTTTATTTCAATTTCTAGTGTGTTTTTGAGTTACATAGGTACATCGTGTAATTTTTTTGGTGGTTTTAACCGGTGTAGCTTATAAAGAGCAGCATGGTGGTAAATTTAAATAAAGTAAGTGTATTGTGTGTCTTTTCGAAGGGGTGCAAAATGGTCCAGGAACATTCTAGTAAACTGCCATCGCGTTACTAGAACATGACTTGACGGAGGACTTTACGACTTGACATTATTTGAATAATCTATGCTACTTGACATTGGCAAAATTGCCTTCCTGAGGTCATTAATAACTTTTCATTTAAAAAACCGACTTCCGCCATTTTATTCGACAAAATATTTGGACGAAAAAAAATGATGAAAGAACCATAGTGGTGAAAGGATTATTATACTTTTTGAATGCAAATGCTTGGTTTGTTGCTGAAAATAGTAAAATCGCCATATGTATGCCTACAATATTTGAGGAGTTCCCTCAATTCCTCATGGATCCCATCATCAGAACTGGTTTCTGAAAAATGGGACCAATCTGGAAGTGTATCTATTCAAATAAAAAAAGAATTTTCCAAATCGGTTCATAAACGCCGGAGATATGAGGTAACAAACATACAAAAAAAAAAAACAACCTAATTGAGAACCTCCTCCTTTTTTGTGAAGTCGGTTAAAAATGAACAACTCATGTACTCATCAATATGGTAAAACGGATTAGGTACACTCAAAAAATATTTTTATTTTATGTTTGAATTGGATTGGAGGCAGCCTTGTTATTTCTAAGGGTATAGTTTATTATACATAACCAGCTACCTTTTGTACCTTCATTCAACATAGTCATCAAGTACGGTAGAACCTTGAACCAACAAAAATAATAGACGGATAGTACCGTGTGAATAAATATCATCAGCTGAAGAATGGCTCGATCATATGATGGCATCTCATATGATACCACCATCATCATCATCATTAGCCGTTAGAGTTCCACAGGCCTTCTCCGTTGAATGCTATAGGGGAATTTGCCGTAATCACCACGCTTGGCAGACAGATTGGTGATCGCAGTATTGGTGTTGTACTCACGTGGATGCTGCAGCCCATCCCCTGTTGTAATCCCTTAGTCGGCTTACAACATCCACGGGAGGAGTTGCAGGAGTCTTTTTCTTAGGCTTAGACCACCAGGGTATTAAACAAATAAGTTAATTAAATGGATTTTTGTATGTAAAAGTTCAATTTGCAGACTTAAGCCTAGGGATCTAGAGTCCATAACTTCCATCCTGCGTCAATTTTAACCTTTTACATGCCATAAAAAAAGTAGTTTTGTGCCTAATTTACCAAATGGTGATCTTAATTACCGAAACACGGCGTAGTTAAGTTTAAAAATACCCATAAAATGACGACAGAGATAACATTATTAGGTGTTCCAATGAGTGATGCAACATTTAACAATATTGTGAAGCTTTAGGAGTAAAAAGAAACAGACTCTGCATTCATTTTGGGCGTGCAAAAATAACTTAACCTTTGTCTTAGATTAAGAGAAGGTACCTACACTTACACCCTTTTGTACGCGAACGAAGTTCGCTTCTATTTTGAGCCAAATAGAACATTTCATGGAGTTTAAAGAAAAAATAGCTAAAACATTTGGTTATAATTTCTTTAAACTCCATTAAATTGTGTGTACTTACACTAATATCGAGACCCATACGTCAGTATTTTTTAAATTTATGATTTGGTAACCATTTAATTATAATTTTATAAGAAACTAACGCATCAATAATGAAAATACGCAGTGAATTTTGCTTTGAAATAACTGGCTACGCATGACGCACATGCATGTAGTGTTCTAAATTCAAGTCACAGTTTTTCCTGTAAAAAGTTTTTATTGCAGGATATCCGGGATCATTTTTAACCGACTTCAAAAAAAGGATCAATTTGGTTATTTTTTTATTTTTTCTTATTGAAATTTTCTGCCATTATCCTCTTGCATGGTGAATTAAATGTTTCCGGTAAAACGGTTTAGAAATGACAACTCATTAACTTCACCTGCTAAGAACCTTATTGGTCACACCTTGCAACTGAATTTTGAAATTCCTGTGACAATACAATGTTATGGTGACAGCGAGCTTATCTGATGATGGAGACGGAAGGTGGGTAACGGAACTCCTTGATGCAAAATAGTAGACTGGTCATGTTCAGGCTCATTTTGATCAGCTCGCAGTTCTGACTACAAATTTTATCATCATAATCAGTACATTTCATAAAGGCTTGTTTGAAAAATACGTTTTGCAACAAAAATCTTTAATAATTATTATCCTACCTAACCTTACAATTTATCTCATATCTCCGGCGTTTATGAACCGATTTGGAAAATTCTTTTTTTATTTGAATAGATATACTTCCAGATTGGTCCCATTTTTTCAGATTGCAGTTCTGATGATGGAATCCATGAGGAATTGAGAGAACTCCTCAAATATTGTAGGCACAAGTACATATAGCGATTTTGATATTTTCAGCAACAAACCAAGCATTTGCATTCAGAAAGTATCATGACCCTTTCACCACTATGGTTTTTTCATAATTTTTTTTCATCCAGATATTTTGTCGAATACAATGGCGGAAGTCGGTTTTTTAAATGAAAAGTTATATTTTGATAAAATTTGGTCAAGTCGTTAAAGTCTCAGTCAAGTCATGTTCTAGTAAAGTGATGGTAGTTTTAATAAAATGTTAGTGGACAATTTCCACATTTCCACCCAATGTAGAAATTGTCCACCAACATTTCAAATGAAAAGACAAGCAATATACTCGTATTTAAAATCACTACCATGCGCTCTATATAAGCTACAATGGTTAAAAAGCCTCCAAAATTACACGATATTACTCGAACACTAGAAATTGAAGTCAAATAAAAAATGAAGTCTCTTTTCGAAAAAGTGGAAAAAGTTCGAATGAACTATCTACTCATTTCTTATTTATTTATTCACCTGATTGATATAAATAGGTTCTAATCGATAGATTCAAATGGTTAGGTACCTATTTAGAGAAAAGGCACGCTTCATATTTATCTATTTAAGTAAAGAACCGCTAAAAATAAAGTGGAACCATTCATTAGTCACGAATCACGATACGACGGTATACTTAACTAATTAATTTAATTGGTGTAAGCCGTGGTACACGTACCGACTTAAAATAAAATGATAATGGGTCGTCTCGTTTGTTTTTTAAATTACAAAGATACCAACCGGTGACTTGATAAAATGTTACTTTTGTAAATTATTTCAATTTTGCAACCGTGGAATACTTTTCTGATGAAATACATTCGAAAATTACAATGTTGTCTAGGCGTGTTTTTCACATGATCGCCACCGGCAAAGGTAGGTTGGTAGATTTTTTAGAGGACATATTTGGTGTTTATTTCAATTTGATACATTTAGCCGTTTTAAAAAAGACTTGATAGTACATAGACGGAGTAAAACTAAACCATTGAGATTTGCGGATATAGTCCCGTTCAAATGCTTCCAGCTAAAAACTAGTTAAATAAAATAAAATAAAACAAAAGGATAACAAACACATTGTTAAAGATGAAACGCGAAGATCTACGGATGATGGTGGTCATCATGGGACACTGTGATCTCAACCACCATCTGCTGAAGATAGGGGCTACGGACAGTGGGCTATGTCGCGGCTGTCTTCAGGACGAGGAGACAGTGGAGCATGTGATATTGGATTGCACGGCCACAAATGAAGCCAGGAAAAAACCGGACTCCAGGAGCTGATAGAGTCCTGTTTGACTTCTTCCATTTCTCACTCGGGGACACTGGAACAGTGCTGCCATCAACCCAGAGTCCTTCACCCTTATTTTAAGGATTTGGGCTGGCTGGGCTAGGGTTAGCAGGGGGACAATGCACAATACACCACAATGCGGGAAGTCAGTGCAGATCTTATCTCCCCCATGTTGAATTAGAATTAGATAGTCCCGTTCGAAGAAAATCCAGCAAATCTCGAAGAAATTATAAAACCACAATTAAAGTAGGACTACTTATCAATGAACGAAGTCAAAATAAAATTGCTCACAAACTCTTAAACCAATAGCTATAACAATTGACAGCCAACCACTCGAACATGTCCAAGAATACTAGGACAGATAATCTCTCACAAAGATCAAACCACTAAAGAAATTAACAGAAGAACGGCAAACCATGAGCTCTTATAGCGATTCAGTTCAAAAACTCTTCAGTACCTACAAAATATCGGTTCGTCGTTGACATCCATCATCATTGAATAATAACTTTAATCGCAGAAGTATATATAGACCATCTGCTACTGTGCCTTTTAATAAAGCTGCGGACATCACGGAACCGATATTTTGTACTGAATAGTTTTTAAACTGAATCGCTATAAGAGCTCATGGTAAGGCCTCTGATCATTGAAAGAAGTCTTGAAATCCAAGGAGCTAAGCATGGGAATAAAAAAGGAAAGTCTTTGACACCTGTATAAGTACCTACTTCCAGTTATTATTTACGGATGCGAAACTTGGTCGCTCACTAAACATCACAGAGAAAATCTGGAACGATGTCAGGAGAGAAGCATGACAGGAATTCAAAAAGCAAGACAAAGTAGAAGTAGCATTATAAGAGAAAAAGCGAAAGTAGCTGATATACTTATAAGAATAGACCAACAGAAGTGGAGATGGACCGGTCACATGATTCGAGACAAACAAGGCAAGTGGACAATTATCTCCGACTGGTATCCCAGGGATGGCAAACGCAGTAGAGGACGCCAACAAACAAGATGGGAAGATGATATGAAACTCACGGCGGGGCATCATTGGAGAAGGGTAGCGAGGCACAGACAGAACCCAGTGGAAAATGTTAAAGGCGGCCTATGTCAAGAGGCACGCTGAATCCTATTCCGTTGGTATCTTACTTTGTCCTAAAACTACACAAGATAAATAGGTACCTAGGTACATAATTTTTATTTCAAAGTCAAATGCGAAGGTCCGTACGTCATGCATACTGTGCTCAGCAGTAAGCATGGTTCAGTGAGACACACCCTTCCACGTGCGACGTGTTTACATTCGTAAGTACTATACCTACGTTGTGTTATTGTTCGCCTGACGTACATATCGTACGAGAAGATAAGCGATGTATTATAGGTAGATAACATATTAATCCAGCTTTTTTCTATAATTTTTTGCCCTTTCGGCATGCTGTATAGACATAACACCATACCACCTTGTCTAACGTAGGTATTTAGTACCTAGGTTCATTGTCGCAACGACCCTAAAATAGCTGTGTTATGTTTACCTCTTAGGTTTACCTAGTAGGTACGTGTACCTAAATATAATTATTTACTGTGTGCTTTGGCTCATATTGTACTTCCATACGTACCTAACCTACAAAGTGTTAAGTAAATTTTTATGCTTATTCTTCGAAAGTAATGAAAACGAGTACTACCGCATTCAGATACAGAATCAGATTCAGATGTTATTGAGTAGGTAACAATAACATAATGCGCCTGTAAGTGAATGCGTCGACATTCTGGTAATGACGCGTACACGTGCTTTCATGTAATGTCTCCTATAGATTGTACGAGTAGGTATGCTATCTCGTTGGGAGGTCTGTATTGTTGACGCTTGTGGAAAGCGATCTGCGACTATCGCGATATTCGTTACTATTATCTATATCGGTAAAGGGAAAGTTACACTTCATTTTTACTTAAGTACTAAGAAGTTCACTTATGTTCTTTACCCAAGGAACTTATATAGGTACATAAGTTCCTAAGTTCTACTTATTTCATCATTATTAGTGCTGAGGGCGTATTACGAGTTTTGCATTGCAAAAACCGGAATGCGAGACGTGAGCATTCAACGTGACTTACTAGTAACTGTTCATCATTCTGTGCCGCGCAGTCGGTAGAAACAGTACAGATTAGTAAATAGTTACTACGTACGTCACGTTGAATGCTCACGTTTCGCATTTCGGTTTTTGCAATGCAAAACTTACGACCAATGGTTTTTAAGACCGTGCTTTTCGAAAAAAAATCCCACGCTAACTCCGCCCCTTGAGGCCCCGCCTCCCAGATACGGAAACTCGCGCGTCGTCTAAACATCCAAAATTTTTGTACTTGATGTTGGGGTAGCGAACATAGACACAATGGAGACTTCTTCAACTTATATTTTTTTAAATACAAAAATAAATATTGTTGTAAATGATGGTGGTTTTATTACTTATTTATACGTGATTGCTTTTTCGTTAGTTAGCAGGTTTGTTTGTAAAAAAGTTTGAAAATTGTATTTACCACTAAGTTCCTAATTAAGAGTAAGTAGATACTTACCAAATTATAAGCTTATGTATGTACAGCTCGAAGATTCCATTTGATAATTTGACCCAGCTCACGTTATATGAATGAGGTGAAATTTTACATACTTGCCAAGTTCCAATGACAATACAATATAATGGTGACGGCGAGCTGATATAACGTAGTAGCGTCCGTTGGCAAATCAAAATTTTGATCACACAGAACCGTTTGCAGTACCCAGAGGTGTTGTATGAAAAACGAATTTTCCCCATTTTTAGGGTAATTTCCAAAAAGATGGAAAATAAAAATTTTTATTACACAGAATCGTTTCCAGTACTTACAAGAGGTGTCGTATGTACCAAATAATTTTCCCCATTTTTAGGGTAATTTCCAAAAAGTTGGCAAATCAAAATTTTTATTATACAGAATCGTTTTCAGTACCCAGAGGTGTCGTATGGACCAAATAATTTCCCCCATTTTTAGGGTGATTTAAAAAAAGTTGGAAAATCTAAATTTTGATTACACAGAATCGTTTCCAGTACCCAGAGGTGTCGTATGGACAAAATAATTTTCCCCATTTTTAGGGTAATTTAAAAAAGATGGAAAATCAAAATTTTGATTACACAGAATCGTTTCCAGTACCTAGAGGTGTCGTATGGACAAAATATTTTTCTCCATTTTTAGGGTAATTTCAAAAAAGTTGGAAAATCAAAATTTTGATTATACAGAATCGTTTCCAGTATCCTGAGATGTCGTATAGACAAAATAATTTTCGCCATATTTAGGGTGATTTTAAAAAAAGTTGCAAAATCAAAATTTTGACTATACAGAATCGTTTCCAGTACCCAGAGGTGTCGATGTGAGGTGTTGGACAAAATAATTTTCCCCATTTTTAGGGTAATTTCAAAATAGAGGGAAAATCTAAATTTTGATTACACAGAATCGTTTCCAGTACCCTGATGTGTCGTATAGACAAAATAATTTTCCCCATATTTAGGGTGATTTTAAAAAAATTGCAAAATCAAAATTTTGACTATACAGAATCGTTTCCAGTACCCAGAGGTGTCGATGTGAGGTGTTGGACAAAATAATTTTCCCCATTTTTAGGGTAATTTCAAAATAGAGGGAAAATCTAAATTTTGATTACACAGAATCGTTTCCAGAACCCAGAGGTGTCGTATGGACAAAATAATTTTCCCCATTTTTAGGGTAATTTAAAAAAAGTTTGAAAATCAAAATTTTGATTATACAGAATCGTTTCCAGAACCCAGAGGTGTCGTATGGACAAAATAATTTTCCCCATTTTTAGGGTAGTTTAAAAAAAGTTGGAAAATCAAAATTTTGATTATACAGAATCGTTTCCAGTACCCAGAGGTGTCGTATGGACAAAATAATTTTCCCCATATTTAGGGTGATTTTAAAAAAAGTTGGAAAATCAAAATTTTGATTACACAGAATCGTTTCCAGTACCTAGAGGTGTCGTATGGACAAAATATGTTTCTCCATTTTTAGGGTAATTTCAAAAAAGATGGAAAATCAAAATTTTGATTACACAGAATCGTTTCCAGTACCAAGAGGTGTCGTTTGGACAAAATAATTTTCCCCATTTTTATTGTCACCATTGTAGCTCCATGCTGTATTTTTTATTTAAAGTTGACTGAAGTCTAGCTTTCTTTTTGTCACTGGAGGCACAAATTCAGATCTATTTGCAGCTTCTGCGCCCTCCTCCTTTTGAAATTTACGCTTTCTGCTTATGACGTATTCTGGATCCCGAATCATTTTCTTCTTTGGATGGCGTGGATCTACCAACTCGGGCAGTAAGCAGTCCATATAAAAAGAGACAAGTTTGGGCTCCATCTCCTTTCTCCAAAATTCGTCATCTTTTTGTAGGATTTCTACTTTAAGTTGATCATCGCCATACCAAACAGCAAACATACACTTTGGTTTGTTTGAAATGTGCATCTTGTGCTTGGTAATACCAATCAGACTGTTTGTTGATATACACCTATAAAAATACACACATTCTTAAATTTCCATTTGTTAGTGACCAATGTATAAATATGTATTATATATTATTATGTATTTTATTGTATTATATATATATACGAGTTGTCAGTCGTTGACACCGCGCCCAGCTGACTGCACGTGAGTGCATAGACCGGCACCAAGAGTATTTTGAGCGCCTAAATTTTGTAAATTTTCTTAGAAATTTCATAATTAAACAAAAAAAACATGGAATAAAATGTTTTTGTTTATGATTTTGAAATCCACCACTTGAATATTGTTCCTTTATTTTGAAATACCTTATATACATACATGCAGACTAATCAATCCTAAAAAGTTAGTACTCACTTGACCATTTTTTTTTTCCAGAAATGTACTTTTTTTTCATCAATCGCCGCATCAATGCTTTTCAGTTTAAAAGGAGCTATGGGGCATTTTACTTCTACAACCATATCGTCAGTAATTCCGTCTTACCTATCTGGTTCATCGTTTGTACTATTTGTGTCAAGAATGGACAATTTCGATGCTAATCTGAAAAAAGTGTATTTCAGTAAGAAAAAAATGGCAAGTTGAAGCGTTCCTAAACTGTCAACAATCAATTATTTAGCCCAAACAAATAAAAAACCCACTTGTGCATTTTATCTTTTATATTTCTGTAATGTTCAGTCCTGTATTCCTGTACTTGAATACCTCACTAGATAGGTGTTGATAATTTTGTGTCATCACGATTTTGTAACTAGTTTTAAAATAACTCAAGTGTCATAACAGTAGTTAGTAGTAGGTGGTGTACTTCTTCGTAAGAACTCTTTCACAAGAAATTCTACTACTAAAACTTTTCTGTTTTGGCTATATTAAAAGAAAGTGCATTTTACAGGCACAAAAGTGAGCTTTTTTCAAAGGTGTATCTACGAGGAAAGTGTACAGAGGTTTATAATGTGCTTCACAGTAGGATATCAATTATAAAACACATTGTTTCCCTTAAAATGAAGAAAATTTATTTGACCAGGCTACACCTTGGGATGCTTGAAATGGTTCTGCATCATCAGAATTTTGATTTTGCAACTTTTTGGAAATAACCCTTAAAATAGGGAAAATTATTTCCATCAGGCAACATTTTACGGTACTCGAAATGGTTCTGTATAATCAGAATTTTCATTTTGCCACTTTTTTAAATTACCCTAAAAATGGGGAAAATTATTTTGACCAGGGAACAACACCTTGGGATGCTTACAATGGTTCTGCATCATCAGAATTTTGATTTTGCAACTTTTTTAAATTACCCTAAAAATGGGGAAAATTATTTTGACCAGGTAACACCTTGGGATGCTTGAAATAGTTCTGCATTATCAGAATTTTGATTTTGCAACTTTTTGGAAATTACCCTAAAAATGGGGAAAATTATTTCCATCAGGCAACATTTTACGGTACTCGAAATGGTTCTGTATAATCAGAATTTTCATTTTGCAACTTTTTTTAAATTACCCTAAAAATGGGGAAAATTATTTTGACCAGGCAACACCTTGTGATGCTTGAAATGGTTCAGCATCATCAGAATGTTGATATAGCAACTTTTTGGAAATTACCCTAAAAATGGGGAAAATTATTTTGACCAGGCAACACCTTGTGATGCTTGAAATGGTTCAGCAGCATCAGAATGTTGATATTGCAACTTTTTTGAAATTACCCTAAAAATGGGGAAAATTATTTCCATGAGGCAACACCTTGGGGTGCTTGAAATGGTTCTGCATCATCAGAATTTGGATTTTGCAACTTTTTGGAAATTACCCTAAAAATGGGGAATATTATTTTGACCAGGCAACACCTTGTGATGCTTGAAATGGTTCAGCATCATCAGAATGTAGATATTGCAACTTTTTTGAAATTACCCTAAAAATGGGGAAAATTATTTTGACCAGGCAACACCTTGTGATGCTTGAAATGGTTCTGCATCATCAGAATTTGGATTTTGCAACTTTTTTGAAATTACCCTAAAAATGGGGAAAATTATTTCCATGAGGCAACACCTTGGGGTGGTTGAAATGGTTCTGCATCATCAGAATTTGGATTTTGCAACTTTTTGGAAATTACCCTAAAAATGGGGAATATTATTTTGACCAGGCAACACCTTGTGATGCTTGAAATGGTTCAGCATCATCAGAATGTAGATATTGCAACTTTTTTGAAATTACCCTAAAAATGGGGAAAATTATTTCCATGAGGCGTCATTTTGGGGTACTTGAAATGGTTCTGTATAATAAGAATTTTGATTTTGCAACTTTTTTGAAATTACCTTAAAAATGGGGAATATTATTTTGACCAAGCAACACCTTGGGGTGTACTACGAGTACCATGGCCCCAGCACCCAAACTCTTGCAGTTCATACAAACATTTGTCCCGCAGCGGGAATCAAACCCGCAGCCTCTTGCATCTCAGCCGGGTACTCGCCGTTGCGCCAAAGAGGTCGTCAAAGAAAAGAAAAGGTAAAGGTAGCTAGATACTAACCTACCTACATACTCGGTGCATGCCTACTCTGCCTACCTACCTCCTAGTAGCTAGATACTTGTAAGTGATTACTGGTAAATAGGTAGGTACTAACTTCTTTGCCTCTCTCATAATTCTTGCACTGTCTTTCAAACGAATAGTTTTCTTTCTTTTGTGGACGATTTTTTTGTTGTCCTTGTTTCCCATTGTTTTTACAAGGTAGTAAATACTCGTAAGGTAGTCCAAATCGATAAGCGAGCGAGCGTAACGTCCTCCCACTGTGGCGCACGGCGCGGTACTGAGGAGGAGCCTCGTATGAATCGCCTTTTAGACGCAAATTCTAACGGAATAAGATTGAATATCGCACTTGGTGTTTGGCCGTATCTTGCACAGAAGTAAAGGACGTAAGTCTCAAATCTTATTTAATTTATTATGAGAATACTAATTAGTCTAGGTAAATTTTGGGTTTGATAATCATTAATAAACTATATTTTCCTTCGGTGAGTGCTTATTTTGGATATGTGACTGAAGTTGTTTCCTAGACATTTCAAAAAATCTAGTTTAAAGGCATAACTTTCAAAAAAATAAAGTATCGAGTAAATATCTGCCAATTGTGTTTCTGGCTTGATGATAAATAGAAAAAAGTTTGAAAAATCACGTATATAAGTTATTATATTGATGTGATATCTGGTTTACTCACAATAGCTAGGCAAATCAGCATTATATTTTCGCGGCCTCACCTTAACTTTTGAACAGCGCGCTACGAAGCCGCGCACCCGGCAGTCAGCGCAGGCGGCTTGTTGCGAAAAATAACACAGTGGAATCAATTATGGAATCTAGGACTGAAATCGAATAGTCTTTCACAGATAGAGGTAGACTTTTATAAACTGAGCCGAAAGAATTTGGTTAGGCATGTAAGAATCCAGTAGGTACTTATACTTATACGCTAAATCTTAGAGTTTGGATTTGCAATGAGTCCATTCATCTGCTTATACGAGTACCTACACAATAACACAACACCTAAATAAGCTACACCGGTTAGAATGCCACCAAAATTCCACAATATTACTCAAAAAACACTAGAAAATAGAAGTCTCTTTTCGAAAAAGGCGGGAAGACCTAACAGGTTAAGAAGAAAACTTTAATTTTTCCACAGATAAGTAATCTGGTGACCTTAACCGTAACCTGTAGATATATCGTAAACAGCGTTCTTTTTACAATGACAAATGACGAAAATATTTAATCATCTTTATCTGCATCACAATAACATGGTGCAGACTATCTGCAAAATGCCTACTACTTATCATAACTTACTATATACCTATGGACTGAACAGATACATTTTCATTCATAACTTTATATCTACCTACCTGCCTTAGGGAACAGCTAACCATACCTTGGACCCTAGTCTCCATACGAAAACTTAAATATTAGACCAAGCCTACCAGTCCGTCATATTTTGTTAGACTCATGTTAGACTTTAACACAAAAGAGGGTTTGTTTTCCGAAATAAATTCTCGCGCTACTAGATTGCTGTAGGTACAGAAATTTCCAAAAGGAATGACGGATACTCTTTGTGTAACACCTGTAAAATCAAAGATTTAAATCTTTGAGTAAAATCACAATCGAGATGTTTAAATCCAACCTCCACCAAGCAATCGACTGTCAGTTTGTAGACTAAACTACTACAGCACTAAACTAGACATTGCTAAACTAGGGGGCTGGTTTGAGAAAAACCAGAGATAGTCCGGGGTTTTGTGTAAGTAATTTTTATATAATTACAACTGGTTTAGACCATCTTTCGTAATGATACCAATAAAGCCTAGACTGGTCTGCCTTAACTGGTAAAAAAGCTCAGTTCGTTTGGGATAGGTAGAGGTAGGTAGTTACTTATAAAAGTTTTATCAACGTTTTTTTGAGTTGGAAACAATTTGAATCAAAAATAATGTAATTTGGGATTTGATATCAGTTGTGGCACAGTTATTTTCTCTGGTTGACGTCTCCAACTCGTTTGAATTTCCCAAAAAAAGATAATTAAGTAGGTAACCACCTACTTTCAACTTTTTGGGTCAACTGTTTTATAGATTGGAAAAAGTAAGTTGGCAGTTTATTCAAAAAATCTGTGGTTAACTATCTTATCTCCGAATAAGATACCTACTACGTTAATTCAAGCCGATATGATATTTCGTCTCGTTCATAAGCAGCTCGGGTTACTCCTCAGAATAATGATTATTCTGAGGGTTACTCACCCGATAGAAACGAATACGATAACTACTTACCCACAATAATAATAATAAAAAAATAAGTAGTACCTAGTTTAAAAGTAGCTTACTTAGCTAAACACCCAACTACCTACAGCAAATCAAAAGGTAGGTAATGATTCTAGCAGTCTATGTAGGACCTACATAGACTGCTAGTGACGATGTAGTACCTACCTACATTGTAGGTATGTGTAATGTGTATATTATAATGTATGATAGTTTGTTAATTTGTTCCCTCAGAATAGTGACTGAGCATGTAGGATTTCATGTTATTCTAAGTTTGTACTGAAGCTTTGTTCCTGTGTACACTGGCCGCCAAAAAAATCGACCCACCCGCTAATTTTGAGTAACAAAGTTGTTATCTTAAGTATGCGTTGACATATTGGTATGTTTTGCTTATGCTTTATAAATAAACATCTGAGTACCCACTTGACATTGTTTTAGACGAATACAAGTGCTATTGTGGGGATTTGTAACATTTTAAAAGCACTGATAAAAAATTAATGACTTTTGCATAGAGTGCAAGGTTAGTTTATTTCGAACTTTTGCCGCGGCATATTCATTCACCGTGCATCGTAGTGATTTAATCTTTTGTTAGAACAATCATATTTGTTGCTTTTAACCATAAAATATGGATACAACTGAAGCAGAAGCCGCTCAAGTGGTAGCTCTCGTTCGTGAAGGGCTAAGTCAGCGAAATGTGGCAAGAAGATTAAATTTGAGTCGATCAGCAGTGCGTCGAGTTTATAAACGATACTTAGAGACGGGAGAGTACCGCCGGAGACCAGGATCTGGAAGAGGACGTGTCACAAACACGACGGATGACCGTTTTATTGCCTTGACTTCCTTGAGAAATCGGCATCTTTCTGCTGTTGATGTGCAGGGCAGGCTGAGAGACACTCGTGGAGTGGCTGTAAGTGAGAATACGGTGAGAAGAAGACTTCGGGAGCAAAACCTGAAACCACACAAGCCTGCCACGGGACCAAAACTCACTGCATCTCATCGGCAAGCAAGGTTAGAATTTGCTCGGCAACACATCCAATGGGATCTTGGTCAATGGGAGACAGTTCTGTTCAGTGATGAGAGCCGAATGTCCCTTGTAGGCTCTGACGGACGTCGTAACGTTATGAGAAGACCAGGAGAACGTTATGCTCAGTGCTGCATAAGAGAAACAGTCCGGTTTGGAGGAGGCTCTACAATGTTTTGGGGAGGCATCTCTTTGACCGGACGTACGGAGCTGGTTTTCTTTCGGAATCGTACGGTTAATGCTGAAAATTACATAACGGATATTCTGGAACCTCATGTAATGCCATACGCGGGATATATTGGCGAAAATTTCCAGCTCATGCATGATAACGCAAGACCACACGTCGCCAGAATTGTAACCGGATATCTTAGGGAGGTTGGCATACCAGTTATGCAGTGGCCAGCCAATAGTCCGGACCTAAATCCGATCGAACATCTCTGGGACCAGATAAAAAGGAAAGTTAGAGCCCGAAATCCAGTTCCAGAGACGTTAGATCAGCTGGAAGCCGCATTAACGGAAGAATGGGAACAGATACCCCAAGAAGACATCAAAAAGCTGATCCGTTCGCTGAATCGGCGTATGGCAGCAGTCATTAAAGCAAGAGGAGGAAACATCCCATAATAAGGTGAAGCGAAAATGTTTTTAAATGTCAAAAAACATAAATTTTGCCACTTAAAGTAAAATCGTTAATTTTGCCAAATGTTATGGTTTCATTATCATAACACATTTTTATGTAAAATATACCGTACCACGCGAGATTTTTAGGTTTTTTACAACCCCATAATTGCATTTTGTTCATTATCAACATAAAAAATATCTATCGATTGCAGTAAAAACCCATGGGACACTTTTTTGCGAAAAAACGTAGGTGGGTCGATTTTTTTGGAGGCCAGTGTAGTTTCGAAAGCCGAAACTACTAGACGAATTTTGACAAATGATGTATCGTATGAAGTCTTGACATCCTTATCATAGATACTATGGGGTCCAAGGAATATAGGTACTACGTACCCACACTAAATTCAATATGGCGGCAACGAAACGCAATTATCCAACCTCGTAAAAATATAATGAGTTAGGTATCAAATGAAAGGGCTTCATGACTAGGCACATTCCAAAAATATATCTCACTAATGTTAACTTCTACAATAAAAAGTTTAAAGTAAGTAAGTATATTAAATAAAGTTTAAAAACTAAAACGCTGAAGCTGAGAACAAGACGTATCAAAATGTTGTAAAAGGATAACAACACCCACTTTTTTTTTTCGAAAAGCCTCCGACTACAACTTCCTAGATACCTAATAAGTTGAAGGCCTTTACTATAAAATTGTAGATTTGGCCTTCCTTTACAACATTTAGAAATGTCACCGGTAGGGCGCTTACGCCCCTTTGTATGCGAACGAAGTTTGCTTATAATTTGGCTATATTTTCTTCAAACTCCATGAAACTTTGTACACATAATCAATACACTAATACATAATCTAGACCCGTGGTGCGTTAGTTTCTTATAAAAATACTAGCTGGTGGTATGATTTCGAGTAGCTTAGGTATATTAGCGTGGCGTAGAAAAGAACTAACATTATGAAATTATCACAAATAATTTTCGCGGCATAATTCTTAGTACAGTGCTTTTTCTACACTTCCAAAAAATACAGTACGATAGTTATTATTATGTTTATTATACTTTAAAAATGCAATACTTGCCTAACCTTGGGTATATATTACTTTAAGTACAATGCGTAACAAATTCTAGTGCCTTGAAAATTCTTAAAACGGACACCACAACCGTCATTGACGTTTGCCCTCACCCCCTCAAGCGTCTGCCCACGTTCGGGTCGCGCACTCAGCGATGAGCGACTTCTTCCCCCACCTCACCCGCCGTGCGTCGGACCGCCCGGATTTTTTCCATCTTACTTGACACTTATCGTCATAAGTATTATAGACAATTCACACAATATCTTTATAAATTGTAGCCTATGTGTTATTCTGATGTATAGGTAAGCTACATTATTGTAAAGTTTCATTAAAATCCATTCAGTAGTTTTTTCGTGAAAGAGTATTGTTACATCCATCCATCCATCCATCCATACTCACAAACTTTCGCGTTTATAACATTAGTAGGATATGGCTACCAAATCATTTATTGGTTTTTTTTTATAAAATACTGACTTACCACTGTTCTATAGATATTAGTGTACTGATCACTCAGAATTTATTCTGAGACTAATCATGTGTACAAAATTTCATGAATAGCCAATAAGAAAACTTCGTTCGCGTACAAAAGGGCGTAAGCGCCCTACCGTAACCTCCTTAGTCGGCTTTTAGTTTTAAAATCTACCTATACTGTATTGTTTTCGTCTGTTTGTATGCACGTCGTTGGAAAACTAACAATATACGCACCCTGATTATTGATGAACTGACGCAAACCTATTGTAGGTACCTACACATATATAAATATATATTTCTATTAACGGAAAATAACTTTGTTTTTCACAATAACAACTGATCCATGAAACGTAACCTTTGATAAGGAATAATCCATGAATTGAATCACGTCCATATTATACACCGCTCTGGTCATTCTTCATACAGCTATGTATGCCAGGAACAACCTGGCGTCGTTTGTGAAACTCGGAGATGGCCATACTTACAACACGCGGCACGCTCACAAGCTGAGTGCGGTACGCAGGCGACTCACTAAAACGTCAAAACTAGTGCATGTTATGGCTCCCGCGGTATACAACGCAATACCAGAAAGTGTTAGAAGCTCAAGTTCGACGCTATCTTTCAAAAATAATTTAAAAACATGGCTTGTGGATCAGACAATTTATCAATTTCAGGATTTATTTAGAATGAATATGAATTAATTATTTGACATTATTATTAGTTTAAAACTGATTATTATTTTTTACCTATACCTACTTACTTATGAATATGTTTAATGACCTGTAACCGTTTTCGTTATCAATAAATCACTATCACTATCACTATCACTATCACTATCTACATACGTTAACTGATTGTATTCGATGCACTTTACGAACAATATTATTGATAAAATGACAAATTACTACTACGGTGGTCCCGTTTATATATTGTACTTATATCTTCTTCATCAGCCGGTAGAGGTCCACGGCTGAACGAGGCCTCCCTCGAAGAAAAAGGGAAAAAAGGGGGGAGGAAAGGGGGGGGAAGAAAAAAGTTTGTTTTCTGCATTTAAATTAAACCTCAAAATCTTGCTTAGTGACTAATGATGGATGGAATTTTAAATAGTTAGAAAATTTTACTGAAAGAATAAATGCCGTCTAATAAGTTAATTGTATAAGTAATATATTTTTATCCAGTTGAACTTAGCGGAATAGTCATATGACATTGGATGACGGCTAACCTATTTCCTCAATATAAAATCCACCATAATAGGTATTCTACTCCTACTATCAGCGCAACTGATCGCGTTATCGCCCGTATTCAAAAACGACACTATGCACCCATAACACGCAGCTGGCATTTATAAAACGAGCTGACAATTCACTATCCTAGAATCAACGATCAATCACGTCGAATTAATCGACCTATCTGAAAGCCTCTGAAGAATCAGTTATTTGTTTTAGCTTCAGCGAAAAAATCAATGGAATTACCATGTTATTCTAAAACCATTCAATCGGAGGAATTGGAAAAAAGTTCCCGCTCCTCCTACCAATCGGAGTTCCGATTGGAGGACTGGGAATGACTCTTCTCGTCCACCCCCGACAAGCGGCCCGCACAGTTGGTACCTACGTATTCATGCATACGAGGACCACGTTCGCAGAAATCTGCTACAAAATCATCATCATCAGCCTGTATACGTGCACTGCTGGACGAGACCTACTCTAGGGGGACAATGCGGTGATTCGCCATAATCACCATGCTTGGCAAGCGGATTGGTGATCGCAGTTAGGTGTTAATTACTCTGATAGATGCTGCTGCCCATCCCCTGGTATAATCCCTAGGCTTTTACTAAATCCACGGGAGGAGGGGGTCAATAGACCCCTCCTCCTCCCGTGTATGTTCGGTCTTGTGTGCCGTGGTGTGCTGTGTGGACACACCATGGCACACAACGTAAATCACAAAATAAAACAACAAAATAACAATCTTACAATAATTTATTGCAGACACACTGTTCAGTCCAGTGACCCCGCCCAACCGAGTGTAGTTACAATCGATACAAAACGTACTAGGATATTTACAGCCTTAAATACAACTTATAGTAAAATAAATAACCAAATTCTGCTAATAACCAAGTACAGTGTGGCCTGGGAAAGCCTGCGTCATACGGCCGTCAAAGGAAAATATACTATAGATCACGTACATGCGATGGAATTAAAATAACTAGGAGACAAACATAAACATGGCAAGAAAGACCTGTAAAGATTGTACAGGTTGAAACAAAAGTAATGGCGCTATGGAAATTGTCTATATTTTTTTACAAAAATAGCATCCCCTGTCATCTTGACATTGGCAGTTGTGTAAAAATACCGCTTTACTCAACAACGCGGAATAATTTTATTACGTCTACGTTACGTGCTGCATACGCATCCGGTGTGCTGTGGCCTTAATTCTGCACTCCGGGCGCGGTGGTCTGTGGGCAGCAGCTAATGCACTTGTGCTTTTGCCAAAACACGCTGCATAGACCGCCTAGAAATGCCTAATTGTGTGGCCTGTCGCGTCGCTTCGTTGATGTTTCTGGACACTTTCACATCCTTGGAAAGGGTTGGGAAATCTTCGATAAATTTCGCGTGTTTTTATCACAGATGAACTATTTCGCGTTCTTGAAGACTTAAGCGGTCCATGTTTACTGTGGTATATTTTGCATTTGTCTTTTAAATAACTGCCAATGTCAAGACGCAAGGGTCTATTTGTAAAAATCTTAAGTCAATTTCTATAATTCCATTACTCTTGCGCCAGCCTGTACAACTAGCTCCCGTTAGAAATCTGCCAACACCTGACAATTTGGCATCATGTCTAGCTCCTTTCATGTTTAAGCATTTGTTTTGGCCAAATAAAGCAAATATTTGTGGAAAATATAACATAACACATCCAACAAGTCACATCCGTAGCCATGATCCCACACTAGGATTCCCTGTGTCGTGGGTATCAGGAACTAAGAGTAACATGGTACCCCAACCCGAAACAAATATTTTGAAAATCATAAAAACATTTGTCCCGCAGCGGGAATCGAACCCGCAACCTCTTGCATCTCGGCCGGCTACTCGCCCACCACGCCAGAGGTCGTCCAGTCCAGTGGATAGGTCAGTGACATGTGAGCATGAGGTGTGCTCTGAACTTTGCACTTGACAGTATATTTTCCTCCAAGTTAATCTTAGAACGCACTTCAGCACGACAGTACGCGCTTCAGCACGACAGTACGCGCTTCAGCACGACACTACGCGCTCCAGCACGAAGTACGCCGCGTTTAAACGTTTTTTTTATCTTGTATAATCGGGACTTTTCTCGTAACCGGTCTACCGGCCTTGCGGGGGAAACTTATGCCGTCGGTTTAGGAAAATTCCCGTTTATACATTAATATTGACTTATGTAATTCACGATAGTTTTTATAGTAAAAAATAAACGTTTATTTAAAATACGCGTGTATTGATTTCTTTCGATTAGAATGACACTTGAATTTCAGTTTACATATTCTTGGCATTTCATTAGGTACCTACTGCATGCCCAAAATTTTCAATAGTATTGTCTAACTAAGTAACACTATAGGTACAATTGAACATATTCAGATTATTTAGAATTTTATTTGGAAGATATTGTTCTTAGCTATTGCTGCGTCACTTATTCTACGCTGGCACGTCACATGGCGTATTTGCACAAATATTATGTTACTAGATATTATTAAGTAACCGGGTTGTGATTTATTTGATTGTAATTCTTCATAACCGATACGAACGCCATCTATTGAAAGTAATCCGAAATGGTAATTCCCATACAAAATAACCAATTTAGTTTTTTTTTCGGTTTTTCTATTTTTTTTTAAATATTCAAATCGGTCGGAACTTTTATATAGATTAATTTTTTTTTTATATTAAAGTATTTGTACATACGCCATTTTGAATTGCCAGAATTAAATATGTACTAAGAAGTGAATTTATCTGTTTTACATCACACAAAGAAAGACATACACAACATATTAAAAACAAAAACTACGACGCAGGTAAAGCGCAACAAGAAAGCTGAAATCACCAGATGAGATTATTTTCCGAATATTGAAAACTTATTAATTTACTGAGGTACATTGGAAGACACTAAAGGCCACAGCACACCGGCTGCGTATGCGTCGACGTAGACGTGCGTAGAGACGCGCGTGTCTACGTTACGTGCTGCATACGCATCCGGTGCGCGTTGGCCTTAAAAGATAAAGAAAAAAACAACCGCATTTTTCTGACGTTGCATTAAACGTGGTAAATTTTCAGCTTCCTGTATTCCTCCAGGCTTAAAAACAAAAAAAAGGTTCACGTCATATTAATAATACGAGATCATTGTTTTTATATAAGTGTACAAAAAATACATAAGAATTTATATTGAACACAGCTGGTGTGGTTCAAAAAGGGAATTTCCAAAATAAAAAAAAAATCAAAGGACGCAGAAATACCTGCTGGTAAGTTTCTGGCCAGTGTTTCAATGTTCAACCCAGTGTCATATTCACAAGATCACATCTTTTTTTGAAAAAGTTCATGAACTTTTTTGTCCGTTTCGCGGTCGTGATCCAACCACATGAAAAGCGTGACAAATACGCAGTATTGACGACTGTGCTGTAAAGGTCAAAGCACACCAGATGCGTATGCAGCACGTAACGTAGACACGCGCGTCTCTACGTATGTAGACGCTTGCGTGCACGTGACGCAACCGGTGTGCCATGTCTCATACAGTTCCATACATTACAACATCATGGTACGTCGACGTGCACGTGCACGTCTACGTCTACGCGTACGCAACCGGTGTGCTGTGGCCATAAACGTACTTGACAACTGTGTATAGGATAGACAGTAGGACCACTGCCTCACCTGAAGGCCCGTAGTCCAACTGGTTGGACAAAATAGTTGAACCACGACCGTAGAACTCTGGTTGCAACAATACTACTTCGCGTCACCGTTTCTTTCTTGGTCATTGCATTAGGTGAGAGACCAGGGCCCGTATTCTCTAATAAATCTCGTCCACTAGATGACGTCACATCTCGTATGACGTACAAAATTATGGTAATCAATCGAGATTTGACGTCATCCCGTGTACGAGATTTTTCCGAGAATCACCCTGCTTAAGGTATGTTGGCCCTGAAAAGCGCCCAGTGACCAATAGTGAAAGAACCAGTGTGATGAAGAACATGACACCAAGTTTAAATAAATAACAAAATGATATAAACTAAAAGACAGTCAACAAAAAGATAGTATCATTTTTCTATTGCACTATTTCTAGCACTCCACGTGTTTGCGATATTGAACCTAATAAAATCAACCTTATGTTAGCTCAACGTAAGGCTGATTTTGTCAAATCTGTGTGCAAGACACCAGTGTTAAGTGCTAGTATTAGATTCCAAACTTACTAACAACAATTGTAGCTACTTTCTCCGTATAACTAAACGTGTAGGCACTTTTATGTATATTGCCAAAGTAATTTGTATCGTTTACCCAACCCCGCTGAAGAGGGTTAGTGATTTTTATACAATTTATGTGTAAGGCTAGCGGCACACTGCATGGATAATTTGCTGTGTTTTGTGTAACACCATATTTATGACACGACTGCCCAAGAAAAGGAGTGTAATATTTTATTCCTTCAAAATTACCGAACGCCTGAACGGTAAGTATTAAAAAATTTTTAGTTCACTTTTTGTCATGGCAGTCGTGTTTTTTTTAGATTGCTCTCGCATGTGACGCGAAATTCAAATTTTATTGCGGTTTTGCTCATTACAGCTCATCAACACTTCTTGAGATAGTAAAAACTGATTTTGCGAAAACTAGGAGACCTAACACACATGTTTTAGTTTATAGTTTCACATATAGATCATTACTTCAGCTACGAATACTCTTCAAAGATTTTTAGTGTTTTTTTGGTTTAAAGGTATGCGTAGCTTAACTAATGACATTTATGAGATACTATCAATTAAAACAAGTGTGCTAGGTCTCCTAGTTTTCGCAAAATCTGTTTTCTCTATCTCAAGAAGTGTTGATTAGCTGTGATTTACAAAAAACACAATAAAATTTGAATTTCGCGCCACATGCGAGAGCAATCACCTTAATATAATTACTTATTTCTGGGGGGTTACTATGAGCTCTTATAGCAATCAGTTCAATAACTATTCAGTACAAAATATCGTTAAATCGTTGACATTTCCTATCATTGAATAACTTTAATCGCAGATGTCTATAGACCTTCTGCGACTGTGTCTTTAAATATTATTGCGGACGTCACGGAGCCGATATTTTGTACTGAATAGTTTTTGAACTGAATGGCTATAAGAGCGCATAGTAACCCAGCTATTCCCTATAGTAACTTTCATAAAATAAGGACGAGTCATATACTTAAATGTCTTAAATAACATAAAGGAAATTTACTGGCATATCGAAAACTAACTAGAAATGTCCGATGTCTTTCCAATATAAGTCAAAATGTCATGCAGTGTATAACTAGCCCACAGTAATTATCCTATAAAGTTTTTTGTCGAAATTAATAAAACTGACACCGAAAAAACTACAAGTAAACAATATAAAAATAAAAATAGAAGTACATAGTCATAAATAAAATAGAATCTAAATGTAATGATTATCGTTAATATTTACAAAATTAACTAAAATAAAATAGGTCAAGTAAGAGTAAGACTTGCGCCCCGAGGCTTCCGTACTATTTTGGCTAGCGACATCGTGTTTTTATTGAACTAAAAGTGAATATTACACACGACTTGAAGCACAGCTGCAGGAGTTGTTGCAGCTACAAGAAAACTTTCTTATGCGACTAACCATAAATTTTGGAGTAAATACCAACTGCATTCACAGATTTTGAACAAATAATGTACAGTCATCGAGAAAAAAACTGATAATTTATTTATCTCGATGACTGTACAATTCTTTCAAAACCGGTGAATCGCTGATATGAAAAAAAGTTACGAATACTATACGTAATGGACGAGGCGTCCCCCATTGAATATAATGTAGGGGATTTGCCATAACCACCACGCTTAGCAGGTGGATTGGTGTTAAGTAATTAGGCGGACGCTGCTGCCCATCCCCTGGTAATCCTAAAGCTTTTACTAAATCCACGGGAGGAGGAGGAGTCTATTCTTATGCCAGACACACCACGCCTACGGCTAATGATGATGAACAATTTCTATCACCCTAAAAAGTTTTCAAAGAAAGATTTCTTGTGGCTACAATGCTTCTGCTAGCGGCTTTGCTTGCCCATCTTAATTTTCCACCAGTTTATTACGAAAAGACTGATTATCGGGAAAAAATATTAATTTGTGCTATACGATTCGCGACAAATTTTAAGATTCTAAGTCAATGGGAAGTTCCGTTTGGGTTTTTATGTCGCAATGAGTGAGTGATTTTTAAATGCTATACCTATTTTTTATTGCATTTAGTTAAACTTGTTTTTTTACAGGACTATAAGACTGTGGACTCTAGTATTTGGTATTAATTTCAGCTCGATAACTCGAGCCGTTCCTGAAAAAAGGGTTTTAACGGACAGACGGACAACAAAGTGATCTTATAATGGTTCCGTTTGTACCTTTTGAGGTACGGAACCCTGAAAATATAGAGATTTTGTGAAAGTATAAATTCCTCGAGATTTTATTTTGCTTTTAGTATCTTATGTAGGCTGAGGTTACTTAGCAAGGACTAATGGATAGAACTGTCACTGTAACACAAATGTTTTAAACACAAGTGTTTAGATCCATTTAGTGCTATACGGATGGTCCGTTGTCCGGAGCTATCGTATAGAAATCAATTTGCGTTTAGTGCTATATGACGCTCCGCGGGCCGTGCACTACTAAACGCTATAATTTATTTCTATACGATAGCTCCGGACAACGGACGTCCGTACGGACCATCAGTATAGCACTAAATACAGCCTCAAGCCGAGTCTGCTGCACCATTTTTTGGTGTTTTACAAACATATAACATGTTTTGCTAACATGTTTTGTTAGAAAATTTCGCCCGGCTTTAGAGAGTGATGGGGCAAAATCACTAGCACGTGCTACGTAACGTCTATTTACCTCGGCCTTAGTATTGCACTCGTTCTCCCGACTACCAAATTGTGTTTTTTGTATGGTGATACTCGAGTTTATGAATAAAATGTTTATATCTGTTTCTCAACAAGTCCGCTAGGGGCGCTCATAATTGTATCTACAAAACCACATTCCAAAACGCAATTTGGGAGCCAGCATATCTTTAGTTTAGGCCCTCTGTAGATCCATAGTAGTTTGAGCACTTACACACTCGTGAGCGTGTATTGTGAAGCCAAAATTGGTTGCCGAAACGGTCCACTAAAGGCGCTGTTTCGGTTTCCATACAAAAACACTCGCTCCCAACTGTGTAAACACAGTGCAAAACTAAGACCTCTGATTTGTAAACTGTCTCATTCTATTGCATGTCAAAACATGAGACAGATAAAGTTCGGAACTGATTCATGTGTGGCCTGTGTAACTTTATTCTGCAAGCTAATTACTGTTATGGAGTAAGTAAGTAACAAAGGTAAAAAAATATTAATAGCGGGGCACTTATACCGAAACACCCTTAATTTATTTGACTATTTTTTTTTGTATGACAATGCCGAAGCATGACGTCAAATCATATTGCCAGTAAGTTTTGAGCATAACGGAATATCCTTTGCTATACATTAAAGTGAAACGTAGTTGTTGGTATGTCAAGCTTTCACAGCAAAACGGCTGATCCAATAATGAAATCATAATCCTCTTCTTCTTTTATGTAGTGCAAATAAGTGCTAGATAATAAGAACACAAGAACAAAGTGTCCTCCCCTTATACAGGGTGTTTTTTTTAATGGGACAGTATGGGGATATCTGAATCCATAAGAGATACGGGAAAACTGTCATTGGAACCATTTGCTCATTTTGAATGAAAATGATTTTGGCATAGTTATTTTTTTGGACAAGCGTGAGTTCTCCATAAAAATGAGTAGTTTTAACCAAAATTTTTTTTTACGCGTATCGACTCAGTTTCATGTAAGGATTGTTTCATTGTAAAGGAAGAAAAAAATCTGAGCAGCAGAAGTTAGGAAAATTTTATAAAATGTTTTCTCATACAAATTGTAAGTAATCTGGTACCTACGTTAATAAAACTATCGTAATAAATTTTCAAAATGGCCTCCCTCTTGCTGTTTCCAGGTACGGGTACGTTTCAGAATACCTCTTGTGGCCTTAGACAAAGATTTTCTTATTAAAGTTTGACTAAGTTCTACAGCTCTGATTTTTCTCATTTCACGAGACCATCAGAGCAGTAGAACAACATTCACCACACATATTTGTCTAATGCCACTAGAGATGTTCTGAAACGTGCCCGTACCTGGAAACAGCAACAGGGAGGCCATTTTGAAAATTTATTGCGATAGTTTTATTAACGTAGGTACCAGATTACTTACAATTTGTATGAGAAAACATTTTATAAAATTTGACTAATTTCTGCTGCTCAAATTTTTTTCTTCCGATACAATGAAACAATCCTTACATGAAACTGAGTAGATACGCATAAAAAAATTTTTGATCAAAACTACTCATTTTTATGGAGAACTCAAGCTTGACCAAAAAAATAACTATGCCAAAATCATTTTCATACAAAATGAGCAAATGGTTCCAAAGACAGTTTTCCCGTATCTCTTATGGATTCGGATATCCCCATACTGTCCCATTTAAAAAAAACACCCTGTATAGAGACATTAAGAAAAATGCCAATGGAAACATTCTTAGCTATAATTTATTTTATAAATCTAGGCCAATGTTTTATTACTTATTAGCCTGCCTTATGGCTAGATTGTAATGCTATTAGGGTACATGAAAACGTACGCTAAGGAAAGGAAAAAAAAAATCCTCTTCCAATCAAAATCGGTTCGGCCGTTACGGTGTGATTGAACAACAAACAAACATCCAAACTTTCGCACCCTAATAGTAGATAGGACAGTCAAGACGCCATTTTGCCACGCTCTCTGACACAAAATGGCGTCGTCTCATTTCTATTTTTTTTTTATTCCGTTATGCTTTACCTCCGCGCAATACCACTCGACCATCACAATATAATCACAACTGTATAACCCTATCTAAGTATAACAACCTCTTGGTCCTGTACAAATTAATTAGAATTTGAAATTTAACTAGTTATTTACAAAGTGTCGCGCCGCGTGGATGTCTTGCGTCGACTGTAGAGAAAGAAAGGCGTTGCCAGAGATGGCATATACCTAACTTGAAAGGGCTTTTGAGGCTGATATCTCTTAAGACAGCAACACACCCCGGAAGAGAAATTCATAAGCTAGATAGGCGGGCTGAGTTGCAGCTTCGATTCCCGCTACAGGACTATTCGTTCCGGGTCTGGGTTTTGAGGTAGTGTAATCCCAGTCAGGACTATGTGTGTGACAATTAAATATGTTTTTTTTAGATTAAAGAGCCATTTCAAATGAGTTAGTTCACATCTCTGGCGTAGCTGTCACATAAAGACACCATTATACCAACTCCACAAATTGATATGTCAGCTTTAAAATAGAAATACAAACCTACTTAAAGAAAACTTCATCAATCTCAATCCCAAAACATTAATGCTAAGCAAATGCAGTGTTCCTACAAGTAACAACACTAGTTTCGACTGTCGACACCCACAGCGGACACAGCACTAGGCCTCAGACGCGACCATTTCTCTAGCGTGGTGTATTTTCATGTGTTTATTATGATTAGATTTATTGCTCGATGTTTTATCGCAAATATCACAAGAGAAAGGTCTCGCGCCACTATGCACTTTCATATGCTCAGACAGATAGTAGCTTCTATGGAAAGATTTGCCGCATTCTGGAACGTTGCATACAAACTTTTTAGCCATTTCGTGCTCTCTGACGTGTCTCTGACAGTTGTACTTTCTGATGAACTGGCAGCCGCAGTAGTTGCACGTGTATGGGCGGACAGATTTGTGCGAGTTCATGTGGGATACGTACTCGGTGTGTCGGATGAAGGCGCCTTTGCACAGTGAGCACTTGAACGGCTTGGCGGAGCGGCTGGCGTGCGTCCAGCGGTGTAACTTTAGATTCCACTTGGTGGTGAACGCCTTGTTGCAGACCACGCATGCGTGGGGACGCTTGCCGCTGTGCGTGAGCAGGTGAGCGCGCAGGTTCGTCCGGAGGTACACCTACAAGTACATTGCCACTTACAACTTGCGCTCTTATTGCCCTTCGCACTGGTATCGGTTTACAATTGCAAAATCCATTGTGCTTGTATGTTTCAGACATTTCTGCTCTTGCTAAAGCTAAAACACGCGGCACAGTGAACTAGGAAATCGTAATCCAAAGTAATTACCCATAATTAGTAGTTTTTAGATCGGTCATTCGGGAATGAACCTCTCTTTCAAGGTCGTGAATACTAGTCTGTTATCAGAATTGTTTACAACATGATACGTTACGGATTTACCACAAGTTTAAAACGGTATAAGAAAACATCGTGCCCTAATAGAGTACATACTTGCTTGTAGAGCCACAGGGCTTATTCTCTTATTAGGTACACGACTTTACGCTTAGCTAGTAGTTTTCGTAGCATCACTTGCTACGCGGCGTAGCAGCGACGCTACGTGTGCTACATTCAATCAATCGCCATCGTCGCATACGTGCGATAATGTCTACATAGTATATTATGATTTTGAATCGTATGCCTCGTCAACAGAGAACATACTTGCTTGCGCATATGCCGTAGCAATCCTCGCTACGCGGCGTAGCAGCGACGCTGTGATCTACGATAGTTCGATCGACCAACCGCCACACGTAACGTACGCGCTATAGTAAACGTATGATTTTTAATCGTATGCCTCGTGAATAAAGAACATACTTGCTAGCGTATAAGACATGTGACGTAGCAATCCTCGCTACGCGCCGTAGAAGCGACACTACGTGTGCTACATTGGATCGGTCACCACGACTTTGAACGCTAAAACCACGTAAATAAGGTACATACCTGCTTGCATATAGGACATGTGACATTGTCGTTCTTGTTTCTAGTGTGCTGCGACAAGTAGAGCTCGTTGTGCGAGCGCCGCACGTGGCGAGTGAGCGAGGCCGCGTGCACGAACTTGTCGCTGCAGTAGAGACAGGCGCGCGGCTTATCGGCGTGCGTCTCCTTGTGCCAGAGGTACTTGGCGCGCGACTGGAACACGGCGCCGCAGTGGCAGACAAAGTCGCGTGTTTTAACTCGCTTGTGCAAGTGGTGGCGGTCTCTGAAACGATACATTGATAGATAGATACACGCACACGTACCCAACAGTCACATACATAGTCCTGAGGCCCAATTCTCTAATTTTAAAACATTCAAATAAATAAATAAATACTGGACATTTCACACAACATTATCTAGCCCCAAGCTAAGCAGAGCTTGTGTTATGGGTACTAGATACCTGATATACTTAATACATTACATAGATAGATATTTTTTTATTATACATAGAAAAATACCCAGAACACCCTGAACAAATATCTGCAGATCGTACAAATATTTGTTCCGAGGCGGGAATCGAACCCGCAACCTCCTGCGTCGCAAGCCAACCTTAGCCCGCCGCGCCACAGGGGTCATAGTGCTACCTATCGAAGAGATTCGTTAAGCCTCACAAAAACAATTCAAAAGAGCCACTACCAAAGATAAAGATAAATTTATTTGCTTGAAACCTTCGAAAACACGACTTCCTGCCGCAGGCCGAAAGGGAGTAGCCTTGGCGATATATTACCATTCAAATAGTTCTGTCTTTTTTTGCGGGGGGAAAAGTGCACACAAGCGCAATTCCGCATATACACATCCAAATACAACACTGTGATGACGACACTCACACTAACAAACCTTGCACACCTCCTAAGAATAACAACTAGTTTTATTAAACGCATATGCCTACTTTGGCTTGTAGTTTGACAGAGGGGAACGTTGCGAATGGCTAATCCCTTCCGTGTTGCTCGAAGCTTGAAACATAATGTTACACAGTATTTAGTAAGCTGCTCACCTATGCTGCACCATGTTGGAGTAGCGCCGGAAGGTGTCGTCGCAGAAGGTGCACTTGTACGGCGCGCGGCCCGTGTGAATGTTGTGGTGCTCGCCAAGCTTCTGACGTGTCATGAAACGTTTCTCGCAGATGTCACATCTGGAAAACATCGGCATCAAGTATAGTACAACCCCCTGTTTCATAACCATTCTCTAAACTTTAAAATTGCTTTTGTCTTGTTTTGACGTATGACATTTTACATCAGAGAGAAGAAAACAAACGCTATTTTAACTAAAATAGGTTTAGAGAATTATTATGAGACAGACCGTAATACTATAGCTATACTATACTATGCTAAGGATAAGTACTTTATTCAAATTACCTGTATCTAATCATACCTACATTCCTAACGTTTATGTATCAGCTAAGACTCACTAATAGCACTATCCCTACAAACCCTGGTGGTTTTTTAAGTGCTATTTCTATATAATAGTTTTAATACAATGTTAAATGGTAAATAAATAAAAAAAATATATATATACATATACTTAACACTTTACTATATATTTATATACCTTTGTATTTTAAGTATTCTTGACACTTTTCTCTTTGCTATAGTACAACTTTCATGTTGGTATCCCTTTACGTTCCGGAGATACAAGCAAAATAAAAATAAAATTTGTATTTTTTCTCGAAAAGTGTCAAAACCTAGTTAGTGCGTTTATCGTAAGAGCGGCAGTATTAGTATAGTATTCAATTTAATTTCACAAACATTGGTATAAAATAAATACACATATACATATTAAATTATGTTCATTAAAGTAGGTAAAAATTATAGTTTATCCATTAAGTAGTAGTAGACACTTGAACCGTGCGCCGTGGTGTGTCCGGCCTAAGAATAGTCCCCTTCTCCTCCCGAGGATGTAGTAAAAGCCTTACCTAGGCCTTAGCCTTAGAAATTCCACCAGATGATCGGCAGCAGCATCCGCCCGAGTACTTAACACCAAACTACGATCACCAATCCGCCTGCCAAGCATGGTGATTATGGCAAATCCCCCCCAATTTCAATCTATAGAGAGGCCTCGTCCAGGAGTAGATGTGGAGTGAAACTTCTTGACCTAAATATTCCTCGTTTCAAGTTTCAAAAGATTTGAACAGCGCAATGGCGATCTCCATTGATGCGTTCCCCATTGCAATTTGCTACTGTCGTAAAATTACTTGTTTATTGCTTCTGTGTGGTGATCAATAAAGTGTTAATCAATCTATCTATGTATGATGTGTCCTCACTTGTAGTCCTTGAGTCCTAGATGCGTCTTGACGTGCAGCTGCAAGTTGGCTCGCCGCGAGAAGAACTTGCCGCACGTAAGACACTCGAGCGGGTGTATCTTTAGATGGGCTGTGAACGCGGGCTCCGTCACCTGAATGAAACAAAATCATTAATTGAATGAATTGAATGAAAAGCACATGAGAAATAATGACCCTACGGGTCGATCAGCTGACCGGGAGCGTTGAACTCGCGCGGCCGGAATAAATGTGTACATTGCTGGCTGACAAATACGATACGAAACGAAAAAAAGGTTATCTCCGGTATTAATCACCTCTCAGGCGAAAGCTATTTTATATAGCTATGATATAGGTAGCTTTACCGGTACCTTCAGTATTCGGGAGCTGTCTTTTTACACCCTGTATATTCATATTATTTATTGTTATAATATTAATTATTATGTTACATGGTGAGGTCTTAAAGTTAAAAATGGTAAATACATAATGACCCTTAAGTTTAGGGCATAGCAATATTTGGAGTGGAATATAATTTCAGGGGTGCTATTTTTGAAAGTCATCGAATGACTAAACGTCAGTAAAATTTCCGTTAATGCCCGATTTCCAAAGGACATGTTCCAAAATGGCCTATATCGATTTACACCAGATACAGAATGGCGAAAAAATCAGTGATTATCGTAAAAATACTCTTACTTTAATTTGAAGCATAATTTACTGCACAGAAATGTTTAAAATTCGAAAAAAAATTACAATGGTAACATATTTTCCTGAGCAGCCATGACAGAGAATGTCACGTTTATTGCTCTGTGGTTGCTTGCTTTATTCGTTCGTTGGGAGTAGTGTGTCTACATAGAATGCGTTGCCTACGCTAGCTTTATTACGATCATCACATCGGTACAAGTTCTTCAATTCAACGCGAAAATATTTTCCTTGCTCCAAGACCTTGGAGCCAAGACGCGAACGAAATGCAGTTCTGGTCAAAGTTGTTAACAGCTGTCGAAATATTTTACCACAAAGTAAATTGTATCCGCTCCGCCATATTGTTTTGTCTTGTGTTGCACTCCGTGAGAAAGATATTTTAGGAACCTGCATTAAATGAAGCGAAAGAATCAAAAAATGACGATGGGAAAAGGTGTTACATATATTTAGCTACGTTTACACAAGTGTACACCGACAAGGGCTAGGCTCCTTACATCTTGGAACAACACCTTTCTATACATCTGAAACTCATTGATGACTAAAACTCTTATTCCTTATATGATATATTACAAGTGCCTCTTCCGGTACATCTCCTGAAAAACGGTGATTTTCGACCTTTTTAATGATAGTCACTCGGTGACATTCAAAAATCGCACCCTAGTTCAACTACATGAACTACACACATACAACTAACCCTTTTGTATTTAAATATAAGCCTGTTTGGGTACCTAGCTTTATGGGTAAGTGCCTAGGGCCTAGGTTATAACTAGTTCTCGGTGGTTATATTGCTGTTGGCTTGGTCGCGTTGGAACAGGAGTAATTTTAATATAAAAGACGATTCAAAATTAACCTTGTGATTTCAATGAATAAAATTCTTTACATTTGAATTGTTCCCTTTGCTGAACAGCAGATAGCCATGATACTCGGTAGCACCGCACTGCGCTCGGCTGCTGTGACGACAGCACTATTCTAAAGCGAGGCTGAAAAACAGCGTGGCTGAGCCCTCAACCTTTCCTCTAACACTACCTACCTAATGTTAATGTTAAAGAACTCCCTTTTCCGCATTCGAACTCTATGATGGTCCATTATGCGTGAAACACTACCTACCTTTATCTTTAATATTATATTTGTACCTTTGTATTTAATGATAAATAGTGCGAGTGAATAAATGCCCTTTTATTTTTGAACCAACACCTAAAAAGGAGGATGTCCTCAATTCAAATGTATTTTTTATTTATTTATTTTATACATAGACACACGCTCCTTTTAGGCGGGTAGGAGAGCCCTAATTGGCTTCCTCTCACCATGTGTCGCACAGTACAAGCCGATTAAGGGATAACTCCAGGAGATGAGCAGCAGCATCCACCTGAGTACTCAACACGATTGCTGCGATCACCAATCCGCCTGCCAAGCGTGGTGATTATGGCAAATCTTCTCATTGCATTTTATGGAAGAGACTTCGTTCAGCAGAGGATGTCTAAAGGCTGCTGATGAAAATGATTGAATAAACAGAAAGGTCGACGGTTCGCAAGGTTTTTTTTTATACTACTTGCTAGCAAACAACCATACGTCCCACCTGATGGAAAGCAGTTTTTCTCCTATCCCTCCCAATCTGGCAACTGCCCAAGCCGAGGTCCGAACCGGTTGATTCCCTTCATCGCCGAAAGCTAGATAACGCAAGTCCGGAACATGCTTGTACCAGCTGTAGGGGGGGAGGGGTACTGAAGAGATTCTACCTCGCCGGCAAGTTCGGTGTATCAGTATAGTACTCCAAGAATGCTCATATTAATTTCAAAGTATCTCATCTCACCTGGTCCACTTTACAGGTGGGGCACACAAAGTCCCTGCGTTTCCGCTTGCTCTCCTTGCTTAGCAGACTGCGCAGATTGCCAAGTTTGGGCTTGGCCTCCTCTATCGTCTCCGGGTCGTACACTTGCAGGATGCTCGATGTTATGTTCTCTTTCATGTCAATGGGCAGGTTGGCTGAAAAATAATTAACATTTCATAAATGAGCCGGCTGAGATGCAAGAAGTAGGTTGATTCCCGATGAGGCACAAATGTTTGCATGATCTGCAAATATTTGTTCCGTGTCTGGGTGTTATAGTACCATGGTACTCGTAGTTCTTCATATCCACGGCACAGAGATTCCTAGTGTAGGATCACGACTACGTATGTGAGTATAGAATTGAAACTTTCATGGTTGGGAATCATTTTAAATTGAAAAAAAAAAAACGAATTACCACTGTTTTTCGTCACTTTTGCTGACGTTTCGAGTTTGAGTTCAGAAGCCTCTTCATCAGTGACGAAAAACAGTGGTAATTAGCCGTTTTTTAATTTAAGTGTATGTGAGTTGGGTGTTATGTTATGTTATTTTCTGGGGCAGGCCTGTGGATGCGGCTCAAGACCGTTCGTCGTGGCATTCTTGGGGAGGCCTTTACCCAGCAGTGGACTTATTTTTCTTATTTTTGTCGGCTGATGATGAAATTAATGATATTTACGTGACGTTCTCTCGGAGCCACGGACAGAGTCATGTATTCATTTTCCTTTAAACTACTAGGTAGGTACACTTGCGATTCGTAAAACGACTAGTGGAATAGCTGCTATACATGAGCCTTATTGAAAGTAATCAATATTACTAGATAGGTACCTCTCAAATATACGATTCACAAAACATCAAATAATTTCAAAAAACATTTTTACATAATCACTACGAAAAATACAGAAGCTTCAATACAAAATGTCAAAATCAAAATGATTGATAAACACTACACGTTGTCATTCAATCAAAAAAGAGATTACCGCCTTTTTCGGAAAGAGACGGCGTCTATTCATTTTATTTATAATTTTATTTATTTTAATTAAATGGTGTACATAATGTTAATGAATGGTGTAATTTTGAAGACATTCCGCGTTTCTAAAGCATGACGACTTGGAAAGAGTGTAAAATTAGCAATTTTTTTTCTCTTATAGGATAAAAAAATATGTATAGTGTCAAAACGGAACAGATGCGCTATTTTATTTCCCGCCAAATAAAAAATTAATAAAGCACAGCTCAAATCCCACGGCGGATCTCTTTCTGAACAGACTACCAATAATTAAATACGAAGTTATGATGATGTACTATCTCACCTGCGCACGATAGGTCGTCCGGCTTCTCCTCCTTCTTGATAGCTCGCGCGGTGAGCAGCCGGCTGTAGGTCGTCTTGGAGCACGTCTGGGAGACGTGCTCGGCCGCCTTGTGCGCGCGCAGCTCCTTGAGCGAGGGATGCTTCGTGCCGCACGTCAGGCAGGCGTACATACGCGCCCGGGGGAATACCAGCTCTTCCTCCCTGAAAATAACATTCAATTTTCTAGTACGCTGAGGACAATGAATTAGGATGGCGTTGCAAAAACGAGCATATTCTTTTATGAAAACATTACTCTCAGTAACGTACGTTCATAGCCAGTTATGCATCGTTCATAGCCAGTTATGCATCGTTCATAGCCAGTTATGCATCGTTCATAGCCAGTTATGCATCGTTCATAGCCAGTTATGCATCGTTCATAGGCTATGATAACTGCTTTCCATCAGGTGGGCCGAATGCTTGTTTGCTTGCCAAGTAAATTAAAAATAATCAAAAAAAAAATACTCAATTTTCTCTATGATAAAAAATAAAAGATCCTCATGCAATGTATTATTATCGCATTGCTCTTGTAAAAGAGTTCGTCCAGAGAAGTACTACCCCATATCTAATTATGCCACCAAGCAGTAATGCTCGCATTGCTGTGTTTCGGTTTGAAGGGTATGGGTGCCGGTGAAATTACAGGCACATGAACCTTTTCATCTTTATGTCTAAGGATGACTGGTGCAGTGCATATGCCAAGTCGGGCGCAGCCTAGGTCAACCGAGAGGTATAGCATTAATTGTAATGGGCTGGGTTTACCGCTTAACATGAGGTAACCCCAGGTAGGAGGCGCATCCTAGGTGGACGGGATCTGAGAGGAATTGCATTTGTGGGGTGGGCCAAATACCAGTTCCGTTATATATTCTATCATCAATCATCATCGGCCCATAAAAGTCCACCGCTGGACAAAGGCCTTCCCCCTAGAATACCACAACGCACGGTATTGAGCCGCCTTCATCCACCGACTTCCTGCGACGTTTATAATGTCTTTAGTCCATCGAGTGGAGGGCCTTCCTCTACCGCGTCGTCCGGTTCGTAGTCGCCACTCGAGAACCTTTATTCCTTAGCGGTTGTCAGTCCTGTGAGTCACTTCAACTTGCTTATTCTGAGAACTATGTTGGTGATCTTGGTTCTTGAATAAATTGATAAGGAAATTCGTAGAAGAACCAAGATCACCAACATAGTTCTCAGAATAAGCAAGTTAAAGTATATACCTGCTACCAATGTAAATAGGAGAAATGTATAAACACTTACAGGGTGTCTCTCTTCTCGGTAACATCAAGTTCCGAACCGTCGGAAACCCAGCTTTCGCGAGCCATGAGATCGTAAGACTCTGCCGGGGTCACCTCGGGGTACATCTGGAATTACGAGCCAAAACTAAAAAAAGATAATCCTTTTTGTCTTGCACCATGTTCACCATATTCTGAGTTAAGTTTGCAGGTAGTGCTCTTTGTTGTTATTATCATTATTATACGCCGTCAAAAAGATCCGTCTCCTGACAGACATAGATACAGCTAGACCGGTTCACTCCAGCTACTTTCACAGCATTATGTCTTACGGCATATTGTTGTGGGGGAGTGCTATAGAAATTAACACCATATTTGTGCTACAGAAGAGGGATGTTCGTAGAATTTAAAATTTGGGCCCCAGAGAATTGTCTCTGACATGGTACCATGTCAGTACATTTATAAAAACAAAAATAAGTAATATAAAATATAAAAATTATACTTACACTTATTTACAAAAAAATGTAAATACTAGAAATAAAGATAAACTCTCTTATCACACTATTACACATTGCAATGTGTACGCTTCTATAACAAAATCCCAAAAAACTGCTAAAATTGTTGATAAACATATATAAAACCCGATTAAACATTAACTTTCTAAAAAAAGCGTAGGTACATAAAATCTCAGATTATTGAGACAGTCCAAACAAATGTAAAAATTTGTATTATAAATTCAAACTATAAACTACTTTATAAAAATATTTACATGTCAAAACAGATTTTAAAAATCCTACTGAATAAAATGTAAGGATATGGAGGATGTAGTGTTGGACAGCCCTTCACTCCATGGACCAACATTCGCAGGTACGCCCTAAGTGGACGTGACCTTAAGAGTTATTGCATTTGTAATGGGCCAAAACATAACCCGGAACAAAAGTTGTATTAAATTAAATCAAAAGTGGTAGTCTTAGCCTAAGAATAGGACTCGATGAACTCGTCCTGTGGATGTCGTAGAAGGCGACTAAGGGATTACGCCAGGGGAAGGGCAGCAGCATCCACCCGAGTACTTAACACCAAACTGCGATCACTAATCTGCCTGCCAAGCATGGTGATTATGGCAAATCTAGCAGAGGATGTCTACCAGAATAGTCTTAAAAATTAAGCGACTTTATTCTTTTGATTCGAAGACCTTGGGTTATCACCAGATGGTCTACTCTTTGTGCTAAGTAATTCCTATGTTGGATGTTATGTTTTCTATTTCAGGTTTAGGTAACTGTTGGGTTAGTTAATATTTCAAGGGCATGAAACAGCCATTCATTCAGAATTGTAACAAAAAGCTAGCTTTTTGTTAGAAACTTAAACAAACTTACCCCATTCCAAGAAGACTCCATGTCCCCATTGCTCTCCTGTCCGCTGAGCTCCCCGCGCGGAGGCATCCGCTCATCCGCGCATATGTTCAGCGGGGGCACGTCCGCTTTGCTGTCTCCTCTCACGTCCCCCCCATCAGCATAATCCACCCCATTATCTGCGATCTTGTAACTCTCATGAATAAAATTGGGAAGGACAAATTCATTCTCTTTAGATGAAGGCTCCCCCCAAATGTTACAAGAAAACGCTTCTTTAGAATTGTCTTTGAATACCGTAGGGCCTTTATCGTCGAACGCTTCTACTCGGTCCGGAGTAAAGTAATCTGCGTAAATATTATCGCCAAAGTAGTTATCGTTCATCATGCTGACGAATTGCTTGTTCTTCCCACCTTCGAGATCTAACAGCTCCCTGTTGCTGGACTCGTCGTCGAAGTCTGAAGGCGACATGCTGCCATAGCTGACGGAGATCGGCCGTAGTGGATCTAGCTGCCTTATGTCGCGTGTTGGCCCAGGTGCTTCGTTACTGAACGCACACTCGTTACTAGAACTGAGCTCCTCTTTAACAGCAATCTCGGATTTAGCAGGCGGCGGTGGCAGTTTGACCTCTTCTACTATTATATCCATGTCTTCGTATGTAGTTTCTTCTTTCTCCTGGATCTCCTCGATGGAAATAGTCTTAAGTGTTGATTTCTCAATCCTCTTTGGAGATTGAGCTATCTTGGCAGCGGCGAAATGCTCAGGAGCTACGCTTTTCGATGAACAAGCAATGGGCGTGATCTCGCACCTGCCCACAGTCGTTTTAGCGTTTTTTATTTGTAGGACCTTTTTGTTCTTTCTGACGAAAATGTTGTTCAGTCTTATTTTCATCGGCGCTTTCTTTTTACAATCTAACTCTATCTCCTTCCTCATGGAGACTCCACTAGAGTGAGGCTTTGGGGAGATCGAAGTGCGGTCAACAGAGTTGTCACCACTCTCAGACAACTCGCTGCATGGAGAGATGGAAGGCTTCTCATTGCATATTAGATCCGGCACTGGACAGCTATCACCAAAGTCTGTTTCTAATTTGTTATCTATGCTGTTAGTTTTATTAGTTAAGTCTTTATTTGAGGTAGCAAACTTTTTTAGTTCCGAAAACGAGTGGGAGCTGTCGCCACCAGCCGATGAGGGTTGCGCAAAATCATCCAACACCCTTACCTTGCTCACATCTAAATCAGGCAAAATCTTTTCAGGAGTCCTGCTCTGATCGGGGTACAAAGCGTCATTGGAACCAGTCAGGTCCATCACAGTGTTTATCATGCTTTTTATGTGTTGCACCGGAACTTCCACTTTGATATTGCTAAGAATCTTGAGGCCTCTAGTTGTGCCAGGGACATCAGTTTTTTCAACTTTTTCAGTTATAGAAATACTGGGAGCCTCAGGTTTAGGTGGGAAGATTGTAGGAACGTTGGGAATAGAAGATCTAGGTTGTGGTATCAAAGTGTTTGCAGTGGAAGTCCGAGAGCTTACTCTCTGTGGAGGCAGTATGGGTCCCACTTCTATAATTAGAGTCTTGTTTGGGTCTTTCTTCATTGAACCCGGTTTTTGTACAAATGCATTCACCGATCGAGTATTCTCTGTGAACAGTGGAGGGGCACTCGCTTTGGGTAGCATAGGCTGAGGCGTGTACATACAGGAAGTATTCCCAAACTGATCCACAAGCATCACATTCTGATACATTCTTGTACATTCTGCACTTGTTTGTGCAACATTAGTCATATTCTCGTGACCTGTGTAAACAGGTGGCATTGTAGGAACAAAGGATTTGGGATCAATGTTTTGTACCATTTCCTGATAAAAGTACTGTGAGTTCTGAGTGACCACTGTAGTACCCGGAGTGAAAGTACCAGAAGCCAGATTGAAATGGTTTTGAACTAATGGGGGCACACTTTTGTTTTCAATTTGAACTTGGGTGTTGGGTAAACCACTGGCCATGATCATGCTATTCTGAACATTCTTTTGAACAAAAGTGGGGGTGTTTGGCACAATCTGGTATGGTGCATTACGGTTAGCCAGGTAAGGAGGTAAGCACTGCATTCCGCTAATGTTATTTTTAACAAGGTTGAGTAAGTTATTTGACTTCATAGCACTGCCAACCTTGACTGGTTCATTTCTCTTCCGTGGCATCACATGAGGTGGTAAAGACTGCATCCTAACACCTGCCCCAGGTGTTTGCACATTGTAAGAATATATATTATTGACATCCAGCGCATTATACTCAGCGCTTCGAGAATACTTCACTTCCCTATCTTCCTGCTGGTCAGAGTAGTCCATGAACTGCTGATCCAAATCTGGTGCAGCTGGTGGGTAAGCTCTCTGCATTTTATCTGATTTTATCTGCAACGGAGTGTTAGCATGGTGAGATTGTGAGTTTTGTGATGAACCGCTAACCGTTTCAGTTTCAAATGCTAAATTGTCAACCAATCTCATATCAGGAGTGCAATTCCTTGACACATTGGCCGATGAAAGCGATCTAGCAGTTCTACTGGGAGTTCTACTAGGAGTTCTGCTTGGTGTCCGGCTGACACCTCGGCTCGAGCTGCTTGGGGTCCTGCTGCAGGTACCACTCGGAGTCCTCGCCCAGTAGCCTTCATGTTCCTTCGTTCCATTCCAAGGATTGGTTCCGCTGTCCTCGGTGATGGGTGTTCTAGACCTGCTCCTGTAAGATCTCTCGGAAATCGCAGGAGTAGGCGTTCTACTGCTGACACAGCTGGTGTTTGTTTTGGTGAAGCTGCAAAGAGCTTTGATGACTTGATCCTTGGGATGCGTGTCCAGATGGGACTCCAGGGACATCCCGTTGTGCAGGAACAGCGTGCACACGGGGCACTGCACGAGCGGGTCCATGTTGACGTCACTCGCGCAATGTGACCGCGGGCGCAGAGCCGACGACCCTGCCACACCGATTATATTGATAAGTTTCGTCACAGCACGCACACTCAGTCGCACGAGGCTGTTCGAGCAATGTCCGTGACGCGCATATCTACTATTCACACGAAATCCCCTCGTCCACTACGGTACATAACTTCGTTGTGTAGTCTTCTATCGATCTGTCGAACAAAATATTCTGAATAAATATACAGAATTACAACGCATAATCAAATTCTGTAAACTTGTTCGACTTGCAAACGGAGGACAAAAGAAAACAAAACTCAAAGATAAAGGCCATTGAGACATAAAAAGTCGAGCATTGTACGATGAAGAAAGAAGGCAGTAAAAAACAACAATGTATTGCAGCTAGATTACACGGGTCTTACCAACTATATTGTTTATCATGTATATTCCATGGCAAACTAAGAATAATGGAGAGTTATTTGATAAAATTACGAGTATTGTACATCTAAAAATATTTCCAATAGTCAGACATATTGCAAACGTCTCGTTCACGTTCACAGACTAATTGAGATTCTATATTTCACCGTTCCGTTCTCACACACACATGACACAACAACACTATTGTGTTCCAATACTCCCATCGCGCTAACGATTTTGTTGCTATGATTTCTATACATTTTTATTTCGTTCCACAAAATGATATAGAACAATTCATGCGTATAACGAACCTGCCTAGCTTAGCTGCCTAGCATGGCTGCCTTATGGTGGCCATAGACTATTTCTGTCTACCACAGACATTTTGATAATGTCATTGTCAAAATGTCGATCAACTTTTGTAGTCTTGGAGCAAGGAACAAAATGGAGCGGCAGTAACATTTATTTTGTATGAAAATTGCCCACCATTAGCTTGCCATTCAACCATTCATTTAATATTCTGTGACCTCTGTGGCATTCATTCAAAGTTTTGTTTACTTTTTATGTTTTCGTAAATTTTCACTATTTTATTAGCAAATACCTATATTTTTTACTACACAAGTTGGATTTCACAATGCCTGAGTGTAATATAGTGCATTGTGGTACGGGGCAAAGCCAGTATCGGCCTGGGCTGACTTTACACAAGTGCTTCAACAGTTTTCATTGAAATTGTAGTTTTGCTTCATTATTTTGTTCTAAATGTATGTTTCGTTAGTGAGCTTTAGAGTAAACATAAGGACATTAGTGCCATTGTTGTGTAAAATATCATTATTTCATAGTAATTAATTTATTGCTTACAAGATTGTTTACAACTAGGGCTTGGTCGGGCAAATAGCCGACCCAGTCCGACCCAAAAATCGAGCACGCCTTATTTATCAGAACAACCACCCTGTGTTTGTAGTTCGTTCATGTTTCAGATTTTCATTCAAGCATTATTGAAGAAAATGAAACAGATTAAATAAAGATCAAGTACGAGTAAGACTCGTGCCTTGAGGTTTCCGTACTCTCCGTACAATTATTATGGCTACTTTAAAGTACAAAACTTTTTGTGTGAATGTTTCACTGAAAATCCATAAAAAACAATGTAGAGACTGTACAGCAAGAGAATAGGTGTGGTGAAAAACGGAAAATTACCGAACTAACATTAAATAGATAAGATTTTCACATTGTAAGCTACAATTCAAGCATAGAGCAAAAATTATTAACTTTTTAACTACGAGTCTCAAGATCTTGTATGAGAGCTATAATGACGAGATAGTGTTGTAATTAGAATCAGTAGACCTCATCTCCCACGCCTATTCTCATTTTGCACACTCTACAACTCGTGAGTAATGTTGTTCTATGCTCTACAAGGAGTACAAGGTGGTCCTAATGATGTTGGAGTTTTTCCTTTGTACTTAACGTAGCAGATCATTTTATTTCATTTGGCTTTATAATGATTCTGTTTGTACCTTTTGATTGCCTTTGGTGTGGTATTGGAATGTAGATGTAGGGAACCCTAAAAATAAATGCATGTTTGACAATTGACTATTTCGTACGTGCGTGAAAAACAGTGGCTTGGTTGGTTTTGTGAAAAACTGGTGAGAAGAAAAACCCGATCGAAAATAAATTGAGATAATTCACACGTGGAATCTATTTACTACGATAATCCGATAAAATGTCATTTAATTACGAAGAAATAAGCCACAGCGGTAAGTTGAAAATGTACAAGTTTTTTGAAAAAACATGATGATGAACCTTCATTATTTTGATCAGATTCCTTCTTTCTGATAGTTTATTCCCAAAGTCCACCCGGGGTGGTAGCTGATAGCGGTAGGTCACTAGTAGCTTTCAAAGTTGAAATGAAACCGGAATCGTTTCTAAAATGTGTATATTGAGATACCTGATCAGTAGTAGAAATAAACAAACATCAACAAAACCCCAGGTTTAAAATGATTATAATTCCAGAGGCGAAAGATCTTCTTCGCCAATGGAGAGAGAGCAACGAAAGACGTAGTGAAGACGTGATGGAGCTGTGGGCAGCCGTGTTAAGCGAGGATCTGGACAAACTCGGCAATGAGAGTAAGAATGACTTGCTTACTCATAATTATGTACAGGCGTTGAAAGTTTCTGTAAGAATAAAGAACTAAATCGGAGCACCCTTACTCTTGATTTTGGTTTTCCCATCAGACCCTTGAGGAAGACATTTTGAGTTAAAACTGAAACTTCTATATCTGGAGAATGCTTTTTCAAAAACAGTGACAACCTCTGTGTCGCAGTGGTTGGTTAGCCAGCTGAGATGCAAGAGGTGTAGGTTTGATTTGCACTGCGGGCCAAATGTTTGCATGATCTGCAAATATTTATGCTGGGTCTGGGTGTTGTGGTACCAAGGTACTATTAGTTTCTTGATACCCACGATACAGGGAATTCTAGTGTGGGATCATGTATGTGATTGTTGGGTGTTATGTTATGTAATGTTGAGATAATCCTGGAAACAATATAATATAATAATAAATTTTAACACTGTGTGATGTAGACATATCAGCGAAAGCTGCTCGTCTATAAATAAATAATAATAATAAACAGCTGCACCAATTTCCACCAAACATCTCTAAGAACAATCTCATAAACACCAGCTTTAATTTTTAAAGTCTCTTTTCAATAGAAGTAGTTGTTCTGGAGCTATATAGCCTCAGACAGACTACTTCTATGGCCTCAATCTTACAATTGTTTTATGGGAACACAAGATTTCCATGAAAATTTAATTATCATGATTGTTTACAAAATTTCAGAGCACCTGGTTCTCGAACAAATAATATATGCCGCACTGGACTGCCACTCATACGGAGTAGCATACGCTTGCATAGCTATTCTATCCAAGGAGTTCCCGGGAAGCTTGCGTGTTATGCGGTACAAGGCTGCGTTACTGGAAGCAGAGGAAAAGTTAGTAATGGGTTATCATCAGTAGATTAATCCGCCTATAAAATCCTGCTATAGCTATAGCTGACTACCTCTGTGGCGCGGCGGGCGAAGGTTCGCCTGCGACGCAGGAGGTTGCGGGTTCCCGCCTTGGAACAAATATTTGTATAATCTACAGATATTTGTTCAGGGTGTTCTGGGTATTTTCTATGCATAATAAAAAATCTATCTATGTAATGTATTGTATTAAGCATATCAGTTATCTAGTACCCATAACACAAGCTCTGCTTAGCTTGGGGCTAGATGATGTTGTGAGAAATGTCCAGCATTTATTTATTTATTTTGCTTTACCAAGCAACACAGTTGGCCTCTTTGCTATACCATTTCTAGTTAGGTTGAGAAAAATATACCATAAAAGTTGACTGGTTGTCATAAGTGTGCCAAAGCAAAATATTGTTAATTTATGTTTAATAGCTGTTGATAACATTTGTAGCCTCTTAAATATTTTAAAATAACACTGAAAGGTGACCAAATCGAGACTGAATTGTGAATTGACAGAAAGTTGGTATTCTGCTCCCTCATAGTAACAATTAAGTTTACTTTTCATTCACTGTGGCTGCCATTAGAGTAAGATAGTTATATATATATCATTGTGAAGAGAGACTCCATCTTATTAAACTAAAATTATCGAAAAACTTTGAATCTTTCAAGTTTTGGTCACATTTTGTTATAATCACATAACCGTGTTGTATTTTAAGTTAGGAGAATACCATTTGTGACATTTAAAACAGCGAGACTAGATCAGAACTGTCCAAACTTCATTTTGACTAATTTTTATTATGAGAAATTGGGCTTCTGGTTTTGTTGACAGATAGTAAGATTACCTGGGCGTTATTTTTGTATAATGTATAATATATATGCGTTATATTTATTATATTAATGTATTTATCCCTGTTGTGTAGTCTATTTTTGAAATCTCATTGAATAGTTTTATGAAGGTGAGGCATAAAAGCTCTTATGCAAATAGTGCGTAAACCTGTGTCCGACATGAGAAATAGTTTTACTGGTTCTTCAATAAAACATTGTATATTCAGGTACACGGAAGCCCTGGAGGTACTGGACAGCATAATAAGTGCTGACCCGACTAACTCGGCAGCCCGCAAGCGACGCATCGCGCTGCTGAAAGCACAGGGACACCTCATCGAGGCCATCACGGAGCTCGTTGACTATCTTAACAAGTTAGTTATATGTTTGTTTATCACGTCAGTCAGTAGATGTTCACTGCTGGTCATAAGCCTCCCCCATAGAGTGCTGCGATAAAAAATCTCCATCTGTCTACTTTCTGCAACCTTTATAATCTCATCTGTCAATAAAATTGAGAGCTAGATAGTTTTCAAAGAAATCATCGACACCTACTGCGTGCTAACTTTTCCAATAGCGCCATCCAGTTTTGAATTTGGAAACATAAATCGATTTGAAACAACATGTTTCACAAACATCTCTCACAGAATTCACACGCTACAAGCTTATCTGATTACCAGTACAGGGATAAATGGTTTTTTCGTTCATTTATAGGCCTTTTTTATTTTTAAACCGTCTTCAAAAACAAAAGAGGAGGTTCTCAATTCGACCCGTATGTTTTTTTTTGTGTGTATGTTACGCGATTACTCCGTAAATTTTGTCATTTTGTAATCTCGACACTATTAATTTTAATTATTTTTTCTAGACTTCCTTTCTTGACAAAGCCCCTATACAGCTGCATCTCTCATTATTGTGATCATTCTATTTTTAAATTGTATTCAAAATTATTTGTACCTTGACGTAACTACAGTTCCCATTGTGTTCCTGAAGTTTGAATAAAATATATGAATACTAGTTGCGCCCCGCGGTTTCACCCGCGTGAATAATGATGAAAATTGATGATGATGATGATGAAAAGTAGCCTATGTGTTAATCCAGGGTATAAGGTATCTCCACTCCAAATTTCATTCAAATTCGTTCAGCTGTTTGAGCGTGAAGAAGTAACAAACATAATAGGTACATACTATACATACATTTTAATATATTTCATTTCATTTCATATTTCATTTCATTTCATACTTTCGCGTGTATAATATTAGTAGGATGAATAATGAATATGAAAAGGCTTGAAAAGTTACCAAAAACATACGTTTTTAGAAAGTGCTCAACGCCACGTGTTACAACTTACAGACTAGGGCCTCAGGGTATAACAGCGATCGTCTTCCAGGTTCATGTCCGACGTGGAGGCGTGGCAGGAGCTCTGCGGACTCTACCTGCGCGTCGGGAACTATTCCCGCGCCGCCTTCTGCGCCGAGGAGTTGCTGCTGCACCAGCCGCATAACCATCTGCACATGCAGCGGCTTGCAGACATCCGCTACACCATGGTATGTCATCATCATTCTCAGTCTGTAGAAGTCCAATGCTGGACATAATGTCTCCCCCATTAAAAAAAGGTTGCCTGGAAGAGATGGCTTTTAGCGATAAGATTAAATAAAAAATAAATAAATAAATGCTGGACACATTTCACACAACATTATCTAGCCCCAAGCTAAGCAGAGCTTGTGTTATGGGTACTAGATAACTGATATACTTAATACAATATTACATAGATAGATATTTTTTATTATACATAGAAAAATACCCAGAACATTTATCTGAACAAATATCTGTGGATCGTACAAATATATGTTCCGAGGCGGGAATCGAAGGAGGTTGCTCCTGCGTCGCAGGCGAAACTTCGCCCGCCGCGCCACAGAGGTCGGTAAGACACATCATTGTACGTTCTTTTTTATTTGGTGTTCAATAACAAAGGCAGATAGATGAACACTAGACATAATTAGCAAAATAGTATGGGCGAACTTATCGCTAAAAGCGATTGCTCCAGCGAGTTTATCTATCTACCATTGGTCACTAGGCCAGTTTCAGGACCAGCATACCACAAGCCCAGAGGGCCTATTAGAGTTTTGCATTGCAACAATCACTTTGCGAGTTGTGAGTATTCAACGTGACTTACGTAGTAACGATTTATGAATCTGTGCTGTTTCTATCGACTGCACGGCACAGAATGATGAATAGTTACTATATAAGTCACGTTGAATACCTACTCACGACTCGAAAAGTAATTGCAATGCAAAACTCGTAATAGGCCCTCTGGTCTCTGAACTAGGTCACACAGTAGTAGTACAGAGAGTTGGAGTTACACGAGCTACTACACGTTGTTACTCGCCGCTTTCCGCCCGGGCGAGTGAGCACGGTGGAATTGTCTTTGGTAACAGTATACTTGTTCCCAGGGTGGAGTGGATAACTTGGAGCACGCAAAGACATACTACTGTCAGGCCTTGAAGCTCAACCCTGACAACATGCGAGCTCTCCTGGGCCTGTTCTTGGTAAGATATAAATATGCAATTGCATGTAGATGATGTTTTTATCATCATGATTCAATTCTAAGATAATGAGCATAAATCAATCAATATTCAAAGTAAGTATAGTAAATATATGATTGAGTTATGCTTTGTATAGTGATTGAAAACTATACAAAGCAAGCCGATCGTCCACCGCCAACTAAACTAAGTTAGTTTAGCTTAGTTTGCATAGTTGAGCCATTTTTTCATACATGTGCGTCCACCTCAAACTATGCTACGTTTTTTTTATGTTTAGCTTAGTTTAGTTTTCACTTAGTTTAGTTGGCGGTGGACGATCGGCTTTACTCAATCATTATTCGAAGCATCAACCAATACTTAATTATTACGTAACTTATGATACCCTCCATGGGGATTGAAGTGTATGTATGAAATGAACTGCAATAATTTTTACTGGGGGGTTACCGTTCTATCATTTTTTAAAAAATATGTAACATATCGTTATGCCTTTGAGTTGATTTAAGTATTTATCACATCACTCGGAAAGGTTAAGGCGCTTGCCAACTGTCCTTGTTTGATACGGCTGTATCAGCAATGTCCGCTTCAATCTCATGATTAAATAATTATTCTTCTGCAGACTACCAACAATCTTCTATCTCAATACAAGAGTGGTAGCAACAGCAGCAAGCGCGCGGAAGTATGGAAGCTGTGCCAGTGGACGCAGGCCCGCGCCAGCAGAAGCCAGCACGACGACGTCCCGCTCACACAGATGTTGCTGTCTCTATCTATTGCTGAATAGCACCCTCGAATTGTTCCCACACTTTCATACCATATCTAACGTATGAAGCTGCATATGTAGTTAGTGATGTAAATTCTGTACAGCGCTAAAGTTACCGCAGTCCTTGTTATTTCAGTCTATTCGTTTTTAACATTTTAAGTGCTGTCAAATTTAGTTTGTGGTTTCCCTTTGAGTACACCTAGATGCTGCCTTGAGACACTAGCGCTGTGTTACTCAACGGGGAAAAAGTTAACGTTGTGTGACTGAACGGAAAAATAATCCCGTTGTGTCACACTTATTTAGTTTGTGTAGCTTTGGAGAATACTGGACTGAATATCATTTTAGCCTTGCTAAGACTTGCTGAGCCGAAGGTCAGAGACTTGCTGGCACTGACTTCGAAGCTGTTTGTAGCGAGGATTAGGGTCGGTAGTTACTTCACACAGTTACAGGGAGGGTGCTTCGGACCGTTTCATAGCTGACCTCCCGACCGTTATGACAAAAAGGTAACAAGAAGGTATTCGATATTACTTTAAAAATAAATCACCATCACTAAAGCACGCGCCAGAGGCAGAATAAAATTCGGACATTGACATCTAAAAAAACAACGATGTAATTTATTATGCACGGTGTGGTATTACAATAAATAAATATAATTATTTACGAGTACGGAATTATGGAAATACGAAATATTATCTGTGGTCAAAAATAATCGACATTTCGTTTGTCTAAAATGAAACGATCAAGTTATGGAAAGATTTAAAGTATTTTTTTTGTAAAAACCTCGTGGTTTTTTGAGATCCGGGCAGGTAATATAAGGGGTTAACAATAGAACATAACTTTACATCAGGAGTGCGAGGAAATTAAAGTCTTATAAAATAAATTTAATTTTAGTGTGTGATCGTTCCGTTTTTAAATAGAAGGAAGGATTTCATGGAGGTTGTATTTCACTTGTAGCATATTATGGATGTAATGAACCTCATTCTATTTTCAAATTTAAAGGCGAGTACACATTAGGCGCTCGGCGTTGCGTTAGGCGCGCGTTAGTAGCGTACATACAGCGCGCTTAGCACGGCGTTTTACGAGCGTTAGTAGGGCGTCCATACTCGGCTCAGTTCGGAAATGGACGTCGAAGTGATTGCTTGTGTGTGGCTTCTATACCGTCGCTACAGAAGACGACGGCAGAGACAAAGAGATTTTTGGGTGCACCCAATACTACGAATTTTGGGTGCACCTAATTCTTTCCTTTTCTTTAATATTTTGTTTTTATAATCAGGACTTTCCATGTCCCATATAGCTGGACGCTTTTGGATTTCGTCGATAAATAAGTCTGTATCGAAGTGCTCGGTCTCCATTTTGGTGAATTGCGTCCACTCTACACGAAAGCGCGCGTTCAAATGAACAACAAAATGGCGGCTCATGTATCACGAAGCTCGCGGCTGACGCCTCCCAACGCGCGTTTGAACGAAAATCTCACGCGCGCTTGCGTGTGTACACCTAGATAATAACTACTGGTTCTCAAAACGCGCGTTACCAAAGCGCGCGCTTCAAAACGCCTAATGTGTACTCGCTCTTACTTACGGTCCCAGAGAGCGCGAGTGATGTAAAATCCTGTAAAATACATTTATATTTGATTGGGTTTTCCTTCTGATAGCCAACGTTTCCTCAGTTTGCTAAAGCTACCACATTGTGTTATTATTGTTATAAATATTATACGGAATATGTAGTCAGTAAGACGGATGGTTAATAAAATATGAATAAGAATTATTTGTGGTTTAGGCAAAAGCACTTATAAATTGCGTTACCGATGTTATTCCAATATGTTTATTAATTAAGAACATTTTATTTCCATGTGTAATGGATAAGGTATTACATATTTATTTGTATGAATAAATGGATTTATGTTGACTCAATTTTAATTTCTATTTACATTCCTTGACGTATGTAGAGGTAAATGCAATGTGTTGGTAAAACTAGATAATAGCTTTTGTTTTTTTTATTTGTTCCGGTTCAAAGTATACATACATCATCATCATCATCAGGGGATATAAATTTACTGCTAAATGAGCCTCTGGGCTGCCTCCACCCACCGACTTCCTACCTTTATATGGTTTGATCATAAACAGACAATAAACAAGAATAAAAACCGGTCAAGTGCGAGTCGCACTCGCATGGAGAAGGTTCCGTACAAGTAGGCTAGATAGATAGATAGATAGAAAATACTTTATTGCACAAGACAAAAAAAAAAAACAAGTACATAGGCGAACTTAATGCTAATTAGCATTTTCTTCCAGCTAGCATAGTAACCACTAGACCAATTAACTTATTAGTCAATCAACACAATTTTATTCGCATTTTACGGGCGTTTTCCGTTTTCCGTGGGAATTTAAAAGGACTTAGGATTTTCAATTAGGTTTGAATGGCCTGTAAACTATGAAGGCTAGGCTTGATATTGGCTCATTGGTGTCGGCATAAAATCCGTGTTACACTACACCAAGCATGTCAAACATGCGGCCCTTTACAGCTTTGACTGCGGCCCGATTTATTTTTCTATAATTTTACTAGTAATGATTAAATAACCAATTAGCGTCCAGCCCCCCTAATCCCTAACTGAAAGTCACTCGGTGACTAACGTTTGACAAGTAGTACAGGCAAATTAGCAAAAAGTGTTGACCTAAGTCGTGTAGTCGTGGATTCTTATGGAAACGTTAGATGACACGAAAAGAAGCTTATCCTAGGTTTGCACCGTTTCTGGCGCTTACGGAACCCTTTTAAATATTAGGTACAAACTTAAAAAGGCAATAAATTTTAAAATAGAAAGAAATTACTAGATGCAAGTTAAATTACGTATAGAGAGACTGTCTTAGCGCATTATGATTTTAATAAAAACCACGTGCATGTAGGGAACACAGCGTTGAACAAATGCATCTTTCGTAAATAAATACCAGTATAAAACTTCCGGCGGATGTAGTACTAATTAAATGAATAAGTTTAAGTCAATTTCCAGAGCTACATTAATTTTCCCCGAAGTAGAGCGACAATAAAATATGGAAAAGTGCCTTCCGTGAGACGCACCAAGGTGCAAACCTGGTAATGTATTTCGATCATTTTTCTGATAATTCTATCAATGCAAATTGATAGAATTATCAGAAAAATGTTCGAGAAATCAGAGAAACTTCCGGCGGATGTAGTACTAATTAAATGAATAAGTTTAAGTCAATTTCCAGAGCTACATTAATTTTCCCCGAAGTAGACCGACAATAAAATATGGAAAAGTGCCTTCCGTGAGACGCACCAAGGTGCAAACCTGGTAATGTATTTCGAACATTTTTCTGATAATTCTATCAATTTGCACAGACTAAATTAATTTTCCCGGAGAGGAAAAAACTTTTTGTGGGTATTGCACCCACAAAAAGTTTTTTTGTAAATGTTTTTTTTTTGTATGTTCCGTATGTCGGATTTAAAAAATACTTGGTGCAAATGTAGATCATAACGGTTCAAAGTCTATGCCAAATTGCACCGACTACTTCTATTTCCCCCATTAAGTTACGGATATTAATAAGATTTTCACCCTATTTCACCCTGTTCCGGAGGGTGAAATTACTGATGCTTATTATTAGAGGTGATTTCTAAGCCATACAAAACAATTAGAAAAATTTTCATGACCACATCTAATTAGTTCCACACTTATGCAAAAAATCACCTAATTTGACTGTACTAAAGTAAGAATATGACCATCAATTGATCAAAATTATCTTTAAAGAATGGTCAAGTGATAGAAATTTTACTTGTCAAACGTTAGTCACCGAGTGACTTTCAGTTAGGGGTTAGGGGGGCTGGACTATGTATATTACTGTTGGGTGTTATGTAATGTATATTATTTTTGTATGAAAATCTAATTTAAAATCTAAACAGATGGATTTCATCTTTTTTAGCCTTAAAATGGGATAGTGAAGTTTGTAGGAGAAAGTGGCTGCAAATCGAAGAGCTGTGACGATCTCGAAAAAAATTACGCATCGGAACCATCCTAGCACGAGTCTCACTCGCACTTATCCCACACAGGGAATCTTATAAAAGGATCAGAGGCCTAGTTCTCTTATTAAAAAAACGATTTAATCACAATAGTATCTCGTGTCAGTCGCACTGTACTGTCACGTAGTTACTATTACTTTATCTTCGCGTATGCATATATGCTTGAATGTTTTTAAAATAAGAGAATTGGGCCTCTGTTATGTGTGTGACTGTTGGGTGTTATGTTAGGTATGTGAAAGGTTATAAAAAAACTTTAGTATTGTTTGATTTTATATTTACAGTAAAATTACATCTTTTAAGAGTATCGAGTTAAATATCAGCTTAGATCGATCCTCGCCAGTTGCCTGCTCGCTACAAACGACGCTAATTCTTCCTGTCTTCTCTTTTTGATCTCTTTTCGCGAGATCTGACCATCTCCCAGTGAAAAATATTTTTCCCTGAAAAACAAACAGTTTTTTTTTTATAAATCCATCAAATTGGTTACTCGAATTTACTGTTACTTTGCCCCTTGGTATGATTGAATTCTGGCCGGGCATAGCCAGGATTTAGTATCGGGGGTTGAAAAAAATGAAACAAAAATGTACACGAAATGACATTAAATATTCATGTGAAAAAAAAAACTTTGGCTTTTGCAGCAAGAGGAGCAGGAAAAGCACGGCGAAGTCAGAAAAAAAATCCTTCGTAATGTAATAAACTCAACTCTTCCCCTCTTCTTATTTCAATATTATAATAATGTAACATTTTAAATTTTTCGAGGCGGGGGCTGGGTGTGTGTTTGAAACCCCAAACCGCCCCTGGCTACGCAAGGTTCATATGTTTAGTTTATTTAGGTGGCTCACATTTCCCATGTCTGGTACAAATATTAACAAATATTATTCCGCTATAGTAACGGCAGTGTTAGCCGAGTTGATCATGGCAAAGCAATGGCGGCGGTGCGTTTAGAACTGGGCACGTCTTTTCCATCCTATGATTGTGGCGATTCACGGTGAAAAAGAGCCTCTTAGAGGCTCATGCCTACCGTGTCAAACATTATCTATAATAAAAAATTCTCACCTAAAGTTATGCGTCCCTTCGTGACTTCCTACACTCATATCGGGCGATGGCTCAGCTATCTTCTCGTATGTGAGCAGTCTACGAGCTGTTAATCTCGATAGCACCTGCTCGGAGTTCGCGACTAACTTCATGCAGGGGTGCGTCGGCAGCTGGGCGTCCGTGTATTCTTCTCTGTTGAATTTAAAAGGATTTTGAATAGTAGATTGTATCATAAGGGAGCAAAATAATATTTTTACGGCGAGGGCGCTTTTTGAATCCAGAGCGAAGTGAGGGATTCTAGTCGCCCGAGCCAAAAATATATTTTGCGCCCGAGTGTTACACTCTACTTTTCATCACCCACTATGAGAAAATAAAAGGCGCCTCATATTTTATTTCAAAACAAAACCATGAATTTCTAACAATCCGTGAATAACTTATCATTTAAAAAAAAGACTTCCGCCGTTGTATTCGACTAAATATTTGGATGAAAAAAAAATTATGAAAGAACCATAGTGGTGAAAGGATTATGATACTTTCTGAATGCAAATGCTTGGTTTGTTGCTGTAAATATCAAAATCGCCATATGTATGCCTACAATATTTGAGGAGTTCCCTCAATTCCTCGTGGATTCCATCATCAGAACTGGATTCTGAAAAAAATGGGACCAATCTGGAAGTATATCTATTCAAATAAAAAAAGAATTTTCCAAATCGGTTCATAAACGCCGGAGATATGAGGTAACATTAAAAAAAAATACAACCGAAGTTAGAACCTCCTCCTTTTTGTAAAGTCGGTTAAAAATGACGAAATCGCGGGCCGTCGTTTCTAATTTCTTTTTTTTTATTCAGCCGGTGGCGCGACTATGGGCCGTCGTACCAGCCAGTATTTATTTAAACAATATTTGCGTTCGCCTTCTTTGGCGCTGAACACTAAGATGATCCAAATTTAAAAAGGGCGCGGAAAAGATAATTGCGGCGCACTTATTTGTGTTTGATTCTTTTCAAGATGTTCCAAATTCAAAAAGGGCCGTAAAAGATAATTGCGGCGCACTTATTTGAGTTCGATATATTCCAAATTTAAAAAGTGCGCGGCAAAGATAATTGCGGCGCACTTATAGAAGCTTCATACAGAAAACACCACCTTTGGGTGCACTTAAAGGCGAACCAAGTCGTCCTTTTCGAATAGATGGGATGAAAAATATATTTTTGATCCCGCTTCTGATGCTTGGATCTGTATTTGTATTTTGTAGGTTAGAAATAGTAGATTGTTGCACCGACCGGAAAGTAACATAACACACTCAACAATCTTATATATATAGTCCTGATCCCACAGTAGGATTTCCTGTGTCGTGGGTATCAGGAACTGCGAGTACCAAATATTTTGTAGATCATGCAAAAATTTGTCCCGCAGCGGAAATCGAACCCGCAAACTCTCGCATCACAGCCGGCTTCTTGCCCGCCGCGCCACAGAGGTCGTCTTCGACCTCTGTGTGTGTGTGTGGAGAGGTCAGGAGGAGTTCTTGTTGACTCTCTTGAGGACTCTAAAAACACGAGTGTAACATGAATTCGCTCTGAGCGAGGTTAGCAACCTGCTTTTTTTTCAACTACAAGAATCCATTTACACAAAATCAGAATAATAAAATTTTTACAATGTTAATATTCAGTCGCATTCACTCGGTTCAGTACCTATTTTCTATTTTAAAAAACTTCTTTGTATAGGAACTGAATTTCCCATAACTAGAACTAGATGGCGCTGCAAAATATGCCTAAATCGTACATCGCGCTGACATAGCACTGCAGGGTACGTACCTACCTCCTTTTTTGGGGTCTAAAGTACCCATAATGGGTATACCATAATGACTCACCTTACTAGTGGATACCAGCACACGAGTCGCCTGCCCATTTCCAGGTATCTCGCCGCGAAACCAAGCAAGTCGCTGTAGATGTGTGGGAGGACATACTCCACTTTAGCGGGTACATGGTTCACGAGGTGCTCTTCTGTGAGTGAATAGTTCTCCCTCTGTATACCGATCTTCTCTGCTGGTTCTCGGACACCGTAGGGAGCTGAGAATAAGGGTTATTTACATTCTCAATAACATACAAAACAAATGTGTCTGCAAATATTTGTTACGGGTTTGCGTGTTGTGGTACTATGGTACTCGTAGTTCCTGATACCCACGACACAGGGTATCCTAGTGTGGGATCAGGACTAGGTATGTGACTGTTGGGTATTATGTTATGTAACGTTATCCGGTTAAATTATAGTACGCGCAGTAAAAGCCGAAACATTACGTAAACCAATTTAAAAGAATTTATTATTCATGCCGAGAATGAATATCACCACGATGAAGATAATTCATCTATACAAAGAAATATGATTTATTTAATCAAATATAAGATTTACCGAAATAAATCAATATTCTAAAATTTCAATATTATAAATTTTCTAAATTCTATGTAACTGTATATGCAGCACAGCGGGCTATGGAGATAGCTATGCTAGGAGTTTCACTACGTGATAGAATCCGAAATGAGGAAATCCGTAGAAGAACCAAGGTCACCGACATAGCTCTCAGAATTAGCAAGGTATAGTGGCAATAGGTAGGTCATTATTATAGCTTGAAGAACCGATAACCGTTGGGGAATAAAGGTTCTCGAGCTGCGACCACAAACCGGATGACGCGGTAGAGGAAGGCCCTCCACTCGATGGACTAAAGACATTATAAACGTCGCGGGGAGTCGGTGGATGGAGGCGGCTCAAGACCTTTCGTTGTGGAATTCTAAGGAGGAGGCCTATGTCCAGAAGTGGACTTCTACAGGCTGATGATGATGATGATGTAACTTTACATTATGAATAGAGGGGCAAAACAGTGAAAAAAAAACCATTAGACCGATTGATCGTACTACCGATAGGACTAACGGGTAACACCTAGTGATACTCACGGTCAGTGATAATAGCGTCGAACTTGAAGTCTTCCCTCCACAGCGGCAGTGAAAAGTCGCTCACGACTACATCCAGATACTTGGACTCAGTGCCGTAGTTCTTCATGTTGCTTCGTATGCTTTCTTCTTTTTCGCGAACCTGAAAGAAGAAAAAAACGTCAAAGGTTGTCTGGAAGAGATCGCTCTTAAGCGATAAGAACGTCCATTGTACCTATGGTTTGAAACTCACACCATAAATACGCAAACAAAGAGATATAAATCTCTTTGTTTGTGTATTTATCTTACCCCCTCTGACGACCTCTGTGGCGCGGCGGGCGAAGGTTCGGCTGCGACGCAGGAGGTTGCGGGTTCGATTCCCGCCTGGGAAATATTTGTACAATCTGCAGATATTTGTTCAGGGTGTTCTGGGTATTTTCTATGTATAACAAAAAATATCTATCTATGTAATGTATTGTATTAAGTATATCAATAACACAAGCTCTGCTTAGCTTGGGGCTAGATAATGCTGTGTGAAATGTCAAGCATTTATTTATTATTATTATTATTTATTTTATGGTGTACAATAAAGTTATAAACGATCAATAAATCAATGAAACCTATGATTCATAATCACTAGCCTATAATTACGTCCACTGCTAGACGAGGCCTACCCCATTGAATACAATGGCCCCCCATTGCATTTGCATTTCCCATAATCACCACGCTTGGCGGGCGGATTGTTGATAGCAGATGGCTACTAAATTGATGATTGATGTAAAAATTACGGAATTCTTCGTAATTATCGCGGGTGTAACCGCGGAACACGGTATTAAAAAGAAATTTAAAAAAAAACATGATTTTTACAACTTTCTCAATCATATAACAGCATAATATACACCCAACGGTCACTAGGATTCCCTGTGTCGTGGGTATCAGGAACTACGAGTACCATGGTACCACAACACCCAGAACAGGATCAAATATTTGCAGATCATGTAAACATTTGCCCCGCAGTGGGAATCGAACCCGCACCTCTTGCGTCCCAGCCGGCTACCCGTCCACTGCACCACGGAGGTCGTCAATTTGTATTGAGGTATTGTAGACTAATGTATTATGCTACTCGCAGTAGTCTAGATGACGGTTAAACGTAAAAATCAATTTAATTATTATACGAAAATGACCTTTGGATGCATGCTACTATAACGAGATTTTATCTCAAAAATTACATACATTGTTACCTTTTGTCCGACTCTTGTGGGTCTGGTCCTACCATGCAGCATCATGAAATCTATATCTGATCCCCACACATAGGCTGGAAGGCAAAAATAACACATCATTTACCAATAAATAGCTGGACCAACGAGGGTCCCTTGAATTAAAGGATTTTTTTTTAGAATACCTTATAACTTTATATGCTTAAAATTCATTACATTATCATTATCTAAAGTAGGTAATAACTATTTATTCTTATGCTAAAATCAGTTTTTTGATAAATGTTTTATTTTCGCCATAATAAACAAAAACTTCATTTTTGGGCACGACACCCGCTAGCGCGAGCGAGATGGCGTGCGGGTTATCGCGTGCGTTAAAGAAGGAGCCTAAATTGTAGTATAGTGCCCTCTTAAGGAAATAAGACATGATCAAGTTCTATTACTGCAGCTTACCTCCAAAATGAGATGCAGCAACAAACAATGATCCGGACCCGACAAAAGGATCCAGTATGACGTCACCGTTCCGCACTTGCGCCTGATTGGCCATGAGAATAGCGAGCTGAGCGTCCATACTTGTGTTGCCGATAAATTGACGTTTTTTCAATGTATGGCGTTGGATAAGGTCCCTTTGGCCATCAGCTACCTGAAATTTGTTATTTATTATAGTTATTACAAGGCTGAGCTTCATACTCATCATCATAAGCCTGAAGAAGTCCACTGTTATACAAAAGGCCTCCCCCATAGAATGCCACGACGATCGATTTCGAGCCGCCTCTATCCACCCAAACCGTACTTAAACACTGCAAGTGCAAGTGAGTTCATAAGGAATGGCAAGTCTCACCATGATGGTACTTCATCAATGTTATCATCAACTCAAGGGCTGGTTCTATTAGAGTTAGCACGGGGGGGTAATGCATAATACAGCATATGTTGAGACATCAGTGCAGCCCCCAAAAATGGGTTTGGGAGGTTTTGTGGTATACTAAGTGACCCTATATAATTGCACGCCAGTTTAGTTTGTATGAAACACGAAAATAGTGTAAAAGTGATACAGCATTTGAAATATTCAGTACACCGCTCCAGTTTTCATTTACATTGACGTCTGTACCGCGGCGGGCGAAGGTTCGCCTGCGATGCAGGAGGTTGCAGGTTCGATTCTCGCCTCAGAACAAATATTTGTACGATCTGCAGATATTTGTTCAGGGTGTTCTGGGTATTTTTCTATGTATAATAAAAAATATCTATCTATGTACTGTATCCATAACACAAGCTCTGCTTAGCTAGGGGCTACATAATGTTGTGTGAAATGTCCAGCATTTATTTATTCACATTCTCAAACACAAAAAAAAATGGAATTTGTAAATAACAAAATATCTTAGCTTACCCATTTTCCAAAAAATACGTCATATGGATTTTCAGGAACATCATTGGGATCCATGCCATAAAATTCTACATAACACAGTGTCATTTCTGGGTTCTTCAATTTGATTGGTCCTTCCAGAGGTAAGTAGGCAAATTTCTATAAAAATACAAATATTTTATAAAAAAACCTATTATTGTTGTTTGCATTGTGAAGCTTGCCGCTTATTGCATGTATGATTTATTTTGTGAAGTTATCTGCACTCAAACGCATAAAACTGGCGGTATCGTACCTCTCACTCCCGCTACGCACTTGTACTCAAGCTACCAAGATGGGTTGGCTGTTGCAAATTTTTAATGTTGCTTCATAATGCAGCTTTGCTATTATTGAGTGCAAATCAGCTGCTTTAAGGAACGAAATATTCCTACACAGATATTGTTTTATGTATAGAATTTGTATGTGTACCTATTTACTATAGCGAATGTCAAAACCATAACGAAGGTTTTTAAGGTACAAAATTATAGTTAACTCTTAAGTAATATTATAGTATATGATATTATATTAGTATATTATATTTTGATGATTTGTATTTAATGTTGTCATTATTTTTTATGACATGGAATGGATGTATCTACCTTACTTGTCCTTATTCTGAGGTATCTACCTACTCTAGTACCTACTTATGGGAACGAAATTATTTGTATGTCATAATGTATGACTGAGTATGTTGAAGGTGTGAATTATGACCACCAATGTAAAATTACCATATTCAAAACAAATAGAATTATCTTTATCTTTATAGATAACTACAAAAAAGTAGTTTGTGTAAGACTAGACTTAAACAAAGTAGCATGTTAAAAATAATTGGGGATGTATTTATGAATCAAATGTATTTTTTTTCAATTTCCTGTCTATCAAACAGGAAGGTCTCGTAATTATTTGACATTCAATTCACACTATAATCTCATCTCGGTCAACTTTCGAATAATCATCAACCTTTCTGTCGCTCAGAATGGCGTTTATTAGAGCGAGAAAGATAATGTATGTCTATGCACACATTAACAAATGTTGACCGAGGTGAGTTAAGATTGTGAATTGAATGTTCAATTACTATGAGAATTGGGGCTCAAATATTAAGTTCATTCAATTTTCATGCAAATCACAGGTTAAATAATTAGTTACTATGACCCGCATGCCAAATAGAGACATTTCTAATTTTCTTCTATCACATAAATATATCGCTTTGTTTGTGTTTTTAACCGACTTCAAAAAAAGGAGGAGGTTCTCAATATGTTACGCGATTACTCCGTCAATTTTGCATTGATTTTGATGATTCTTTTTTGTTTGGTAGGTTTTTCTTCAGAGGTGGTCCCATATAAATTTTATCGAAATTGATTCAGCACTTTTTGAAAAATTTGGTTTTTTGTGGTTTCAATAGAAAAACCTAATATTTTACTGTGCCATTCTTGGTTCTATCAGCGCTAGATGATACTGCTAGACGTCGACAGATGGCGTTATAGAAATACTTAAATACCTACTCGCAGATAGGTAGCGTTTATTCAAATATGAATTACCTATATTATAGGCACAGGCTTGAAGTCGGTTTATGTTTTTTCCAAAAATTAATTAAGTTTGTGGGACTTCACAGCCATCATCTAACATGATATGGACATTGGCATACAACTAGCCACGAAACGCACAAACCCAAAGTTAAAGTGGTTGTTCGGTGGTTTTGTTACGCTCTAGTTGTTGTTTATTGTTTCTGTGGTGATCAATAAAGTGTTATCTATCTAACCGAGCCTCTTAACGGAACCATTTGCTCTATTGACAAACAACAACGCTGTGTTCACATTGAATGCGCCCCAGCCTGCCAATCTTTTATAGTGTTTACAACTTATAAATTCTGTTTATAACACACCTCAATCTTATCCACTTTCTCTTTCATAGTGAAATGTTTACAAAATGTCTCCACATCCACTTTGAAAGACTTCTTCTTGGAACAGCAGTTTATAATCAATTCTTTTGGGCAAATGTGCAAGTCACTTGTGCCTGAATCAGTCAAGTTTTCTTGATATACCCATTTCCCAGTGGAATTCTTCATAGCATCAAGAAGATTTTTATGAAGTTGTGTTTCTGTTTTTGCTCTGGACCACAATTCTATACAATTTCTCATCGAGACGGATCTGGCGGCGATCTGTTTTGCACACTCTTCTGATGGTAACTCAACTACCCAATACGGCTTCAAAATAGACGGTTCCTCAATGTAATTGATTGGTATCTTTAATACAGCAAGTATACTTTGCATTTCCTGAAATAAAAGAGCAAATTTCAGTGAAAATCTTAACCAAATCGGCTAGATAATGTATAAAAAAATCTTCACTTACGGCATGTCGAAAATCCACATGTTCTTGGGCGAACCATAACAAATACCGACGCCACATCTTTCCCTTAGTTTTTTACTGTCTTTTAGAGTAATGAGATGTGCTAAGTTGATTTTTTGAATATCAAAGTTCCTTCTTCCAGATCAAACATAACATAACCTCAATTTTTGTTTTGATTTTGTTCTTGTTTTTTATTTTTGATGTCCAAATTAATAAAATGTCAGTGTCAGCTCGTGCGGCTTTTTACTTTTCTCGTTTTATCAGCTTTACTTTCCGCGGCCCGCGGCAGGAAGTCCGTGTCGTGTTGCTCGAAGGCTTTACGATACGAACTTAGAGAATTTATGTATTCTCTAAGGATACGAAAGACCACGGTATAGATCTTTATTCTAATTCTGGGTTGAATATTCTCTAACTTTTAACAAGAGCGCGGTGGCAGCACTGGTCTATGACAGGAAGGGTAGGCAGGCAGGTGCTGTCACTGTCAGTGCTGACTGTTTGTTGCAGGCAGGTGCTGTCACTGTCAGTGCTGACTGTTTGTTTGTTTGTGTTTGTGTGCTAAAAACACATTTTCGGTGTGATTTGAATAATTCCATGTTTATTCAGATTTTTCTGATCATACAACACGATTGTGTTATGACAACTCAAGACAAAGGACACCATAATACGGTTATTCCATCGAAGAACACGTGGCCGAAATTAGTTAACACAAAATTAAAATGGGTTTGAAGAAAAAGAAGAACGTGATCATCCTCACCCTTTGTGTGGTCGTGAGCTTCATTTTGTATCAACTCTATTTCTTCTTGACCATCACCGCGGAAGCCAACAGCCGGAATATAGTGATACCAGTCCACTATGAGCAAAGAACGATGGTGCATATACGTTCAGAGGCAGATGTACACATCAATGATCATGGAGTTTTAAAAGGAGTTCTTTATTTGCACATGCTGAAGTACCGGCCAGATAGTAACAACGAGTTTAAATGTTTGAAATCGGAACAGAAGATTCCGTTTGAGTGTGTGAATGATGACTATTGTGACTGTGAAGATGGTTCTGATGAGCCTAGCACCAGTGCTTGCATCAATGGGACATTTTATTGTGATACCCAGCATCACAAGAAACCCATAGCCCTGTTCAAAGTTCCTTCAAGTAAAGTGAATGATGGGATCTGTGACTGCTGTGATGGGTCAGATGAGTGGTTATCTGAACACAAATTTATTTTATCCCAAAGCGATGCAAAACACCATAGATATTATGTTACTAAATGTCCAAATAAATGCAAACTATAGTATTTATAACATCCATATAAAGCTTGAATCCCTGTGAAGCAGGGTTTCATATACTATGTGTAGTCATGAACTACTTTCGAAAATCCCTAGTATGTTCTCAGATCACACTCGGATCCATGAGGAAATCCTGCTTCATGTATATTAAAGTTTTATTTCCTTTTTGCAGAAACAAAAATACAAGTACAGTACAATCTCTCTAACGCGGCACTATTGCTGGATTAGTAGAAAATTCAGATTAAAATGAAAGGTAGGTAAATTGAAATACGTAGTAAAGATTAGTACAAATGTTTTTTTTTTTAAACAATGATTTAAATTAGATTTGAGTGTACAATTAGTTTGATTCAACATGTCGGTATAGTTAAATGCCGTATTAGCGAGATTGTACTAAATAATATATTTTTAATTTTGTATATACAAAAATTTTTAATAAAAGGAATAATAGTTTTAGTTCTAAAATGTTGTATCTGCTAGAAATACAATAACAATATTGTGCAAGATCGGGGGGCTGATTTTAGTAAATTATTCCCTATATTGATAACTTAGTAGATAACTTTGACATAAATCAAAGTTATCTACTAAGTCTTCTCTCTACGTTGTTGACTCTATAAGTTGTTAGGACACAGTGGCGATCCGAGGGGGAAGGGGTCGTAAAAATCGCGTTAGTTGCAAACATCTTAAAAATATTCAATTTACGAAAAAAAAACATGATGGGCAATCTGGAAAGTCTTCTTACATTTTAAAGTTTTAAAAATAGTTCAGAGTGATTTTATTTAAACCCCATTAAAAGACTGAAAAATGAATGTGTAAAAATAAAAAATAAAGTTTTCTTTAGACTTAAAAGTCCTACCGTGTTATTTATTGTAAATTAAGTGCAACCTTTAAAAAAAATTAAACGTGTTCTTTGAATTAATGTAGATATACTTGGATGCTTTATTAATTAATAAGGTGTCCAGTCTCCTCCGTTGTCCATAATGGCCGGGCATCTTCGAGGCATATATATATTGGTAAAAAAAAACAGGGTAGTCACAGGATAATGATCTCTTTACGGATGGAATATTGCGAGTAAGCTCAGCGGCAGTTAAGTGTTTTTTCCTCCAGCTTCATCACCATATGTTTTCAATTGAAATATAGTAGGCGAGAGCCAGTTCAAGACCTTGGTGGTATTTTCTTGTTTCTAATTACCTAGCTTAGAGAATTTATATAAATTCTCTAAGGTACCTACCTATAGGTATACCTAGTGCATCGTAACTTCAGTGCTTAAGAGGCAACCCGACTTCTTGTAATATTATGATTAATTTGGCATTATGGCACTAATGCTTTCTAGTAAGTATATTGGTTCATCCTTACATCCTACAAACAAAATAAAGAGAACTTCTCCTTCGCCCTGAAAACTTATGGTTCGAAGGCCGAATAGTTTGATGAGGAGTATGCGAGAACAGGCGAGAACTTTTCGGCTGAACTGGTATTTTTTTCAAAAATCTATAACATAACACCCAACAGTCACATTATGTACCTAGTCATGATCCCACAATAGGATTCCCTGTGTCGTGGGTATCCGGAACTACGAGTACAATCGATTCTTATCCGATTATAATCTACAAAATTTTACGAAGATCCGACACAATTATGCAATCTAGTACCTGCGGACAGGATCAAAAAACACTAGCCACCTACCCATAGCCTAACCCACCTACCAATAGCCTGACTACTTCAGTGTACCATACTCACTATTTTCAGTAAGGTCCCTAATCATGCAGCTAAAGACGTGCCTGGAGGGACGCTTAGGAGGTATCCTACAGGGGTGCCTTGGTTCCGGAATGAAAAAACTAGTTAGGTAGGTAAAAATAAAATAGCTATACACCTACCTAGATTAATTTTATACCTAACAATATTATTTATAACGGGGGCGCGGATACATTTAAACTTAGAGCATCTCTAAGCACTTAAGGACGAGGGATATCAGAGGGAAAATAATTAATAAAAGGCAGTCAACTAGCTTGTTTTTAAAAACTGAGTTGGCAATACTGACAAAATTCGTTGAACATTTTGACATGACATTTGATTTGATCAATTTTCTTTGCATTTGATTGACCGGCGCGGTAGGAAGTCTATTTTATTTTGTGACATCTTAAAAAATACGTAAATTGTACTTACGTGCATATTTATTTCCCTAAACGTTGTTTTCACTAAATAAGGAACCATGACTGTCGATCAGGGCGTTGATATCTCGAAAGAGGGCGACCGCGGGGTACTCAAGCGGATTATTCAAGAGGGCGAAGGCTCCGACACTCCTAACCCTGGCTGCCAAGTTACGGTGCACTACACGGGCACGCTACTGGATGGCTCAAAGTTTGACTCTAGCAAGGACAGAAATGAGCCTTTTGAGTTTCAGTTGGGCAAAGGTAAGTGTGCTCAATTTTAAGGGTAAGAAAGGGCTGCATATAACCTTCAAAACGTGCTGTTTGTTCTGACCCTTATGATATATAGTGCACTGTACTAGAATATCTATTGTATTCAATTACATACACAAAATTATAAAAAAATCTATTATTCTGAAAACAAGGCCAATGAGTTTGTGTTCCTTGGCCTAGGGTTAATTTATTGACTAGATTATAATTAAGTATATTGATATATCAAAAAGATTTAATAACAATTGTTTGCAATGGCTTTCCTTGATGTATTCCTCTATTATACATATATATTATTAGTATATCAGTTATCTAGTACCCATAACACAAGCTCTGCTTAGCTTGGGGCTAGATAATGTTGTGTGAAATGTCCAGCATTTATTTATTTATTTTATTTATTTATTAATCATATTTGTGATTGCACCCATCACTGTTCCTCTGGTCGACACAAGTCTCTACACATCAAAAGTTCATAAAAAGAGTCTCAGCAAGGCAAACTGAGTCCACCACCACACTGGTTCTTTCAATATCAGTCACAAGTCTCTTTTCGGAGACCAGAGGCCCAATTCTCTAAGTTATTTTAAAACTACACTGAAAGTTGACCGAATCGAGACTGAATTGTAAATTGACTGAAAGTTGAATTTCTAGTCTCTCATAAATAAAATTTTAGTCTACTTTCAGTTCATGGTGACTACCATTAGAGTAGGATAGTTATATATATAATTGGAAAGAGTAAAGAGATACTCCATCTACTTATGCTAAAATTAACGAAAAAACTTTGAATCGTTCAAGTTTCGGTCACATTTCGATATAATCACATTACAGTGTTGTATTTTATGTCAGGAAAATACCATTTCTGACATTTAAGACATCGACACAAGATCGAAACATGATCCGAACTCTATTTTAAGTATTTTTAAGTTAGAGAATTGGGCCTCTGACCTCAACCAGGTCACTGACCTACTGCAGGGTGACCAGGAAAGAACCTAAAGACACAAAGAACAAACTACATTTTGACTAAATGTTGGTCTACAGGATCAGTGATCAAAGCATGGGATGTTGGCGTGGCAACCATGAAGAAGGGCGAGGTGTGTGTCCTGACGTGCGCACCGGAATATGCTTATGGAGCAGGTGGCAGCCCCCCTAAGATCCCGCCCAACTCTACTCTTCAGTTTGAGGTAATAGAATACTGAATATTTTCTTACAAGGAGAGATGGGTCGCGATTGAAGAGGTGCAGGTTGGATTTCTGCTGCGGAATAAATGTTTTCATGATACCACAACACCTAAACCAGGAACAAATTATAAATATTTGTTCCTGGTGTTGTGGTACCAAATATTACGGGTCTGAATGTTGTGGTACCATGGTACTCGTAGTTCCTGATACCCACAGCACAGGGAATCCTAGTGTGGGATCAGGACTATGTATGTGACTGTTGGGTCTTATGTTATGTTTGTGTTAATTTCAACACATCTTAACATGTGGTTGGCAGATAGGTTGATGATCAAGTTACAGTACATCATGTGGAGTCACACTTTGCGGCTGTCATCCCATTCATATGGAGTATTTTGTATAGGATGACACTGAAACTAAAAAACTGTTTAAGCATGTGAACATGTGCCGCTTGTAATCCTATAGGTACAAACTCTAAATGTATGTGATGATAGCTAAAAGCACTTCACATGCTGTAGTGTACCTCATCCCTAACATAGTTACTTGTACACACATAAACATGATCAATCAAATTTATTTAAAAACTAGTACCTCCACTGCTTTGATTGGAAGGTTCTTTTCTTCTTTCTATATGAGTAGATGCCCACTGGCATGTGGCCCACCTGAGGCCCAATGCTCTAATTTAAAAAATCTTTTTTAAATTAGAGAATTGGGCCTCTGATGTTAAGCGGTAACCCCAGCCCATTACAAATGCAATACCTCTTTGGTCATGTCCCCTTAGGGTGCCCCTTAATTGCCATTGCACTGGCACCTGTCATCCTGAGACAAAGATGAAAAGTACCATGTTTCCAGGATAAATGGTAACCTATGTGCTATTTCAGGTCATAATCTAACTCTACCTAATCAAAATCCATACAGCTAAGGCTCATAAAATAAAATCTATAATATTAGTAGGAGTATAGTCAAATCAAAAGACTTGTGACTTGATTTTCCTGATAAAAAAAACTGTCTGTTATTAACATTGTGGTTGGAACTTAACCGCAAACATCCTTTTGGCATTGAGTATTTTGATAGTATCCATGGGTATTCTATTATCTGTTGTTTCCGACTAAAACTAAATGATTTGGTTAAAAAATATTTTTAAATTTTGATAAAACGATTTTGGTATTTCTCATTCCAGATTGAAATGATTGACTGGAAAGTTGAGGATCTGAGCCCCAGCAAGAACAAGGGTATTCTCCGTCACATCATTGAGCAAGGCACGGGAAGTGACACTCCCAATGATGGAACTCTTGTCACAGGTAAGCTCACCTCATTTCGAAAATAAGTTCCTATTCATTTACTTATTACTTTATTGCACAGTTACAATTTACGATCGAATCGTACGACAAAATACGACGGTCAAATAATGACCTCACAAAATGCACCTTTTTATTCAGATATTTTCATACATTTGCATGCGTTATTTTAAACATTAGCTAGACTCAACTCAGTTGCGGTTCGAGGGGGGCGGGGGGCTCGTAGGGGTGTCATGACCCCTTCCAAAATCGCGTTGACTAACGTAAAAATAGTCAATTTATGGAAATTTTGAATAAATTATTGATTTCCTGCTTAAAACGTCTTAACCAATTAAATCAGTAACCTATTCAAAATAATTTGGTAAAATGCTCGATACACGGTATTTTACGGTATAGCAAGTCTGATCGGCGCACAGTGGTTTGATCCCATACAAGAGGTCGGGCATAGCGCACTAAAATAATTAATGTCGGTATTTTACAAATCCAAGTACGCCATTTCATTGAAAAATTGAAAATGTAGCATTATGTACTTATATACCTGGTATAAACCTCAAGCCGAAAATGGACCAAACTTAGGAGATATTAATGTTTATAGGTTGCTTTTCATACAAATGAAACAGTTTTTTTTTAATTTACACCTAAACCATGAGTCCGATCGAAATGTACATTCTATTATTATTTGTTTCTATTTGATGGACAAATGTAATGGCGTACTTAGTTTTATGAAATTCTGACATTCATTATTTTAGTGCGCTATGTCCGACCTCTTGTATGGGATCAAAACACTGTGCGACGTGGTAAGATTTATTGATTGTTCCAAAACTTGAGTATAGAGGCAGCACTGAGCTGTTACTAATTAAATTGTATTGCCCGAGATTACACTTTATTTGTTATTTATAATAAGTTATTTACTCTGTGTTATATGACCCCCCAGTCTGGGCTGCAACCGTGCCTGGTAGACTTTCCCTTCCTTACAAATTAGCTGAGGTGTGAAGCTAAACAGCGTTCGTACTGAAACATTATACTGCATTGTTGCCTTGTTGGTGCTCATACAATGCTCCCTTACATTGCCCCCTTAAATCCTCTTAAACAGTTCTCAAATTACTTACAAATGAATAGTAAAACAAGTCATGTATTAATGCGCCTTGTGGGTATAACACATTTACTCCTACAAATTTCGTTAGTTGTCTGTGGTTTTTCCTATAATTGAGGTCATTCACATCATCAGCAGCCATTAGACTTCCATTGCTGGACGAGGCCTAAGGGCCAACTAAGCCGACTAAGGGATAACTAGGGGATGGGCAGCAGCATCCACCTGAGTACTCAGCAACAATACTGCAATCACCAATCCATCTGCCAATTGTGGTGATTATGGCAAATCCCCCATATAATGCTATTGATAGGCTTTTACGATATCCACTGGTGGAGACGGAGGGGTCTATTCTTAGGCCGGCCACACACACACTACAGTAGTTATTCACATAAAACCTTAAAATTTCAGTTGAACTGGAAGGCAAAGTGCTTCCTGACGGCAAAGTGTTCGACAATAGAACAGTCACGTTCAACCTCGGAGAAGGCAGCGAGATCAACGTGTGCGAAGGCATCGAGCGCGCCCTTGAGAAGTTCAACAAAGACGAGAAGTCCCGTATCACTATCCAACCGAAATACGCGTTCAAATCTGACGGGAACTCTGTTCTGGGTGTACCACCGAATTCAGCCGTTGAATACATTGTAAAGTTAACAAACTTCGAGAAGTCCAAAGAGGTGTGGAGTCTAGAGGGCAGTGAAAGGCTGGAACAGGCTAAAATATTCAAGGAGAAGGGTACAAACTACTTCAAGGAGAGCAAATTCCCATTGGCCATTAAGATGTACAAGAGAATTGCCACTTTTGTAGAAGGTGAGATTATAACACCCAACAGCCTAGGATTCCCTGTGCCGTGGGTATCAGGAACTACGCGTATCGGTAACACATAGACCTGGAACTAATATTTGCAGAGCTTGCAAACATTTGTCCCGCAGCGGGAATCGAACCTCTTATGCTAGCCGGTGCGCCACGGAGATCAATCAATTTATTTAGTATCATAGTTTGCTAAACAAAAACGTAAAAGCGCTATTTTCGTTTATTGGGCACAGATTCTTTTCCAAAAATATTATACTTAAGACCACTTGAGGTTGTCAAGTGGCGAGCCCAAACCAAACTACATACTGTAGGATGCCCCCTGATGATCCGATGAACCTGTCACGGGAAGAAGGTATATAGTGTGTGGGGGATTTTTATAACCAACATGGGTAGTCCTTAGCTGATGATGAACTTGAAGTTTTTATCTCCTGTTGCGGAGTTGCGGGTCCTGCAGCGCCTCTGTCAGGCTCACGGCTAATTGCCTTCACCACACTTCTGTCTTCATCGGTCATAAAGCCCTATTTAGAGCTATTGAGTAACAAACAAGAAACCAGTGACACGGGCGAACGAATCTCAAAACAATTTTACCTTCCAGATATGCCAGAAGACAGTTCAGAGAGTGATGAGAACAAGGAGAAAGCAACTGAGTTCCTCCTCTCAGCACACTTGAACCTGGCGCTAGTCTACCTGAAGGTGGCCCCGCCGCACTACTTCGAGGCCATGGAAAACGCTACCAAAGCCCTCAAATTCGACGCTGATAATGTGAAGGGGCTGTTCAGGTTGGGCCAGGCGATGTTGGGACTCGGAGAAGCCGAATCGGCTATGAAGGAGTTCCAGAAAGTCGTTGACGCTGAACCGGGGAACAAGGTTAGCATTTTTGAACTTAGATTGTGTGTTCAAGGCACAAGGGTTCTTTACCCAAAGGGTGCCAATGGGACCCTAATACTAAGCCTAAGAGCGCTGCCATACGGGCGTTGCGGCTGCAGCGACAACGGAGCGGTGAGGCTCCGTAGTTCTACATACAAATCTGAACAACATGCCACACGGGCGACGACGCAGCGCAGCCGCAACGCCCGTGTGGCAGCGCACGGAGCCGTCCGTCTGTATTCTGTGACAGGGGATATCTCTGTTTATTGTTATCTTCCAGACGTCAAGCGCATACGCAATGCGTGACGACGTCGATGCGATAATTGTGGAGCTTCGATTTTGATTAATAACACCAAATAATAATTTATTTATTAAAAAATAAGTACAATGAACAAAAAAAAATGTTATGTATGTTATAGAGCAGCCTTTCCCAAAGTGGGCTATAACGCCCCCATGTGGGCGCTGTAGACCTAAAGGGGGCAGTTAGAGACCCAGAAAAAAATGGTTGGTGCGCTCAGGTCTTAAGTTAACTCTAGCGGCTAAAAGTCTCGTTTAGAATGAATGTTTATCTAGCTCTACGCTAATATAGTTCAAAATAATTAATTTAATTTGAAGTTATAGTGGTTTTTAAGCAGGTGAGAAAATGGGGGCGCTAAAAATAATTTATTCCCAAAGTGGGCAGTAGACAATAGTAGATTGTATCATAAGGGAGCAAAATAATATTTTTACGGCGAGAGCGCTTTTTTGAATCCAGAGCGAAGTCCCGAGCCAAAAATATATTTTGCGCCCGAGTGTTACACTCTACTTTTCATCACCCACTATGAGAAAATAAAAGGCGCCTCATATTTTATTTCAAAACAAAACCATGAAACCGTGAATAACTTTTCATTTAATAACTTTTCATTTAAAAAACCGACTTCCGTCATTGTATTCGACTAAATAATTTTGGATGTAAAAAAAATTATGAAAGAACCATAGTGGTGAAAGGATTATGATACTTTCTGAATGCAAATGCTTGGTGTCTTGCTGAAAATATCAAAATCGCCATATGTATGCCTACAATATTTGAGGAGTTCCCTCAATTCCTCATGGATCCCATCATCAGAACTGGATTCGGAAAAAATGGGACCAATCTGGAAGTATATCTAATCAAATAAAAAAAGAATTTTCCAAATCGGTTCATAAATGCCGGAGACATGCGGTAACAAACATTAAAAAAAAAAAAATACAACCGAATTGAGAACCTCCTCCTTTTTGGGAAGTCGGTTAAAAAACAGACTTCCGCCATTGTATTCGACTAAATATTTGGATGAAAAAAAAATTATGAAAGAACGATAGTGGTGAAAGGATTATGATACTTTCTGAATGCAAATGCTTGGTTTGTTGCTGAAAATATAAAAATCGCCATATGTATGCCTGCAATATTTGAGGAGTTCCCTCAATTCCTCATGGATTCCATCATCAGAACTGGATTCTGAAAAAAATGGGACCAATCTGGAAATATATCTATTCAATTAAAAAAAGAATTTTGCAAATCGGTTCATAAACGCAGGAGATATGCGGTAACAAACATTAAAAAAAAAATACAACCGAATTGAGAACCTCCTCCTTTTTGTAAAGTCGGTTAAAAATGACGATATCGCGGGATGTAGTTCGCGTGTTTCTAATTTGTGTTTTTTTTATTCAGCCGGTGGCGCGACTATAGGCCATCGTACCAGCCAGTATTTATTTAAACAATATTTGCAATATTTCCAAATTTAAAAAGGGCGCGGCAAAGATAATTGCGGCGCACTTATTTGTGTTTGATTCTTTTCAAGATGTTCCAAATTCAAAAAGTACGCGGAAAAGATTTTTGCGGCGCACTTATTTGAATTCGATATGTTCCAAATTTAAAAAGTGCGCGGCAAAGAAAATTACGGCGCATTTATAAAAGCTTCATACAGACAGAAAACACCACCTTTGGGTGCACTTAAAGGCGAAACAAGTCGTCTTTTTCGAATAGATGGGATGAAAAATAAGTTTGGGAACCCCAGAGGGTACGCTAATGAATTAAGAGGGCACTATAATACAATTTAGGCTCCCTCTTTAACGCACGCGACAACACGCGCGCAATCTCGCTCGCGCTAGCGAGTGTCGTGCACAAAAATGAAGTTTTCTTATTATTATGGCGAAAATAGTGTTTATCAAAAAACTGATTTTAGCATAAGAATTAATAGTTATTACCTACTTGTAGTAAAATTTATCTTAAAACACCGTAGGGTTCCTGAGATTTAATTCAAAACGCGTGCGAAACAAGGATTTTTCTCTAAATAAAACTATCGAGGTTTTTTTTACATATCTTGTTTTCAACTTTACACAATAAAGGCAAAAATATAAAAATTTTATATTCCAAAATATTTAACTCGTAGAACCCGTAGATACTGAGTTCTAGATCGATTTTGTTGGGCAAAATCACATATTACGCCTTCTTAAATACTTTTGACTCAGACTTTGATGTGTCTTTCCCAGGCGGCCGCCAACCAGATAATCGTGTGCAGGAACGCGATCCAGAAGCAGAAGCAGCGCGAGAAGACGATGTACGCCAACATGTTCGACAAGTTCGCGCAGCACGACGCGGAGGTAACAGGTGCTTATTGCGTACAGCGCAGCGCTAGTCTGTGCGGAAAGAGAATGGTCCTGGCTGTATTCGTTTATTACCATGACAAACCAACCATCAACATCATCATCATTGTCCTGGCGATATTCGTTTATCACATGAGGACCCAATCATATAAGATATTTATTTTATTATTGACTTCTTACATAAATAACTCTCAGATAAAGTAAAATTGATATATTATAATAAACAAATAATAAATTACGACTACGTACTTTACTATTCTCCTGCTGACGTTTCGTTGACCATTTAGAGGTCCTTCTTCAGCGTGATCGCGGTCAGTGCTCATGAAGAAGGATCTCTAAATGGTAAACGAAACGTCTGCACAGGAGAATAGTAAAGTACGTGGTGTATAGTCGTAATTTCGTATGTCGCAATCAAGCATAGGGCCCACCTGATGGAAAGCTGCTACCGTAGCCTATGGACGCCTACAACAGCAGAGCATCACACGCGCGCTGCCGACCCTGACACAAAGATGTAGCATGTGCCTGTAATTTCACCGACACCCTTCAAACCGAAACACAGCAATGCGAGCGCTACTGCTTGGCGGCATAAATAGGTACGGTGGTAGTACTTCCCCGGACGAGCTACTGCTAACAAAACAAATCCATCAAATACACAATTTTCGTCAACAGTTGGAGAAAATCCGAGCTAGAGCTGAGGTGGATGTGATCGGGTCGAAGGTGGGTGAGTGGGGAAGCGGCGAGGGCGAGTGGACGGAGACGGAGCGCGCGCGCAAGCCCACAGACTTCGAGCGGGAGAACCCCAACATACTCATGCTGGATAAGGACGGGCAGTTCCAGAACATGTGAACTGTAACCATAGTCGAACGATCTATCAGTTCTTATCGATGGATCTTGTCAGTGCTGAAGTTAGCCGTTTAGCTGCGCAATAGATTCAACCAACTTCAGCTCGGCCAAAATCCATTGGCAAACTACAAGCGAGGCTGATAAGCAGTCGCTTTGGTCGCTAATTTTTCTGCTTTTATTTTGAGCTTATCATATTAGAATAACTTTTACTTTGAGCTTTACGAAGTCTATTAGCTGCCTCAGATCTCTCTACACCAAAACATTTTAATAAGATTTTTTTATCCAACATTTTACTTGTAATCGAATTATTAACATGTAATCAATTAAATTCCTACTTCAATGGACATAGCTCGCCTGACTCCAAAGTATGGCACTTTTGTTTACCATATTATCTTAGACAGCTTGTTGAGCTTCTAATACACTGCTGCTTAACACTCTAACCCTTCAAATGTGTTCAAAAATCAAGCTGCAATGGATAACTACAAATATAATCTGAATAGGAATATAGTCAAGTAATGAAATATGTTTATTGGAATTTAACATAATTCACCATTCCTGACGTGTTCACAAATCAAATAAATAAATTTAACCTACTTACCGGTGTTAGGTGTTAATATTTTAATTTATTTCAGCATTCTAGCGACTGTTAAAGCCGTGTGTGTACGTCCGTGCTTGTTTCAAAATGACGATTCCAGGTCCATTGTAGTTAGGGCTGCAATAATAGATGTAATTTGAAATAAATTAATATTGTTGTAATGTGTTTACTCGTGTTGTATGTTCAGCGAGAGACCCGTCGTGGGATTGGAGGTTGGAGGGCGCTGCTGTACTTAATTACCTCTTTTGTTTAGCGGGCAATACAACAGCGCGTCTTCCGTTTTGATCCTATTACAACTGTTATTATTTCTTTAGTTTTTAATTCAAAATGCCGACCGATAGAAACCAGCTCCTGTTTTGACGACCTCTGTGGCGCGGTGGGCGAAGGTTCGCCTGCGACGCAGGAGGTTGCGGGTTCAATTCCCGCCTCGGAACAAATATTTGTACGATCTGCAGATAATTGTTCTGGGTATTTTCTATGTATGATAAAAAACCTATCTATGTATTGTATTGTATTAAGTATATTAGTTTTCTAGTACCCATAACACAAGCTCTGCTTAGCTTGGGGCTAGATAATGTTGTGTGAAATATCCAGCATTTATTTATTATTATTATTATTTACATTTAGTTCACAATTTGGTCACGACGGGACTCTCGCTGAATAGTCTCTAGTAAGTTTATTTATGACATCTATAAAAACCTAGATACCCTCAAATGGTTTAAAAATATTTCTTAGGGTCTTTCTCAGCAATTCCTATTTTAAGGCTGCTTGACAATGTCTTCAAAACATTCTTCGGCGGCGAACCTCAGTTCGCCGCTCAACAAACTGTAGAAAGGACCTTAAAGGTTATATGAAGTCCGTCTTTTCATTAAGTGTATCTGTTTTTAAGTAGTAATGTATGGTTTATGGTTTTAATCATTCCTGTTCTCGTGTTTGTCGGCTAGGTAAGTTTTCTAGACTATGTTGATGCGTTTGTTTCAACGATATTGTAATAGCTGACGGCATCTTCAGGGGAACGTGCCGGAAGAAAGGCCTGGCTTAAGTTTCTTGCTCCACAGCTGTTACATACGTCTGTGTAACACAGTGGAGCAGTTCACGACTCTGAGACTTAAGTCCAAGCTTTAACAAGCAATTGACATGGACGTATGGTGTTGTGTAACACGGTTTTTATATGAGGTTCACAAGGTGTACGCTAGGGGCACTCAACGGTGGCTCCATACAAAATCCGTGTTACACAACACCATACGTTCGTGCCAATTACTTATTTTAATTTTGGACTCAATGCTCAGATCAACTATTGAATGGTATGAGCCTTGATTTGCTCGACTATGTTGCCTTTAGGTATTTTATGTCCATGTTTGATTTAGCATAATAATGTCTATGGAGGCATTTGGGTTTTTTCAGTGATGTGATGAATTAAATATAGTGAAAAGTTAAACCTTGTTTTTGTTTTTTATCCCTCATCTCTAGATTCGAACTTCCGAGTTAGATATACTAGTTTTTAAAGGCAAATAGATCGAAACAAAATTGTCAGTTTCTTAACAGAGGGCCAATTCTCTTATTTAAAAAACGATTCAATCACAACATAATCTCGTATCATTTGCACTGTCACGTAGGTAACTTTTTCTTACTTTTTAGGTACTTGGTCTTCGTAATAGTTACTTGATCTATATGACGTCAGACGCCACACTTAATTCAATATGGCGAGAATTAAACGCAAATTTCCAACCTCGAAAAATATATAATTGATATAAATATCATGAGTTTGGCATCAAATGAAAGGGCTTAATGAGTACATTAGAAAAAATACTACATACACACATACTAATATTATTCACTAAAAGTTTAAAAACGAAAATCCGACGACACAAAAGAAGTCTGGTTTCAATTTTAAAACTTTCATGATCAACAATTAAGTTCTTTTTAACACTTCTAATCGTGACTGTACCCTGGCATATGGCGTCAATAATATACAGTATCGAAGTCAATTAACAATATAAAAGAATACATTCAGAATGATTATTATCACATTGTAGACACACATACCTAATCTGATACAATTACTAATATTATATTACTAAAAGTTATTGACCGTGGTGGTATCGGCCTAAGAATAGGACTCTTCCAACACCTCCCGTGGATGTCGTAAAAGGCGACTGAGGGATTACGCCAGGAGATGGGCAGCAGCACCAATCCGCCTGCCAAGCGTGGTGATTATGGCAAATCCCCGGTCAGGGTATAACACCAAAGGGTGTGCAAGGCAAAAAAGACTGCCAAAATTTTGAAGAAAACAGTTTTTCTCTATTTTTAAATAACATTTTTTTTTCTTAAAGGACACGTCAAAATAAATCTTTTTTGCCGTATTAAGTTTTTTTGTACTATTCACAGTTTCGTAGGAAATCGAAGTCAAAGATATGTGAATTCCAAAAAAAAAACATTTTATCGATAATGAGACGTCTGACGGGACAAGTGGCCGGTTTTTTTTATCGTAGCATTATGATGATGACGATGACCTGCGACATTTTAATGCTAGCCTTATCGTCGCGGACAGTTTAGGCTGCATCGGCAGTTCCTAATTTTAATGCCGCGACGACCAACACCGGAATATACCTACTCTATGTATATCCCTTATCAGGCGCCGAAATCGGGCAGCGTCCGAGGGTAGATAGATAGAAAACACTTTATTGCACACCACATTAAAAATTAAAACATTAAAACAATCATAATTATACGTATGTACAATGGGCGGTCTTATCGCTGAGAGCGATCTCATCCAGACAACCTTGATAGTTGTAGCAAGATGTTATTTCTGTGCATGAACTCCCCCATGTACCATTTTAGGCGGCGCTCGCTCCAACACGTACTACAGTGGCGTTTTAATTCTAACCATTGTCGCTTTAATGTGTTCGTGTGAATTTTCACACGAACAACATTGGTTCCCGCTACTAACTCGCCTAATGATGGGTCTACGGGGATGTTAACTGTTCCACCCACGAACTGTTGGCTATGGTTGACTGATGAGTGCCCTCGCATCCCCAAGCGAAAGTTGATTCCGACATATGCGCGATGCATATCGGACATTATGTAGGAGCATGTAAAGTCGCACGTGATTTATTAGGAATAAGTTCGACGTGGATTTTTTTGTTAGGCGGCTTAAGCATCCAAATGACCACGTCTGACGGCTCAAAAGACGGCCTCTGTTGTACTTTCGGGTAAAGAGGTGCGTTTCATCCACCTCTACCACGTCATCTTCCCCTCCAATCATGTGCTTCCGCTACCTCACACACTTCTCGCAAATAATGAAATAACTTTTTGGTAACTCCAACATCCTTAGCCGCCTGAGTTACCTTGTCATTTCTGAGGAAATGTAAGATCAGCCTCAATGTCTCCATCAGAGATAATTTGCTTTTCTCAAAAAACGTTCTCTTTAATGGAGATAGAGTGCTGATTTGACCTGCTCTTGAGCAAGGCCAGCAGCGCCAGCGATAGCCCAGCTTGTAGCTGGGCTTTATTTCGCTAGACATTCGAGCCCTACAATTACGACACCTAAGCCGGACGAGCACGAATGAGCTGCCATGTTTTGGCTGCATCAACCGCACGTTGCTCATCCGAAATTGCGGCTCCGAAAGAATCTCGCCGAGAGCTAGTACCAATTGCGTCAAAATCAAATGTATTTCATAAAATTACCCATATTTTTTAAATTACGTAAACATTTTCGATTGATTTACATGAACCCGTGATCTTGAAATGAAGTTAAATAGGATTTTGTATTGTTTACTTCCGTGCGGTGACGGTGCCATTGCTTGGCAATGAACCTCACAAAGATAAATTATTGCAGGTAGGTATAGTCTATGCTCACAAACAAAGAGGATGCAATTACTATACGTAAGACCTCAGAATAATGACTACGTAAGACTCACAAATGACATTATCATTCATGACAGGATAGCTCTGTGAAAGACAGCGGCTTTTTTAAAATACGTATACTCGATTTACACAAACTAACTAGAAAGTAGAAATAATGCATCTCAACTTGCGATGGATGATTGCTTTGATGAACCCAGGTCATCATACTTGGCATTAGTGCTGCGAAACTTACGGATACATGTCATGCCCTTGAGGCATGACATACGCTGTGATCAATATGGATTATCTGATCATGGATTGAGCCCACACCCCCCCGTAAGTATTGTTTGTACTATCTGCATTAAAATAAAATAAGGACTTTATTGTTAGATATTGATTGTATAAACATTAATTTGTTACAGTTAACCCCTGATAAAATACTAGGCCATGAATGTTTCATATTAAATACAAGAAACAACGCCCTTGAATTCTGAAAGTGTACCTGAACCTAGCATTGGTCACCATAGTGTGTGTTTTGCATGCATAAATATTTGGAACCACCTTTTTTTTTCTTTTATTATTATTTATTGGCTTTTGAACATCATGCCTTTTATTATAATATCGTTTCTTTTCCTATATATACCCCACTCGACGAATCAACGACACTGTTAATGTTCGCGTGAAGTCAGTGGATAGGGGCGGCACAACCCCGTTCATTGTGAAATTCTATGGGAAAGGCCAGCAGGGGACGTCAAATGGATGAAATTATAATGATAATGAAAATGATGCTACGTACCTATCTAGTGTTTTATTGTACATTAGAAATGTTTTATTGTACCTATACTTGCTACTTTCCTGACTTCACTAATTAATAATATTTAAATATATACATCATCGAGTTATTAGATCGTACTTAACAGTTACTGATCCCGCACTAGGATCTCCTGTGTCATGGGTATCACGAGTAGGTACCTACCTACCATGTTACCAAAATGTTGGATATTGCAACTACCTAAGTGCTAAGATTATGCAGACTATTTATGAAGTAAGTTATTTTTTATCAGAACATCCTTTTTATCACGCCAAGGCCCAAAAGATACTAAAGAATGTATTTATTTTAAAACTAACCTCATAACTTTATGTCCCAAAAACTATGAATTACGGTCATGAATCTTAAAAAAGCTTGTTGGTAAAGCAAAAACGGTTTATTATCCTCATAATACACGAGGTATTGTTTTGACGCAATTATTTTTGGTGTGGTACGAGCTGCCTTTTTGAAACGGCAAGATCCTTTCATAGCGAAAAATTACGCTCCATATTTGAGTCGCATCCATATCGGAAAACATATAAAAAACAAGCAAAAAACCTCAACTAATCTGAAACAAAGAACAAAAAAAACACCTAAACAAACTTATACCTAAGTACACTAAAAATCCAAGAAAACACAAACCAATTATGAGAAACAAAATAAAACCTACACATCAAACACCCTTATTAAATAAATTCATTTTTCTAGGAAGTCCCATAACATCTTTGACTTTGATTTCCTACGAAACTGTGAATCGTACAAAAAAAGTAATACATCAAAAATGTTTTATTTTGACGTATTCAAAAAAAAGAATGAAAAACTTTATTTTTTTAATTTTGGCAGTCTATTTGCCTTGCACACCCTTTTGGTATACCCTGACCAAATCCCCCTATTCTATAGGGAGGTATCGTCCAGCTAGTCTACGTCTGATGAAGAGAAAAGAGTTATTAATATAGTTTATAGAGTTATATCAGAGTTGTAAAGCTATTTCTGCTAATGACTTGGAATTGTAATAGCGGTCTTGTAACTTGGCAAACTTAAAAATACTTACACAAAAAAATAGATCACAGCAGAATAATACTAACTAATACAGATATTCTATTTCACGAAGTCCGTTTGGCTATGTTTGTAGTAGTGCATGCCTGTGTACATTGCTTTAGTGTGCGTAAGCTCATAGCAGATATTGAAAGCGAGGACCGTCAGCAACAAATAATGATTATGAACTTTCAATAAAATATATTTGCATTAAAACATTTGTAGAGCACAGTGGTTTGGTACCTCATCTAGAACCAGAGTCTCGACCCCGAAATTATAAATTTATTAATTGGTTTCGTTTTATGGTTGAAGCATAGAAGTTAAGAGGACGTTCACGGTTTTATGTGGATTTTAAGCGCCTAATTTACCATGATAGGAAAGGGTTTAACACAGTTAAATAAGTGCTAAATATAGAACAATCTATTGTGTTGATTGATAATGTAGAACATTTACAAACACTAGTTTATTTTTTTTGTAGTAACCAATCTCCCGCACCTTGTTTTACTGAAAGTTAGAAGAAGAGTCAACTTCAGCCTCCTAATTCTCTAACAAATATGCATCAAATTGACTGAAAAAAAATACTATACATCAGGAAAATAATCCTTGTTGACACATAATGTACCACAATATCAATTACTAAAACGCATTAAAAGAAATAAAACAAAAACTTCCGCCAATTTACACGAATTATACCGGCACTTTACCACGATTTATTGTGTGGAATAAAGCGTAATTCTAAACAAAATCTTATATCAAAATAAAGTTAGTTCATTGATAAATCAGATTCTGTTTTTTTATTGATAATCCCTTTGTTTGATTATTGACAAAAAAATACTTAGCATTGCTCTAAATTTACAATAAATTGCAATGTACAAGCGCGACAGGTTCAGTACGGCGCGAGCGCCCATCGAGGTAGGACCTGTGTCGACGCGTTCGCGAGCTTCTATCTCTTTCGCTCGTCATATGGCATCCCACTCGCTCTCGCCAGACGCTGCTAACCGTTTGTGTGTGACGAATTTCATAGCACGACCGCACGTATTTGATACTTTCATATATGTACCTAACTATATGAAAGTATCCTAGTACCTACTTACTTTATTTTATTTTTTAGTTGATATGTTACTACCTACTTCTACGTATTTTTGGGTAAGGCGACGATCTCGTGTACATGCCGTTGCCAGTATCCTGAGTTGTTGCCAGGTCAAACAAATTTTCCCCGGTATTTTCACAACTTTTTTGTAACTCGACCGATTGCTTTCAAAATCGATATCTGAGGATCAATGTGATCAGTGAACAAGAATCCGTCAGAAATTAAAAAAGTGGCCGCCAATTTGAACTTTTTTATTACTGGACCGATTGCTTTCAAAATCAATATCTGAGGTTCCTTGTGATCACAGAACAAGAATCTGCTGTCAGAAATTAAAAAAGTGGCCGCCATTTTGAAATTTTTTGTTTCTGGACCGATTGCTTTCAAAATCGATATTTGAGGATCCCAGTGATCACTGAACAAGAATCAGCTGTCAGAAATAAAAAAAGTGGCCGTCATTTTGAACGTTTTTGTCACCGGACCGATTGCTTTCAAATTCAATATCTGAGGTTCCTTGTGATCACAGAACAAGAATCTGCTGTCAGAAATTAAAAAAGTGGCCGGCATTTTGAACTTTTTTGTTACCAAACCGATTGCTTTCAAAATCGATATCTGAGGACGCCTGTGATCACTGAACGAGAATCAGCTGTCAGAAATTAAAAAAGTGGCCGCCATTTTGAACTTTTTTGTCACTGGACCGATTGCTTTCAAAATCGATATCTGAGGATCCCTGTGATCACTGAACAAGAATCAGCTGTCAGAAATAAAAAAAGTGGCCGCCATTTTGAAATTTTTTGTTTCTTGACCGATTGCTTTCAAAATCGACATTTGAGGATCCCAGTGATCACTGAACAAGAATCAGCTGTCAGAAATAAAAAAAGTGGCCGCCATTTTGAACTTTTTTGTCACCGGACCGATTGCTTTCAAAATCAATATCTGAGGTTCCTTGTGATCACAGAACAAGAATCTGCTGTCAGAAATTAAAAAAAGTGGCCGCCATTTTGAAATTTTTTGTTACTCGACCGATTGCTTTCAAAATCGATATCTGAGGATCCCAGTGATCACTGAACAAGAATCAGCTGTCAGAAATAAAAAAAAGTGGCCGCCATTTTGAACTTTTTGTTACTCGACCGATTGCTTTCAAAATCGATATCTGAGGATCCCAGTGATCACTGAACAAGAATCTGCTGTCAGAAAAAAAAAGTTCACCAAAGTTGGTATATCACAATTCTGTTTACACAGAACCGTTGCCAGTATGCTGAGGTGTTGCCTGGTGGTAATTTTGGTTATAGTTTTACTCGTTGGGAACCCTCCGTCCTGTCTGGTATCGTGATCAGACGTGATCGGTTTCTTGTGATAAGAAAGGGCATAAGTACACGAATTTCTTACATGTGACAAACTTCTCAAATCACCGAACTTGTGATATTTTTTTCAGGATACCTTTATAGCTAACCAATATATCAAAATAAATAGGCTGTGCTATATCTATATGTCAGGCAGTCAGTCAGGACACAGAAAACGGCGCGCCGCCTTTAGATACTTTTGACTTGTTCATAAAAAGCAGTCCTCCTCCCCCCGTTGCTCCCAGCATACATAATTTATTCCAATCTTTCCTACCAACAGTTCGATAGTCTAACTGTTTGAACAAAATTTTCCAAACTGTTAGCCTGACTACAGACAGACAGATTGGAATTTGGATTTTCGCTCAGTTTTGTTCCATATAGTACTACCGCAAGTGAAGTAGGTACAGTGAAATCAAAAATAAGATAAATGATTATCAATTTTTATGAGGTAGGTACTTACTAACTGATACCTATTTACATTCTCTGGTCAAAATGATTTTCCCCATTTTTTGAGTATTAAAAAACAAAATTCAAAAATGTTGGAAAATCAAAATTTTGATGCTAAAAAACTGTTTTGAGTACCCCGAGGTGTTGCTTGGTCATTATATATTTTCCCAATTTTAGGGTACTTTCAAAAAGGTTGGAAAATCAAAATTTTGATTTCACGGAACAGTTTCCAGTACCCAGTGGTGTCGTATGGAGAAAATAATTTTCCCCATTTTTAGGGTAATTTCCAAAAAGTTGGACAGTCAAAATTTGTATGATGCAGAACCATTTCGAGTACGCTAAGATGTTGCCTGATGGAAGTCCTAAAAGTTGGAAAATCAAAATTCAGCCTATACAGAACCGTTTCGAGTACCCCGAGATGCTGCCTGGTACAAAATACCCCATTTTAGGGTAATTTCACCAAAGTCGGCATATCAAAATTCTGTTTATACAGAACTGTTACAAGTATCCTGAGGTGTTGCCTGATCAAATAAAATTTCTCCATTTTTAGGGTAATGATTTTAGTAAAGTTTTCAAGTACGTTATATATATTTCCCCATTTTGAGGGGAATGATTTTAGTAAAGTTTTCAAGTACATTAAAAACCATTAATAAACACATTAACCTCGTATGATTAGCGCAGTTGGGTAGTGCAGTTGGGTAGTTGGTAAGTCAACGTCATCTATTGAACCAATTCAAACTACTATTTTAATATAGAATATGAAAAGCACTCATTAGAGGTGTTGGCTAGTCAAAAAAAACTTATTTTTGGGGTACCTCAGAATACTGGCAACGATTCTGTATAAACAGAATTTTTATATGCCAACTTTGGTGAAATTACCCTAAAAAGGGGATTTTTTTTTACATCAGGCAAAATTTTAGGGTAGGTTCTCGAAATGGTTCAGCATCATCAGAATTTTGATTTACCAACTTTTCGGAAATTACCCTAAAAATGGGGAAAATTATTTCCATCAGGCAACGTTTTGGGGTACTCGAAATGGTTCTGCATCATCAGAGTTTTGATTTTCCAACTTTTTGGAAATTACCCTAAAAATGAAGAAAATTATTTCCATAAGGCAACATTTTGGGGTACTCGAAATGGTTCTGCATCATCAGAGTTTTAATTTTCCAACTTTTTGGAAATTACCCTATAAATGGCGAAAACTATTTCCATCAGGCAACATTTTGGGGTACTCGAAATGGTTCTGCATCATCAGAAAGCACTCCTTGTTGAGAAACTCTGCAATACCATACAAAAAAAAATATCGTCTCGAAACTCTATATTTTTTTTTGTATGGTATTACAGAGTTTGTCAACAATACCGCAAGGAGCGCTCGTCATTCTTACTGTACAAAATCTACTTTCGACTAGTAAAAGTTAGCATTTTCGTTGGACTGGATGGAATAAAAGAATAAAATTGATAATAATTTATCTAAGTTTTTTATTTTTGATTTCAATGTGTTTCACTTGCGGTAGTACTATATGGAATAAAACTGAGCGAAAATCCAAATTCCAATCTGTCCGACTAGTCAGCTAACAGTTTGGAATAATTTTGTTCAAACAGTTAGACTATCGAACTGTTGGTAGGAAAGATTGGAATAAACAGCATACATCAACACACCAAATATTATCAAAAACACCTCAACGGTATCGGAGTTGAGTGAAACTCAACATAACGCGAGCGTAGGCGCGGGCGAATGCTAATAAAACATAGCCTATGTCCGTATCTTTCTATTAGTGAAATAATTGCCGTTTGCTCAGAATAAATCAATCTTAGGAAAAAGTATCAAAGTAATTAGTCCGAAACTGACGCGCCGTAATACATCGCGTATCAATGTTCCAAGTAACTATTGCCACAGAATAAGATGTAGGTACCGCCGATCCGCGAATCTTGCCGAGCGCGATTTTGTATACCGGCTCTTAAGTAGTGTTTAATCGTTTTCTGAAGAAATAATCTAAAACCGTATAACATGCAGAGCCTAACTGTAATTTGTTTCTTCTATGAAATATTTCCTAACGTACAGCTGAAGGGCAGCTTCAGCCCCTCTATTCCCTAACTGAAAGTCACTCGGTGACTAACGTTTGAGAAGTAAAATTACCATCAATTGCTCAAAATTATCATTATGAACTGTCAATTGATGGTAATGTTACATGTCAAATGTTAGTCACCAAGTGACTTTCAGTTAGGGAAAAGGGGGGATAGTGTAAGCACTAAGTGCAACGGGTATTAAAAGAAGATAAAGCATTGCCATCCTCTTCCCCAAAATTTACCTCTATGAAAAAAGAAGGAAGAGAGAAAAGAATCGATAGTTTCTCAACCAAAGTCGTTCGGCGTATAAATACAAATTTAAAATCAATTTAAGATTTGCTTGCTAACGCTACCTAGGTTTACGCACTGAGAGACGCTTAATCGGTACACTTCACTACTACATGCGGACTTCTTGAGATAGAACAACTGTACCATAAAAATAATAACATTACCATATGTTTAGATGACCTATAATATTCCTTAGGTAGGTTCCTAGATAGTTTAACTATGCTAAGTAATAAAGTAACTGTCCTCTAAATAGTCTTTGACCACATATGGTGTTTTTCTTACAAATCTAAAAACAAATATCGCAAATAAATGTTTATCACAGCAAAATATTGACCATCCATGGTCTTCTTTCAGACTAAAAGTAACAGCGGTATACTCAAACAACGCAGTGACTAACAGCGCTCATAGTGCCTATCTGCACGCGTTATTTTGAGTATAATACAAAAGCTTCTCAAATTAAACGTGTAAGAGAGCAAAGTACTGCCTTTCCCAGAAATTACCAGCGAGCGACGGAAGCGAGCTACTGAAATTTAGTGTTAGAGAGACAAACCTGCCTAATCTCAAAGTTACTAACGACGGAAGTGAGTTGCTCAAATTTAGTATTTGAGAGAGCAAATACCTGCCTGCTCAAAAGGTAACAATGAGGGAAGTGGTCTCCTAAAATTCAGTGTTTGAGAGAGCAAATACCGCATAGGTATCCAGAAGTTTAACTAGGGAAGAAAGCTACTGAAAATTTTACAATACCTCGGCCACTGCCTATCTCTTAGACCTTAAATTGTACCGTCTCGAAGCAGTGCGGCCATTCACAGAACAAGGAGCCGTAGCGTCTTCGTTAATTAGGACAAAAGGAGACAGGCGGGTCCGGGCGGTGCCCTGCGTAGTGCTGGCCGATGGGACGTCCCTAGCAGTGCCCTGCGAAGTGCTGGCCGACAGGACAGCCCTGACAGTGCCCTGCGAAGTGCTGGCCGACTTGACGGACCGAGTTGTGCACTGCGAAATGCTGGCAGGCTGGACAGCCCTAAGGCCTCGCGAAGTGCTAGCCGACTGGACGGCCCTAACGGTGCCCTGCGAAGTGCTGGGCGACTGGACCGCCCTAACGGTGCCCTGCGAAGTGCTGGGCGACTGGTCAGCCCAAGGCGTGCCGTTCGAAGTGCTGGCCGACTGGACGGCCCTAACGGTGCCCTGCGAAGTGCTGGCCGTCTGGACGGCCCTAGAGGTGCCTTGCGAAGTGCTGGCGGACTGGACGGCTGCAACGGAGCCCTGTGAAGTGCTGGCCAACTGGACTGCCCTACCAGTGCCCTGCAAAGTGCTGGCCGACTGGACGGCCCCAGGGGTGCGCTGCGCAGTACGTGCCGACTGTAAGGCCCCAGGGGTGGCCGGCGCTGAAGCTGTATGTGAAAGAATGGTGGTCGGGATAGCTTCCCTATTGTTATTTGGAGGGGTGACCGCTTCAGGCCGGACAACAGCCCCCACCGGGCGGGGAGTGGCAGCTGCAGCGCTATCTAACGTTTCAGCTGAAGCGGCCTTACGATAAAACACTAATGGGATATAGATATCATCAACAGGCGTGTACACATTAAGGCCAGGAGCGGCCCTGGCATTGGGCGTCGCTATCACGGGCGCCTCGATTTGATAGTAGTTCGCCGCAAGGTAGGCTCTGGCGGCATCAGGGTCTTCATTAAAGTTAATTTTGCAACTTTCTTTGGTCATAAGAACTGTAAAATTGGTATTCGCAGGGATTGTGGAAGTGTTGGGTCCCTCTGAAGGGTTTTGAGAAGCAGAGGTAGAAGTGTTTTGAGTAGTAGAGTTAGAAGAGCTAGTAGTATTTTGAGTAGTAGAGCTAGAAGCGTTTTGAGTAGTAGAGTTAGAAAGGTTTGGAGTGGTAGAGTTAGATGCGTTTTGAGTAGTAGAGGTAGAAGTATTTTGAGCGGTATAGTTAAAAGGACAGCTTGAGGTGCTAGATGAATTCGACGTTTCCATACAATCATATATCATATTTAAGGGTCGCCGTAGTATCATCTGCAGTCCTAGGTACGGACTGTCGTGAGGGCTGATTAATGCTACGCCTAGGATCTCCCTGTGCGCCACCGCCCTCTCCTCGGGGGTCTGCTCGGAATCGGAGGGACTGCCCCCGCTAGGGGTGGGGGTTGCGGGGGCGGGGTCGGGTTGGGAAGGCGGGGGGAACGGTATACCTCGAGAGGGTCTGCTCTCTATTCGCATGAAGTTCACGAGCACGCTGAAGTGCGCGTGTATGTCTGTCGAGCGAGTCACGTGCCGGCGGGCGATTATCTGAAACAAGTTTTTTGTTATTTTTTTAAATGCGAGCCTAAATTTTCGAAAACCGAAATTCGAATCCGCTATTTCACTTTTTTTTATCGTATTAAGAAGGATCGTCTCGCATGTGGCGCGAAATTAAAATTGTATTGTGTTTTTGCTCGTCACAGCTCATCAACACTTTTTGGGGCGGTATACTTAATTCACCTGGGGTAATTCACCTGGGTGCACTAAGTACACTATTTAGTAGACTTGATTCACCCAGGTAATTTACGGGTGCATTAAGTACACTTCATAGTAAACTTTATTCACTCAGGTGATACCTCGGTGTATAAGGTGCACTACATGGTAGACTTAATTCACTTATATGCTCACAAATTATCGCGTTTAAATTATAAATGAAGTCGAAACAACGCAAATCCCAAGGAAACTACAATTTATCCTAGAAGCACCACTTAGTTTATTGGATGGGCAAATCAGTGTAGTTCATTTTTAACCGACTTCAAAAAAAGGAGTAGGTTCTCAATTCAGTTGTACTTTTTTTATTTTTATGTTATTTATCTCATATCTCCGTCGTTCAATAACCAATTTGGAAAATTCTTTTTTTTTTAATAGATATGTTTCCAGATTAGTCCTGTTTTTTTTAAAATCCAGTTCCGATGATGGAATCCATGAGGAATTGAGGGAACTCCTCAAATATTACAGGCATACATATAGCGGTTTTGATATTTTCAGCAACAAGTCAAGCATTTACATTGAGAAAGTATCATTTGGTGAAGTAGAACTGATGAAGAAGACCACAAATGGCCACCGGAACTCCTCAATGAAAAGTATTTCAAGGGTGGCGATAAGATATCTCCATTAAGTTAGTTAAGCAACTTTAGGAAGCAAATTTATATAAAATAATTTTGATGAAAATGGTACCATCGAACTGGAAGGTGCCGGGCACCTGAACTCCGTCATAAAACAATGTATCCTAACCGTGTTAGGGCTCATTGGAACCGCCATGAGATGCACTCTGGCTATGAATAATTTTAATGATAACCCGCGTTCAAATTTGCGCTATATAGACGTATTTTATGTGTGGCCTTGATTTAATCCTTTCGCCACACTAGTTTTTTCACCATCAAAATATCATCCAGATACCTAGTCGAATACAATGGCGGAAGTCAGTTTTTTAAATGAAAAGTTATTTGGAAATGTTGCATTGATGCGAGCGAGCGAAGATGGACCAACCCGTAGCAGTAGTAGGAATGGATCCCATTACCATTTTTTTTCATTACAGGCTTGTTTTTTTTATGTTTTCCCAAATTTTTTTTTTTTACATAAATACAAATAATAAATGAATAACTAGTTGAAAACAATAAAAACTAAAACCCGACTGCAACTCGTAAAAATACACGCCTGTTAAAAATACACATGCATACTCTTGAAAAACATAACCCTCCTTCTGAGGCAATCGGGTAATTAAGTAAATATTTTTTTTTGTCAAAAACCTAGGTAGGTACTATTTTTGGAAGTCGACATTATACCACTCCATAATTATTTTCACTTTTAAAGAGATTTTGTTTAGAGTTATGCAGGTGCATAAAGTATACTCTGATTTGATTAGAATAATTGATTGATTTATCTAGGTGATTTAAGTCTACTTTAAGGTTTACTTAATGCACCCGTAAATTACCTGGGTGAATCAAGTCTACTAAATTGTGTACTTAGTGCACCTAGGTGAATTAACCCAGGTGAATTAAGTATACCGCCCCCACTTTTTGAGATAACAAACAGGTTTTGCGAAAACTAGGAGACCCATCACACATGTTTTAATTGATAGTATCTAATAAATATCATTAGTTAAGCTACGGATATCCCTAAACCAAAAAAACACTGTAAAAATCATTGAACAGTATTCGTAGCTAAACTAATTATCTTCTAGAGATACTATCAATTAGAACATGTGTGTTAGGTTCCCTTGTTTTCGCAAAATCAGTTTTAGCTATCACAAGAAGTGTTGATGAGCTGTGATGGGCAAAAAACACAATAAAATTTGAATTTCGCGCCACATGCGAGACGATCCATCTTAAGCCGATATGTTAAAATATGTCGAATCGCGAGTGGGCGGAGCTCGCAGAACTGCGAGAAAGTGATAGCGCTATAACTCACTTGACACCGGGAAGCCGGGAAGAAAATTAAATACTTATGTATTATAATGTGCAATTTTAAGTAAGTAGATAATTCATCATCCGTGGGGTCCGTGGTAGTCTCTGCCTAAGAATAGAACTCCTCCAACTCCTCCTGTGGATGTCGTAAAAGGCGACTAAGGGATTACGCCAGGAGATGAGCAGCAGCATCCACCACTAAACATTAACTGAGTATCAAAAAATATAGGATATTGGGTTCCACTCATAGTTTATAGGAAAACCTAAATTAAAATCCTAAACCCCTATTTATAATATTTTTTGAATCATATTTTAGTGTTTTTTTGTTCTCTCTGATGTAAAATAACATACGCCAAAACGGAGGGTTCCCAACGAGTAACACCCAAACGAGTAACACTGTTACTCGTTGGGAATATTCCTTGAAAAAAAAATCCCAACGAGTAACAGTGTTACTCGATAGGAAAAAAGTTCCTAACTCGTTACACTAATACAGGGTGTTTGGCACATGGACCGACATGATTTTTTGGGGGGTGGGGGGGGGTCATGTGCTATTTTTCCCCGTGAGACCCAATATCCTAAGTCTCACGGTAGTCCAGATATGTTTTTTTTAAAATTTTTTGAAAACCACCCGAAATCTTGCCTTGAAATCGTCCTAACTTTTTTGTTTGTGGTTATAATACCACAAAACCAAGTATGCTTGTATTCTACAATGTTTTTTTATTCTAAATAAATCATTACTTGTTACAATTAATATCCAAAAAAAAAACTTCTGAGCTTTCAAAGTGGTAAATCGGTGTAAATGTTATGAAAAGGGACCACTTCTAAATTCATTTAAAAAAAAACTAAAATACATTTTGAATTTAGCTTTCTTTTAAAAAGTTCTTTACTTACTACCCTTTCCAACGATATGCTACATGACAAAAGAAACCGTTCTTAAGGTGCTCAAAAAAAGATTCGTTTGCCAGGGTTCGGCTGAACACGCACTCTAACAATGTAACTGGTTTGAACAATGTAACCAGTCAACGCGGCAATCCGCAAAGTAGCAGGTAAAAAGTTAGTCTTTCTCTTACGTACAGTTATTGTTGTCTTTGTCTATCGAGTTGAAAGTTGGTGCAGGTGCAGGTGCCGGGAATCAGTCGAGATTACTCTGCTATTCGAAGTGCCCGTACGTTTCCCGTTGTTCTATCGTAGTCAAATTAAAGTCTTGTTATTGTTTTTTGTTAAATCTGTTGTTGAACTGTTACGTTTTTGTTGTTTATCTTTGCGTATTCGTTACAATGGCCAACTTCAGTAACGAGGAGTATGCTGACATGATGTGGGCGTATGGTAAGCTGATTGCAATTCGCGTGAAGCGCGAAGAGTGTATCAAGAACGATACCCTGATCGACGGTTACCTCACCACGAGACCTTCTCAACTACCTATCGACGTCTGAGGGAGACCGGAAACTTAAACTTTCGGGAGCCCCGAGTGAATGTGAGGCAACATAATGTTGAAGTTGATGAGAGAATCCTTCAAGCTTTTGATGACGATCCTACAACAAGCATACGAGTTGTTGCTGACGGACTTAACTTATCAGTTTGGAAAGTCTGGTCCGTTCTTCGGGCAGATGGAAGGCACGCATTTCATTACACTCCTGTTCAAGGTAACAACTTACAGTACTTACTACTTATTTAAAATGTGACATCAAAACATTTTAACCGATTTCAAATCTTAATAAAATGTGTTCACTTTTGACTCTTTTTTTATTGTTGTAATTGTTTCGTTAAATTCCTTTCTTGCTCTGTTTCTCGGACAACTGAAGAAGTTCTTTGCGTGAGCTGAATTAAAAGAAAGAAATATCGCGTTTATGCAGTTATTACCACAAACTCACGAATTTCATTCATTGTTCCAGGTCTCGAAGAGGGTGACAATGCAAGACGGTTAGAGTTCTGCCGATTTTTATTGCATACAGATGTTGAAGATGGCGACTTTTTGAAACGAATTTTATGGACCGACGAGTCAAATTTTAGCCATGAAGGCATAGTAAATCTGCACAATTTGCATCATTGGGAGAAAAGGGGCCAAAATCCGCGCAAAAAAAAGCAGACTTCCTTTCAGCGAAAATTCAGCGTTAATGTTTGGGCTGGTGTTATTGGGCGAAATCTTGTCGGCCCATATTTTTTGCCAGAACGACTCAATGGAAACAATTATTTAGAGTTTCTTCAAAATGATTTACCTGAACTGGTACTACCAGTTTTAGAAGAAGATGTGCCAATTGTATTTCAAAATGATGGCTGTCCGGCACATTACCAACGAACGGTACGAGAGCATTTAGACAATGCATTTCCAAACTCGTGGATTGGTAGAGCTGGCCCCATTCCATGGCCAGCACGGTCCCCAGATCTGACACCCCTGGATTTCTACGTATGGGGACGTGCAAAAGAGTTAGTGTATGCAACAGAGGTGCCCAGAAAAGAAATTTTAGTGGAACGAATAAACACCGCATTCGTAAAAATGCAAGAGGAAATGCGACTTTTAACTACAACCTCGGCTATCAGAAAAAGGTGTCGTGCATGCATACGGTGTGGAGGCGGCCAATTCGAGCAAACTTTGTAATTCTAATTTAATAAAAACAACTTAACATAAAAAAACGTATTTTCATTATATTGACCCTAGCAACAAAGTATCTCTTAGGTCGACCCCTGATGTATTATTTCTGCCATGTAGCATATCGTTGGAAAGGGTAATAAGTTAAGAACTTTTTAAAAGAAAGCTAAATTCAAAATGAATTTTAGTTTTTTTTTAAATGAATTTAGAAGTGGTCCCTTTTCATAACATTTACACCGATTTACCACTTTGAAAGCTCAGAAGTTTTTTTTTGGATATTAATTGTAACAAGTAATGATTTATTTAGAATAAAAAAACATTGTAGAATACAAGCATACTTGGTTTTGTGGTATTATAACCACAAACAAAAAAGTTAGGACGATTTCAAGGCAAGATTTCGGGTGGTTTTCAAAAAATTTAAAAAAAAACATATCTGGACTACCGTGAGACTTAGGATATTAGGTCTCACGGGGAAAAATAGCATATGACCCCCCCCCCCCCACCCCCCAAAAATCATGTCGGTCCATGTGCCAAACACCCTGTATATTTGTCTGGGTGACGCTGAAAATAAATTAACACTTGCATTCTTTCATCACATGCCCACACTACTAAACCTCTGTCGTGTCTTCTTCGGGTGTAATATTGTTGTCCTCCTTGTGCTTTATTTCTTTATTGTGTCACTGTTCATTTACCCAAATAAATAAAACAAATGCACACCGCTATAAAAATGGCGTCAATCAGTGGCAGTTATAGCGGTGTGCATTTGTTTTATTTATTTGGGTAAATGAACAGTGACACAATAAAGAAATAAAGCACAAATATATAATACAAGTACGCAATTGTGACACCAACACCGTTTACCACGGATAACTTAAATGTTTTACTTAGCGAGTGAGAAGTTGGGAGTACCATCTAAACTAGAAGTTCAAGTAATAGCTTTTTAAATGTACTAAACTAACTCGCGTTGCCGCGATGTCCACCGAGTTGAAACTAGTATTATACTTATAGTATATAATGTACGTGTGTTGTGTGCACTGTGCACTGACTCACACTGACAACCTGACTACAAAAGAATCACGAAAACCTACTTTTATTTCTGGACACCGGGTAACCACTTTCGCCATTAGAGGAAACATTCATTTATATTGAAATGGGTATTTATCGCGTGTTACCTTATTATTTATTATTCCAGAGGTTTTGAATGCGTTACAGCAATCTTGGCCGCAGGCTGACTGGAGTACAAGGAGCTACCATCGAGAAGTGGTGGCAGCTACAGAAGTGGTAGTTTATACAGCTGCCACCACTTCTCGACGGTAGCTCCATGTATCGCGAAAGTTTAAATTATACTATTAGAGAACACTTTACGCTGCTATCACTATTGTAAATTAACTAACTGCAGGCCTTGTCTTAGAATTGCACACCCCCCTACAGAAACTAGAGTTAATTTTGTTTTTTATGTAGCAATACGGAGTTAGTACGCTAAAAGTACTCGTCATTCGCACCATAAAAAAATTAACAAGTGTCAAACGTACATTAAGCCACTTGTTCTGATCCACCGTAGAAAGAGTATAGTTAGAATGGGCTTGCGCTTGCTCCTGAGTAGGACGGGGATAAAGTACATACAAAACAAAGGTTTAAACTTTATTACCGGTTTTTTCTATCTGTTCAGTTTGTACAGATAGAAAAGTTTGCACAAAATATACAGAGCAGCATGTATATACATATACACAAACTAGTGTCAAGCGGAGGTCTAGAGGCAAAGCACCCCAAGAGCTACCCGAATAACGCCCATGTATATTACGCGATTTTTGTACTATTTTTTTGTTGTTCTTTAACTAAACTCTGGCTTTGATAAAATTTTTGATCATAGTGAATAGTTTAATTATTATTATACTTTTATTTTTAGATCATCCTCAAAGATTTAAGAAACATTCAGGATTTCAACTTTTTGAATGTATGTAATTAAAGCCATAGTTTGGTTCTTTAACTAATTTAATTCAATTTCTCATATTTTTTTTAATACTTTTTGAGTTATGTTTTTTTTTCTTGTTAAAGAACAAGAAAAAAATCATAAATCAACAAGTACAGAAAATCGCGGAACATACGTTCCTCATGATTCGGGTACCTTTTAGGGTGCCTCTGGATTTCAGCTTGACACTAGTTTTTAGGACACCCTACATATTCATTTCATATTTCACGAACACGTAATAAAACTTAACTACGTTGGAAACACTTCACAAAATGCTAATCGAACTCTACTTATCTCCGCTGCAATTCTGTGCAATAACCTTTTAGTGCAGTGCCGCCTACATAAAAACAAACTGCACGATTCCATGCAGTTTCACTAAAATTTACCCGTCCATTGCTGCTCGATTATTAAACGCATTTGACGGACTGTAGTGTAAACCAGCAGTGTATATCATTTTCATCAATCAGGCTAATAAAATATGGTGAATGTTCAAAGGTGCCATAATTTGGCGTTGATAGTGTGGACAAAAATAAAAAATGGACTAACGACGATAATATAACATCGAAGTATGGACACGGTCAACTAAATAGCTATGTATATTTTGTTGTAACTAAACTGAAATAAAATGTCGTAATTTGTAGCACTGTTACTCGTTGGGATCTTTTTGTCCTATCGAGTAACAGTGTTACACTGGGTGTAACTCGTTGGGAATACTTCTTTTTATTTTGTTCCCATCGAGTAACACTGTTACTCGATAGGAAAAAAAATCCCAACGAGTAACAGTGTTACTCGTTTGGGTGTTACTCGTTGGGAACCCTCCGCCAAAACAAGACAAAAGCTATTTTAGCTATCGAAGGTTTAAAAATCATTTTTTTAAACTATTTTAGTTAGACGTTAGTTTTATTTTAGACGGTAACTCACACTAGCGTGGAGTGCGACGAGCATCTCAATGAACTCCTGGCACTGCGTCCTGATCCAGGGTCGCTGGGCGTCCTCCGTCTGGTACAGGCTCACGTGCAGGTGGACCTCTATACCTGCCAGTACAAAGGGTAACCCTCAATTTGCATTGCCGAAGTCGGCTAATAAACCACCTCTAACCTAACCTAATAATTATACGTCAAAAGAAAAAAGAATACAATATTATGTGTACCAATATATTGTGTAATACCCCTTGGGGCAGGGTATTCAACACGTCATGGCGAACAACGTTTGTTCTACGACTTTGTAAATTTCGAGGTTTTTCATTCATGAAATGCCTTTTAAACTTTGCTCCAGATATGTACATGATACAACATGAAGCAGCCCTATTACAGCTGTTTACAATAATAAATTCTCCATAAGTTTGAGATAAAATTTACGTGATTTGTTATATTTTAGTACGTCTGATTACGCATATAGTAGATAAACACTTTCACATGTTTGGTGGGAATAAGCCGCCCTCGTTCTTATAGAGGCCGAGTGGGGGGGGGGGGGTTATTATGTTGCACATTGTTTAGAGTTAGTAGACCCAATTACGGACGTGTAGGGCAAATTCAAATTTACCATCCCCACCCTATCTCCGAAAATACTAGACCAAAAGTTTTGAAAAAAAATACGGAATATTGGGTCTCACTACACACAACCACAGAAAAACTTAAATGAAAATCTTTTAATTCCCACGGAAAACTAAAAATATTCTTTAAGAGAAAGTGCGTTAATGTGTGGTACTAATAAGTTTAATTGGTCTAGTGGTTACTATCCTACCTGTACGGAACCCTCTCGACTCGAGTCCAACTCGTACTTGACCGGTTTTTTGCGAAGTAATACTGACCTAGGTCGGCGAGAGTTTTCAGAAGAGCGCGCGATGTGAGGTACACATTGGTCCGTCCAGGGTGGCCGCCATCCAGCCAGTACATGGTCTCTATGCGGTCTATGATACTGCAACAACAGATAACAGATAACATAACACCCAACAGTCACATACATAGTCCTGATCCCACACTTGGATTCCCTGTGTCGTGGGTATCAGGTACTACGAGTACCATGGTCGAACTGGGTGTCATGGAATCGAACCCACAACCTCTTGCGCTTCAGCCGGTTACTCGCCCTCTGCGCCACGGATGTCGTCAATATAGATAAAAAAACAATAATAAATAAATGCTGGACATTTCACACAACATTATCTAGCCCCAAGCTAAGCAGAGCTTGTGTTATGGACTAGATAACTGATATACTTAATACAATACTGTTCCGTACTGTATGTAAGGTTAATGAATTCAAATCATGTTAGCACAAAGCAGACCTCTTCTCATTGGCTTATAATTTCACATCCAATCTTAAAATTTGTTGCGATGACACTGAAGCACTCATCAGCCAATCACAAAGGCTGTCTGCATTACCGACGGCAGACCCGGAATGCTCTCAGCCAATCACAAGGCTGTCTGCATTAACCGACGCAGCCAACCCAAAGGTCGCTGATAAAATTCCTCACACTCTCTATTACGACTTCGCAAGCGCAAGACACCTAAAAGCAACCAGTGTGTGATCCAAGAACTGGGGCGCCCCTGATACCAAGGGTGCCATTACGAGGAAGCCAGGTTTTTCTCCTGCGAGTATCTTGATTTTGGATGTATTTTCGTGTATTATCTAATCAGTTTAACAAACCGGTAACTGCCCGTAACAAATACATTACATAGATCGATATTTTTTATTATTCATAGAGAATACCCAGAACACTCTGAACAAATATTTGCAGATCGTACAATGATTTGTATATTTCGATTAACTCAAAAATCCCTCAAAATGAGTACAGTCTGAAGTGCAAACCGGTTTCATCGTCAAATATGACATGCGATGTAAAGCCGTTTAGAATAAAAAAAATGATTTGTGTATGTTTGTATTTTAGGATCATACCGCCCTTTGGCTCGCAACCTGGCAGCGCTGCCCGAGCTCCCGGCGTGTAAGTTGAACTTCGACCAGCCAGCCTAAGTATATGAACATCAGTGCGCCGCGCGGGTCAGCCGCGCGGCGCACTGATGTTCATATAATATAGAGCTCTACTCTCTTTGACTCGCGACTCTACTTAGCTGCCGCGCGAAGTACATGCCGCGACTTGACCGGTTTAAATAAGTAAGTACATATTAAATGTACTGTAATTTGTGTGTGTGTTTTTTGTTCTATGATTAACATAGAAAAAAAAAACGTGCACATTAAACAGAAACTTATTTGTACTCTTTACCTAGAGTCCTGGTTCCTTGGCTCCAGATGTTTGGCATAGTGGAATTCATAAAGGAACTGATTGAGCACAATGCATCCTTTGCTGAAGGCCACCAGTGTCAACGGGTACTTGTGCAGGCGCAGATTCTTTTGCCACTTCAAGAGACACTTTCTTTTCTCGTGAGACCTGGATTTAAAAGAAAGAAAATTAATTCTTTTTTCCCCAAAAACAACACAAAATTACACATTACACACGTACAGTACGTCACGTATAGTAACTATTACTTAATATTCGCGTATACATGCGAAGATTAGTTATAGTTACTATAGGTGCCAGTGCGACTGACACGAGATTATATTGTGACTGGAATGTTTAGAAATCAGAGAATTGGGCTCTCAATAGGCTCGTGAACTTGAAGTTGAATGAAACTTACATCAACTCGTACTGCCCCACGACATCGGGCGTGCTGTCGTCATCCAACTGCCAACAACAGATTCTTCGTTAGAGCAACGAAGAAACATGGAAAATATTAGTATTAATTTTATAGCAAACACAACAAACATGGTTGGGTTGTCATGTTATAAATAAACGAACATCACCAGAGGGCGTATTACAAGTTTTGCATTGCAAAAACCGGAATGCGAAACGTGAGAATTCAGCGTGACTTACGTAGTAACTATTTACTAATCTGTACTCTTTCTACCGATTGCGCGGCACAGAATGATGAATAGTTACTACGTAAGTCACGTTAAATGCTCAAATAATAATAATAATTAAAAATAATAATTAATCTTTATTTGCATAAATGTGGTACGTACAAGGTTCTTATGTTTAGTATAAGGTGGCTCACATTTCCCATGTTTGGGATACAAATATTAACAAAACAGGCAAGTTATTAGGTCAAAAACTACCATTAAATTACAAAGAGTTACATAAAATACCAAAATAAATCACAAATGTCAACAATTAAAATAATTAAAAAAAACACACGTTTCGCATTCCTGTTTTTGCAATGCAAAACTCGTAATAGGCCCACAGGACCATTCTTTTTCCGTACACATTAGCGCTGCGGTATATATGTACTGCCGTGGGTGTGTCCGACTTAAGAATATGCCCCTCCTTCTCCCGTCGATGTAGTAAAAGCCTTTTAAAGGGATTACACCTGAGTACTGCGATCACTAATCCTGCCAAGGGTGGTGATTATAACAAATGCCCCCATTGTTTTCAATGGCGGAGGCGTCGTCCAGCATTGGACGTCATCTTCTGGTGAAGATGAAGAAATGGGCATAACTCACGTCAAAACAACTATTCTAGTGGGCATATAATTTTGCGATTATACGCCTTCTTAACTTACAAAATCTTCCTGCTCTTGTCTCTTGAGTAGCATTTTGAAGAGCTCCTCTGAATGCATTTGTTTTATTTTGTTGCTGATGTTCTTGAGCAACCTAGGATCAGGAAAAAAACAATTACACCCACAATTAATAAGTTTATAGAATTAGTATTTCTCAAAAAAGACAATAAGTCACTTACACAAGAACAATATTATAAGTACAAACTACAGCAAACGCAAACACAGTAAAGTAAGAGAGCGGGTTCGTCGTTGCCATCCGTCATCATTGAATAACTTTAATCGCAGAAGTCTATAGACCTTCTGCTACTGTGCCTTTAAATATAGCAGCTTTTAATATACATCACGGAACCGATATTTTGTACTGAATAGTTTTTGAACTGAATCGCTATAAGAGCTCATGGTAAGGCCTCTGTTCTTTCCTGGTTAGGTCAAAGACCAGCCTGAGCAAAGGTGGTCAAGAAACGGGCCAATGAAGAAAGAACCAGTGTGGTGCAAGATTTAAATAATAATTACTTTTCCATATGTGGCAAGCCGTTGTAATGGTACACATGTCGAGGCACTCCTACGAAGTTACCCTCCACGAAATTGTCGAAACAGCTGATATGATCAAACACTATCCTGGAACAAAATAAGCACATTTTGTATATTATTGTACTAGATAACCCTAAAATTCATTTGATTGTTACTTTTTCATTTTAAATGTAATAGATTTCACACAACAGGCCTCCCCATGAGCTCTTATAGCAATTAAGTTCATAAACTATTCAGTACAAAATATTGGTTCCCTGATGTCTGCAGCTATATTTAAAGTTATTCAACGATGAACCGATATTGTGTACTGAATAGTTTGTTAACTGAATCGCTATAAGAGCTCATGGTGAGGTCTCAGTTATGCATGGGCAGCTTGCAAACGATATATCCGCCACGATCGCCATCTATTGAAAATAAAACGGCATTTACCATAAAAATTACCAATTTCGATTTTTTCAACTGTTTCTTTGGATTTTTCCTAATTTTCTTTTCCTATACCACCCCAGTATAGAGGAGATCAAAACAAAAAACAACACACGGGGCACAGCCCTCTAAGCTAAGTACCGAACCCGCGACTTTTGGTACAAAAGGCGGCTAATTCAGCCGCCTTTATCAACACCAAACTGCGACCACCAATCAACTCATGCTGAGGCAGAGCCATTTTGTTACTGGAGTTACACTTTGTACCTTCGGGCCTGTTTCCTCTTAGTCGTAAGTTTTTTATGTGTCTCTGTGTAACTCTTTTATACAAATAAATTATATTCTATTCTATTCAATCCACCTGCCAAGCGTGGTGGTTACGGCAAATCCCCCCATTGTATTCAATGGACGAGGCCTCGTCCATCAGTGGACGTAAACAGACAGGCTGGTGGATGATGAATGCTCATTTCTTCATTTTCATCATCCGGTTGACGTAGTCTGATATTTTTAGTTGAAAATTTATCGATAATATCTACCTGAATGGTATAATGACCAACTACACAACAGATGTGGTGTACCTGGTTGGCTTAATGACCACTATGTGGTGGGATGGAAAGTCTTCCCCGAGCCTGCTTGCAGCCTTCTCAAGGCACCAGTGTTGGTACTGAATGTTGGTATCCTCCTGATCCATCAAATGTATAAAGTTCTGGAAAAAACCATTTAAGTAATGTAAAACTGAATAAATAAAAAATAAATAAATAAATGCTGAAAATTTCACACAACATTATCTAGCCCCAAGCTAAGCAGAGCTTGTGTTATGGGTACTACATAACTGATATACTTAATACAATACATTACATCGATAGATATGTTTTATTATACATAGAAAATACCCAGAACAACCTGAACAAATATCAGCAGATTGTACAAATTTTTGTTCCGAGGCGGGAATCGAACCCGCAACCTCCTGCGTCGCAGGCCAACCTTCACCCGCCTCACTACACTCACTCGCCACTGAGATTGTGGATGACACAAATCAATTGAAGAGTTAGTTGGTGACGACCTCTGTGTCGCGGCGGGCGAGCCGGCTGAGATGCGAGCGAGAGGTTGCGGTCACAGGGATATATTATCTGGGCAGCGGTAAGAGGTATCAAGTTACAATTTTCACGGATTAAACCATGTTTGGGCATAAATCCTATGCAAATAATAATAAAACGGAAAGTGCGAAACTGGCACTCGTGATTGTTGCTATCCGCATACGATAGTCGCTTTGCTGAGACGGACAACAAAGTGATTCCATATGGGTACCGTTTTTTCCTGTTGATGTACGGACCCCCAAAAATGCGAAAAACTAAAACCCAAGAACCAATGTAGGTACCAGTTGCCGCCATGTCTTGAAACCCACGCACTAATTGGTACTATTAGATATGATGTGGTTTGAGCGCACGTGCGGTAATCGTCAGTAGACAGGCACTGGTGCCATCGTAGATTGTAAGAAATGCGCTTACTTGTACATCGCCGCCAAAGAAGACCAGGGTCTGTTGTCTGAGGGCCGAGCCAGAGTTTTGGCGGAGGGGAAGAGCTGGCTTGAACAAGGCATCGTTGCGCCGCCCGTTGTGCCCCTCCACGCCAAAGAGGCAAAGCGGCCGTACCTCCACTATAAAAAGTTATTATCATTGTCAGACAATAATGAACCCATTGTTGCTACTCACTTAGAAAAAAAGAAAAAAAAGAGAGAGCATAAATTTATTTGACACAAAAACAAAACAATAACAAGCAAACAGAACAGAAGTACCTAAAATTTAACTAAATTAAAAAGTGAAATGTCCCACACACTCATTCTGTCCCAAACATGAATACTGCAATCACCAATCCGCCTGCCAAGCATGGTGATTATGGCAAATTCCCCCATTGTATTCAATTTCAATGGGGAGGCTTCGTCCAGCAGTGGACGTTAACAGGTAGGTGATGATGATGCAGTAAGGTACTGGACGGTTAACCCACTCAAGGCCCTCCTTGATCATACCAATTCTCTATTGTCCTGGCTCAGCTTCTGGCTTAATGATAAAGCTGTACTTTTCTCATGAATATTATTCTACAATGGTAACCCTTTAACCACTTTTGGTGAGAAGTGTACCTAAGTATAGATTTAGATACCATAAAAACAGTAGTAAATGGGGGGTCTTGAATCTAAAAGCGATACTACATACTTTTCATCCCATCTATTCGAAAAGGATGACTTGGTTCGCTTTTAAGTGCACCCAAAGGTGGTGTTTTCTGTATGAAGCTTCTATAAGTGAGCCGCAATAATCTTTGCCGCGCACTTTTTAAATTTGGAACATATCGAACTCAAATAAGTGCGCCGCAATTATCTTTTACGCGCACTTTTTGAATTTGGAACATCTTGAAAAGAATCAAACACAAATAAGTGCGCCGCAATTATCTTTGCCGCGCCCTTTTTAAATTTGGAACATCTTAGTGTTCAGCGTCAAAGAAGTCGTACGCAAATATTGTTTAAATAAATACTGACGCGACGGCCCATATCGCGCCCAACGGCTGAATAAAAAAAAAATTAATTAGAAACGCGCGAACTTACTTTACAAAAAGGAGGAGGTTCTCAATTCGGTTGTATTTTTTTTAATATTTTTTACCTCATATCTCCGGCGTTTATGAACCGATTAGGAAAATTCTTTTTTTATTTGCATACATATGGCGATTTTGATATTTTCAGCAACAAACCAAGCATTTGCATTCAGAAAGTATCATAATCCTTTCACCACTATGGTTTCTTTCATAATTTTTTTTTCATCGTAATGTTTAGTCGAATACAATGGCGGAAGTCTGTTTTCATTTTTCAATTCATGGTTTTGTTTTGAAATAAAATATGAGGCGCCTTTTATTTTCTCATAGAGGTGATGAAAAGTAGAGTGTAACACTCGGGCGCAAAATATATTTTTGGCTCGGGCGACGTACTTTGAATCCCTCGCTACGTTTGGGATTCTACTAAAGAATCAGAATCTCTCACTTCGCTCTGGATTCAAAAAAGCGCCCTCGCCGTAAAAATATTATTTTGCTCCCTTATGATACAATCTACTATTATTATCTTTGGGGCTTGGCAGTCAGATAAAAAAAAACAAAATAAATAAAAATGTGCATTTATTACACCAAATTCTACACCTAAGTGCTTACATACCACATTTACTTAAACTTTTATTATTCACACAAAAATAAACAAGTCATGTTATTTCAAATGTCTATTTTGTTTCTGGTGATAGTACTTTGTGTCATTCATACACACGGTGATCTTAAGAGTAATATCATCAAGGCAGTTCTTCAGGTCTTCTCGGAGCTCCCTTACTTTGACCCTCACATCTTCACACATCAGATTATAGCACATTGCAACCAGCCCCATTCCAAGAAGCACATAGATGAAATTCATGACAAGTTTCAAGTGGGAACCTCCAGCAGAGTCCGTTATATTAGCTCCAGGTACAAAATCTCCAAAACCAATCTTGCATAAGCTGATTACGCAGAAGTAAGTGGAGTCTAGGTAATTCCATTTCTCCCAAGCTCCAAACATAATCGTTCCAGTCAGGATGTAGAATGAAATCACCCAAAGACAGGCTGTGGACGGCACAGTAATTTTTCTCTTAACTGGCATTTCTCCATCCTCAAACACAGTGTCATCACGCCTACTACATTCATGAGCTGTTATGTACAGCCATTTGAAAGATTTAGCCAGCACTTTACCCATATTACAGAAGTAAAGAATGTAGATTGGTATTCCAAAGCAAGCATACGCAATGGTTGTTATCTTACCCCACACAGTCTTTGGCACTATATTTCCATAACCAATCATTGTGAAAACAGATAGAGAGTACATCAACGCTGCCGGGAAAGACCAGATGTCCTCAGCAGACCTGCCATTGTAGCCAGTGTGAATAGCTGCAGTAATGTTGTTCTGGAATACTTTGAGTACATTGTTCACTCTTTGCACCCAAACAGTTTCATTGAATGTGTTGAGGCTTTCTGTTACATTCCATAGCTCCTCGGCGCAGTCCTGTCTCAGCTGCCTCACATCTTGCAACTGCTGATCGGGACTGTCTTTCTCAATGTGCATGAAACCAGCCGCTCCAAGGATAGCATAGCAAACAACTAGTGCGCCCACACCCACTTGTGTGAACATAAAAGCTATGAACTTCCTACAGCAATCTTTTATCTTTTCTCGGGCATCGCTGCCCGCGGTCGACGACGATTCCCTGCTTCTCATTGAGCCGTGAAAGCTGGCGTTCGTGGTTTGGTGTCGATCCATGGTTGTCTTTGACTGACTCAAGGAAATAAGCGCACATAAAGTTTTCCTACACGCGTCCGTCGGACTCCGTAGCCTATTTCGGTAACAGTTCTGGCACGATGCCAGCCAACTCCGTTTGATGGAGATTCCAAACAAAACATTCCCACTTGAGCAATTTGTTATTAAATTGTAAGTAGGTAAGTATTTGTAACAAAAAGAACAGTACTTGACGAACTCTGTTTAGATATAAAACATAATAAATAGGTACTCTACTTACACGACGTGTTTAGGGCAGGGACGAGAGCAGTACGAGCCATAGCGCTTCAAAAACGCTTCGTAGAAGAACAAAACATGTTAGATTACAAACATCACTCAGTACTTTTGCTTCTTACCGAAAATTATCAAGAAATCCAGTCAAACAAAACAAATGGACAACAACAACCAAACCAATATATTTTTTTATTTCTTTTTGTTCTTTCTTTTTTTGCCCTGTTGTACAGGCTGAAATCTTATAAACCATACCGTCTAGTTTTACGTAGGGTCTGCAATATGGAAAACCTTGGAAAACGGTCTCTTTGCTGATAGATTGATGCTGATTCATGGATATTCATGATCTTGAAGCTTAGATTAAGGACTAAAGCATCTTGAAGGTTGTTAGCCAGTCAGTCAGGGACTAGATCAGCGCCCTAGAATAATGACAAGCACCTCAGGGTAGTGGCTGAAGTTTTCATTAAACTGAGCATTAGACAATACTACGATTACTACGCTCAGAGTAATGACTGAATGCTTCAGTCATTATTCTCAGATACTGCGAAAACGCTTTCATTTTTTCCTCAACCTTTCCTTCAACGTTCATGTTCTTTCCCATGGATGGATGGAATGGATACTATACCTACCTTCCTTCCACACTACAACGATCGCATTCTGAGGACCCTAAGCTGAGGACCGCATTGACATGCTATCTCATGCAGAAGTGTAAATTCTGTGTTTGACATTTTGTTATGCTAAAAATGTAAAAATCTTGAAAACAGATTCAGTTTTCGGAATAATCAAAAACCTCGCACGTTTTCTTGGCGTTGTTTGTTAGACCGGCGGTGTTATTTTTTACTAAATTTATCATATTTTCATGCTGTTGTGATGTAAAATATAATGTGTAATTCATTGCAAATATTATTTTTTGGCCTTCCTATAGATTTGTGAGTATTTTCATTCGTAGTCTCAAGTTCCTTGAAGATTTAACGCGTTGAGGACCCACTGTAATGGCTGAACAACCTCGAATTTTTTAAATGCCGAAGTTTCCTATAATATTTAAAGGTGGAGACGAATTTAGGGGAAAAATGTGAATGAGATGTAGTAGTATTACCTGAAATATCTGATAAAAGCACAGTGTTTGGTTTATAATGCAGCGGACTTCCCCATCGCTGCTAGAATTTGCAACTACCGACCAAGGTCACTCAAGCTCGAGCGCCTCTAATGCTCGTCGTTTTTCAGGTGAACACAGTTTAAAAGACATGTAGCCTCCGATTAAATGACAAAACGATGTTTGGAGCTGCACCCATTTCCTTTCGACACAGATGTAAAATTTAAATAAATGGATTACACCTAGAATAGTGAGCAGATAGCGCTCAACCATGGCTTCATCCATAGCTTCTTATATAACCCTGAACAAGGACCTCACCACCGGAAAAAATGTTGTAACAGAAGTCCCATTAGAAAATTGTGAAATTAATGTTCAGAAGCAAACTGCAGTTGATAAGCTTGGAGGCATACTATGCTACATTTGTTATTCAACATTTGGAAATAAAAAAGATTTTGATAGTCACTATGGTACACACAACACAGGCGAAATCGTGTACACTTGTGTGGTGTGCAAGAAGCAGCATTCTGGGTACCAGAGCTTCCGTAATCACTGCTACATCCAACATGTTGTAAAGGACAAGTTTGTGTAAGTATTCTGAGCCAATTTCACCATACTCTGTTTGTAAATGTCTTGTTAAATCTAACCATTGGTCAAGCTGACAGATAATCTTTGAAATAACCTGTCAAAAAGCATTTGTTAGACTAAACAATTGACTAACCGCCTGTTATGTGTTACATTTACATTTTAAGAGGGCATTGATGTACACTATTGACCATCAAGTTGGGGTTTCATATTTTTTGAGGGGTTAAGAGGCTGGTATGCAATACCCCCCACAATACCAAACTGGCCGAGTGGAGTTTTTTATTTTCATACATTTCTTTAGCTATGGTATGATATGATATGGTATGCATTTACCTTAACATTTTTATCTAATTGCAATTTATTAGGACTAACCTAGGCAAAATTTGTTTGTTCTGACAATAAAATTAGAGTCACTAGGTAGGTTGTCAGGTATTTTTTTATCTTCATACCTACCTCTTCTACTTTTACCTAACTCAAAAGGAAACTAAAAAAGCAATGTATCAACATGTATAAACCTGTGTTTAGACATAACTAGCCATCCTGTCTGCAATGTTGACTATGTGTAATTTTTGAAATTCCCATATTATAATGATAGATTTTTTTTCTTAACCATTCTATTCCAATAAAACTATTGTATGTTTAGCAGACACCTGGCTTTTGCATGCACCATCTTCCAAATCGAGTTTAAAAGTAATATATTCTATGATGCGCTGTTGTAAGATTCAATTTGGTTCTATGACTATTTTCATACAAACTTTAAACACCTTTTACCCCTTTAGGCCCTAAGGGCCCCTGAGGCTTTGGGGTTGGAATTTGTAAAATCCTTTCTTAGTGAGTACCTAAAAGCCAAAATCAAGAATCAAATTTCAAGTTTGTACCTAGGTTTGTAGTTTTGTGGATTGAGGATGAGTCACACCTTTTTGGTTTTGCTTATATATGAATAAAATCATAATGTCAGAAACTATGAGCTTGTCCAGATGAGGCGTTTTACGCGCGATTCGACTCGCTCGCTTGTAAAATACTAGAGCTTCATACATTCCGTCCACATGCAGTTAAAAACAAAACTCAAAAACTTTGCGAGCGCAAAACTCGCGCGATCGGCAAAACGCGCATCAATCGCGCGTATATCGCCTCATCTGGACAAGCTCTATAGGTTTCCGAAACTCCCCATTTAAGTAATACCCTCAAGTATATGTTGTAAATACCCTAAATAGTGAGGTGTAAATACACCTCACTGCAAAACTTAATAAAATTGACTGTTTTCATAAATCAAACACCTATTTCACTTTCTGCAGATGTCAACAATGCAACAAAAGTTTTTCAAAAGCATCAGCTCTCACAGCCCACATTGCCGCTTTTCATGATCTCAAGTGCGGGGAATGTAGTGAGAAGTAAGTTATGAATACTTTATTTAAATAAATAAATAAAATAAATAAATAATGCTGGACATTTCACACAACATTATCTAGCCCCAAGCTAAGCAGAGCTTGTGTTATGGCAACTAGATAACTGATATACGTAATATAATAACATTACATAGATAGATATTTTTATTATACATAGAAAATACCCAGAACACCCGGAACAATTATCTGCAGGTCGCACAAATATTTCTGTACTTACAATCCTTTAGTTGGATGAATCAAGTTCTATTTACAATCAATTGAACAATGTACAACTAATTTCAGATTTACATCGAAAAAAGATTTGCAAATACACAAAATTGTTCACAACAAAAAAGAAACAGGAAATCCCCCCTACAACTGCATCAAATGCTGCCAAGTGATGAACAGTATTGACATGTGTGAGAGCCACATGGATGATCACTGTGATGTCATGTATCCGTGCCCGATATGCGCCATGGTTCTGCCCAATAAACAAGAAGCTACATTGCATATAACTGAACATTTTGATGAAAAAATTACTCCTGACATGATGAAACCTTCAAGCACAATCGAAGACAGCTCCATAGACATCCTGGGAGGCATACTGTGCTGTCATTGCGATTTATTATTCAAAAACCGATTAGACATTGAATCACATTTTGCTTCGGAACATGAAGATAATGTTATTGTGTACTGTTGTAACATTTGTGAGAAGCAGTATACAAAGTACTCATTATTTGGCAATCACTGCCATTTTCATGTCTCAAAAGATAAATTCCAGTAAGTTTACAGCATATTTTTTTTTATACTAATTGGTGCGCTAACTAGTAACTAGCATATGGCCCACCTGATGGAAAGTAGTTACTGTAGCCTATGGACGCCTGCAACACCAGAGGTATCACACGCAGTTTGGTGTTAGTACTAAGGGGTTGCTGGTGCCCATCCCCTGGCGTCATCCCATCCACAGAAGGAGTTGGTGGAGTCCTATTCTTAGACTACCATGGCCTGCCCTATTGATAGGTCTCTATTTTTAGATAGTTGGTCTTTTGACCTAAACTCTATAATCTAGCTCTATAGTCAGACAGAAGACATACTACCTTCTGTAATTTGAAAATAATAACACAAATTTAATGCCCATAATAATAATAATAGCCCATAATAGGGCCCATAATAATCCATTGATTACTATGGGCACTATTAGGCCTGAAAACCAGCATTTCCAGTTTTTGCTAGATCAACGAGTATACACTGTATACTGCAGAACAGAGTACCTAATACTGTATATATTCAGTGCGCATGTATTTTTGATTGCTAACCAACTATTTGTTCTTAGATGTGATCAGTGCAATCGGCTATTTCCTCGTCTGCCACTACTGGTGATGCATAATCTGGCATTCCACTCAGAGGGTGCAATTGACAAGCCGTACCGCTGCGATAAATGCGTTCACGGGTTCAATAGCCATTACCGTCTGCTGGAACACAAGAGGCTGGTGCATGATGAAGTCTCCATCAAATGCCAGATCCCAGGCTGTTCTGCTACGTGAGTAAAATCACTATTAGTTATTGTGATGCTCTAAGGTCTCCGTTTCCTGCTATTGTCTTGTTTTGATGGGTAAATTTGCCCAATTACGAATGGAACTACCTTTGTAAAAAAGCATACTTTCAAAGGCTGTTTTCAGAGTCTGAATAAAAACTTTTCTGAAGTAGCTAGATTAATGCTTACTTTACATATTTGGTTAGTTTGGTTGGCTTACACTGTATTTGGTTTGTTTGTTGTTTATGAACACTGACCCCCTTATTCATAATCATTTTAAAACCCATTTTAGTTATCTTTGCTTTATCTTGTTTTGACATATGACATTTTACATCAGAGAGAAGAAGACAAAAGCTATTTTAACTAAAATAGGTTTAAAAAATGATTATGAATTAGGCCCTAAGTGTTCAGCAGTTATGGTATTGGCGAATTAGTGTGCTGTGCAGCAATTGCGAATGTTGTCATGCTAGCTAATGCTATCTTTGTGCATGGTTATGTTTTTAATAGTAGAATATTACTAGAGTATCTGTACCAGTTCTGATGAACTTGGATATTTTTGTGCAGACCTTGTGAATTGGTAGCATGATGCGATAGTTTGGAGTGATACTTGACTGAGATGAGGTTGCGGGTGGATTTCTCGTATAGGGACAAATCGCCTTATCGGGAAATGTTTTTGTATTCATACTTCCATTCACGCTTGGTGTGTAGTGATCTAATGATAATTAATGTCAGGTCTCGGAAAACAGAAAAAAAAACTATCCTAGTATTTTCCTTTATTTTATATAGGTACTATTTTTTATCGGGTTAACTGGTTTCAGCAAATACAAATAATAAGACGGTTAGGGTACGTTTTTTAACACTCTGTCTTTGTTAAGGTACACATTCACCTCAAACTTTTCGACTGAATTACGCGTAACTTTTTTCTGGTTAATTGTTTCAAAAATGTAGATCACTGCGTACCTTGATAAGGCTCATCAGATTTGAAGACCTCTGTGGCGCGGTGGGCGATGGTTCGCCTGCGATGCAAGAGGTTGCGGGTTACATTCCTGCATCAGAACATTGTACAAAATTGTATTGTAATTTGTACAATCTGCAGATATTTGTTCAGGGTGTTCTGAGCATTTTTCTATGTATAATAAAAAACATTCAGCATTTATTTATTTATTATATACAACATATTACGAAGATCTGACTTGTAGTTTTTAAATTAATAAGAAACTACGATTTCTTGGGAGCAAATGCTAGCATACTATAAAATAAATAATTAGCGTTCCGAAAAACTAAACATCAATCTAGCTATTCCGTCCTCAGATTCAACACGCCGAAAGACCTGATAACGCATCAGCGCGCACACAAGTCTTGCCTCGCCAACTGGTGCCGTAAGTGCGGGCTTCAGTTCGCCACTATGATGGCGTGCGAGCGTCACTTGGACGTACATAGGCGTAAACAGTACGCCTGCCCCGTGTGCGCGCGCACTTACCGCGAGCGGTACCTCATACTCAAGCATCTGCCGAAACACTTCGAAAGCGTGCTGCATATCTGCAAGGTAACGTTATAATAATAACTAGTGGTTCGCCCCGAACTGAGACCTCGCGAGCGATGACAGCTTTATCAGCCCAACTACTTAAGTGGGGAAGAAAGGGTTATGTACAATAAATGGGTTATGGTAATGTTCAACATGCGTTGAATACATAACCCTTTCTTTCCTACTTAAGTACATACTTATGTATACATACATATGTAAACATACTTATGTATACACATGTACGCTATGTAAGCATGTTTTTATGGATGATCCATCAGAAATCTAATACTACCGAGTCAATTTCTCTACCATGAGAGAGATTTTGTATTTAACCGATTTCTAAAAACATTTACTGAGATAATTTTTTTACCTCGAGTTAATTTCCTACACATCATCGAAATAACCTTTGAATAGGACTAATCAACTGGACGTACATACTACATACCTGTTAGTATAATCAAGTAGCCGACGAATTAATTGATAACGTCCTTTTGACGAAAACATAGAACTCTTAACTTCATTCAAATTCCTAGAAATGCGAGGTTTACAATGGATGTTATATTGGTTATTGTTTTACATACACATAGTACATGTTTCTAAATTCTTCAATTTCAGACTTTATTTGTGTCCCAAAAGCTACAAGCATACCAAATTTGAGCATTGTGGGATTGTAAAGTGTAGAAAAGTAAATAATCTTAGTTTTGATGCAACTTCATTTGATGTATATTATATGTATATCGTATGTGTATATACACATATGATACAGTCAGGAAGTTCCTCTTTCTGCAACCCTATCCCCCGACCGCTTGGGCCTTCCTCCGCGGTCGGTGGTTTCCCGTTTTGTTACATATTTTTTTTATGTAATGTTATTATAATATTTGTTTTTGTAGATGAGTAGTATTCCTTTAAAGTAAAAAAATATCGAGTTTTAAAATAACTAACAGTGATTTAGTCCTCTGGGTGAGCTTCCGAACCCGAGGACAATTGAATTGATTCGAGATTGCGCTTAGGAAGCTGTCATGCAGCACTGTTAGTGGTCAATACACGCCTTAAGTTGCAGCGTGATTGAGTAATAAACATACATTCTCAGTTGGTAGTTTCTTTAGCAGTATAACACTCTTTGCAGGTCTGCGGTAGATCGTACAACGCACGGAACCGTCTCATCGATCACGTGAAAACTCACTCCGAAACAAAGAAATACAAGTGCACATACTGCACCAAATGCTTTTGTCGCCCACACCAATTGGACCAACACGAGAGGGTCCACACGGGGGACAAACCCTACCGCTGCACAGTGTGCTTCAAACACTTCGCCAGCTATCCCAACTGGACCAAACATCTGACGCGCGCGCATGCCTTCGACAAGAACATGATAAAACAAGTCCGCGAAGCGCACAAACAAGCCGACGTAGCAGCTAAATCCTCTCCGGCCAAGACTGAGTCTGGAATCGAATCCGCCGGCTCCGAATTCTCAGATCTGTACAGCTTCATTGAATCCGATGATAGTGCTGATGAGAGAGATGGACCGGATATGCCAATCAAGAGGATTAAACGTGAAATCAATATGATTATACAGACTATAGATTCAAATGAAAATAATATCAGTAAAAGTATCAAAACTGATCAAAACATTTACTCATTTGAGTCACAATCTAAGAACGATTCTGTGAACAATGTTATCAACAGCATCGATAATATAGATGAAGATTTAGATTTGATGTCTCCAGTAGATTTACATGGAGAGATGGACCTCAATACAACCACCGCTGATTTCAATACCGACTTCAATGATGCTGCTAATTTCAATGATGTAATTGATGACTCCAGTGATATTAAGGCTATAGTTGAACATATCGATGCGCTTAGCGGCGGTATGGAGCTGCCTACTAGTCAAGTACCAGCCTCCGATATGATGCAATTTTCGAATTTAATGCCGGTGGACAACGTCGTTTACAATCCTGGTGAGTATTCTACATTTTATTACCGTCACTGCAGGCTTAACACAGGAGAATGTTCAAGTTTTTCACTCTCCATATTCCTCCTTATATTTGAAATCTTTTAAGATCTTTGTCCGGGATAATCTAGCTACATAAAATGTGTCGAAATACCTACGGATTTCGTATTTTTTTTGGAGAAATAAAACCTTTATCAACTTCGATAAAAGTGAATAAAGTTTATCGATTTCCTGTGACTAGCCTGCTGCCTGCATGTGGGGTCGGTACCTACATCTTTTCTTGAATTTTCTTGCTATCGACTGGAGTATTATATTGTACATCTAACAAACCGTAAATTCGGAACAGCGCAACTGCTAATCTAATTCCGAGTGCATTGTCCCATTGAGGCTGAAGTCGGAGTTTTAACAAGCAATTTACACAGACACGGTGTAGTGTTACACGGATTTTTGTATGGAAAATGAGGTTCACAGAGTGTACGCTAGGAGCACTCATCGGTGTCGAAATCCGTGTCACACTACACCATACGTCCGTGTCAATTGTTTGCAAAAAACTTACGACTCGGTCCTCTGTGCTAGGCTAACCCACGTTTACATCACGTCATTTACAATCGATTCTATTGGTCACTCAAACGGACCAATAAACGCACTGCCGATGCCTTCCTGAATTTACGGTTTTGCATTGCGAATTTTATTGATCTAATGCGATTGTTTTTTAAACTTGACTGTACCGAAGGGCTATGATTCTCTATCTCGCGAAAGGTTTGCAAAAGGCGGAAATTGTGCAATCAGGGCCGTCAAACGGTAACTTTTGTATGAGAAAAGCTACTTTTGACAGCCCTGATTGCACAATTTACGCCTGTTGCAAACTTGTCGCGAGATAGAGAAAAAGCCCTGCCGGTCTGGGTGTTATTGTACCATGGTACTAGTAGTTCCTGATGCCCACGACAAAGGGAATCTTAGTGTGGGATCAGAGCTACGTGTGTGACTGTTGGGTGTTATGTTATGGAATAAAAAAATACCATCAACAATAAAATGCTCACTTGATTGATTGGCATAGAAGTGCTACCAACATATTGATGTAATGTATAATTTTGTACAGTTCCAGTGTACACTAGTCAAGTGTTGTCCGAGCCGGAGTACTATCAACCTACCAGTGTGCCGTTAGAGTATGGACCAGACTTCAACACGCTTGGATCAGAGGTATACACAGACCTTGTTAACTTGGACGAGCACGTCCTACCACACATTGACCCTTTACTGACCATCAAAGACGAACAAAACGCCAAGATATTCGTACAGAACCTGCAAAATAACTTTTACGAATTAGATGCGGTCCCAGTTGAAGGCGAACAGAATTGGCAGCCGATTATATCTAAAGTTTTTACGTACGATGAAACGAACGACAACCGAATGTATGTGCTGAATGGTAATATATTTTAGATGTTTTACGATACGACGCGTTGGCACCTTATCTTAAATACTATTACAGTAATTCACGATCGTTTTTGAAGAAATAGTAAAAACATACAAGAATATTGCCTGGGTCTTTTATAAAAGTTGAACAGATGGATAGATTAACTCTTTATTGAGCAAAACAACAGTTCTAACAAAACAAAACATACATACATACATAACAAAAGACCACCACAATGGGCGGTCATATCGCTTATAACGATTTCTTCCAGACAAACTTAGAATGGATAGGACTAAATGGAACAGTTTACTTACAGCAAAATACACTCATGGTTTAAATTTTTCAGTAATCTTTAAATGATCGTGAATTGTATCAATGTTTGGAGCGTAGTGGCAACCAGTGAAGATGAGACAGTGAGAGTTCCGCCTTTTCTGCATTATTGTATAAAGCCACTTAATGCTCCGCAGTTATAAAAAACGCAGCTTTGCATTGTCAGTTAATCCGCAGTTTATGAATAGGTGTCAACGCGCATTGATTAATTTTAGAACGCATTTCGAACTCGATAACTAAACGTTACAAATCCGTTGAATAGTAACATAGGTTAACTATATTACTAGTAGTTGTACTATATGACTAGTAATAGTACTATATTACTAGTAGTAGTACTATATGGCTAGTAATAGTAACATATTACTAATAGGAGTACTATATTGCTAGTAGTAGTACTATATTGCCAGTAGTAATATAGTTGATCTGTGATAGACATATTGAATAGTTAATTAATAGTATTTTATAACGGGCGGCCGGCGACTCGCTCAACTATATTTTCGGTGAGTGCCGGCGGCGCGTCGCCGGTCGGCCGCGCCTTACTGCTACCTCAGCAAACGACTTACCTCAGTATCCATAGGAGCTAATTATAACTTTGTTGTTACATTATAAATCCCACCAAACGTTAGTTAAACTTATCATATATTCATAATAATGCTACCTCATGTAATAGATGTAAGTTCTCGCTTTAGTATGTTGCTTGAAAGTTAAAAAGAAAAAAATAAAAAAAAATACTTGTGCCATTCATTACGACATAGATTAGTCGAAGACAGATGAATAGTTTTTCGATTTATAAATAAAATTGTTTACTGTGCTAATGTTTGCGAGGAAGACTTCGATCAGGCGTAGCTGGGAAAATATACAGTTGGATAAGCCTCGCAACTTTCGCAGCGTTTTCTAGAACATTTTGCATGTAGAGTCGATGTTTCGATCCAAAGTTAAAGGCTAAGTTTTAGTGAACAAAATGCTTTGTAAATAACTAAAATTTTTTTTGTGGCACTTAGTAATTGCATTTGATTAATTTGCTTCGTCGTGAGGCCACCGAATTTAACCGGCCGGAGATGAATTTATACAATTTTTACAATTATTATTTAGAGCGACAACATACTTTTTGTTTCTGATAAATAAATAATAATTGTAATTTCAAATCTGGTGAATCCATTGGTGTTTTATCTGAAAGTTATGTTGTTCGCATCCGGCAGGTGGCGTGCTCATTGCATTTCTATTTCGATTCCTTTTTTATTTATATTTAATTAAAAAAATTGTGACGCCAAGCGTCGTGGTTTTAGTGTAAGTGAATCGATAGTGCTGTGATATTTTTATTGTATATTTAGTTGTAAGTGATGAGGGTGTAATGTAAAGGAACGAGTACAAACAAACGTTGTCGCAGGCAGGTCGCGTTTGCCGCCCCCGCCCCCCTCTACATGGCGACAAAATGTCGCAGCGGCAGGCGCGCCTCGATAAATGAAATATAGTAATGTAACGTTGGTACAAAGGGAAGATGACCCACACGGGCTGGGTACATCTAAAAAAACACGGGGCATCGCCCGAAAGCAAATCAAAAAGTTTACTTAAGCGGAATTAAGCTGAGACTTAAAATGTTAAAAAAGATTGAAATATTTACCTCCGAAATATATTTTGGAGAGAATTATTTACAAGTCGGATGAGAGGGGTCTTAGTGATAGTGGTATCCAAAGACTGTTAGGTATTATGAGTTCGTTGAACTTGAAATCGACTTATAAGTCGGGGATATAATATGCGGAAAAAAAAGTCAGATAAGCGAAAGCAGATAACGTAACAGAACTATGTGTAGCTATCGAGATAGGCTTTGACATGAAATTGACAAAATTGATACAAATGCAAGATTTGGCGTCTCAATCACACGAACGGTATGTAGCAGGCAGATGAGCAGTTGTCTATCGGTGCCGGGCCCGAGCCGGACCTGAGCCGGACTCGCGCCGGCGGCATGGCAGAGTCTCATTGACTCCATGCTTCTAAATAACAAACTAAAATGAGTTGCAGTTCTCCTGTCCGAGCGTGTAACTACGTGCGTACGCGCAGTACACATTATATCGTTCGGACAGCTTAACGGCAACCTGAACAATCATGCTGGATTGGTTCCCCCCCTTTTAAACTGTGCGGTAGTTGATTTTTTACAATTTATCTCTTTTAAGTGTGATGCATGTGGTTATATTATTACAAAATATTAGGTTAAATAGTTGCTAAATTGTAGCAAGTGTAATTGTTGTGTCTATGATAAAAAAAAATATAAAAATTATTAGCACTTAAGCATGTTTTGTCTCACTGTATATTAGGAAGCGGCACACGCTGCTATTCAAGTTCAGTAAAAATCACTACCGCGCAGTGCTGTAAGTTCCACGCGAGCTTGAAACAGTGTAAAATAGCGTTAACTCACCTTCAGTATAAGTGTATTCCTCGAGAGAGGCTTTCATTATTCAATATAAATAGTACTTACTCAAAAACTTTATAATCATGAAATTATTTACTGTTTCGATGTAATTTTCGTTGCAAAGGGAACAATGCATGTTTTCTCTCAAGCTACTAAACAATGTTTTACTAAAGGTATAATTCTACTTGACGCAAACAATTCAAGATACCTTTTGACAATCGGAAAATTTCCCGTTGCCCTCTTTGCGACCGTATTTGTCCCTAGCTTTTAGGTGTTAGATTATAGTCGAACACAGGGTATTGTGGTCCTATTTTTATCGGAAGTGATTTAAGATAACTCGATTGTAAGCGATAAACATCAGAAATTCAGACGGCTAATACTACCCCAATACCCGCAAGTGTACAGAATAGATTTCAACTAAATCTGTCTTAAAATATAAGATTCCCCGCCGGGCTTAAATCTTTCATTCAATAAGTGACATTGCACTAAAGCCGGGTATTCATTAGGCAACATTTGTTAATAAACACTGTTTATAAACAAATGTAATGAAACATTGTTTATTAAACATGTTGCCGTGTGTCACTTCGAGTGGAGAGCAATACGAAACATCTAGTTTATAAGCAAAAGTCAACAGGTGTGGACGTGTGTTGCGCGAGTTTATAAACATGAAAGTAGTGTGGTCCAACATACCTCCTCGGGTGACATCCTAGCAACAACTGACAAGTGTGGACTGGACTACCAAGTTTCAGAAACAGTGTTTATGGTAAACTTGTTAATAAACACGTCCAAGCAGTTTATAACAAATGTTGCGTAATGAATACCTTGGCACTCCAATAGAGTGAGAACAATTCAAAACAATAGGTACAATTACATAGACACAGATCCTTAATGGACTGCCTTTCACTGTGGGTCGCACAATCGTAGTAACAAAGTCGTGACCAATGGTGAGCTCATCGCCGCCATTGCTTTCCCACGACTAAACTAGCTGATACTTTGCCAGTCCTACACTCATAACTCACACCTACATTAATTTAAATTATAAACACATGCAACATTGTACGACGACCTCCTTGGCGTGGCGGGCGAGTTGCCGGCTGAGACGCAAAAAGTGCAGGTTCGATTCATGCTGTGGGATAAATTTTTGCATGATCTGCAAAGTGCAAATCTTTGTTCCGTGTCTGGGTGTTGGGGTGCCATGGTATTCGTAGTTCCTGATACCCACGGCACGGAGTCCTAGTGTGGGATCGGGACTATGTATGTGAGTGTTGGGTGTTATTGTTATGAGTGCATGTCGAAACGAACCAGTGTATAATCATTGATCACCCAGTGTATACCCACTCAATGTTGTTCGGTACTTAGTTACCGACTGTTGTATTATGATCATCAAAATATCTACATAATAAGCCCGGTGCATGTATTATAAGTAAATTGCATTTCATATTTGTTTAGAGATTTCAAAAAATAATTAAATAATTATGCATACTATACATACATAGTTACTTTGACGTCGTGTTCGGTATTGTGAGAAATTATTTTGTATATAATACATTCGGTAAAGCTTTTTATCCTGGACATCGAACGAGCAAAACCTGTTGTACGTAATTGATACGGCGCGTACTCGATGCTGGCAAGAATAATTAATTTTGTAACCTGTATGGTCTTGTAGACCTAATTTTTTTTTTGTAACGTCTTTAAATTCGTTATAGAATATCGAAAAATCGAAGCTATTTTGGATGAAACTACATCCAGTTTTATGTACCTTTGTGTGACGTACTGTTAAAATTAATTGTGAGCTTTTTTTTTATTTGCCAAAGGTTTTTTTGTTTGACGCTGAAAATAAATTTTGTGACGATTTTTTTATCGCACGGAATTAGGCTTTAGTTCGTGATGAAATAATGAAAATTGTTTTTTATGTTTTAATTTCTAAATTATTTTAGTTTATAGTCTTGTCGGCAAAATGGCTTAGATCGCCCGTCACCGGACGTATCGGTTTCAATTGATTATGAAAAGAAAGAAATAGTTCCAGACATACTATTTTGAATTCTAGAATTTAACAAATTACAACTCATTCAAAACAGCACATCTCTAAAATGGTTTATTTATTTTTTATAACAAAAATAAATAAAATTCGCGATTAATCCGTTTGAAATTGTTCAATTAACAACCTTTACTAACCCAAAAGATTAAATTCCATATCTGTGCTTAAATGATTGGTTGGAACCGAGGTCCTGTTTTGTTCATGAAAAGGATACAACAATTGGCTTCTTGCTTAGATGTTTTGAAAAGTTTTAATATACGAAAAATGTATACTTACTACCTACTTATAAGAATACTGTATTTTGTGCGCCAAGCTTTATTGTAAATAGACAATGCTGTTACATACTTCTTCAATTTCGGGGTTCTGTTTGCTTAGGCCAGGATCACATTTCCGGATTAACAGTCTTCATCACCAACCTGTTTACGTCCACTGCCTGGGCGAGGCCTCACCCATTGTACTCAATGGGGGGATTTGCCATATTTCATGAAAATCTTTATAGGCTTTGCTTGCTCCTGCAATTACCGATATTTTTTCTTAAATTTTCCATTTTAGCCATTAATAAGTCTGATTGCAACTCATTGGATAAGTTCTAGAAAATGAATTTACTTACTTTTATAAAATCATCGCATTAAGACCTTTCATTTGATACCTATAACGGTGTATTTGGGAGAGAAAAAAAGGTTTACATACGAGCACAAATTATGACTGGCTTTCGCCATATATTTGTTTTCACACTAAATTACAATATGGTCATAGGATCAAGAAGAGTAAAGATACTTCAGTCATTGAAATCCAGCCGTTTGGGTGTTATGAGATTGTAAAGAATCGCACACACGCGTATAAATAACGTTCAGCAGGCGAACAATGATTTTCCATTTTTTAAAACTGATATACTTACTTTTCTTTTTCCGGTTCTTGTGGTCTTGGCCTTACAATTATAATAAATAAGGCTCACTGTTGATAATTAATAGAACTTGATAGATTTAGAGAACGGACTAGAGATGTAGAGAGTCTGTGCGGAAAGGAATAGGCGTGACAGTGCTCAATTACCGATTTTGTATTGCTAGCATACTGTCCTATAACTGCAAGATCTTGCTACTTGATATGATGTTGTTAACTAGTCTAACATAATGTTTGTTCAATTGAAACTTTCCGTGGTTGGGTATAATTTTAAATTGAAAAAAAAAACGGCTAATTACCACTGTTTTTTGTCACTTTTTCTACTAACAGAAAAAAAAACAATAAATGAAAAAAGCTGCCGTTTTTTTTCAATTTATAATGTTTGTTTCCGTTTTTCGCACAGACTTCAGATTGTCTGAAGACAGTGGTTCTATTTTTCTAGAAAGTGCCAAGTATATAAGTGATGTAATCAACTACCTCTGCATGCCTCCATAGTTAACTATAGTTTTTGTTATTCGAAAGTACTTTTACGATATACCTTTTATATTTTGTACGATAGACATACTATTAATATAGAGGAAATAGGTTTTATAGATTGCATTGTATTAATTTTCGGAAGAAATATTATATTGTTTGCATGTTTTTCAGTTTCAATACGATAAATTTTGATTGCATTTTTGTCATAATAAACAATCTGACTAGTTATCATAGTGTTTTATTTATTTCTTATGTTATCAACTGTGCTCAGTTGCGAAATTAAAATTTTATTGTCATTTTGCTAACGTTCCACCTTAATTAAAATGCCCAATCAAATACCCTTAGTTGGTGGTGGAGTTATCTAATAGGAAGCACTTTGTAATAAGGGCCGGTTTCCACCGGGGTGGAGAGGAGAGGAGACAAGACGAGAACAAAGCTGGCAGGTTAAACGAAAAGGAAATAGTGAAATCCAACCTGGCTGAGATGCGAGAGGTTGTGGGTTCGATTCCCGCTGCGGGACAAATGTTTGTATGATCTGCAAATATTTGTTCCGGGTCTGGGTGTTATAGCATCATGGTACTCGTAGTTCCTGATACCCACGACACAGGGAATCCTAGTGTGGGATGGACTACGTTGTGACTATTGGTTATGTATTGTCTTAAGAGCACCTTATTCAATTGGTGCAGTAGTACCTACTAGGAAGTGCTTTTTTCACTTGGCGCAGGAGTACCTGATAGGAAGTTCTTTATTCACTTGGTGCAAGAGTACCTTATTCAATTGGTATAGTAGTATTATAGTACCTATTAGGAAGTTCTTAATTCATTTGGTGCAGGATCGAACTTCTGGTATAGGACAGATTGGAATAAACGGAGTAGAGTACATACCTTATAGGAAGTTCTTTATTCACTTGATGCAAGTACCTTACTTAATATGTGCAGTAGTACATAATAAGTTCTTTATTCACTTGGTGCAAGAGTACCTCATTCAATTGGTGCAGTAGTACCTTATAAAGAGTTCTTTATTCACTTGGTGCAAGAGTACCTTATTCAATTGGTGCAGTAGTACCTTATAACGAGTTCTTTATTCACTTTGTGCAAGAGTACTTATTAGGAAGTAGTTTATTTAGTGTGTATCTAGTAGGAAGCTGTAAATCAAATAGACTTTTCTGTATGTAAGATAGTTTATTTTACCATCAATTTACGCACCTTAAACTATAGTAATTAACTAAACTGGCTTATTGTAACATTAAAATGATGGCGATTCACTAAATTGAAGATTTAAACGAAAGAATTTACCTTTACTCTTACTAAGAGTTATTAAAAAAAAACCAGTGCTTCTCATGATACATAGGAAATGAATATTATGGTGATAAATCTGTTTTGTTATACCTACGGAAGCCAGAAAAAGATTATCAAGATAGAATTATCGATAATGCCAAATACAATCAAAGAATCTAAATAAACTGACTAGGCGTAAATAACTAAAGCAGATGGGTGGTATGATTTTATGTATTCAATTGCACAATATGAAAACGGCATTATTTAGCATTGCTAAGTAAGTCTGTTTTCAACGATATGTTCACCCATTCACCTCAACTTTTACTCTGAATGAAGCAACATAACAGTTGAATGATAACTAACTCAAAACATGAAAAATATACAAATTATTTATGAATAACTTACGTTCTATAATTTAAGCGTGGTATATTTACAATGTATCAATTTATACTTTGTCATTTTAAGATAAATTCCTAGAAAGAAATCTCATGTTTCTGATAAAAATTTACGACGCAAAGTATAATTTAACACGAATGTGTCTATGATAAGTATTATGGTATAAATATATAGCATTTTCCGTAGCTTCAAGTAGATAAGATTGTGGTTTACAATAATGAGATGGTTAAAAAGACAATTGACATATGTGCCAACAAAATTTTCTTTACAATATTGAACACCGTCCACTTAAAAACACTGACAGTGCCATAATGCCAGAATTTATGAACAATCTATAAATAAACAATAAAAATTGCCATTATCAGTAATAGTTGTAAGTCTTCCCAGATACAATGGGATGTCTTCGTCTTCTACGAATGTATTTCTAAAACTAAAATTGCAGTCAAAAACCAATACTTAATTTAAATGAATAAATGCAACAAATATACATAAAACATAAAGTAACTAATCACTAACCCTCAAAAATAAACTCAATCAGGAATTGATATCTACTAAATATTTGACGAAAATCTACAAAAAGATAAACGTATTTTGTCATGTTTGTTTGTAGTCTGCTCAGACAAACTATCAATTTTTAAATACATCTGAATTTGAATACTTTAGCAGGTATTTTTACGGTAACACATTTAACTCCATCTTAAATCAGTCATTTCAAATATTGCCGTTTGAATACTTCATGCTTCAAAATACCAGGTCTCGTATGGTAATTGTTATTTCATCAGATACATTAATACTACTAACTAACGCAACACGCGAAATTACCACTTCATTTAAGAATATAAAGTCTGTAGTTTATTCGCCACTTCATTCATAAAATCAATAGATTATTCACCACATCATTCATAAAAGCAGTAGTTTTACCACCTTATTCATAAACTCAGTAGTTTATTCACTACTTCATTCATAAAATTAGTATATTTTTCAATACTTCATTCATAAATCAGTAGTTAATTCAATCTTTATCCAAATCATCCGGTTTATCATTACGTTGTTACTTGTCCGTTTACCGGCTTTCTAGCGAACATGCGTGTTGATGTAGATTTCTTCCCACTAGTCGACGGAGTCGGTGTAAGTTTACTCGCACACTTCGGCTTCAGACTCGGTATCTGCGATACGCGAATACCAATTGCTGTCTTCTGTTTCGTAGAAACCTTAGTCTCCTTTGGCTGCCCTTCGAAGGTTGAACTTCTGATTAGCCTAGGCTGTTCGGTCTTGTCACTTTCGATCCAGACTCTCTTATCCGCTTTAGTCGGTGTCTTTTTAACTTGTTCAACCTTCTTCCATAGATTAGCTATCTTGCTTGCGACATCTTTTGTTCTTGACGACTGGACAGAGTTGACGCTCGATGTGCTGCCTTGCCGAGAACTTCTAGAAGCTATTGTGATTGTTTTGCCGCTTTCATTGCTTTGCAAGCTGTGATTGGAAGCTGAATTCCGCATGGTTGGTTCGGGTTTCTTTGCGACCTTTGTTGGAGATTTGCTCGGAGCTTTTGATGCAGTTGGCCTTGTGTAGCGGTTTAGTTGAGGAAGTCTGGATGGAGATGTGTTTGCTTTTGCTATCGGTGCGGGTTTCGCAAAGCGCTGGAAAGTGGACGCTGGCTTCTTATCCGGAACCGGCAGATCTTTCGCTGGCACTGAGCTTTCTTCCTTCGTAAACGTTCCTTGTCTTTCCAAAGGTAGAGGCTTCGTGGCAACATTGGGGATAGTTATAGCTTTCACCTGCGCTACTTTGGTCGGGGATCTGTTTGGTATCGACTTTTTCGGCGAAGTGTTGGCGCTGGGAGATTTGGAAGCCACTGGAGTTTTGTTTGGCGTTTTGGCACCCGTTTGAGCTTTTGAGGTACTCGGTCCCTTTGCGGGGCCGCTTTTTGGCGTCACTTTAGTGACTGGAGCTATCATTTTCTTTAGCGGAGGAACGCTTCTTCTGTAAGGCGATACATACATCGCCTTCTTACGCCCTCTGATAATTTTAGGCGCTTCTTGCTCTTTGTCAAGGGAGTCGTTTGAGTCTAAACTGTCATCCCTTCTCATCGGTTTGACGATCTTAGGCTTTGGTCTCGGATTTTCCGTGTCAGATTCTGACTGAGCCCTTTCCTCAGAGTTGCTATCACCTTCATAACTCGCAAAGTCGCTGCTACTAGGATTCAGATTTTTGTCGGCCTGCATAGTTCTGCGGTAGGAAGCCGTCATTTCAATATTCTTCAAGTTGTTGACGACGCACATATCCACGGCGGCCGGGCTTTCAATAACAGGAAGGTAGTTTCTGAAACTCTTTGTGTAAGTTTGCATTTGCGTAGAGTTTAGTTCAAAGTCGTCTTCGTTGTGCCCACTGTCGATATCTCTTGAGAATACATCGTCATGTCTATCGTCTAAAGTCTGGTGGTTAGGTTCGTTTGAAGATAGGCTATCATACCCAGTTGTTGTTTCTAGGTTCTCGAAATTGGCGTCTCTTGTCACGAAAGTTGGTGATGGGGGGATATCTTCGCTGAGCGTTCTAGTTCTAAATCGTTCTGCGTCTTCTAAGCGTTTTTGTTTAAGAGTCTTCTTAGCAGCGAGACGCTGTTTCAGACTTTCAATGGATGGGTCATGTTTCGCTTGGGAAGCCTCCGGTATGTTATGAATATCAACGGTTTGCGTTTGGTACCTAGCTCTGTCTTCTAATCTTCTTTGCTTTGCGCTGACTTTCCTCTTGGATTTAGTTTCTAACGTAGCCGTGACATATTCCGACGGCTCACTCTCAGATTTCGTCCAAGTCATAAATTCCTCTTGAACTTCTAAAACGACGTCGTCTTCCGCGACTATATCTGTGATAGTATACGTTTGGTATCGGTCCTTAGAAACATGTCTCTTTTCTTTCGGGGTTAAGTATTTCGGGTCGCGTTGCTTTTTGGGCGTGGATTCGACGCTGCTTACATCCGATGGTAAAGGAGTACAGTTCTCAGAACCGGAGGGAATGTCTGTGACGACATTCAAAGTGTTGGAGATACAGTCTTCGAAGACTGCCGTATTTTGTGCAATAGTCGGCTGCTCGATTTCCAGCGTCGATTCGGCTATTTCATCGAACAAAGACGGAGGATTCACTTGGTCTAAGTCATGGAATACATTGGCAAACGTACTGTACAGAGGGAAGTCTTGAATCGGTTGCTTGAAATCAAACACCACGGGCGTCTTGTCTCTAATCTCAGCCACTTCTGACACAATACTCGATACAGAAATCATGCTTCCTTCCATATCAATGTTCTCCATTTCTGACGGAGGTTTCACGTTTTCTAGGAAGCTGACTGGACTACTGTCCAAATGCTCAGAGCTTCCGTGGTGAGCCGAGTTGGTAAGCGCGCGTTTCACCATTGAAGCGACTGGGAGTGATTTTTTGTGACTTCGCGACTTTTTATGGGCTTGTGATGGCTCCTCCCAATGGGTAGACGCACTGAGAGACAAAAGACTTCCAAGATCTGAAGGTGGTTTGACGTTGTCCAAATCTAGAGATGTTAGCGAAGTTATGCTCGTCTCCATAGTGTATGTAGATGCTTTAAGCTGCGCGGCGAGTCTCGCCGCCTCTCTTTCTATAGCCGCTGACACCATAGAGTCTAGTTTCTGGTCTGCATCATCTACTAGAGACGCAAAGCTCGGTTCAACAACACTCTCCAACATAACTCTATCTGCACTTGCTGTCATCAGTAGAGGTGAAGTGATTTCGAGGCGACTAGAAGTCATACTGTGAATTTCTAGACGGCTGGTCAGATCTGGGCGGGAGTGACGTCGCGTGGGGTCACTCTGTTCTAGCAAGTCTGGTAACGCCTCGCTACGGAGTGACGCCTCAAGGTGCACCGAGCTGCTTATAGTCGGGAATGTTACGTCGTCGGGACACGTATTGTCGTTCCACGTGTCCTGTCGCGATACCTCTTCATGTGGTTTGGATTCCTTTATGTCCTTGATAGCAGTCCATTCTAACTTATTTTTGCGGGTCAATGTATCAGCGTGGTAAGGTTGTTGTTCGCCGTCGCTCCAAGACCCATCTAACACGTCTGCATAAGATTCATTTGAACGGTTTAATTCATCGCGTTCTGATTCGATGGTAGTGTTAGCGGAGGCAGGGGCCAAGCATTCGTTGGAACGCGAAGAGTCCCCCTCTTCAGTGGAGTCTAGTCTGAGTTGTTTTGGTTCACACGGGGACAGATGAGTTGGTTGAGGTTTGTTTATCAGAACATTAATATTCTCTGCCGGGTTTGGTTGGGTGATGTCAGAGCCAGTGTCGCTGCGCGCGGTGGGAGCGAGCTCGCCTGCGGCCGCGGCTTCCGCAGACGGCTCCTGGACGTTTTTTGACTCCTTATCCCTTCCTTCCCTACTCTCCCTCCCTTCTCTCTTCGCTCCCCTCGCTATAACCTCTTCTAATAAAGCTCGGTCTCTAGCTTCATCTCCGACCATCCTATCTAGAGCACCTCGAGGGTCGCGATCACGTCGTCTCCGCCTATCACGAGTTTCCAATCTATCCCCACTGCGCGCGCGCGGCTTTTCAGTTCTAGGCTGCATCCCCATTCGTACAATTCGCTCGAAGACTTCCTTATCAGTAGACCCGAATGAATCGTTGCTTAATGAGCTAAGCGAGTTAGACCTCTCGCGACGTCTAGGTGAATCCATGCAAGTGGGTAGACTGGCCGGTCCGTCATCCATATACCGAGATCTGGATAATCTCGATAGGTCGTTAGGAAAGGCGTGCGAACGCGAACTGACTTCTTCAAATCGCTTCTTTGTTCTGAAGTTATGAATGCCTGAAGAGAGGCTCCTTTCAAATTCCTGATCACTGACCTTCGAACGTTGGTTGGTTTTGTCGCCGCGGTCGAGGGATTTGTTCTGGCGACTGTGTCTGTTGAACTCGCTCGGTCTTTCAACTGAGTGTGCCTTGCTCCTCCTATCGTCAACCTTGTTGACGCGGCTGAGTCCTGCCTTGACGGTTTCCTCAAAGATTTCTCTGTCAGTGGATCCGAAGGAATCGAGGCTCAGGGAACTCAGTGAGTCGTTCCGAGCAAGGGTGAAAGAGGCTCGCGGCTTTTCGGGGCGTTGGGTCTTGACCGGCAGCCGGCTCTCGTGCCTGCGACCTGAAAACATTACATTTATTTAAAATCGTACTCAATAAACAATAAAAGTTACTTTTATAAGGGTAGGTGAACGCAGAGGCTTTGCTGTTGTTCTCGAAGGGTCAGGCAGAGCTTCAATGGGCAACTTTTCACAGTAGACCAGACAATCGTAGGAATATAGACATGTCTATTTATGTGTCCCTTAGAGTGTATTTAAGTTTTATATAATATGTCTTGTTTTTTTTTTGTAATGTGTTAGTTAAGGCAGTTTGCGCTTTGGTCAAAACTGTAAGCAAACTGTTTAATTTCATTTAATAAATAAATAAATGGTTCTTCTTAAACAGCCTGTAGACGTCCACTACTGGACAAAGCCTTCAATGGGAGAATTTGCCATAATCACCACGCTTGGCAGGCGGATTGGTGATCGCAGTTTGGTGTTAAGTACTAAGTGAATGTTGCTGCCCATCTCCTGGTGTAAGTCTTCCCTTAGTAAAGCCTTTACTACATCCACGAGAGGAGAGGTCTATTCTTAGGCCGGACACACCCCGGCATGACATGATTAGTCAACAAATAGCATTTTAGAAATACATACAACTGTACACCACGTACTTTATTTCTAAAATGATACTAAGCCACGGTAATGTCAACTCTATGATAACGAATAGCGTGTTTACGGTTCATGGTAGATCGACATTGCTTTCATGCTTCCAAATATTAAGTATTTGGCGTGACTTAAAAGGACGTCAGCCATCAACCCGCGCGGCTCAGTGAATGTGGCAGCGATATCGCCACCAAGCGGTTTGAAGTCGTACGTAAAGGCATAGAATAAATAATGGTACAAGTCAAGGTCCTGACATAGAATAGAGATCATCATCATCATCATCGGCCTGTAGATGGTCCACTGCTGGACATAGGCCTTCTCTTATAGAATGCCACGAGGAACGATCTTGAGCCACCTCCATCCACCGACTCCGAGCCGCCGGGAACTGGAGGCCGTAGAGAATAGAGGCAAAGAAGCAAAACCCACATTTCAAACGCACTATACGGTTCTTGGATTTTTTTTAAACTCCAGCGAAACTCAACCTTAGCCGCAACAGTATAGAGTCTAAATTTGACTGTGTGGAGGCACGATACTCGTTAGTTTCAGTTCTTCCATATCAATGTACAATTTAAATTTACTTAATTACCTATGGTTAAAGTTATTTTTTTTGAAATGTGGCTATTTGCTGTGGTAATCTCGGCCTAAGGATAGGACGCCTCAAACTTTGTGGAGGTCGTATAGGATTACGCCAGGGGATGGGCAGCAGCATCAATTTGAGTAATTCACACCAAACTGCGAACATCAATCCGCCTGCCAAGCGTGGTGACTATGCCAAATTATTCCGTGGTTAAATATGTATTTAATTTTCTTGAAAAATTGGGTTAAATAAAAATACATTGCAAAATTAAGTTTTGGTTTCTAAAATAACTTTTCTAAATGACTGTATTTTCCGTCATCCGAGACAATTAATTAATTAATTATTATTAATTAATTAATTATTATTAATTAATTAATTATTATTAATTAATTAATTATTATTAATTAATTAATTATTATTAATTAATTTATTATTATTAATTAATTTATTATTATTAATTATTAGCTAGTTTATAGTGATGTAGGTTCTGACCTGTAAGTTATCAATAATGAATTATTTGTATTTGATTTGTATTTAAAATATTCCATGCATTTGTTTATAGATATTGCTCGTAATTTGGACGTATTTTAAAATAAAATTTTAATTCATCGAGAACCTAGTGTCTAGACACTAGCTAGACAAACCTAACTTAGGTTTTAAGACATTACTAACCAAGGTTTTGTAATAAGTTTGTTTGATATTTAAATAAATAATTAGACCATGAAGAAAAATTATTCCTGTTGCACAAATTAGTTTGACCACGTGGAGGAACCGCAAATCCCCTCATTGCAGGCTATGCATACTATGGGGGAGGCTTCATCCAGCAGTGGATGTCGACCGGTAGATGAAGAAGTGGCTATGTGGCATATGTTATAGACGAGTGGTTCACCTTCATAGCTGGCGAGCGTGGGCGGACGCGGCGGTGGTGCGTGCGGTGCGGGCGCGGGCGCGTGTGCGGGCGCGTGCGTGGATGCGGGTGCGGGCTTGGGCGGCAGCGGCGGCGCCGGACTGCAGGCGCCCGACGAACTGCTAGCACTGGGACAATTGACACAAATCATTAATTAACAATTTTATACGGTTTTTTTCAGCATTCTATTTGTTGACGACCTCTGTGGCGTGCCACACACGTGCTACTCGCCCGCCGTGGCGGGCGAGTAGCCGGCTGAGATTCAAGAGGTTGCGGGTTCGATTCCCGCTGCGGGACAAATGTTTGTATGATCTGCATATATGACTGCAATTCGTCTCTGGAATCATCTCCCTCCCAATTTTTGTGATGCCTCTTCAGTGGAGGTGTTCAGGTCTAGAATCTATAGTCATTTCCTCAGTAAGATCGAATAAAGAGCAATTTATTTATTTATTTTTATTTAAGTATGTTTACATTTCTATCTGTAATTATTATAAATGGTATATATAATAATATTATTTATATATATATATATATATATATATATATATATTTATTAGTTTATTTAATATCTTAGGCATTATTAGTAGGGACTTAGTTAATATTAGTTATTGAATTTTTTATTTTTTTTTATTTTTGCAATTCTTTTCTGTATAACTATCACTATTCTCTTTCTGTGCACTACTGACGCATATTTTTGTCCACAATACACCAAGGTTATCTGGAAGAGAATGCTTCTTAGCATTAAGTTCGCCTTTGTACTTCTTTTTTATGTGCAAAAAAGAATTTTCTATCTATCTATTTTTCTATATATTTGTTCCGGGTCTAGGTGTTATGGTACCATGGTACTCGTAGTTTCTGATACCCGCGACACAGAGAATCCTAGTGTGGGATCAAGACTACGTATGTGACTGTTGGGTGTTATGTTATTCCTGACGTTTCGGAGTCATAGCTTCCGAAGCGTCCGTGATCGCTGGTAGACTTATTTAAAATTATTTAATTTATATTGAGGTTGTAGGTTTTCTCAATTTGTAATCCCAGTTCTGATGATGGAACCTATCAGGAATTGAGGGAACTCTTCAAATACTATAAGGCATACATATAGCGATTTTGGTATTTTCAGCAACAAGTTATTGTATTTAATCATCATCAGTATTATCAGCCTGCAGAAGTCCACTGCTGGGCATAGGCCTCCCCTAAGAATGCCACGACGAACGGTCTTGTGCCGCCTCCATCCATCGACTTCCTGCGACGTTTATAATGTCTTTAGTCCATCGAGTGGAGGGCCTTCCTCTACCGCATCGTCCGGTTTGTGGTCGCCACTAGAGAAACTTGAATCTTGAACTTTGTTTTGTATACCTTTAGAAAATAAAAACATGCAAATAGCTGAATTCAATGGCCGAAGTCGGTTTTTTAATGAAAAGTTATTGTATTATCTATTTATCTGAGTATAAGCCCTTAAATGAGGTGAGTTGGTAACTCATATACAAGTGGCGTTTTTTGACATAATCGTAGAATAGTATTTAACACTCACCTGTCATGAACGTTCCTCGCGAATTCGTGAGACATCTTCACCGTCTCGGTCGAGGATCGCAGGTAGAGTGGCAATGACCTCTGTAACACACAAACAATAACATAACATAAAGGCCATCACACACGTAGCAGATGCGGTGATATTTTATATGCGTATAAAAACTTATCGCATCTGAAGGTATCACACACATAGCAGATACGATAATATACGAAAATTGTACATTCACGCGGAAACTTTCAAACTGTATTGTATTTCAATTTGTATACACAGGTATAATCTGTCCATTATTTGATATATGTCGGTGCCTACAGATGCTTGACGGTATAATATAAGTGATCTGCTACGTGTGTGTTGCTCCTTGATTTTAGTATAGAGACCGATATGGACAGATACGCGCTCAGATACAGATACCTTACCGGATCTGCTACGTGTATGACACTTAACAACCAACAGTCACATAAATAAATAAATGCTGAACATTTCACACGTGCCGGAGTAACCGGCTGAGACGCAAGAGGTGCGGGTTCGATTCCCGCTGCGGAACAAATGTTTGCAAGATCTGCAAAAAAATAAAACTGGGTCTGTGTTGCGGTACCATGGTACTCGTAGTTCCCGGTACCCTCGACACAGGGAATCCTAGTGTGAAATCAGGACTATGTATCCTACTGACTGCTACTGGACTGTGTATATAGTGACGACCTCTGTGGCGCGGTGGGCGAAGGTTCGCCTGCGACGCAGGTTGCGGGTTCCATTCCCGCCTCGGAACAAATATTTGTACACTGCAGATATTTGTTCACACCCTGAATTCTGGGTATTTTCTATGTATAATAAAAAAAATCTATCTATGTAATGTATTGTATTAAGTAGGTATATCAGTTATCTAGTACCCATAACACAAGCTCTGCTTAGCTTGGGGCTAGATAATGTTGGGTGAAATGTACAGCATTTTTTTTTTTTTATTATTATTAACTGGTACTTACATATACATCATCCCGATAAGGGTTGGAAGGAGTTTCCGATGTTGGACCTTTGTTTTTCACAACCTGAAAATATCAACGAAATTCATTAATTGACGACCTCCGTGGCGCAGTGGGAGAGTAGCCAGCTGAGACGCAAGAGGTGCGCGTTCGATATCCGCTGCAGGGAAAATGTTTGCATGATCTGCCAATATTTGTTCTGGGTCTGTTTGTTGTGGTACCATGGTACTCGTAGTTCCTGATACCCACGCCAGAATCCTAGTGTAGGATAAAAACTATGTATGTGACTGTTGGGTGTTATGTTAATGAATTTATGTATGAAGCCTTTTTGAACACACTCTTAAAGGTCCTAGAACCAAAAAGTTTATACCCCAACGGTTGTCAGTTCTGCGAGCTATATGGCCTGCCCATTGCCATTTCAACTTGCTAATTCTGAGAGCTATGTTGGTGGCCTTGGTTCTTCTACGGATTTTCAAATTTCGGATTCTATAAAGCAGCGAAACTCCTAGCATAGCTCTTTCCATAGCCCGCTGCACGACTTCGAGCCTTTCTATACGGTTAATTGTTAGCTTCCACATCTCAGCGCCGTAAGCCATCACTGGCAACACACTATTTATTTATTTATTTATTATTACTGATTATAGATTTTCGTCTTGTAGCGCCGCGTTACCCAATACTGCGATTACCAATCCGACTGCCAAGCGTGGTGGTTATGGCAAACCCTTCCCCCTTATATGGTATTCATCAAGACGAATTGTATTCATCAAGACGAATTGTATTCATTAAGACGAATTATATTCATCAAGACGAATTGTATTCATTAAGACGAATTATATTCATCAAGACGAATTGTATTCATCAAGACGAATTGTATTTATCAAGACAAATTAATGCTAACAATAAATTATTTTCCTTTCCTTCTCGTCCTTTATCGTTCTCATCAATTCCAGTCAATGCCAAGGTTGTCTGGAAGAGACCGCTCTCAGCGATAAGAGCACCCTTTGTACTTCCATACGTATAATTTTAATTATGATTGTTTTAATATTTTACTTTTTAATGTGGTGTGCAATAAAGTGTTTTCTATTCTATTTTATTATTTAAATTTGAATTGAATCCGCATTGAGACTGCGTGGATATGATTACACTCGCTCAATACCGCTAGCAGACAGTAGGTCCAATTCCCAGCAGTGGGTACATTGTAGGTTGAAGACAATAACGAACCTTAGCAATGCCTTTCTGGATACACTCCTCCAACAAGTCCCCGGCGTCGCTCAGATTGGAACTGTCCGAAGTATCGTGCGCTTCCACAGCTTGCGGCGCGTGCGCTGGCGCGGAGTCTATGGACAGCACCGAGAGGTTCGAGTTGCTGCCCGCTTTCGAGAGGATGGCGGGTGTGTCTTCCGTGAAGTACACTTTGCACATGTCGGTTGGTCCATGCGGTTCTGTTAACGATTTTGTAAAAAAAAAAAAACAGTTCATAAACATTAGCCCAATAAAAGTGAAACCCACATCGAAATGAAAAACTAACGAATGCGATCGGAAACGTTTTCGACGTTTTAAAATCGCCCTGCAGATTCGTATTCGGAGACCACTCGGACTTTCGAATATTGTTTTGAAAGCAACCGGTCCAGAAACTAATAAATAAATACGAAGTTGCGGACGGGACAGCTAATTTTAATTCTCACCTTTATTGCATTCATTGCGCATGATGTTTGGTTCCAAGGGCTGCATCGGCATTCTACAAACAAATACAACCGTCATAGTTTTTACACTTTATTGTTCTATGTATGAACGGTAACACACTTTCTGCACGGATTCTAAAAAACTTCGTATCTCTTTCATTGTAATGGTGACAGAACGAGATAGAGAGTTTTGCCATTTCGGGAGAGCTCTTAAACATGACCATTAAATGGCCTGTAGAAGTCCATGTGACATCCACTCATCATTAAGTTTTAATTTACTATGTATCAGCTTCTCCCTGCTCAGAGGCACCACACAGGCGGTTCCCGCCTAGTAGTAAGAAGGATCATCAAATTAAGCCAAGACGTGTTTGTTGCCCTCATTCTTCTAGGCTTGGTCGCGTTGGAACAGGAGTAATTTTAGTTAATAAGACGATTCAAAATGATCATTGTGATTTCAATGAATAAAATACTTTTTGATTTGATTTGCTCTGGTGAGAGTAGAGCCCAGAGTACGGCAGAATGTACTGGAAACTATAATTATATTTATCATCTATGTTTTATACTGTACCTACATTCTAAGCAAATAAATAATTCATTCATTCATTCATTATAGGCTATGTTAACTAACCTGTTAGTGAGTAGTGATCTTGGCTGGGCAACGGAGACAGATCTGTCGGCAGACTCCTGATCGAGCCTTGCTAGCTTTGGAAGGGCCTCCTGAGTAAAAATAAAGGACTATGTTACTGATTAGTCTTATTCTCTTGCACGGGGGTCTTTCCCTTCGGGGAACAGCACTTCCTGTTCCCCGAAGGGGTAGCCTCAACGGGACTCGTTTTCACCTTGGGTCACACATTCGCTGGAGTATGTCAAGCCGTGTCCGCGCACCAACAAAGGTCCATGCTGAAAATCAGCCCTGCAGTTTACTGAAGGTTTATGATAAAGCACGGACCATTTTTGTAAAAAATGAAACGGTGCGAGCGAGCCTCGAGCACCTTTTTACTTTTTAGTCTTTTTACAAAGCCTTCTAACCAATCTAAGTTTCAGAATAGTGAGGTTACTGGAAGTAATCTACGAGGTTTTTAATTTCCGCGTTTTCCATACAAAAATTAGACATTCATTGACATATCTTTTGATGCAGTTGAGAAACTTGATTTCTTGACACGTGTACCTTTATAATTGGTATAAATTAGACATGGAACGAGTACTCGGTTTGGATTCGGTACTCGGCGGATTCGGCATTTTTTAGGGTTCGACCGAGCACCAAGTATTCACGGCCGAGTACCGGATACTCGGGCCTTAATTATATTGCAGGGGTGATCCTACAAGGGTACCGTTTTTTCCTGTTAGGGTACCATACTAAACGTATTTTTTTTTTTCAAAATAATCAAAGTAAACGTATTTTCTTACTTTCTATCTTTCTAAATAGACAATTTCAAGTGATGAGTTCATCGCCACCATTGCTTGACCAACTCTGCTAACGGTTTCATCCAGGAAAGTAGATAATATGATTGTACCTGTTGGTGTTTGGGCTCGTTGTCGATAGTGAGCGAGCTAAGGCTGGTGGCCGTGGAGAACTGAGCCGGGGTATGTTCCACCTCGAAGCGAGACACGCGCTCTTCGAACACTGATCTCACACCGTTAGATTCTGTGGAAAGAAGCAACTACGTTAAGACGCTAAAGGTTCACAAAATGTCTTTAATGAGCTCTAGAATGTTTAAGTTTTTGATATGAGTTGTTATAGTTTACAAAAAGAAAAAAGTTTTTTATTTAGTGAAATAATAAATTCAGTAGACAATTTGAATTACTTAGACTCGATAAAAAAAATAAACAAGGATACCTCCTTTTTAACCTTTTTAAAATTGAAATCTAATTTGAGACTAACTTCTAACACGTTGTAAGAGGGCACTATACTACAATTTAGGCTCCCTCTTTAACGCACGCGATAATCCGCGCGCCGTCTCGCTCGCGCTAGCGAGTGTCGTACACAAAAATTAAGTTTTTTGTTTATTATGGCGAAAATAAAGTGTTTATCAAAAAGCTGATATTAGTATAAGAATAAATAGTTATTACCTACTTGTTGTAGTAAAATTTATCTTAAAACACCGTAGGGTTCCTGAGATATCTTTCAAAACATGTGAGAAACAAGGGTTTTTTCATTAAATAAAACTATCGAGGTTTTTTTACATATCGTGTTTTCAACTTTACACAATAAATGCAAAAATATAAAAATTTCATATTCCAAAATATTTAACTCGTAGAACCCGTAGATAACGAGTTCTAGATCGATTTTGTTGGGCAAAATCACATAGTACGCCCTCTTAATATTTGGTTTCACATTTAAGAAATATTTTGAAAGTGCCAAAAAAAGTGGCCATCAGACAGAAAGACCATTCTTATGGATTTTATAGTTATCAGTTTTGTATGATGTTACCTTGTGGCGGTGAGGGAGGGGTTCGCGGCGTGGCGGAAGCGCGGCGCGGCGTGCGCGGCGACGCACCACCCGGCGAGTCCGGGATCTCACTCGGAGAGATGCAGCCCGACGTCAGACGACTAAAACCACAAACAACTCTATAAACTCTCCGCTCGCTGAGCTGTGACCCTTACCAACTATTAAAGCATTACGTTGTAGGTCAAATACATCTAGGATTGCGCCCACCACTCTAATACGTAGAAGTCTCATGTGCCCTCAGCTCGACTACTACCCATGCCTTTCAAAACGGAACACAGAAATGCTAGCATTACTGTTTGGCGGCAGAAATGGTCATGGTAGTACTTCCCCAGACAAACTCTTTTACAAAATGCTGCAAAAAACTTTTTCGAAATGGTCTACCGGCTGATATTATAAATGCGAACGTTTGTGAGTATGTTTGTTACTCCCTGCACGCTAAAACAGCTGGAGCTTATACCCTGAATTAACATAATAGGCTACCTTTTATCCCGATATTCGCACCGGATCAAGACTTATGCGAGTGGAACCGCGGGGCGTAGCTAGTGATGATTAAATTTGGATTCGGAACCACGAGCTGATCAAAATGAGCCCATACTGCCAGTCTATTTCCACATGGATGGATAGATAAATAGCTACAATATGACGAACTCGCTAGCTACCAGCGGTTGTCACAAAGCTTTTATAACGCTCGAATTCGTAACTGCAATGTCAACACCTTTTCCTGCGCGCTTCAACTTGTAGCTAATTTCACAACCGCACAGATAACAGGTAATAGGTGCATACCTGACTTCAGACAGCACAGATCCCAGATCGTCGTGCGAGCACTCCGGTAGGGAGTCTGGTGAGCTGCAGCGGGAGAACATAAGAGGAGTCTCTTCCACGTAGCAAGTTTCCTCTTCTTCCTTCTCTGCTGTGATGGAGACTGCGTCTGTCGCGAATGTTACTGCTTTTGATCCTGTAAAGACAGATATTCATTTAAAGTCAGTGATTTGGGAAACTCCTATAAATGCATCAGAAAACTCTGTCACATCCGTTTTGGCATTGACATAAAAGTTGTAATGATTTGCAATGTGCAATAGTGCAGTGCAACCATGGATCTGGGAAATGCTGATAATGATGCCCAAGATGCGTCACAACCGTCAAGTGTCATTTTACAATGCTAATTGCTCACAAACCTTTAGGGCAGACACATACCTGCCGGTTCTATTCTTTTCTTACTAGAATAGCAAAGAAAATAATTGAGATCGGGAGGCTATAATGCATTACAAAATGTACCACTCGTCACACACCTACCGAACCGCACCAGCAAGAACGCCCGGTCAGCAAGCAACCGTCCTGATCGCCGATAAGACCGTTCTGGCAGTTTAGAAAGAGCTTTATGTCGCCACACACAAGCACTAGAATACGACTCAGCGCTAATCAAGAAATCCCGGTGCCCGGTAAGTGTGTGTCGATGAACCCGGTTTAAAATCTGTTATTTGCTGTTCTAGGTAGAACAGAATAGAATCGGCACGTCTGTGGCCGCGCTTACGAACTCAAACAGGTTTTTACTCACCTTCTCTATCCTTAGTGATGCTTGTATTCTGCTCCTCAGACAGGCTAGGGTCAACAGTAATGGTAGCCATTGCATTTCTCTTCGCTAAACAGTCCTCTTCAGTGGGCTCGCCCAGACTACTAAGCGAACTAACACGAGAAAAATAACCTGGGGTTCCTTCATCACAGTAGCTTATAGGCTTTTCTGGACTGATCATTCCTGAGCTGAACTTGGTGTCGAAACAGCCACGCTTTTCTGGTAATGGTTCAGCAGGTGCGCTCGGTGTAGTCGCAGCTAGGTCGTTATCGTGAGGTGGGTCTTCAATCGAACACGTGTCTTTTTCATCCGAGTGAGTCATGACTTCAGGATTTTCCTTTACGCTTGAAGTCGATAAGGTTTTCGGCTTTTCTTTGCCGATCACTCTTAGATCAGACATGGATGTAGCTGTGGAAAAGATAACGGGGGTTTCGTAAGGTGTGCCTTCAGTGGCGAAGTGTTTGATAGTGTCTTCGTGGACGGACGGACCAGGGGGCTCAGAATCCGACCCCGTCTCCGACTGATGCTCCGCGTACCGTAACGAGTAGTCAGTCGGTTGGTCCAGATCGGTCTCCTGATAATCACCGTAAGGACTTTCCTTCTTTTTAGTAACTTTTGGTTTCTCAACTTCGGGTTCATCTTTAGTATCCGAGTATTTTCGACTGAAGTCTATGGGTTGGTCACAAGAATCCTGGTCGACGTCAAACCCGGATTCTGTGTAGTTTGTTCTCATTTCTGTCGTACTTCTCGGACTCGGAACAGGTGGTTGGGTCGGGTATCGAAGGAAAGCGCTATCTTTTACCAGCTGTTTCGAAGTCGTCGTGAAAGTTTCGGTACCAGTGTCACCCTTCATCAAGTCTTTGTTTCTTGGTGTTGGAACGGGCACCTTCCCAGTTCGCACTACTCTATCAAACACTGTATCTGAGTGGGTACTTGTGACGGAATCTTTACTATCAGATCTGTTAACGTTCCCTGCACTGCCGGTGGCTGACCTAGTTACTAACGCACCCTTTAGTAACGTATTACTACAGCTCAGATAGCTTGCTAGCTGCGCACTATGACTTAGCGAGATCTGTGACGTCAGAGCACCCATTAGCGGCGAACTTGATGTCATTCTGTGTCTCTCTAGGTTCATAGCGATCTGTCGTTCTGTAGCCGTGAATAGATTTTTCTCTTCTCTGTTGCTAGTAGACGGTGACGTCGCCGGTTCGATGTTGTCACACGTCTCTGCTAGGTTCTGATCTAGTTCCTGTTCCAGGGCTTTCTGTTTCCGAACTCCAAGAGTCGGAAGTGCGGGTAAGTTCATACTCCTGGCTGTGGTATCTAAAGATATGATGTGCGTCTTTCCGGGTTTAGAATTGAGCAAGTTTTTGAGAGCGGCCCCGGATCCCATTGCTATCATCTTATGCTTCGAATGGATGAGGCTTCTGAGCATCGGAACTGCTCCATGGTCCCACAGGAACTGCTGGTCTAGTGGACATCTCGCTGACAGATTCCAGAGAGTTCCGCAGGAGTTGCTGACAACCGTTAGGCTAGGAGACTTTAGGTGCTGGAGTAAGACACTTAAACAGTTTCTCTCGCGGAGAATATGTCTGTAATCTTCACGAACGGCAATGTGGCTCGACACGTTCCTCATTATTCCACCAGCATTCTCTACAATGGCTAATGTCTTCGTCGGGGAGTTGTAGCTCAGCATATCAACCAGAAACCCTAGGGCTCCATCGACGGAGCATAAAGCCACTTTGTTCATAGAACAGTGAGCTGTTAGGTTCCATAGCGCAGAGAGGACGGATTTGAGGGTGGCTTCTTTCTGGCAGGTCATCGCAGCTTTGGTAAGCCCTTTGACCGCACCCACTTCTCTGAGGACTTGCTTGCTGTTCGTATCCGCTCTCCATGACAAGTTTCTTAGTACAGCTGCTGTTACCTGTAAAAACGAAGAGTTAAAAAAATAAAGCAGAAGTTCAAGAACAAAATGGGTGTTGGTTACGCAAGGGACATGATGACAGATAAAGTTTTGTGAGAAAGGCCTTAAAATTATTTAGTAAGTCTTCAACATACCTGTCTCATGTCGTCGTTGGGAGACTCCAGTTGCTCGACCAGCGCCAACATGAAGTCTTTGAATGAGCACAGCAGAGACTTATTATTGCCATCGCCAAACGTCAGATTCGTCAGCGTCATTCCGGCGTACTTTCTCATGGTCAGGCAGGTGTTATCATCAGTTCTGCTTCCGTGCGCTGCCTGGTCTCCGCTGACTAATGCAGCTAAAGCTTGGAGTCCACCTAGTTGACACACCACGTGTCTATGCTCCTCGTCGAAAGAAAGCTTCATTAGAGCAGCGACGCTTTGACTCGGATGCTTCGTAGCATCATCCTCAGCTTCCTTTACTTCCTTCCTGGCTTCGACTAAATCTTCTAGCACGTAACAGTATTCCCTAACTTGCTCTAACAGTCTCCATACTCTCGCCTCCCTTCTACCGGCTTTGTCATCAGTCTGTGTGTGGATGATGTTCCGCAGCGCTTTCGCCGCTCGATCTCGAGTCTCTCGAGGCACTTTCGAGTGGATCAGCTGCACTAGTAAGGGTATACATCCAGCTTGTCTCATAGCTACGCAGCTTTCGACGGATCTACTCATGTCTAGAAGAGGCCCGCTGAGATCGGCGTTGTTCTCCGGTGACAAACTTAGAAGGGAGATCAGAGAGCACACGCATTCCATTTTATTTTCTAAGTTGGAGGATGATCTGGGACAGTCGGCGGAACCGTTGCTGGAGAAGCTTCGTACGCTGGCAGTCTCGTGTCCGGTCCACTCGCCCGGCCACGTTCCCCTGTATAACTGGGAGGCACGCTTATCGCGCTCGCTGGACCTTGCCGCGCTTTCTAAGCCGTAGTGCAACGTGCTTCGATATGTGGTTCGGTGTGGCCTATCTTCGTGGGGTGAGTATGTGGAGGAACTGGCTTTTTGTGTTCTTTTCGGTAGAACACCGGGTTTTTTTTGTGCTTGGCCATCGTCGTCTACTTCGTCGTCCAAAAAGTTAGGATTTGTAATATCGCTGCGCTCGTCGAACTCGTCCGGCGATGGTGAGTGGTCCAGGAAGTGCGGCTTCGGTATCCGACATTCGATGTTCGAGTTCGAGGACTGCTGGTAGTCATCGTCGAGGAAATGCGGCCGGCGGTTGGGATCGTGCTCTAGCGTCTCTAAATCTAGGGTTAGGTCTCGCGAACGCGCCTTGTCTTTTGGCGGGAAATGTTTGGAGTTTTTGGATTTGAGGTCTTTCAGGTCTGGGATGCGGCGCGTGTCAGGCGAGAGGGGAGAAGACGCTTGAGAAGGCCCTCGCGGGGTTTCGCTGGAAGTTGATGGAGTGCAGTCATCGCTGGCCGAAGGTCCTGAGTCGGTTAGCGGTGAATTCGATGAGTCCATACTGCTCCAGGGATCTATCATTACTTCGTTCTCCAACTGCAACAACGCGAGAGAAAGTAATTAACATTAAAACCGTTTATGGAAAATGGTTCAAGGCAAAAGTCTTAAGTGTCTTGAGGTAATCAGCTTAAGTCGAATGCTGGCCGAAACGAGCACTAAATCTCCGGTCAAGGCCAGTGGGCCGTAGCGTACGAGTATACGTAAAGGCTATATTTATTTGTGGATGCAGTAAAAATACCGGTTGCTCGAGCAACAAAAAAGTACAAGCACGCACACACAAGTGACGGGAAACTATGCGTGTAATAATTCTTAATAACAGACAAGAATATCGCTGTTCAGTCTACCATTGTTCCAATTTATTGTGCAAACCTTGAATTACCGTTACTTGAGTATTTGCAATCTAAGCACGGATAAAAAAATATCAACGGAATTCGTTTCACCTACAGACGCATATAAATAATGTGTATTATGTATGATGTGTGTGTTCTCAATAAATAAATAAATAAATAAATCAAAGCCTGAGCACATGATTACCGAAGAAATTTTCAAACCATTCTTCGTTAGATATACAACCAAACTATTCTCCTGGAAGATTTTTATAATTACTAACATTGGCCGATGCGTATAGCAGACAAATAAACAGAGAGGAACAAAGGCGCCTTGTATGTGTGTCACGTCTGACCACCCGTATGGAGTTATGGAGTTCCATGCGGCGCGTGAGTCACTGGCGACAATGTTACAGTCATTACGTCACTCTCTTGTCCTATTAATTAACAGGCTCCCTTCGTTCGAGAACTAATTTACAACGAAATGCGACACAGAAATGTTGCTCGAGCAATGATCCAATCAGGTTAACACTTCGAGACCATTTGTGTTTAAAATGTAGCTCAAGCCTGTTTAGCAACATATGAGTGCCAGACAAAATTTTCAAGGGACTAACATTTAAGTTCAATACAAAACCTCAACCTCAATAAGAATTCACCCAGCAGTCACACCTGTTGACCTGAACAACAATGTACTGACAGTTCCTGTCAGTTCAAAGAGCTAATCAGAATGCTGGAGCTACCGTGTACACAATGGCCACGGTGGTGTTCCAGTGCACAATAGGCGGGTGCCGCCAGACACAGAAATGCACGATTGGATCCGGTTAGACGGTGTATTTTGCATGCTGATTCACGATGCTCCTCAACCTTGAAGTCACCAAATATTGAACATAACGGTATTGGTTTTGGCGAGAAATTTTATTTGCTGTGGTTTGAAGTTTCCGAATTTAGCCAGCAATTTTACGGAGACAATTTTTCAGTTGTTAAAAAACTTATTTCTAAACTACGTGGTGTTCGTTGAAAGAAAACACAACAAGTGATGGATGAAAGCAATTCTTGGCGTGCAAGTTTTCCAAATAAATACTTATAAGATTATCCTATTGAAGTGTGTTAACAGTTGTGCACGAGTTAAGATGAGCTGTAAGTATATTATGACAGCGATGCAATCTCACAAACTTTATTAAGTAGGACCTTTTCCTCACAAAATTTTATGCAGACCCACAACTTACCAAGTCAGAATCACGAGACGTGGACGCATGTGTATTTCCATTCTCCATATCGACTCCTGAGTCGTTAGGATCCCCTCGCCTTCTGTTGTCCCTGATCTCATGGTAGTTGTTTCTCAGAGGATTGAAGCTGATACGTAGGTCCGTGGTAAAGTCATCATAGAGCTTGAACTGGTTGGCGTTAAATTCAGTCTCGTTGTCGAGTATTTCATGACTGTCCATGTTATCGTCTCGACTGTATGTCACTTTATAATAGTCCCGAGAATTCATTTCGGTGGCAGGGGGTTTATTTAATTGTATAGATTGGAAGCACCTAAATATCATGTTAGTTAGGAATAGTGTAACAGGCGGTTGCATCGGTTAGTCATAAAACTGACTGTTATAATGTATTGGATACCATTTTGTACCGAGTGGAGCACGTGCATTTCATCAGAGAAATACGTCAGAAATTCATAGGCCGCTCGTAAAGCGATCGCAGCTCCATAAACAACAATTATCTATATCTCGCTCTAGATTTGAAAATAAGGAGGTCAGCAATAGAGCAGATTTAGAATTAAGGGCTCTCACTAGGTGTTTTATATCACTATCTCATGTTTGGAGCACGGCCAGATGATGTTTTTTTCAGTGTATTTTCAGTAGCAAAACGATTTCTTGTAACGAGGCAACGAGGTTGTTTTTGTTGGAGTAATGAATGAAAGTTTACGAGATCTAGACATGAAAAGTTTACTATAATACATTGTCAAGACTACGTTTAAAAAATTACGTATATAACAGACTAAAATAAGTTAATGGCACCGTATAATGTTGAACAGATCACGCACAGAACTCTGGAACAGATCGTAAATGTGTAATGAAAATAGCATACAATATGTTTACTTTGGACACATCCAAGGTTAGATAAAACACTGCTTTGGATAGCACTTTTACTCTATCTACGCATTTAGATACTGCTGCTGACTAACTAAAGTGAATAAAACGAATGCTTTTTGAAATTCTACTCGGCAACGATTGTCCTTCCAGATATAGTTTGTGTTTTTATACTGTTTGTTTTGTGCCACAACTAAATATTTTCTATTTCCCTACAAAGCAGTAGTGAAATCGTATATGACTTCGAGCTTATTATTAAACAATCCAATTTGGGCTAGACAGCTATCTCTCGAGGAAGGCTTTAAACACTTTATTGTGTTACACGAAAAAGAAATCACTTCGTAACAGAACAGTATCTTGAAACAGTAGAAGCTTCAGATTCAGTGAACAGACTACTTGACCTGTTTTCATGCCATTGGCTAAGCTTGGTTAAGACTTAGCCGACGATGTTTCGATGACCCTTCGCTTGTGCTGTCCTAAAGGAAACAAAAACCTTCTCGACTGCGACATGAGTACGTCGATTCCTAATTTTTGTATGCCTCTAATTAGATAACTCAAAGATTCCTTTCAAAAGAATGAAAGTCAGTTACCAACTGGCCATGTACAGATTGCGCAAACATTAGATTCAATTGATCAGCTGTTGATTAGCTCCAAGGTTGCTTAGGTATTCAATAAACAAAAGAAGACAAATAGCTGCAACGCGGTCAGCGACCTCTTGTTTCGTAAGTGAAACGATTAGCTAAAAGGTCTACGCTTCGTTTCGAGTGGCTACACTGGCAACGCGAAGGCGTGAGCGGAGGTGTTCAATGCGCGTGGTAAATATAGGACACGGTGGAGTGGCTTTACTACATAGTCAAACTTGAGAGCTGTTGAACCGAAGTTTTATGTGATAGCCGAATCGGATTCTCGACTGTCGGCCAGAACCGAAAAATACCGTCGAAAACCAATAATGAAACGAATGCTCCATAATCCGAATACCAGAGCATGGCATACTCTTGCAAAAAACTGAATGTGGACTCGATTAGGTGCGTTTTCAACGAATTATTGTGCCAGGCAGGTGGAGCATCTCCAAATAAACGCCGTTTAGGTGCGAAATGCGAGCGATTGCAAAAGTCCGAAAGTTTCGGCCAGAGCTGTACTTCGTTCCAACTCTATTTAATTGCATCGGGTTCGCTATTTCGCAGCTGCGGAAATTAGCTCGCTCCAAGTTATGTGATAACCACCACGAGTATGTTCGCTTCATTGTGAAGACGCGATAGGTCACGAGCTTGTTGTGGGAAGTTTAATTTGCACTGTTGGGATATTGGCGTAGTGCATTATCAGCTCAGTTACAGATTTAAAGATCATAAAGGTCGAACCAGATGGTAGACAAGTTCATGTGCGCATTTATTACGAGATCGTTGGATGAAAGATAAGGAAAATAGCTAAAACTTAATTAAAATTTGCTGTTCAAATTCAGTATTAAGAGTTTTGAACACAGTACAGTACAAAAACAAGTACAGTATTGAGATATCCACCAATCTGCATTAGGCACAAATGCAGCTTACAAATACTTATTCCCTGACGTGACGGTACCATTGGTATTCACGCTCTAGGACTTGAGTAACAAAGGGAACAAACATAAAATGCTGAAAGAGAAACTACGTATTATAAAGCAAGTATTTTGTTTCAATATTGAAGACGAAGCTAAATGAGCTAATGATAACTATCGTGTGAAAAGGAATTCAATCTAGTTTACGCATAGGTAATTAATGTAAAAACTTTCAGAAAGGCCCAAGGGAGCCGTATAATGTAACTTAAATACCTACGCCAAAGAAAGACGAGCGAAAAAGGCTATTAAATCAAGCCCACTACGAAACTAAATCATAATATGGAATTATTCCTAAAGTTATTCAGCAAACGTAACGCAGGGCTGTTAAATAAATGCCTCCTAAATCGGATGATATTACTCAATTTGAAACATTTAAACCATTTCATAAGTAGACCGTTATTTTAGTTAATTTGCTTAATGTTGCATGCAGGAATTTGAACCTTACATCCTTCTGCATAAATACGAAATGCGTAACAGTAAAGTTATAGTATCCTCGCATATCGATGGGTGTAAAAATATTTTGACAGAAGGAAACGCTGAGGAAATAGTGACAGATTTGTACGGACGGAACGATCGTGTTGCAGGAAGCTACAGTTTAAAAATAGAGCCGTTTGTGGCTGAACACGAAAATAAGTCGTTAGAATGAACACCGTAATGCGAGGGAGCGTAAAACTATGATAAATTCAATGATGAATTTTTGAACAGGATTTGTAAATAAAGTATTAAACGGTAACCATTTTACGTTGATGTTAAAACATTAAATAAATAAATAAATAATGCTGGACATTTCACACAACATTATCTAGCCCCAAGCTAAGCAGAGCTTGTGTTATGGGTACTAGATAACTGATATACTTAATACAATACATACATTACATAGATAGATATTTTTATTATACATAGAAAATACCCAGAACACCCGGAACAATTATCTGCAAATCGCACAAATAATTGTTCCGAGGCGGGGATCGAACCCGCAACCTCCTGCGTCGCAGAAGAACCTCAGAAGAGGTCAAACCTTTTGTTGAACGATGGTACACGGCCCGTACACTGTCGACGAAGTCTGCGTAGGATAGGCTAGGGCCTAGCCGCTAGGCTGATGAAGTAAAGGGCAATCTTTAAAACGTAAGGTTTCATCTTTGAATGACAAGAATAGCGGACGCACAAAGTTAATTTAATTAATAAATAAACAAACCTTACTAAACTTAAGTTTAATGGATACTTAACTAAAGCTCGTTCAAAATTAGCCAATCAAAACTCGTGAAATTGATCCTAAGTGTGTAGTATCGCCTCTCATAGTCGCCTATTGCTTTCTTATCTATCTATCTAATACTATTAAATTACTAATATTTGTAATATACATTGAGATGATTTAAGATCGATTTCGATTAAATTTGCTACATATGGGTTTTTGGGGCCTAAAAATCGATATCGATCTAGTTGGGTCTCATCGAGTAAAGCTCGTTCACTTAGGTACCTGTATAATTGATGATTATTTCTTTATTCTATACAGTATTTAGTATTAATATGATATTTACTGATATTTTTAGAATGTACTCAATAAGCCCAATTAATATCAAACTCATTCATTATGTTTAGTATATTATTAATTATGCTTTTTTCGAGGTTGTAAAATTGCTTTTTATTTTCACCATATTGAATTTATTTAGTATAACGTCTTTATGAAGCCTATGTCACGCAGAACGTCAAGACGCTTCATACCTCATTTTCTCAAAATCCGTCAAATAGTTTCTGAGCTACGAGGGAACTGATGAACTACATACATACATACACTGCTAAAATCATAACCCTCCTTTTGCTTTGCCGTAGTCGGGTAAAACGAAACAACTAGGCGTAGAAACATTAGGCACATGAAAGCAAAGCGGGCACTTACACTGGTGAAAGTGTAGTTATGGAATACGCGATGCACTCAGCTATTATAGTAATTGGAGTGAGACGCTGAGTCTAGACCGACATGGCTTGATAGATGAGCTAAAGCTGTTAAAGATATCGAAAAACTATGTAATTTATACGATGAATATGAGCTCAATGTAAGACATGATTTAGTAGGTTACAATTAGGTGCTCTATCATACTGTTGACGTAAAAAATTTGAAGATCATTTTTATCATGATGATGTGCTCAATGTAAGAAAGGATTTCAGTAGGCTGTAATTTTACATAATAGTAAACAGCAAACCTTAGGTTGAGTTAAAAATTAACTACAAACTGCAGACATGTAACTCATTATACACGACGGATACCAATAAATATCAAAAACAAAAACATGCAACAGCGTAAATGCTCTCTTATCAACATATTATATCAAACACAGATCTACCATCCAAAATGAGTTGGCATTGAGAGTGAAAGTAAACATTAGAGGTATAAATTATCCCGCTGGTGCAACAAAAGATTTTATAATAGAAAAAGCATGCCGTGACGAAGCGATGAAACAGATGTGAGATGACGGGAAAAATTAGGTAATGCTTTGTAGTACAAAATGTTCATTTACTTTGAAATATAATGAACATTTTAAACTCCGTGATTATAAGGGAATTTTTAACTTGTGTAACCACGAAGTATACAGTCATGCTAGAGACGCTCAAATATTAAAGTCTAAAATCTAAATGAATCATGTGATTGTGTAGCTTAAAACACCTTCATATCTGATATTTTGTTTTTTTCTTTCTATCTATCGACTCTCACATATTAAGACATAATTTCGCTCTATTGTAAATCTGTTCAATTTTTATTTTGTAGTTAATTTATTTAAATTTAGTTTGCTTCAGAATTTGTTAATTATATAAGGTACAAACCACGTGTCGCAGTGCTGCTGCGCTATGCATTTCGGCGCCACTGAAAACCAGCGCTGCAGCATCTTGGTTCTGCAGCAAATGCTGAGTGGTGGCCGATTTATCATCGCTTTTTTTTTTTTATATATTATGTGTCTTTGTTTAGTGGATTTCTATTTCTAAATTCGTAATATAAACGAGGTTGCTGGATGTAAGAACTTGTGAAGGATTATTGTAGCGCGTGTTCAGGGATGGTATTTTTTCCCAAATAAACCTCACGAGATGACGCCCGCAGAAAATTATAATTTTCATTCGAACTTTGACTCCATTTCGTGCACGATTTTTTTCCCGAGAAACACTCCCATGCATTCTGCTCAGTTGTCAAATAGATTCAAGACCCTAATACACATAAAAATGATAACATAAAATGATCATATATCTTCTTTTAGAGTTAGCAATTCCTATAAAGGGATATTACTGCCAAATGGAGCATAACCTTCGTGCCCGTGACATCAGAGCTATAAAATTCCTTGCATCGCTGCAATGCGACTATCATCCCGACCTTCAAGGCAATATTGCATCTAGCCCGTGGTACAATATTGATAGAGCACGGATGTTAGGTAATGTTGCATCATCTTTCTGTGCATCCGTATTCCGTTTTGCAAGGGCTTCATTACCAGGCTAACAACAACACTTGGCATACAACACAAGACAGTTAAGTTTAAAACATCAAAGATAACGCGAACTGGGGCATGTATTTAAAAAGCTTCAAGTAATTTGTTTTTTCCCGATCCCTTTTTTAGCTGTCAATAAATAATGAACCCTTCCGGGGAAGGGGTCAATAAGCGTCGAAGTTCGCGTGATGTAATTTATGAAGGGTCTAATTTGATGATTCTTTAACAGTCTAATTCTAAGTGGGGGTGTTAAGACCTGCACTGACGTCCCGCTGTGGGGTGTATTGTGCATAACTCTTTAACAGTAGTCGTTAGCAGGCAATAAGAAACAAACGTAAGAGACGTAATCCTACTAATATTATAAACGCGAAAGTTTGTGACTATGGATGGATGTTTGTTACTCTTTCACGTAAAAACTACTGAATGGATTTGAGTGAAATTTGGAATGGAGATACTTTACGCCCTGGATTAACACATATGCTACTTTTCATCATCATCATCATCAATTTTCATCATTATGCACGCGGGTGAAACCGCGGGGCGCAACTAGTAAGAATTATTAGTGAGGGATATCACTTATAATATAGCAAGTAGTTCGCCCCGAACTGACACCTCGCAAATACACGCGACTGTAGGAAAAGAGTTTGACCTTTCTTCTTGAACGACTTTAAAAAACATTTAGATAAAAATTTTCACGGGACCACCTCGAGATCATTCCCTAAACAGCATCGAAAGAACTATTTGAATAGGACTAATCAACGGTGAAACTGTAAAGGAATGCCCGCCCCAGCAGGCCCTCTTTTAGCAGGAAATCGGTTTAAGAAGGAGATTCAAGACCGTTGATCGTGGCGTTCTATGGAAGAGGGTTATTACCAGTTGTGGGCTTTTGATGTGAATCAACGGTGCGTAAAAACTACATACCTACCTGCTGTTTTGAAGTTACTCAAAATCTAAAATAATCTAGCAAGTGTATAATGTAGTAGCATGATATCAGTATTACAGGAAAACTAAAGGCAACATTGTAAGTTCAGTGTGTTAAATACAATACTTACTGTTGTATGGTTATATTTCTATCGAAATGGTCCCGTCTGGTTAAATTTTCTTGTGTATTATATGAGACAGGAAATACGAGCGCCAATTTTAAATATATTTTACGAAGCTTGTTAATGCATGTGTCTTTTAAATATCAAATCATGATGCGATCTTTAAATATCAGAATACAAGGCAAAAGCCTACGAGCAGCGATGCGGATACACGAAGGAATTTAAACAAAAATAAATAAAAAAATAAACTTAGGGGAGCATTTATTCAAACAAACTCTTTGATTATAACGTAATTCCTCTGTAATAAGCGAGGCACGCAAATGAATAACTGATGGCGTTGACTTGTGAGAAGCCAACTGCCCGTAAAAGTTATTGATAACCCTTATGTCTTCAGTGTTTATGAGGGTCTCTATAGGTGTCCAGCACTACAATGGGAAATATGGGGTCGTGAAATAAAATTAGGAGGCATTGGAGTCATCGAACAAATGCGATTATGAAACCAATGACACTTTAACAAAACACAAATTCGCACATCCTCTAGCTAAAATTGTGATGATCATATTTTTTTGCGCCCCTAATCGTATAGGAAACAATCAAGCCACGAATACCTTACCTAATGAGACATAACAATGGTTATGAAATAACCAGATGAAGGAAACTATACAAAACATGATATAAAAATTCAGACAATGATACCACGTGTGAACGGCATAATTACTGACGTAGAAGTATTACATACACTGAGCTTTTTGATATAATTGAGTTTTATAGTAATCACTGTACTCAACTAAAAAAACCTTCATACTGGTTTGACACTAGAAGGTAGACCTACGCAATCTAGACAAACCGCAGGCCTAAAATAAGGTAGTTTTTAAATCATAAAATATCAATATAATATGTTCGATACATTCAACAAAGGAGTATAAAATCGTGCATTATTCATAACGTAATGTAATAATGAAAGTACAGAATGCATTGTATAACTTATCAAATCAATATTTGATGTGTTTGATTTAAAGATTAAACACGTTTGAACAGATAAAATGAAAGTTGTGGTAGAACTATTAAATCCGTACACGACATTACAGAAAGAGAATTAGATTAAATATAGTCCGTCTCAAAATGAATTATGGTCTGCTGATGAGAATACAAAATGAAAGTGAGTTTAATGACCTTTCCCGCTAATTTTAGTTTAGACGTTACTCAAAAGCAACGAGTAATTTTGTGTAATTTATACGTAAACAAACCATGATGGAGATTGATTTCCAAGATTGGAATGGTGAAGACAAGAACAAAAGAATTGAGAATGTGCTTTCGCCTAAAGAAGGAGATAACATAAAATCAAGTAAGCGTTTTTAGAATCAATACATGCCAGTGCAGCCGTGAAACAGAACAGTAAAACACGCTAATTGTAATCAACACAACAGAATACTGAATACCTTTTACTAATTAACAATGAGCACAATACAATGATCTGTCAAACAATAACGTAAATATAAAGCCAATCAATCTTCCGGAACTACGCTTGTTACGGTGAAGGTTACCCTCAAGAGGTTGTGATAGACGACTCTGTAGTTCCTATGCGAAGGGAGGCACTCACGAATTTCCTGTCGGAAGGGGTCAAGTACAAAAAGGCTTGGCTAAAAGCGTGAAGATCGGAAGGAAATGATGCCCTGGATTTACGGCTATCTGGCATCCTTTCGGAAATTGATTCGTTACAGAAAATGGGAAACAACCCTCACGGATTTTAAAGTAATTATATAACAAAGAAAACGCCGAAGTGCTAAGCGCTTAAATAACAGGAACTCAGGAAGTCAACGACCACATGAGCGCTGGTGAAAAAAAATTAATATTTTGCTTACCATCTGTTATTTGCGATAGGTACATTAGTATGCAAATATATTTCAACTTAAAATCAACAACGTGACTCTACCGCAGGTGCCAAATAAGGTGGCTGAAGGTCCGACTGATGCATATCAAGTAGAAGTGTAGGCTGATCAGGACAATGTTCCACTTGCTGAGGTTATTTGAGACACAGATAAAATGGTTGTTGGTGAAGATATAGACGAAAAGAAGACGAAATATACTTTTAAAATGAAAAAAGAAGGGCAATATTACCATTACCTAAGTAACTTAAAAATATTTCAATTCTCATATTATTATAATGATAGTAATGGAGGAAAATTTTAGATTTCAGATTTGCAATCACGTTGTTTTGCTGAGACGAATTGATTATATCAAGTGAAAGTAAAGTTATTATAAAACTAAAACTGAGTCAGCTATATAAAATAACATCGATAAAATCAATGAAACGCCACGCTTGTCCAAAGATATTATTTAACTAATAGCATATTTAAACAAAAATGTGGTAAACTGTTGTTTCATGTTATTAAGTTACATGATGATTATACAGATAGTAAGAAGCTGGAGGGACCGATCACAACTCAAAGTACTTATTTTTTAGCAACCATAAGGCTATTCTCGTAATTATATAACAACCACATTTTAAGTTGACATTAAAACTTGATGCGAACTTTATTTTGTCATTTTTTAAAAGCAAGATTTGGCTTTTTATCTTTTATTTTGATATTTAATCTTATAGCGCGTTGTCACACAAGAGCAACAAACACAAAACAAGATAGCCTTATTAAAGCTTTGCATGTGTACAAATATTACATAAGAATAAGGTACCCATAAAACAATAAAGTACTTGGTACAACTAGGCATGCCATTTAGCTTTCAGCTTGCGTGATAGATTGTGCTTACTGTCTCCGTTCACACAAATCGGCGGAGTCATAAATTTAAATTTATTGTTGTAGGACTCTAGAGGCAACGATTCAACATTCTTCGCGTAGCCAGACTAGTGATTTCGAAATTCTCCCAATAGGGATTGAATAAAAACATGATTTGACTGGTCGTACCAAGCCTATAACATAAGAACCTGAGTCATCTAGATAGGATGATGTAACTTACTGATAGAGGTCGACAGAATATGCTAATGAACCTGTGATAATGATAATGTAGGAGTCAATGAGATAATGCATCTGTTACGTAGGTAGAACAATATAAATAGAAGAATAAATTGGCGAAAACGGCAATCGTAAAAGACAAAAATCTACACTAATATTCTAAAGAAACTAAATTTGTTTGTTATGGAGGGAGTATATTTTGAAACTACTAAACTGGTTCCAAAAATTCTTTCACTTACAGAAAGCTACACTATCCCTGATAATATAGGGTATTTGAAGCAGGCGAAGTGGCGAGGGATACAGCTACCAATAAATAGAATCATATAAAATAAGCTAAAATTAAGACAATATGCCAGTTAGGTACAATTGTAAGCATAAATAAACAAGCAGTATATTATAAATACTAAAAATATATAAATACTAAATATTATAAATACTAAATGCTTTATCGAAAGATAATATGCAAATATGCACGAGATGGCAAAACTCATTTAACTAGCAGCGGCAAAAAATCTTGGAAAATACCCCTGGTATTTTAAACTCGTTTCGTAAAAAGAGTTATTTTCACGTATCCGTTTTAGTAAAAGAAAATAAAATGCAACTATGCAAAAGATAAGAAATAGTAAAAGAACATAAAATGCAACTATGCAAAAGATAAGAGTGAGGGAGTAATTGTGATGGAATAGCACATGAATGGGGTATTGTTGGAGATCAGTTTCTTTTGAATTACGGTTTGGTATACTCAGACATATTTTTCTCACGACAATGAATACTCGTAGGTTACGAAGAATCTAGGACCGTGTAACAAAAATGATTTGTGCTCTTTAGACAATTTTGTAGCTTTTGTACGAACAATAGTATTGTATAGTTTCATTACAAATCATAAGAGCCTCCATGATGAGAGATGTCCATTTATTTTGTTTAGTTCCGCTGGAGTCACGCTCCAGTTTTATCGACAATGCGTCTGGAACACACACTATGTTGGGAGTAAGCTGATAAAATGACAAATCCCCTCATTACATTTTATGGGGAAGGCCTCGTCCAGCAATAAACGTCTATAGGCTGATGATAATAATAATAAATATACATTTTTATTGGACGATAAAGATGGTATTTATTATAGGACAACAAACCAAATTAGCTATTCACATGGTATTACCAAGGAAAAAACCTATGGCGGTGGGATTGACCCAGCATTACTAGTACTACACATAGTACAATGGGTAAGAAGTAAACTCATCGTGCATCTCAGAAGATCTTAGAAGAATGGATAGGACACCCTAACAAAGGAGAAAGGATGAAAATAAGAAAACAGAACCAATTATTCCCAATCGGAACCACAAGACATTTCGAATTAGACAACATTCAACGAGTTGGCGCTAGATTCCCATTGCACTCAATCGCTATCTCTCTGCACTTCGCATAAAACCGGTCGCTTGCTGTTATTGAGGTAACGAGATTACCAACATGCCACAGGCGTAGATTATCTAACAGTTGTTGCCAGTATAGAGGTTGTGTACAACATATTGATAATCTTTGACTAAACAGGATCATTCTGTAACACACGACTACGATCCGAGCACAACACGCCATTATGACCCATTTCACTAAAGACCGTGCACTGTAAGATGTCCCCGCAGTGTATACCAACCATTCCCAAATCCAGGACAGGGGGCATCTTACGGTGAACGGTCTGTAGTCTAATCGCCCGTATTTCAGAGCTATGTTCAAGCGTAAATCGAGACTCAAGCACTTTCATTGAAATCTGTCGAAAAATCTATGCTCGAGTCTCGATTCAGCTACAGTTTAGTTCTAGAGTACGGGCCCTAGTCAGTGGATATCGGATTTCACGTGCAATCTAAGATGTAGTGAACAACTCAGTTACATTAGAGGAGTACATATTGGGTGTCATTTTGAACGCTTGGCTGAATGAGGCACCAGTCAACAAAACGAATTAATAGTGATTGTTGACCAGAAATTAGTCACGCATGTGGCTTAAGACAAATCAGATGTTTTCGAGACAACAAATCAACTGAGAATGTGACCGTGTCAGTGAAAGATAAATATACTCAAATAGGTAAAATAAAACGAAGACAAATGGAACAAAAGTTACAAAACGATAACAGTAAATTAGCAAAACAACTTCAACAAGTTAAAACCATCTCACAAACAAAGCAATTATACAGAGTGATAAAAGTGGCCAAATGATCTATAACTCCGATATCTCAAAGCGGTCAAATGATCAATAGCTGTTATCGTCTGTCAAGAGACAGACAAACAGGCGTCTCGCCTCACCTGCGCATGAGTCACCGAATGTGTGTCAACTCGAGCTTTTGTTTGAAATGTTACGAATGCTTTCTTTTATAAATTGGCCGTTCGGAATAGCTTCATGTGTGGTAAGTAGTGGCAATATAAGCGTGACAGATTTGGTTGAGGGAAGATTTTTATGGGTGAATCATGAAATATGTAGCATAAAAGTTCAAATTTAAAAGTAGATTTTGCTATCTGCTATTTGTTATGAACTATTTATTGGGAATAGATTCAATAACATAAAATCCGCCACCTACTTATTTTATCACATTTTAGAAGAAATACAAATCATGATCTTGATAATAATTCTCAATACATTAGAAAGTTTGCTAGGTAAACTTAGAAATAAAATATATCTGTAACTTTTAACGTCATTTCACATACATTTTAAATTCACATAATGAGAATAGTATTTATGTATAAATAGTTATTATGTATGATTCCGAGAAATCCGAGATTGCTATACCTATTTGTAAATAACAAATCTATACAATTGTCCGTGGTGTGTCCGGCCCAAGAATAGATCCTTCCATCTCCTTCCACGGATGTCGTAAGTCAACAATGGAATATCACCAGGGGATGGGCAGCATCACCCACCTGACAATCAATACGAATACTGCGATCACCAATCCGCCTGCCAAACGTGGTGATTATGGCAATTCTCCCCATTTTCCAGCAGTGGACGTCTAAAAGCTGATGATGATGATACGATGTTCAGTATGACACACAGTTCCACGATACAGCCGTAAAAGCTTTTAAAGAAGTTAATACAACAGAATTGATTCACTGCAACAACTTCGGCATAGGCGAGTTTTCTAATAAGTAGAAAGTGTGAAGTAGTTCATATCTTCAATTGAATGTCTTGTCTTAGCTAAGAGTTTGTTAAGATGACGTGTTTCGTTCCCTTGATTGCAAACCATTTAAAATAGCACTTTTTACTTACGTTTTGCAAAATATATAAACTTAGATGAGTATAATATTTAAGCCTTTATTCTGTTTGCCGACCTCTGTGGTGCGGCGGGCGAAGGTTCGCCTGCGACGCAGGAGGTTGCGGGTACGATTCCTGCCTCGGAACAAATATTTGTACAATCTGCAGATATTTGTTCAGGGTGTTCTGGGTGGATCTTGATCACTGGATCTACACAGAGTAAACGGTATTTTTCTATGTATAATAAAAAATATCTATCTATGTAATGTATTCTATTAAGTATATCAGTTATCTAGTACCCATAACACAAGCTCTGCTTAGCTTGGGGCTAGATAATATTGTGTGAAATGTCCAGCATTTATACTATCGTATTTTTACTGATCGTGAGTTTGTAATAAAAAAAAATTGAGCAGTTTCTCTACGCATTTTTTTAATTGTTTTTTCCACACAATAATACATAGATTTTGTGTTTGATTAAAAAATCTTCATCTACGACCAATACGATGCGTGGAGGATAAAGTTCATCAGCTTCACTATATGATTCGCTACCGTTTCCTCAAAATAAACCTAGCGCTTCTATTTCCAGGTATTGGTTCAGCTGATCTAGAGCTGAACCTGTCTCAAGTCCAAGTACCGTGACATCACTTCTGTTCTCTGCGGTTAAAATTAACCGTAGGCCTGCGTATTACGATGACCCCTTTATTCTTACTATACACTATCGTCTCGTTTCTATATTAATGTTTGATTCAATTTGTCGTGAGTAGTTTAGTTTTGATTGGAGATAAATCATGTTTCATAAGTTCAGGGGTTTCTGATAAGACAATGACACCACGGGTCTAGATATTAGTGTACTGACTATTTGTATAAAATTTCATGGAGTTTGATGAAATAATAGCCAAAATAGAAGTAAACTTCGTTTGTAATAAATAGCTTCTAACACTACATATAGAACTTATTTTAGAAACAGCTAAAGTCACGGCCAACTTTGAAAAAAATCTCTCTTCAGTTGATGGAGTAATAATGCTTCAGGCAATTAGGATTATTTTTAGAGTAACCTAGTTCAAGACCACAAACAGTTTAACAAAAAATTTCACTTTGAAGAAAGCAGTCAAAAATGCTAATCAATCAGGCGGGTTATGTAGAGCGAAATAATTTGTGATGTAAGTAGGCTCCATGGTCCAATGGTGTTTGCAACTTCCGAGAAGAAATCAATCAGCTACAATGATTTGTTTGCTGTTTAAAAAGATGAAACTGTAAAAGGACTAAGATAGTAGTTTCGGTGAGATGTCTGGGTATGGTCAATTTTCGCATATTTTCTTTAAAATCTTTTAAACAAAGCATTTTAATATAAAAATACAGTTGTTTATCATTATGAGTTCTTTCATTTTATATGTCACATGATTCATTTTATATGTCACACTAGTTGCGCCCCGCGGTTTCACCCGCGTGAATAATGATAAAATTGATGATGATGATGATGATGAAAAGTAGCCTGTGTTAATCCAGGGCGTAAAGTATCTCCATTCCTTTCACTTAAATCCATTCAGTAGTTTTTACGTGAAAGAGTAACAAACATCCATACATACTCACAAACTTTCGCGTTTATAATATTAGTAGGATATATTTCACACAAGTTTTTTTTGTAATTTTCTAGTATGCTCCCCAAAATTAAACCTCGAAATCAGAATTCTTTTATGAACGCTTGTGATCCTATAAATGGTACTTTTTGAGGTACGGAACCCTAAAAAGACCGAGTATTTAGATTTTTTGGTGTCAGGAACCATACAATTTGTTTATCAATGAAGGATTATTGATCGAGGCCTAGTTCAGTTCAAATTCTGACTTTTTCGATAGTATGGAAGACGCAGACGGTATTAAGGAAACAGTAACAAAATCAACAGATAACATAAATGTAGGTAAATGTTGTTGTAAGCATTTCTCTTGTTTCGAAGCGATCATAATACTTTTATAAACTGCACCGGTTACAACCGCTAGTGGTAATATACGTGATATTAACCTTAATTCGTCACTTATTTATAAACTTTATTTTGCGACGATTTCCTTTGCCATCGAGCACGTGATAAATCTCTGTTAGAGGGTCATTATAGTCTAATTCTATAGCATTTTTATTTTCATCCTAAGTCACAAATTGAATATCTTTAGTTATCGCGTTATTTTATCCAGTTTAATAGTCTGTCCAAACATTATTGTGGATAAATATAACAACAGCTATATCTTCAGCTATCGATTTACTGCAACCACCCACGCCATGGTTCTCATTAACACTCCCAAACATCACATAAATTAAGAAAACAGAAACCGTTGAAGTTCTGGACGTCCAATATAGAACAGCGATCAAAACCCATAGGGCAACAACTAATTTTGAATTCTGAGACTAGGCAAATAAGGTATATTATGGAGGAATGTTGAAGTCGCGTTCCCTACAAACATCCGGTAGTTAAACCGGGCTTATAGATGTCTTCATTCTACGAGTGCCTTTTCTAGTCAGGAAAAATTTCTTTTTAAGGGATTTGAGTGTTTCCGGAAGTGATTTCAGCTCGCAAGCTCGTGTGAAACGAGGTGTATGTAATAATAACATGCTCTTTTCTAAATGAGTAGTTGGTACAATAATACAATGGTCGGTGAAACAATAACATGGACGGAGTCATGATAATGTTGATTATTATCAATCAACATGAATCTAGATTGAATGAATATTTAGTCCAAGTCAAATTGACAATATTGAAAAATGTATAAGTATTTATAAGAAATCTTGGAACAGTTAGTCATTATACTTTAAAGTGCATTCTGTGTACAAGTTGAAAGTTAAATACCTAAAACCCTTTTAGTTTTCAGTACTGGTTATTAAAAATTCTCGCAGAGCAGTTATGTAAACAGATAGGAAAATAGATTTTTTCTAACATTTGTTACCTTATTTTATATTATCCATTAAAAACCAAGTGCGCTTGTGCAAATTTACTAATCTACTTCTAAAACAGTGAAATATTTTGTAAGGTTCCGAAGATGTGCGAATTAACATAACATAAGAACATTACCTACAGATTGTGTTAACCGTACAGCAATCGATGCAACCGCCATGTAATAAGAGTCAACAGTGCCTGAAATTGTCGAAGGTACCCACAGCACTAGTTAATCCATAATGGTCTTCGATCGGTTCACTCATGCGGAACAATTTCTACGCATACCTACCAATAATTTTAAAATTATTAGGTATTCAATTTTAATAAAGTATAATAAGCACATAGAGTAAAATCATCACAAAACCCTGCTCTATTTTAGCAAGCACTGTCTATATCAATCACACAAACACAATAAATAAATTAAATAGAAACGGAAAAAAAATTGAAACGCATTTGAAATTCGAATTGAATAAAATGGCAAGGCAATGCTCGCAGTTCCCGCGCGAAGCAGCGACTGAGCGCGGGCGCAACATGCGTGCAATCGAAGGAGGTATCAAATGTGGTGGGCCGTGGGATATTGTTTCAGCCGCATGTTAACCAAAGACACAGTTTAACTAGTACTGCACTGAACTGAGGCACTGAAGATTTGAGTTCACTTACCACTGCATCTGTGTAGTGTTAAATCGAAATAGAAGCGTCATTATTGTTACGGAACTAAGGATTTATCCAAGCATCGTGTTCACGCTCTTGAGATTAAAGTATTTCAGTCAAATGATTCATAAAAGCAAATATAAATCATTTAAGAAAGCTTAAATGGATGATATTTTTGATACCATCTAAGTATATGCCCTTATTGAAAACGTAGAAGGAATCGATCACAAATCTGAAAATAACAAGAATCAGGAGGTTGAAGATACCCTACGAGCTAGAACTAGATAGAGTGAGCTCATCTATCAAAATGCAATAAAGCTACGAAGATGATAATGACCCGCACACTATTACACATTAAAGAGAAGAAGCATAATAGGCTAATGGGAATTAGAAATCATGATGTCACATCAAGCGAAGAAAGCGTATAATAAGTTCATCGCCACCGCTTTACATGCAAGAGTCGATCGTTATTAACGAGCCTCCATAAATCGATTTCCAGATAACAGAACGCGGCTATGCATGCATACTCGAACACCCATAGCGTAAACAAAGACAAAACGAGTATATTCCCTAAAAAATTTTTGGAAATAAAGAGATTGATATGCTTAAATTGATAATTCATATACAGCCCAAAATGACCTTCCTGTATATTGCCTACTTTCTACTATGTAACATATGTTTTGTTCTTAATGTGCACTTCCTGAATATACATTTGATTTTTTACCTACCTACCAATTTAAAATGTATCGTAGTTTATTGATGTTCGTGGCAACACCTAGGCCCTGTCTGAAAACCAGCGCCGCACCGCACCGTACACAAGACTGGTGCAGCTTATGCTGAGTGAGGGACCTATTTGATCCCACACAACACATATTGAGGCCTAAATACCTACTAGTTATTTATCTACTTGATTTATTTATAACTTTTAATCTTTTCCTTAATATTTTCTTATGTTTTGTCTTTATGGTAATTTGTTTCACGTGCTTAATTTTATGTTGTGTTCTTTGGAGAAAAATAAATATAATTTTCTTCTTTCTTTCTTGCTTACGGTTGACATAAAAACAACTTAGCTGTCTTATGCGCTCTACAGTACGTTTTTGCTTTGATTGCAATGTAATTGAGGGGTGATACGATTTGTAGTGCATTAACCTAAATTTCTCTACATGTATCGTATTGAGCGACTATTTGCATTCCAGAAGCAGTTGGCAGTTGGCTAATGATTGCGTTAATTATCTATGTGAAACTAGATATGGTTGTTGTTGCGTTGATGTTTACACTAGCTAGCTTATTGGCTCAGGGGTCTGCGTGACACAGTTAAAATATTGAAGAGATTTTAATTATGTTTTGTTCTTGACATAACTATGAATAGTTTGGCTTGAATAAATGATTATTAAATTTTCCAGGTAAAAATAGCTTCAATAGTGAGAGTTATATTAAACCCAATAAACAAACTACGATAAATAAACAAATACCAGTACTGCGATCACCAATCCGCCTGCCAAGCGTGGTGATTAAGACAAATCCCCCCATTACATTCTATGAGGGAGGGCTCGTCCAGCAGTGGACGTCTAAAAGCGGCTGATGATGATGAAACAAACTACGGAAACACAAAAACAACTGGTCTCAAGAATTCTAAATATTTTACTAAAGAAGGTACTCTTTATGACATGAAGTTTGATTTCTACACTCATCATGATGAAGCTCAAGTAAAGTCGATCGCACATGTGGGTTGCGACTGCGAGACAGCGCCATGCTCTGAATCACTATTGGTAAACAAACATGTGCATAATTTGACGGGGGTGGAGGAAATATACTTGATGAGAAACGATTTCTCTTATCGTATGATTCATTAGATATGTCTGCAAGGTCTGTTGCAACGCACAAGCAAGGGACAAAAGTACACAAGTATATTAATCTTTTTTAAAATAAACAAGTGGCATTCAAATTTGTCTCAAGTTCTTATTTGGATCAATTTGCATAAAGGAAGCACAGCGCGATGTGAATCCATCCACGATTACTACGATTCATATTTTTCCAAGCAACAGCCAACTTCTGGAAGACCAAGAAATACCCAGTGACACGCACGAAAGAAGGTTGGATCAAACTCATTGAAAAAGTGACTGTTGTTTATGTACTGTTTTCATCACAAGCGTGCATGCTATCGCTATCTGCAATGTATTGATTTTCTCTGACAAGGTTAATCTCATGAGACCTCGTTGCATAAGATAGCAACTGATAAAATTAAAAATAAAGATCAGATTTTTGCCGTCGTTACGATAAAACACACAATGATAACAAAATAATCTAGAAGAAACTAACAAAATATTTAAACGGTATGAATAATAATTTAAACGATGGTTAAAGATAAATTACTTAAATGAAGGAGAGCCCAAGCTGATGATGAATAGGAGACAAAGATTAGGATGTGACAAATGAAAGTATAGTAAACGCTCCCTAAACTACCATAATATTGAATAGACTAATATATAAAACGATATTAAAAGCCCAATACGCCACAATGTAATAATTTCTACATCGACACACCCAGTCGGACGATGAACTATTGGATATAACAGTATTACACACATTGCCAGTGCCATTAAAACAGGACTGAAATTATTATACGGCGAGTCCTGGGGGAGAGACGATTTATGGTGCTATTTAGTAAAAAGAAGTTCAATTTGATGGATGTAAAATGATTTAATTATTCAAGTTATTCGATTTAAATATAAATGATAAGACTCATAATTTGGGTTCTCTTAAGATTTCGTAAAAGTTCTAAAACAAAATGACCAAGCAAAAGGACGTTAGCATAACAATATATTTATTTCTAATAATGTATACGCAAAGACAGAAACAAGAAGATACCTAACCTTGAAATAAATTCAAGTCAGGTATAAAAAAAACTTCTGAATCAATAACCAAAGCATAAACAAGTGGAAAGATGTGACTTAACAATAAAAATTCATTCCGTCGCCTTAAAATTTTTAAACCTTCCAAAGAGATTCTTATCGAACCGACATGCAATGACAATTAGAATTCTTTGGAATCCATCATGGAGTATGTTAAGCCATCCAAATCAGCTGGTATTCTGGAGCGGAGCCAGTGTCGAGGCGCCGCCGGCGAGCCAGCCAGCAGACTTGCGCATTGCGACCGTAAACATATTGTATTGACAACCTACAGGTTATAAAAGCTTTATCAGATGTATAGTTAGCTTATCCGCAGTTTCAATATCATTATCATCAGCCGTTAGACGTCTACTGCTGGACAAATCCTCTCGCATAGAATGCAATGGGGGGATTTGCCATAACCACCACGATTGGTGAGCTCCAATATACTTATAACAAATAAGAAAGCAAGACTAAGAAAGAACCAGTGGCACAGAGACAAGCGAACAATATAAGTGAGAAAGTAAAATTTCAGAACTGAAGATGAAGTTGGTGATTACTGATTATAGAAGTGACAAAGAGAAGTATAGAAGCGTCTTTGCTTGTGATCCGCCAACCTTGGCAACTATCAAGGCAAATAATACTACTTATATTTATAACATCAAGGCTTCAAGTGAAGCCAGTGGACAGATGTCTCCTTCGAATACTGTTAATTAGTTTAATACAACCACTACGGAAAATTAAAATGTCGAAAGAAACAGTCCCGATACATTTTTTAGGTTGCAGATATAAAGCTATTTTAATTGTGGACGTCAGAACATAACAGTTAAGGTTCCCACGTACACCGCGTCAAACTCTTCAGCTGAATTACACTCTTAATTAATTAATTATTATCTCAATTAACCTCTCCCTAATTTTTTTATAGTTCATCAAAAGTCTAAAAACATTTAATGATTACGTTTTTTCATTCCGTCAGGCTCTAATTTCATTTTAAATTAAAAACCACAAGCCAGATCTTCATAACATTTTTAGATATAAGAGGATAATAACTGTCAAGGTACGCAGTTTTCTAGATTTTTACGGTGTACGTGAGAACCTTAACTACGGCCACTTTGGGCATGTTAAATGCTTCATTGCTCTTCTCTCTTTCCAGTTATACCCGCGCGTCCAAAAACTCCTAGGAGAGGAGGTTTTGTTATATTTTCATTGGATGGGTCGGAAAACAATAAATAAACAAGGCTAATCCTATCTTTTTCACCACGTTCTTAATAAAATAGTCAGCTCCTTCGTATGACGCCATGATACGCCATTTGTTATCGAAGCCGACGGCACCGTGGCAGTTGCGTCAGTCAGTATGAATAATGATGAACTTTCATTGCTAAAACGTTGGTTTGTCATCAATCAGGAGTTCACGCACGACCATCATCGAACATAATAATTCTTCTATTAGTACAGAAGTGGTAAATCCACACTAGAGATCTAAAGGGCAAATAAAATGAGCAGCACCATTTTCCGGTGTCCTTCAAGGTTACTCTGAGACCGCTACTCTTTATGTTATCTAACAGATCGATAGAATGCATTCGATTGACTCACTTCCGCAAACCTTTACCATAACTAAGCTTATAATTTGTCTCACACAGACAAAGCATTGCTTTCACAATTGCGTACCTAACTACAAGCGGGATACGACACAGGACGATATCCAATACATCAAAACCAAACAGTACCTCGTTACAAAATACTCCTGCCTCAATTACAAAAGATAATACTGAAAAAACGTATACAACTAAGCCTGTTAAACTAAGCTAGGGTATTGCAGATAAATCGCGAATGGAAGACGTCACTGATGATCCTGCTAATCACTCATTACAGCTTTACCACTAGGCCGACAGTTCGACATCCAAGAAGAATAAAAACGGCGACACAAAAGCACAAGCACTAAACAAATCTCAACGAAATTAACGACAAAGTTAAAAACGCGAAATAATTTTCACTGAAGACTCCGACAATTTTCCTTGCGCGGGGAAGGAAAATGTGGATTTGTTTTTGTTAATATTGTACGCGGATCGATCCATCCGGGTAGTTGTCCGGGCCACGCCGGCGAGGCGACTGGAAGGATCGACCGCGCCAACCCTGGGGGAGGCTGCGTATGTGCGCACGCAGCACAAGCAATAAGTTCCTCCACTACAGAGACATACAGTCTTTTTTCCCTTGCAGAATTTGGCATCAACTAACAAACACCAGCAATTACCAAAACGTCATCAAGTAAATATGCGCACATTCAAAAAACAGCTTTATCAGACAGCGTGAAGTGACAAATTAGTTTAACGAAGAATAATAAGGGGAAGCTAGGGATGAGGCGCGGTCGCAGCGACTTGAATGGGGGTATAATGGGAGGGAGGGCGTTGTTTCGTGTAGAAGACTGTTACCGGGCGCTTTCATTAAACTCACTTTGTTATCGCCGATAGAGTCATCTGTATATCGCTTGTATGACACTAAAGGGACCGCTTGTTTTCGTGACAAGCAATTGGAAATAATTAATGCAGAGGAAACTAAACAGATATGGAACCCACAGGGGTTTTTGCGTGACGCTCAGAGTTGTAGCTCTCGCAAAATGGATTACGTGTTGGACGAAACAATAATACTAAAGTTTTTTCTGCATCAACTATGCACACTAACTTTTAAACCAATAAAATCTATCATAGAGATACTAAACTTCTCCAGACATTTACAGACGGATACTGAAAAATATACTGCACCGTAGTGTCCGGCCTGAGAATAGACTCTCCTTTTTCTCCCGTGGATGTAGTAAAAGCCTTACTTATGGATAATACCAGAGGATATTAACACCAAACTGCGATCAGCAAACCGCCAGGCAAGCGTGGTGATTATGACAAATCCCCCCATTGTATTCAATGGGGGAGGTCTCGTTCAGCAGTGGACGTAAACAGGCTGGTGATGATGATGATTGAAAAATACTGCATTGTAAATTCTGCAGCGCTTACTGACTGCAGTGAGGCGAGGTTTGAGGGTAAATGTGAAAACCAGTATGTGTACTGTGCAAGTGTGTATCTTTCCTAGTGGGTGCGGATCGATACCGACTTGATTATCGTAGCACGGATCACAGGATAAACAAACACTTGCAGACTATACGGTTTCCTAAGCAAATAACTGCCAAGGTTGTGGCGGCGAAGCCTTCGTAGCGTGAAATAGGCCAACGTTAGTCATTATAATATCAATCCCAGTTGGTTTAACAAAATGAGGTACGCCTGGAAAACCCCTGAGAAACAAAAGCTTAATTTAAAATGTACTCTTATAGGATCACTTTCTTGTCCGTCTGTATGTCTGTATGTCTGTCAAAACCCTTTTTCTTAAATGGTATCAATTTTAAATTTGTAGGTCTCTATGAGCTTATAGTGCTGTACAAAATTCAAGCTTCTAACTCAATGCAGAGGTATTATTATGGTAATCAATGTCTAATTATTGTATAAAAATCGCGTAAATGAAAAGCCTTTAGGTTACTTTCAATTTCCTCACAATTCTGAAATTTGGAATGCAAGGAGGCTTTGTGACACAAACAAAGGAAAAGTATAAACTTTAGGAATTTCGACTTTTTTACCCCTAAAAATAGGCTGAAACTCGAAAAGAGCTAAGACAATTTTAAAATAAATTACGGAGAGCTACATCAAGCTACAACATTAGCAGTTAAGAGTTGTAACAATATTATTTTCAAGAACTTGACCACATTTTAAACGAAATTAATATCGACTTGATGAAAGTTCTATTTGGAATCTGGACGTAACGTAAAGTCGGACATTTTAGGGAGTGTACTGTCCTGAATTCAAAGCCGACCTCATAAAGATACGTATTATGGGTGGGGTGTGAAATGACGGCCTGAATCGCTGGTATATTAGCATTATTTGAATGAAACACTAAAATTGAATTTTATTGATGTAATAGAACAAGATAAATATATTGAATAAGACACAGCAAAATGCTAATAACAACTTTAAAAATTAAGGACTTTAATAATAATATCTAAGGACTAGTGCCGAGGTGTGTCCGGCCTAAGAATATACCCCTCCTTCTCCTCCCGTGGATGTAGTAAAAACCTTACTAAGGGATTACACCAGGGGATGGGCAGCTGCAACCGCCTGATTACTTAACACCAAACTGCGATCACCAACCAGCCTGCTAATCGTGGTGATTATGGTAAATCCCCCCATTGAAACCAATGGGAGAGGCCACGTCCAGACGTAAAAAGGCTAGTGAAAGAAGGGACTATTTAAGCACAGCAATTTCACTGAAAATCGACAAAATCTCCTTGTCCGTAAAGGTGATAAAAGAATAGAACTAAAAAGAGACCACACTATCATCCGCAGCAATTACACTATAGTAAACATTAAAAAACTTTAAATAAGAAAAGTAAAAAAAAATAATAGCCATTGAAAGCCGGTGACGCACTTTTACCCTGATAAAGCAGTTTGAAGGAAAACCACAAACTACGAACCAATGATAGCTAATATTAAAACAACAGATAGCAATAATATATTCACATCATGACATACCGAAGGAAGCGGCCACCATTGAATACAAATGTAGGAAAAATTTATAATATCGTATACATAGAAATGGGCTTTGTTTTGAGGTAGTGCAATGTAACGCATTATTGTAGTTGGCATTTTTGAATGAAAACCTTATGCTAAGATGTTATGATGCCAAATGGCATATGAGGAAAGTAGAAGTTATACCTAAATACGTTCAAATATTTGTTCATCATCAAAATTGTCGTAAGTTTCAATGAGTAAGACTCGAGAAATTGTCATGACAGTAAGCTTGTGTTTTATTCGTCTTTGAGAGAGGTTTAAATATGGATAGTTGAGTCACGAAGAAGCTAATTTGAAGCAAAATAATGTCTGTAACTGTATGCACACTTGTTGGAGTTAGAACTTAAGAACAATAACATACATTTTTAGTCTGAAATCCTGGAAGAGAAACCAATAAGTCACGTAACCTCTCGACCCAACAGTCACCTGCTAACATAATCGATACTTATAAACAGAGTACAAACCGCACAGCCCGTGGGCACGTGGCATAGCCGGCATTCGGCACGTGAGAACTATACACGTTATGGAAAGGGGAGGATTTGAATAGAGGGGAAGCTTTAATTGTTCGGCTAATTGAGTATGAATGCCATTCCCGTTTCTTTGGCAAGGTTTTGTTTAAATATTTGTATCGGAAGACTGTGGACAAGGGTATTATGATTCAATCCACAACCAACGGACCGAAAGACCTACCTGAAAACCAAATTTTTTACAGTAATATTTTTCATGCTGTCTGCCGCAAAGTAGTAGTGCTCGCAATGCTGTGTTTCGTACGGGTACGGACGGTACGGGTGCCGATGAAGTTACAGGCACATGTCAAATACGGTTGTAAAAGTCCGATGCTGTAACTAATCAACAATCGAACAGCTCCTCAGAACATTCCCCGTTAAAAATCGTATAAGACGCTAAGCGCACCAATATCTCGAAGATCCTGAGTGATTTTGTGTGCATCGACAATCCTAACATCTCTGGGCTCCAAGTATGGATCTATCGATAAAATTTGACATTAAAATTCGACAAAACAGACTATTATTACGACGTTATTAGTCCCGTTTTGTTAGATTCGATTCTGAGATCTAGTCCTGCGTTGTGAGGGTTGCAGTTGCTGGTACTTCGGTGCACCATTCCAGATGTGAGAGCAGTACTCCACGTGGGGCCGGACCAGTGTTTTTAAAGCGTAAATCGTTGTTGCCCCGGCTTGAAGTACCGCTTAGACCTGTTGACTACACCGAGTGCTTTGTATTCAAGAGCAACTTTGCTTTCCAAATGACTCCTAAATTTACTGTACTTCGCTAGAAATGTAGACCCCAGATTCGAGCGCCTATTCGAGATTCCGACCCTTCCTGGGTACGTAATATTTTGAAATTGCGGGGCAATGATAAATTGAGCCTTTTGGAGGTATAGACTTAGATCTTGATGGGGTTAAACTGGATCAAATTTTGTCAAACAGATTCTGAGACCAACTCGAGCTCTGAACCTCATACAAGACCCAACAAAGAACCCTATATTTTTCAAATAAGCAACGTTGCAAAACGTTTCCCCCTCATTTATTCTACCCACGACAAAGCGCGATGCACATCTTATTACCGTCGCAGATAACTTAGTTACAGGCGCAATGTTTCGCAAGGGGAGTTTTAATCCATAGATAGACGATGAAAATGTAATGAATGGGGAGTCCACAGATACCGTAGTTGATGATAGGGTAGATGATTATTGATGTTGGGAGAAATCGTTACTTGAAATTAATAAAGGTAGCTTCTTGATTTGGACAGATTAAGCTTTTATATGAGTTATCATTAGTTCAATCAAATATTTTGAATGAATGTTCAACTTTAATAAAGTTTTCAAACAAAATAATACCTAATTAAAAGTAAATAATTTCTGTTATTTGTACCCGTTCTCAATTTTTAATTTCGTAGAGAGCTATTGCAGGCGCAATAGCTTTGCAGTGGCAATTTTCTTGAATGCACATAACTTAGCACGGAAAGCAGAACCACCCTAAAGTCATGCTTTGTTGCAGCTACAATGTTATAACTCGATTGATATTATCATTGTTACGTGCCGTGGTGTGTCCGGATTAAAAATAGACGCCTTCGTCTCCTCCCGTGGATGAGGTAAACGCCGACTAAGGGACACTAGGGGACGGGCAGCAGCATCTACCTTAATACCAATCCGCCTGCCAAGCGTGGTGATTATGGCAAATCCCCCCAATTGAATTCAATGGGGGAGGCCTTGTCCAGCGGTGGACCTCAAGCGCCTGATGATGATGACTCCTATGTCAAGTCAAGCTTTTCTTCAGCCAGCAAACTTCAAAGTAATTATGCATAGTGATTAGTGTCAATTTTGTCTTGCCCCGTTATTTTATAACATTGGATTGGAGATAAGCAAATATATGCAGATGTATCAAGAATGCTCAAAAACTCGACATCACAGAACTATTATACAGTTAACTGATAACATCCAACAGTCACATACGTAGTCCTAATCCCACACTATGATTCCCTGTGTCTTGGGTATCAGGAACTAAGAGTACCAACAAACATTTGTCCAGCAGCGGAAATCGAACCCTTGCAACCTTTTGAACCTCAGCCGGCTACTCGGGCTTATTCCACTTTCACCCCCTAAAAATCCCGTTAGGGGGGAAAAGTGAAATCTAAAAAAAAACTACAATTCCCCCCTGATAATCTCCCTTAAGGGGGAAAACTGGAATTTGAAAGGTTCGACCGTGTACTAAATTAATTCATTCATTTGTCCACTGATCCAAACTCTACACAAATCACTAGGGATTCCCGCACAGTACAAAACGGTATTGGGTGGTATTGGTAAACGGATGGTATCGATCGATCCTGCTATTAGCACCCTTGCCGTGATATATCGGGAACTATTCAAAGGCATCCCTGTGGGTAATGGCATGCATGATCTATTGTGGTTGACGGGTTTTATGGAATATCCGAGATTGCGTCAATTTGTTAGATGAGTTTTAAAATTTGGCAAGGGAATATTTTGAAGGGTGTTCTCTCAAGCTTTTATTTATTTTGATGTTCATATCAATCTTACTAACATGGGGTGTAAATCAGCATGGTAGGTCTACCATGAGTTTCACAACTATACTCGATAGCGACTGTAGTACTGTGTATGAAAATGTATGATGATGTAATGTATGACATCCAGCAGTGGATGTCTACGTTGAAGAAGAAGAACATACATTAGATACATACTATTTTTTACCGACTTCACAAAAAGGAGGAAGTTCTCAATACAGTTGTTTTTTTTTTTTTTAATGTTTGTTACCTCATATCTCCGGCGTTTATAAACCGATTTGGAAAATTCTTTTTTTATTTGAATAGATAAACTTCCAGATTTGCCCTATTTTTTTCAGAATCCAGTTCTGATGATGGAATCCATGAGGAATCGAGGGAACTCCTCAAATATTGTAGGCATACATATAGCTATTTTGATATTTTCAGCAACAAATCAAGCATTTGCATTCAGAAAGTATCATAACCCTTTCACCACTATGGTTCTCTCATAATATTTTTTTCATCCAAATATTTAGTCGAATACAATGGCGAAAGTCGGTTTTTTAAATGAAAAGTTATTAAATGAAAAGTTATTTATAGATCCCATGGAAAAGAAACAGATTACGTCAGTCAAATTGCAATAATACAAAATGCCAGTCAAAAGTTCAACACCCCCGTAATCGCGTACAAAAAGCTAAGGCGCTTTGCCCACAAGGATGCAATTACTCAAGTGTAGGTCGGGAATTGAACCCCCGCTATCGATTGGAGGGCAGACGGAGGAAAGTTATACACGGTACGTGGCCAAACATGGTACTAGTTTTGTATCTTGGATTTGAGGATAAAGCTGATGGATTAAGTGGAGGTTACCTTACGCTCTTTTGGTACGCGAACGAAATTTGCTTCCAAGGCTATTATTTAATCAAACTCCATGAAACTTTGTACACATGATCTGAGGCCCAATTCTCTAATTTAAAAACATTCAATTCGCAGTATAATCTCGTCTCAGTCGCACTGTCACGTATACTTAACGTACCGTAACCGTAACGTTACGTAACTATTACTTAATCTTCGCGTTTCTTGCGAAGAATATGTAATAGTTACTATACGAAACAGTGCGACTGGCACGAGATTATATTGTGACTGGATAGTTTTTAATTAGAGAATTGGGCCTCAGTACACTAGTATCTAGACCCGTGGTGCGTTAGTTTTTTTATAAAATTATAATTGGTTACCAAATCATAAATTTAAAAAAACGTTCCGTCTATTACCGGTGACCTCCTCTTAATATGTGTGTGTGGACTGTGTCATCAACATCATCACCATCATCATCAGTCTACAGAAGCCTGCCTCCCATAGAGAATGCCACGTAGAACGGTCTCGGGCCGACTTCCTCGACATTTACAATGTCTTTGGTGTATCGACTTTGGACTGGATATGGGGTATTGTTTTATAAAGCGCGGCGGGCGAGTAGCCGGCTGAGACGCATGAGGTGCAGGTTCGATTCCCGCTGTGGGACAAATATTAGCCGTACTGCAAATATTTGTTCCAGGTCTGGGTGTTGTGGCACCATGGTACACGTAGTTCCTGATACCCACGACACAGGGAAACCTAGTGTGGGATCAGGACTATGTATGTGACTGTTGGGTGTTATGTTAATGGGAAATGTTATGTACCGTGGGTTTCCGGTTTGTTCAGTCACTATAGGTAGGTATGCTTTGTTACCTGGCCCGACCATCTGCTATGCTAAATGTCTTGCTATACAACTACACTACACTGCAGCAGCAGACCAGCACCTCAATTATAGTAATGTATAATTATAAATTCATTAATGTATTATAGTAATTATGTGGGGCTGATATCACTAACAGAGATGAAGCGACACTAACCTTTCAATACCAGACGTTAGGCGATCCATCGAAGCGCCTTGGAGTCACTACTACGCCACAGCCGCCGTCAAAGATTTTCTGTTATAAAAAAAGTTATCGTTTAGGCTTATTTCAACCTACTATTTCGTTCACTGACGCCGTGTTGGCATTGTGGGAAGTACCCCAACTTCAAATCCGAAAGTCGTGGGTTCGATTTCCAATCCGAAAGTCGTGATTGATTTATATGCGAGTCAACAATCTGAAGAAAATCAGAACGAAAACAAGAAGAGAGCTGCATAATCAAGCCACATTCATGTTGATGAGTCTTTAGTGACATAACCACCAATAAGTAGCATAGTTCATTTTGGGTATCTATATTATAATTAGTTTTTTTAAGGGTACGGGTGCCGGTGAAATTACATGCACATGAGACTTTTCATCTTTGTTACAGGCGTTCATAGGTTACGGTAACTGCTTTCCATCTGATGGGCCGTAAGCTTGTCTGCTTGACAAGTAGCATAAAAAAAAAAATGTTATCTATGAAATAATAATAATTTAAAATATACATACACTAGTAACATTAACATAATAATTAGTAATGTAATTACCTACATTAAAATAAATCAATAAATTAAGTTCGAGGAAGTCCGAGGCTTTCCTCATAAATATAATGGGGGGAATTGCCATGATCACCACGCTTGGCAGGCGGTTGGTGATCGCAGTACTCATGTTGAGTACTCAGGTGGATGCTGCTGCCCTGGTGTAATGCCTTCGGCTTTTACGACATCCACGGAAGAAGATGGAGGGGACACACCACGGCAGGCCGGACAAACCACAGCCAATCAATATATGTAATAATTCAATAACATTACTTCAAACCCCAATAAATCAATCAATTAAGTACCCAACATAAAAAACAATAACTCAATAATCAATTAAACTGATAAGTTACATAAATAAGTAGGTAGGTACTTAAAAATAATAATATAAGTACCTTTTATATTATATGTATTTAGGATAAATTATGTAATGTAAAATCGAAAACTACACTTATGCAAAACAGTATTTTTTGTATGGCTACAAAAATCTTTAATAAGGTACCAGAGAGCATAAAAGATAATGACACTGTACGTTTTAAAAATAAGCTAAAGGCACAAACTAATGCTTGAGAAATGTTACTACACAGTGACAGAGTTTTTAACGGATGACCTGAGGCCCAATTCTCTAAGTTATTTTTAAACTACACTGAAAGTTAACCGAATCGAGACTGAATTGTAAACTGACAGAAAGTTGAATTTCTGGTCCCTCATAAATAATAATTTAGTCTAATATACAGGGTGTCCCACGGATATGCCACATGGATGGCATACCTTGAATATTGTAGATGGAACATTTTAGTGAAAGAAGACATTATTAGAATTTAAACTGCATTCATAGATTTTTAAATAATTCCATGGTTGAACCGGGAATCGAACCCGTTACACGTGAAACATAATCAGCCTGTAGCTTTATCATACCGATCGAAAGGCTTCATCATAAGGATTATTTTTAGCTAAATAACATAGTGTCAGAAATAAAAGAAAGACCATGAATTTTACCCACCCAAACATGAATGAATGTTAATATTTTGGTGGACTTACCGGGATCGCTGCCGGCGGGGGAGGGGGCGGGTAGCGGGGCGCGCTTACTGCGCACCTACGCCTTCTGCCCCCGCCTGAGTACATACAAACATTAAATTATTTGGAAACTTTCGTAAACATCTATCTATCTATTACGAGTAAATCACCGGTTTAACTTAGGTAGAGTGCGTCTTGTTCAAAACTGAACGCCCCAGTTTCATTACTTCAAAATAAAATCCTCCTAAAATAGGACAACCTCTGTGGCGAGGCGGGCGAGTAGCCGGCTGAGATGCGAGATGTAGTGGGTTCGATTCCCGCTGCGGTACAAATGTTTGCATGATCTGCAAATATTTGTTCCGGGTCTGGGTGTTATCGCATGTACAGTCTTATAAGTTGCGTGATAAATATATATTTTTATATATCTATACAAATTACAACTCCTGCAACTTGTACTGCCACAGTACCATGGTACTCGTAGTTCCTGATAACCACGACACAGGAGTGTGTATATGTGACTGTTGGGTTGTTATGTTATGAAATCTTTATGGCCAAATATATATCAAATAAAAAATAAAAATGCATCCGAATGAGAACCTCCTCCTTGGTTAAAATTGCAAACAGAATTTTATCACATCTACAAATAACCACTGCTAGTTATCATATTTATTTTCTCAAGTTATCAAAGCCCGTTCCTACTGCCAAGCACAACACCATTAAAAATTACCACACATTTAGTTACATTTAAAAATACACAAATTTGTATTTTCTTAACGCACGGCGACTTCCGCCGGCTTTAATTAAGTCTGCCCATCATCCATCACATCGGAACTCTCCTACAAAATTATTCATAAAACTAAAAATATATAAAGCTCGGGCTATTTCTGTTGATTGATGAAACTTTGAATTTATTTTTAATTAGTTTTTCAACTAACCCTCTATTTGTTTGGGACATCATTTAGTTTGGCAAGGAAGGACTTTCTTATTCATAGTTAGGCTTCTGATATGTAAACCTACATGGTGATAAAGATATTAACCTCCTAGCTCATTAAACATAAGGAAAGTTGACCATAATCAATAGTCTTGGCAGGCAGATTAGTGATTGCAATATTGGTGATAAGTACTCAGGTGGATGCTGCTGCTCTTGCTGGTGTAATCCCTTGGTCAGCTTTTACAACATCAACGGGAGGACACAGTAGGGTAGGGTTATATCTATTAGTTCTGGAATTTAGATTAGTGTTAGTTTAGGAAGATTGATATATTCTAGGGCTCAACTTTCCAATAGCAACTGTGAGCTAGGAAGTTCAAACTTTTATCACATGTACATGAAACCAATCGTTTCGAAGATATTTATTTTTTGAAATCGCTAACCCAACGCCATGTTTCCGTGGTATTTGACTTTTTTACAACAAATGATAGATGGTACAGTTTTGATAGTTCGGATCATGACTTTTCTTCTTTTGACAATGAGAGTGACCGATAAATGGTATATTTTGAATCTTTCCAGGCTACATGCTATTTTCTTAGAAATATTCTTGAAAATTGTAGGTAGATAATAGGTTAATTATTTATTTTTGAGAATGAGAATTTGTTGTTATTATCAGCTCTCAGAACAATATTCTAATTTAAAAAATGATAATATACAGATAAAGCTTCATGTCCTAACCTTTAGCGCAATAGTTGCAATTCTATTGGAGATAAGACACAAATTCTTACTTACTACGATAGTTGAGACTACCAAAAGGGCAAATTAGATAAGGAACGCAAGATGTTAGATCTTGGTACAAATTGAAGGTAGGAAAATAATTAAAATTGATCGAACCAGAATCTTACCTACACATATCTTCTGCCCTAATACATTTCTGATTGACACCAAAGAATTGGTAATAGCGAACATGACCTTAGAGCATACACCAGAGCTTTATAAGCTTACAAGAAAAATAAGAAAAACATTCTTTACGTTTTGTCGGTATGAACTTTGTCTAATATTTCTAACAAAAATTTACAATTGGGCTATTTCGTGGGAAGTAAATCGTAAATTGTTCAAGCTGCTTACCATTTTCTTAGTGTTCGCTATCGGTTACACTTTTAGTTGCAAAATATCAACAAAATATCACAACAAACCATCCACCTACGAACGAACGCCGTTTGCAAAGTTTAAGAGACAGTGTTGTTCTTCCATATTTTCTAACAAGCTGTAAATTTTTCATCGATATCGATGAACTATGCAGAAGAGTTTCAATTCAGTCGATCGAGCGAAGCGAGTTCCTTTAGTTATTTGGTTGAATTGGGTATTAATGTTGTCTGAGGAAAACGATTACACGTTTTGGAATAGTAATTTATCACATATTTTATAAGCTAAGGTTTAATTATAAAAATATGTTCCTTCATTGTATTTTTCTAACGAATCCTTTTTTATTGATATGTCACATGGTGTGTTTGACCCAAGTTTTTAATTTGAATTTTCTGGTTTGCTGCCCAAAATTAACCCCCGAAATCAGAGTTCGTTGAGTTTTACTCTGTATACGTACCAAATTTAAACTTTTTTGGTCTAAAATCAGGAGAAAATAGGCTGTGTCAGACAGACAGACAGACACCTGAGTGATCGTTTATTAATACTGTTTCCTCAAAAATGACTAAATTTTTATGTAATTTTATGTAAGTACTTGATGGGTCTGTAATCTGCGCCTGTAATTAAGAGAAAGCTTTCTTTATTTAACTGCGCTTATATTTGGGTATGTTTGTGTTCCCGTTGTTGGTTGTTTTAATTAACAAAACACATGTTTTATTTAGTAGCCTGTTCAATTATTGATCTAAAGGGGTCTTAAACGCTTATTTACCTCTTTTATTTACTTTTCTGACGTTAAGACTATTTAATATTCGTGTGTGGTGAAACACAGGTCTGACTAAATTTATAAACAAACAGATTTGCTAATATAACTTTTGAAACTATCATGGTTATTAACATAATTATCACTAGAAACGGGATATTTACCATGATTTTTGAGTTTTGTTGATTCCCGATATTTCGGCACAATTTCATGCGCCATGATCACGGGTAAACTGAAGTCTTTGCGAGTAGATTTTTATTGTTATAGGTAGCCGTAACGATCTACCCTCTTTCTCACTCTTTTATTACGAACACCCCTACCATCAGTTTCGTTGCCACACTTAACTCCATCTCGACACACCACACTAACGGTATCCGGACGAGCAACTGGTACCACACAATTTTTCCGATTGCTACACATTCTCACCACAGGATTCCAGACTCCAGACAATTGAAAACCATCTTTTCTATTGAAATTCCTGTGTTTAGTAATCTCAATTGCCTCTTGTACCAGTCTTGGTATGTAATGCCGCTCTGTTGAGATTACCTGTGGATTGTGTAGGTCAATCCATGGCGCATGAAATTGTGCCGAAATATCGGGAATCAACAAAACTCAAAAATCATGGTAAATATCCCGTTTCTAGTGATAATTAGATTTGCTAATACTTTTTATTTTATCGATAAAACTCATTATAGAACCGAATCACTATGATATAGGCTACTCTATGGTATAGACTTTCTGTCGACCACAGGTTGTATCTCAGAGCTGTATACGGAAGAATGAATGTAGATTATTCTTCTTCTTCTTTTAATTATGGCTTCTGTGGCTTTAGCTGCCACAATTTTGCCAATGTCGATGTAGATTATTCTTCCATGATCTAATTTGCCTCAGATATTTGCTCTGAGAGTGTAGTGTAGAGGAAGATAGTTTCTCTGAGGTTATAATTGTATTGTCTATGTTCAGAATAATGACTGAAGCATCTTTATTCTGAGTCTAAATATGGTTTAAATAAGCCAAACCTTAGAGAATTTTAAAGTACTAATTAACTAAGAGCCAAACGAGCAAGTGATTCGTGGATGAATGCAGTGCTGGTGGGGATCGCAGTGCTTCAGTCCTTATTCTAAGGGATCGCAGCTTAATTTTATTTAATTTAGGCAACACTAACCAGTTTTTTTCTGTCATGTCAAATCAAAGTCAAAACTCAAAATAGTCAAAAAGATAAATAATTTCATTCGGGTCTAAAAACTTGGAATTTATCTAAAATACTGAATTATATTATCAAATAAGGTAAAATTGGATCACAGCTGGCTGTCTTATATAAGTAGACCAATAGTTTTTGTGAAATATCATATAAGTTTTCAGTCGTGATGTAAGATACGGTATTTCTCATATTTTGTCGGTATTTCTGTAATGTATTCGATTATAAATGATTCCTAAACATCAGGTTTATGTCTTCTTGTGATTTAAAATTACATTTATTTATGTGATGGTTCTAGATGTTGAAATTCAGCGGATCAATAATTTGGAGGTTAGGTACAAGGGGATCACTTCGCAAGTATTCTAGCTCCACTGCTTCTGTGGTGATGAAAGACAAGATAGACCTGACCAGGAATGTACCAGGCACAATTCCTAAAACAAGTGTTGAAGCAAAAGACAGTCCAGGTATATATTTTTAGTAGTTTTATGGTGGCCTTGCAATAGTACTTTGGTTGAAACTAAATGTTGAAATGTTTTGTCCAGGAATTCTCTTAAACTTACGGAAGCAATGTTTCAAGTCAAGCTAGATACCGGAAACTGCCTCCAATGATAATTATTAGACATAGACAGTAGAGCTCTTTAATGTCATCGATTTATATTGCACTTGCTTGCTCAGGGTCTTTATTAAGTTCGCACCACAAGTGATTCAAACCGCTGCGCGAAAAACCCAAGCACTGTTTCTGAATGGGCCCAGCACACTGCGGTGCGAATAGGCCAAACCTTTCTTTGAATTAGTCAATTCATATTGCAGAGAGTAACAATGCAGTTTTCTTTTTGAATTGAAACCTCTTTGGTTAGTCTCCAAATAAAGCTTAAAATCTCTTAGCTGACCTGCCCGCAATTATTAGAAAAAGATAATTCTCTAATACAGATACTTTATAAAATCTGTTCAACATAAGCAAATCTAAAGACTTTAACTTTCAGGCTTAGTAGCAGCTGCATTCGCATCCCTGAATTCACCAGAGAGTGATGATAGACAGCCGAGCCCTAAATCTATCAAACAGACTCGGACTCAGCAGATTGACAGTCAGATCTCAAAGGCGAGTGATGTCAATAGTCTCCTGGTTGTAGCGGAAATGCCTGTGGTTTCTAGGAGGCACGCTCTGAAAGTAAGTAGATCGGTAGTGGTAATTCTGGCTGATGATGGTATCTTAATAGAGATCTTGGAGCATCAAGTCAAGACTAACTATGTTTGGAGTTGATTGATCATTGTTCCTAAGGCTTTGCTAGAATTAACAATACCTCATATTTTGTTGTTTAGTTATGCAACATCATGACAATACATAACATTGTTCCATACTCATAAAAATATATTGTATCCTAGTGATGTTACATAGTCTAACAAAAGGTGAAGCTGTGGTGATTCTCGAAAATTGTACCTAATTTGCATTTGATAGTTAAACTCCAAACAAAAAAAGTTAAAAAACAAAAAAAAGGTGGTCACCAAACACAGATGAAAAAGTATCACATCTACTTATTGAAAGTGATTTTGATTTTGAATCACCACCAGCCTGTTTACGTCTACTACGCACTACATTACTGGCCGAAGCCTCCGCCATTGAGTACAATGGGGGAATATGCCATGATTACATGTATTACACATGTAATAGTACATGATTTACAATATATGATGCTTGGCTGGCGTATTGGTGATCGCAGTTTTGGTGTAATGTACTTAGGTAGATTCTGCTGCCTATCCCCGGGTCTAATTCCTTAGTAAGGCTTTTATATGGGTCTATTCATAGGCAGGACGCACCACTGCAAGAATGATTTTGATAAATGTCATCATAAATGTAATTTTGATTGAATATAAATTATATGAATGAATTGAACGGGTGAATTCACCTGTTTTCCTCTATATCCAGATGGTGTCGATACTATCAGAATGGTCAAGCGTAAACAAGGTAAAACTGGCCGACTTCGAGAAGGACCCTCGGTTTCTAAAGCTATGTCGCATCCTGGCCAGGACACCAACCAGTCAGACCATAAGCTCGCTCACCATGGCAGAGGACTTGAGCACAGTGCTCGGAATCACAGGGGATGATGAGGCTGCCAGGCTGATCACTAATTTGACACTGCAACAGATGATAAAGGTTTGTAAGAAACTTAATTTTTTTATTTTTTTGAACTATTAGGCATGTTTATAATCATACGACCTGATGGAAATTAGTTACCGTAAATGGCTCATGGACACCTGCAACACCAGAGGCATCACAACATGCGTGCTGCCAACCCTGAGACAAAGAAAGTCTCATGTTCCTGTAATTTCACCAGCATCCATATCCTTAAATCAAAACAGCAATGCAAGCACTACTGCTTGACGGCAGAAATAGGTACGGTGGTAGTACTTCCCTGGACAAACTCTTTCACAAGAAGTTCTACTACTAACAACTACATCATCATCATCAGCCATTGAAGATTGAGAGGCCTTCCTCATAGAATGCAATGGAAGAATTTGCCATAATCACCATGCTTGGAGGGTACGGAGTGGTCTATTCTTAGTAAACGTAATGAAACCTCATAAGCATATTGAAATAACATGACAGCTACAGAACTTCACAATGATATTGCCAAGCTAAATTCTTCAATTTCAGACTTTTCCCTGTATTTGTGTCACAAATGTTAGTAGTGTCTTTTTGGTTTTTAAGTTTTTGATTTTCCATAATATCTCAGAAACTACAGTTTAAATACTATTTAAAACAGTTTTGAAATATCCAACCAAAGTGCTTTCATTAGACACCCCTCTTGATCTGACTGTCTCACCTCTAACGCAGGTTACCAAAAAAGAACCAGTGATATTAAGTAGTAGTAATGAATATGAATCATCATCATCATAAAGACCTCGTCCAGCAGTAGCCAATAGACATCTACTGCTGGACGAGGTCTCCTCATAGACTGCTGCGGATCAGCTCCTGGTATAATCGTTTAGTCAGCTTATACGACATCAACGGAAGGAGACAGAGGGGTCTATTCATAAGCCAAGCTCCATATACAGGGTGTAAAAAGACTACTCCCGAAAACTGAAACAGTGTATTCAGACCAATTCTGAAAATACTTAAGCTGAAAAAACACGACGAAAAAAAAATGACTACTCTTGGGCCACTTTTTTCGTGTTTACTTTATAATAGCCATAACAAATTATAGAAGGAACACAAAAACCTAATTTCCATCATTAAAAACACGTTAATAAATAAAAACGTCAAAAAAAGCAATGAAAACCACATAAGAAATATTGGCGCTGTGCGTCGATCAGCTGACTGGGAGCGTGGAACTCGCGCGGCCGGATTAAATGCGTACATTGCTGGCTGACAAATACGATACGAAACGAAAAAAAAGTTTTCTCCAGTTAATCACCTCAGGCGAAAGCTATTTTATATAGCTATGATATAGGTACCTTCAGTAATCGGGAGCCGTCCTTTTACACGCTGTATGTATACTAAGAACACATTTTTTATTCATCATCGATAACTTCCAGGTGATGAAAGCCTTGAACCAGAAAGGGCGTCGCAGTACGCCACTCCTCCGCGCGCTCTCGCACAACATCACGCGCCAATCTGAGATCATCGATCTCAAGAAATCTGCTGATCTGCTGTTCTCGATGGCGTCGTTGAACTTTCCCGACCCCGTGTTGCTTGATAGGATATGCAAGTATGTGTAAATATGTGTGTGTATATATGTGTAAGTACGGGTATGTGTAAGTATGCGCCCGCGGTTTCGTTCTCGTGGTACCGGTACAAACAGACACAAGTCGGGACAGAGGCCTATTTCTTGAATTATAGAAGTAAAAAGCTATGAGTGAGAAGCTATGGTTAAGAGAGTTTTCCCTTTAAAAAATAACTACAGCGTTATCATTAGATTCGGGCTGATGATGATGACGAAGCTTCGTATGCCCCCAGTCATAATCCAGCTCTACCAAATTTCATCAAAATCGGGTATCGGTCACCGTACATAGCAAAAAGGCGTAAATAGAAGCAAACTTCATTCGCGTACAAAAGGGCTACCGGTAACCCCCCTTAAGCCAGTCGGCGTCATTCAGTAACAAACAAGTATCTAATCATCCTGAGTTCTATTTAATCGGGATTTAACTAAGATGTAAAAACATAACATTAACTCCTCCAGTGTAAAATGCACATACCCTGTGCACCGAACGCTTAGGCCACAAGTGTCAGACGCACAGGGCCTGTGCACTTCACAGTCAAGGCAATTGGTCGCGGTTTTTTTTCTGTTCTATTTTAAACCAATAGCCATTGGCTGTACCATAAGTAGACTTGGTTCATAGACAACATATTTGAACTCAATGAACATGCTTGATCATACAAAAGTTTGACGGAAAAAATTATTGAAGTTTGGTTTGACGACCAACGTTTGGTTTGTTTACAAATAATGGCTGCTTGTTGTTTTTTGTAAATATTGATTGTGTGGCGTGAGTAATGTATTTTGTAATGAATTTATTCGTAAAATCAATGCATAAAACTGTATGCTATAATATTATGGTGGTAATTTCAGTGAAAGCGAATCTTGAAGTAGTGTATTGTAACAAAATGTTTCAACTTTTGACTAAAAAGTAATTTGATGAAAATAAATCCTATCATATCCTGCTCATGTAAGTAATTTGAGACTCTACACAGCGTTTATTTGATAGAGGATTTTATGACGAAAACAACGATGTATACATCTTATCATATAATAATAGCGTATTCAGGTAAAATTCATTTTCCTGAAGGTCTATCATGAATACAGCCCAAACTTAAAACTCTAGTACAGTTGAAGCACTATCTATATTGAAGGGGGTTACGCTCCACGGGTTAAGTTCTCGTTAGTACCTTATTCGTAACTAGATGTCGCTACTTGAAATATTAGGGCACTCCATAATTGATTGACGACCTCTGTGGCGCGGCGGGTGAAGGTTCGCCTGCGACGCAGGAGGTTGCGGGTTCGATTCCTGCCTCTGAACAAATATTTGTACGATCTGCAGATAATTGTTCAGGATGTTTTGGGTATTTTTCTATGTACTTATAATACAAAAATATCTATCTATGAAATGTATTAAGTATATCAGTTATCTAGTACCCATAACACAAGCTCTGCTTAGCTTGGGGCTAGATAATGTTGGGTGAAATGTCCAGCATTTATTTATTTATTTATTGTGGTTATTATTTCTAAAATCTGCTGTTTCTTAAACTATATTGTATTAACACTGTTTTTAGCGACGTTATCGAATGCCTGCCCTCCAACGAAGACAAGCCGGCTGTAGTGAACTCCATCATCGTGTCTCTTGGCCTCATGAAGTACAGACACGAGCCCGCGCTCTCTGCCATCACCACGTGGCTGCAAACACACAGGTGAGTCCATTCTAATGCTAATCGTACTATAGAATTCGCTGATGCACGGGTTCCGGATTTCTTCAGCACGAATAGCGCCTTTTTGGGGTGGGCTCAGGAATTACAAAAACGGCATTTTGCAGTTATGTCTAAAAGCCTATGTACAGGTTTTGGATCTCTGTGCACCAGCGCGAGAACCAAAAATAACACCTAGGTATTTTATTTAATATTTTTTATTATATACTTATAGATCTATATTATCCTTTTGTGTACCTATGTGTTTTAATAAATATTGTTATTACCTATTATTATTATAAAGTATTTCTATGGGATTATTATTTAGGTATAATTTATTGTATATTTCCCATGTAGCCTGAAATAAATGATTATTATTATTATTATTATTATAGAACGAAGTGTCATAATGTTTGACTCCCACTGTTGGCAACCAAACTTCCGCATCAACCATACCAGCCTCCTTTAAGAGCTTAGGTAATGATGGCTGGTGACAATTTTTTTTTTCAACAACCTTTAGACGTCCTGTCTGTTGGACGAAGCCTCCCCCATAGAATGCAATGGGTGGATTTGCCATAATCACCACGCTTGGCAGGCGGATTGGTGATCGCAGTTTGGTGTTGAGTACTCAGGTGAATACTGGTGTGATCCCTTAGTAAGGCTTTTACTACATCCACGGGAGGAGTAGGAGTAGTCTATTCTCACACACCACGTCATTGGACACACCACGGCAAAATTATGAATAAGCATTCAAATAAGTTACTTTTCTTACATCTTTTGTTGGTGTCCGCATTTTGTTGTTGGAGGCCGGCTGAGACTCAAGAAATGTGCGGGTTCGATTCCTGCTGCGGGATAAATGTTTGCATGATCTGTAAATATTTGTTCCGGGTTTGGGTGTTATTTTACCATGATACTTGTAGTTCCTGATACCCACGACATAGGGAATCCTAGTGTGGAATCAGGACTATGTATGTTGACTGTTGGGTGTTATGTTATAGTTTCAAATCAGAGGTTTATAATACTCGTTGGAAAATAAAGGTTCTCGAGTGGCGACCACGAATTGGTTGGACCTGCTATGTTGGTGAATTGTAGCCTGAGAGTGATTCCAGGTCCGTCTGCCGCGCTGGTGATATCGCGTCTGCCGTCGTGACTCTCGCCACACTGGACTATTTACCTGCCCACACGGACGAACTCCTCGAAGTAAGTTGTATATTGTCTGTAGTTTAACAAAGTTAATCACACTAATCACATCACACTCCTCTGAGGTTTGCTGGAAGAAAACTCTTTTAGGGTTAAGCTCGCCTTTGCACATGTCCTTTGTGTAAGATTTTTTTCTCTGTAATTTTGTGTACAATATAGAATTATGAATTACACTAATACTAATATTATAAATGCGAAAGTTTGTGAGTATATTTGTTACTTCTTCACACTCGAACGGCTGAACGGATTTGAGTGAAATTTGGAATGGAGACACCTTATACCCTGAACTGTGTTTTCATCATCATCATCATCATCATCATCATCATCAATTTTCATCATTGTTAACGCGGAAGAAACCGCGGGACGCAACTAGTTAACAATAAACAAAGATTACGAAAAGCGATGAAGACGTCAAAAATGAGCTGTTAACGTGTTCCAAGTATCATCATCATCATTATCCCGGAACCATCCACTGCTGTGTATAGGCCACCTTTATCTTCCTTCTTTTGTTTTGTCTATAGTATGTATAACGTTATATAGGGGAGGCCTTGTCTAGCAGTGGACATCTAACAGCTGAAGATGTATAACCTAGTATGATTAACATCACGATACGCTCTGAGCAGCTCTCATATGCCGTGGTATGAGTCCACCCCAAGAATAGACCCTCCGTCTCCTCCCGTGGATGTCGTAAAAGCCGACTGTGGGATTACACCAAGGGATGGGCAGCATTATCCACCTGAGTACGTAATACCAAACTGTGATCACCAATAAATAAATAAAAAAAAAAATACTCAACATTTCACACAAAATTATCTAGCCCCAAGCTAAGCAGAGCTTGTGTTATGGCAACTAGATAACTGATAGACTTAATACAATACATTACATAGATAGATATTTTTTATTATACATAGAAACATACCCGGAACAATTATCTGCAGATCGTACAAATATTTGTTCCGAGGCGAGAATCAAACCAGCAACCTCCTGCATCGTAGGCGAACCTACGCCTGCCGTGCCACAGAGGTCGGCCAATCCGTCTGCCAAGCGTGGTGATTACGGTAAATCCCCCATTGCATTCTATGGGGGAGGCTTCGTCCAGTAGTGGACGTCTAAAGACAGTAGAGATACTAAGGCACGATATTTTAAATTCTTATTTTTTGATAGGCAGCGCTGTTGTTAAAAGAAGAAGAAATGGTGAAGTCCTCTGCCTGGTTGGACCTGGTGTTCTCTCTGCTCACGTTGGACAAGGCAGAACCGCACCATCTCACCTCGACACTGCGGCCGGAGTTCATAGACAAGCTACTGTCGACCGGTGGTAAGAGAATCAATAATTTAATTTTTTTATAATTTTAGCTGTCTATATTATATTTCCTTGTTTTTTTGTTTACCTAGCTGTAAGTTTTCCAAAAATTTATAAAATAAAATAAAATAAATAAATAAATAACAATTTTAGATCTCAGATCTCTGTTATCTGATAAATGCACTGACTTATATCGTTGGTATTATTTAATATAATATAACGGCTGTAAAAAGACTACTCCCGAAAACTGAAACAGTGCAGTCGGGCCATGATTCTGAAAATATTTAAGCTGAAAAAAAGCGTAAAAGAAAATGCTCTCTTTTGGGACGCTCTTTTCGTGTTTTCTTTAAATATCAATAAAGCATCATAAAAGGAACACAAAAACCTAATTTCCATCAGTGAAAACACGTTTATAATTAAAAACGTCAAAAAAAGCAAAGAAAACCACCTAAGAAATATTAGCGCAGCGCGTCGATCAGCTGGCCGGGAGCGTTGAACTCGCGCTATTTTATATAGCTATGATATATGTAGCTTTACCGATATCTTAAGTACTCGGGAGCTGTCCTTTTACATCCTGTATATTATTATCAATGGTTTGTTTGTAGATTTGTATGTACCTATAAGTATAGTATTGTATTATGTATGTAGTATATGCTTTTTATTTATTTATTTCCGTTTAGTTTCCGTTAGTAGTAACACGGGTAAAAAAAACCGTACAAGCGATCCAGTAGTACCACGGGAAGTTTAACATCTAGTTTGACACCTGTAACGTTAAATAATAGTTATGTTATTTATATATTGTGTATGTATGTATGCCACGACGAACGGCCTTCATCTACTGATTTCCTGCGAACTTTAAAATGAAGGACGCTCGGTTCATGTTTGCCACTCGAGAACCATAATTCTCTTACGGTTGTTAGTTTTGCGAGCTATATGGCCTGCCCATTGCCACATCACACTATTAGTTCTTAGAGCTACAAACGCCGACGTGATTAGCTTAAAATTTTCAACAGGAAGTCCGGAGAAGTTTCTCTCAAGTCTCCAAAGGATAAAAGTAATTTTTTTTTTTCAGAAATCCCGATCCCGTCCCGTCGCAAGCTAATGATGATCGATGCGTACGCGTCCCTCACTTTACCGAACTCGCCTCGATTGGCCGAAGACATATCAGTGGGAGTGCCAGTTGTTTATACAAAGGAAAAACAGCTTTATGTCCAGAGCATTATGGACACTTTCAAGAGTCTAGTTTCAGCTGAATCGTTCTTGAAGAAGGAATGTAATACTGGCATGGGATTTTTATACGGTAAGGACCTCCTGTTATCACACTATTTATAATATAATATAGTGTAATGTTATGTAAAGTAATATAATAATATTATAAATGCTAAAGTTTGTGAGTATGTTTGTTTTTTCTTCACGCTCAAACGGCTCTACGGATTTGATTGAAATTTGGAACGGAGATACCTTATACCCTGGATTAACACATAGGTTGCTTTTCAGGTAAATCTCAAATTTAATGTAATAACAATTGTCAAACCCGGGCTTGTTTGTAAATTTTCGTTGGTATAACATTTTTCCTGGCTGCTGGCTTATTTAGGAGTGTATTATTACTGGAAGAAAGCGTTAGCCGAGTCTGTTGTGGAAAGCAATGGCGGCAATGAGCTCACCACTTGTCACGTCTATTTTCCAGGAATTGTGTAACCCACGGTGAAAAGAGGCCCTTTGAGGCTCTGCCTACTCCTTCGGGGAAAAAAGCGAGTCTGTATTGTATGCATGTATCAATGTCAAATTGAATGTAATATTCTGTTCAGATGCGGAATTCGCTGTAGACTCAAAGTGCCATCCAGTTCCCCTAGAAAAAGCTGCTAAAGATAAAAGGTAAAAAAAAAACATGAGTTTTTACAAGTTTTTATTTAACTTCACCTGTTAGTGCGATGCCACACTAGCGATGTCGCTGCGACGACGGAGCGGTGACGCTCTAGTTCTACGTACAAATTTGAACGACATGCCACGCAGGCGTTCCCGGAGCGACTAGCCAAGGGAGACGAGGGTGGGGAAGGGAGCTGCGTTGAAACGACGTAGCAGCAGCGCAGTATTTAATAGCATATCGAAGTATAGCATAGCTGCGTTGACGCAGCGCCGACGCAGCACTCGTGTGGCATCGCCCTTAGATGTGTTGGTAAAATCTTGCAACTGAATTTTAAGCCAGTTCTACACAACCGATTGAGCTGAAATTTTTCATACCTGTCAAGTTTCGATGACAATACAATGTAATGGTGACAGCGAGTTGATCTGTACGCCTAGCACAGGCTGACTCACGTTACCAAGACGCTAGCGAGACAACCGCAAATGGTAATATTGGCCAATGACATCGGGGTAGTTTGAAATCATTCTAATTTGATTGGTTAGTATTTGACAATTGCTATCGTCTTACTAGCGACTCGCTATCGTTACTGACGTTACTTAGCTTGTGCTAGCTGTACTGATGATGGAGACGGATGGTGGATAAGTATATAATAAAAGTTTTTTTTTTAAAATAAACTTATTGTCTTGTATGTTTGTTTGTTTTACGTCAGGGATGGGCAGCAGCATCCACCTGAGTACTTATCACATAACTGCGATCACCAATCCGCCTGCCAAGCGTGGTGATTATGGCAAATCCCCCCATTGCATTCTATGGGGGAGGCTTCGTCCAACAGTGGACGTGTAAAGGCTGTTTATTTTTTTATTTTTTATTTTATTTATTTGAGACAACAAATAACTACATTATATATTTTAGGTATAATCTGTGTTAGTATATAAAAAGTATGTAAGACTTGTTAATAATGTAGTCCACAACGCTATCTACATGTTAGTTTTATACATGATTACATAATGATGCAGCTAGAGGGTCTATAAGAAGTTTATAGAAAATAAGTAGGTAAGTAAGACATACCAATGTGAAAAAACCCTGCTCAAAGAATATTTAAACAAAATAGTAGCTTTGAGTAAGTAAATTAATAACAGGACCTGGAAGATAGCAACAAAACTGAAATAAAAAGGATACATTAAATAACTCGACTCTGAAAAACGCAATATTTAAAAGGTTTTTAAACTTATACAGAAAACAAGAGAATAAGTCAATTTCAATAAAGTGAAGGTTGATGAAGAAGATTAGAATATAACGTAGTTTTAAATGTTTCTTAAATATATTTCTGTTATTTCAGCATACACAGAATAGCAGTGCTGGGATTGGACTACCACGACCTGACGAGGAAGGTTACCGCTCCACTAGGCATCAATCAGCTACACACCAGATTACTTGAATTAAAGGTATCAAATATACAGCCTTTAGACAATTGAACACCAAACAGTCACATAAAGTCATGCCCCCTATTGCCTATCAAATTGGTAATCGCTTTCGAATACATAACATAACACCCAATAGTCACATACATAGTCTTAATCCCACACTAGGATTCCCTGTGTCATGGGTATCAGGAACTACGAGTACCATGGTACTACAACACCCAGATCAGGAACAAATATTTGCAGTTCATGCAAACGTTTGTCTCGCAGCGGGAATCGAACCCGCAACCTTTCGTATCTCAGCCGGCTACTCGGCCACCGCGCCACAGAGGTCGTCAGTTAAACTCCGAGCATAGCTCTCTCTGATATAACTATAAAGTATGTTTTATTTTTAGGGTTACAAAGTTCTTCACGTCCCATACACGGAATACAATCCTAAAGACAAACTTGTAGCGCGGGTTCAGTACATCGAGAAGCGACTGAAGGACATTGTCAGCGATAAGGCCGCCTCATAGTCTAATTACCACTAGAATAGAGGGTGTTGCATGCTAGACCGCTCCGGGCCTGAAACTAGCCAGAGCTGAATTATATTAAATTGACATAGCATTAAGGATGATGCATGCTAAACCGTGCCGGGCGCAAATTGGAGCAAAACCAAGTATGCAAGTTAATATTCTGCTATGATAGTAATAATAACCCTTTGGGATTAATGCTCATTTTCACTAACCAATTCTTATATTACGGGTCACTTAACGCATTTCATGGCATTGTCGTGGTGTATACTGCCTAAGATAGACCCCTCCGTTTCCTACCGTGGATGTAGTAAAAACCAACTAGGACGATGTTGTCGGGCAAAATCAGCTAGTGCCTTCTTAAGTAGTTAGAAGGTAGCGTATTGCGCTAACTAGCGAAAACGCTAAGAAATTGTAAGGGAATGGAATGCCACTTGTCTATAGCTTATCTTGTCTTGTTATCCTCTCCATTTTTATTTCTGTACTGTTATATCTGATAGTAAATGTTTTATCTTATTTTATCTTATCTTTATACATTTAGTTCATTATCAGGTCTCTCTCATACATAACATAACACCCAACAGTCGCATACGTAGTCCTGATCCCACACTAGGATTCCCTGTGTCGTGGGTATCAGCAACTACAAGTACCATGGTACCAAAACACCCAGACCCGGAACAAATATTTGCAGATCATGCAAACATTTGTCCCGCAGCGGGAATCGAACCCGCAACCTCTCGCATCTCAGCCGGCTACTCGCCCGCCGCGCCACAGAGGTCATCATAAAAACTATTGTGCACGGTCTTAATCCGCCTCCACCCACTAACTTCCTAAAAGCGTTATAATGTCATCGGTCCATCGAGGCGTTTTCCGGTTCGTTACATTAAAGTCAGCGTTAACGTACTACGCTAAGTTTCGCATGTATATTTGTCTACAGGCCCTAAACGGGGCACTATTCTGTAAATGATAATAAAATTTTGCAAAAAAAAAAATGCTTCAAATTGACCCGGACTGGTTTAGCGTGAACCACCCTTAACTGTATTTATTGTACAAAAGAGTTTTTAATGTTATTTTTAGTAGGTATATTATATTTTTTATTAGTACGTTGAGGATTTATTAACTGTACTTACTTGAAGTTATGTAAAGTATTGTTTGTGATTTTGTTATAGTTTTATCAAAATCGGTTTAGCTTATTGGATTATGACTTATGACTAAGGAATGTAGGAGTAATGATGTTTGTAAATAATTAAAAAGGTACACTTCTTAACTTAAGGTTCCTAAGTACACCTCAAACTTTTACGCGTCGGTTACGCTTCAAACCTCTAAATTTTTATGATTATTTAAAAAAAATCTAGTACTTTGATAAGTCTTATCCAATTATATCTACAAAATTGTATGAAGATCTATTCTGACTTGTTGTTTATAAATTAAAAGGAAACTAGAGCCAGATGCAACGAAAGAACGTAATTTCTTAATAATTTTAAAACTAAAACTAAATAAAAAATAAACTAAAATAAAACTTTGTGAAATCTTATCATACTTAATGTTATCTTATAAGATACGCACGGTTTTAGATTTTTTAAAATAATAATCTAGAAAAAATGTATGCTTAATTCAGCCGAAAAGTTCAATGAGGTGTACGTGGGAACCTTAAGGGCGCCTTTCAATAGGTACTTTTAAGGCCGCATTATGTTTGACTAGTGTCCGCTCGCGGCTTCGCTCTCGAGGTACCAATATAAAAAGTTAGTTAAGTTAGCCTAGTCTCAATCCAAGTCTTAATCTGTGTAACAAATTTCATCAAAATCAGTTATGACGTTACGACGTGAATGTGTAACGTTACGACGTGAATGTGTAACGTTACGACGTGAATGTGTAACGTTACGACGTGAATATGTAACGTGACGACGTGAAGCTGTAACGTTACGACGTGAATGTATAACGTTACCACGTGAACGCTACCACGTGAAGGTGTAACGTGACGACGTGAATGTGTAACGTTACGACGTGAATGTGTAACGTTACGACGTCAATGTGTAACGTTACCACGTGAACGCTACCACGTGAAGGTGTAACGTGACGACGTGAATGTGTAACGTTACGACGTGAATGTGTAACGTTATCACGTGAACGTTACCACGTGAAGGTGTAACGTTACGACGTGAATGTGTAACGTTACGACGTGAAGGTGTAACGTTACGACGTGAAAGTGTAACGTTACGACGTGAATGTGTAACGTTACCACGTGAACGTTACCAGGTGAAGGTGTAACGTTACGACGTGAATGTATAACGTTACGACGTGAAGGTGCAACGTTACGATGTGAATGTGTAACGTTACGATGTGAATGTGTAACAAACATTCAAACTATCGCCTTTATAAAAATTAATAGTGTTAGCTGTAGTTTTGATTGAATTACCTGTTAGATTACCTGCGCGATCGCTGTACCTGCCCCCCCAATTACATTAGCAAATGGCAATGGGGAACGCAACAATGGCGATCATTTTGATAGGAGGAATATATAGGTCAAGAAGTTTCCCCTATTCACGTTTCATATAATTTAGATAGTGCTAGCCTAGGCTGCCAAAATGATCCCCATTGCCGTTTGCTACTGTAATTTGGGGGCTGGGGGATTTCAGGAATAAGCCCGTTTCGGGATGATCGACCACAAGTTTTTATGATTGGAATAAAAGTCGTGGTAACTTAAATAAGTATTTATTACAACGTTGTTTCTAATATATTTATAACACAGAGATCGTCCTAATGTTTAGGATACAAAACAAGCGCGAATTTCGTGTTAACGCCTAAACATGAAGTTATGACAAGGAATATTTCAACTATCTTTTCTTTTTTTTTATAAATTAAATTTTGTTTCTGTGTATATTGGTCTGCAGTACCAAAATTTATAATTTTTATTTTCATACCAACATGTTAAGGGACACCTAACGCTAAAGAGATGCTTAAAAGGGAGGGTTCCCAACGAGTAACACCCAAACGAGTAACACTGTTACTCGTTGGGAATTTTTGTCCCAACGAGTAACACCCTGGGAGTGGTGTTACTCGTTGGGATTATTTATAGAAAAAAAAATCCCAACGAGTAACAGTGTTACTCGATAGGAAAAAAATTCCCAACGAGTGACACTAAGATATTTGTCTGGGTGAAGCTGAAAATAAAAATAAAACACTTTAATTAATGGCTGATCACTGCTTTTTATTTAAAAATAAAACAATCAACTTAATAAAATAAACATCGAAGTGTCGAATAACATTTGTAACTTTTAACTCCTCTTTAAAATCATACTTTTGTATCTATAAAAGTTTTACATTAATTGTGCTCTAAAATTTAAGTTTAATTTTTTTGACTTTTTAATAACCACATTCTACATTATCATAAAACACAAGGAAATAAAAATCCAGTTATTGACAATTAATATTATGTGCATTTATTGACCAACTAAATTTAACTTAGCGAATGGTGAATGCGAAAGAGACAGGCCGCGCTGCTGAACACTCAGCAAGAAATGTTTTGGATTGGTCACTAAATCAGGATGTTTTGGATCAGGGAAATACCTGGGTGATTGGTACCAGTGTAACATAACATAACACCCAACAGTCACATACGTAGTCAACCTAATCCCACACTAGGATTCCCTGTGTCGTGGGTATCAGGAACTACGAGTACCATGGTACCATAACACCCAGAACCAGAACAAATATTTGCAGAGCATACAAACATTTGTTCCGCAGCGGGAATTAAACCCGCTTTCGCTCGCATCTCAGCCGGCTACTTGCCCGCCGCAACTAAACGCCTAACTTCAAAGTTAGGCGTTAAGCTGTTACATAGTTTTTTTAGGAACTAATTTGTCTATGCCCATCTTTACTGGCCAATTTCAGCTCAGCCAAAATTCATCGGCAGAATGTATAACACTATTAATAATAAATAATAAAAAATAAATAAAATAAAAAGCCTATTTATTCCATAGTTAGATATGTGTTTTACATTTTTTCTTTGTACTGAAGATTATGACTAGGACCCCTCACGGGTAAAGGCCTCCTCCAGCTCCTTCCATTGCTCGCGATCATCTGCTAGTTCTGCCCAGTTTGGGGTATTCGAAACCTTTAGTATATCATCTGACCTACTCTTCTTGTCCCTATCGGCCCTTTCCAGATGGTTACCTTATTGGCCCACTTTTCTTTATTCATTCTTGCCGTGTGTCCTGCCCACTGCCATTTTATTTTTAGTGCATGTTCTAGAGCATCTATAAATTTAGTTTTATTACGGATTTCTGTGTGTTTTATTTTTTATATTAGTCTTATTCTTAGTATACTACGCTCTATTGCTCTCTGGCATCTTTTTATTTTATTTTTTGCTTCCACTGTGTATGTCCATATTTGGCTCCCATAAGTAAGCGTTGGTAACAGGCAATAATCCACAACTTTCTTCTTTAACTTTAATGACAGTGGTCCCTTTAGCACCTCTTTTAAGCTCCAGAATTTGTTCCATGTTTTAGTTATCCTCCTTTCGATCTCTTCTATGTTGTTGTTGGGTTTGAATGAAACTTGTTTTCCAAGGTAAATGCACGTATTCTAGCTGTACGTCATTTATGTAAAGCGTTTTCATTTCTTCGTTGGTCATGACTTGTGTTTTTTGCGGGTTCATTTCTAGTCCTGTTGTTTTACTGGCTTCTTGTAGAGTCGTTAACATGTACTGAAGATTATGGGTGTTGCTTGATAGTAAAACAATATCATCTGAAAATGCTAGATAAGTAAGATTTTTTCCATCTATACTAATTCCCATGCCATTCCAAAGGTCTCTCAGTATTGATTGAAGCACGGTTACAAATAGAGTCGGAGAAAGGAGGTCTCCTTGTCATACGCCTCTTTCTATTCTAATGTATTTTCCTGGTGTTTCAAGTTTCACCCTACTTCTGCAATTTCCATAGATATTTTTGATAATTTCAATGTAGATATTGTTGATTTGAGCTTCTTGTAGAGCTCTCCAGATTGCACTGTGTTCTATTGAGTCAAAAGCTTTTTTATAGTATAACACTATTAGCACATAATAATTAGTTACATACTTTGACTCGAAACAGTCAGTTGCAAATTTTTGTTTTTACACACGCCCACACTTCCAACCCACTGTCGTATTTTTTTCGGGCGTAATACTGATGTCTTCCTCGAAGAAGAACACTACCTCCATTTTTTTTCACGTATACAAATTCGTTTCGTTGAAATGAACTGGATAACGCCATTTTTGTTGCGGTGGTACGTTATTGTGTACCCTGTGCACTGACTCACACTGATAACCTGACTGCACAAAAGTGTTGCCAGCACCTACTTTCATTTCTGGACATGAGGTAACCATTTTTCACCATCAGAGGAAACTTCACCAAATATCTTTTTTAAGACATTGGCAACACTATTGTAAATTTTCTGAACTGCAGGCCTCGTCTTAGAATTGCACTTGTTCTCCCGACTACAGAATCAAGAGTTGATATGTGTTTTTTTATATTGCAATACAGAGTTGCCCAAAAAGTACGCTAGGAGTGCTCGTCATTCTCACCATAAAAAAAGTACGAGTGCCAAACGTAGATTAAGCCGCTTGCTGTGATTCACCGTAGAAAGAGTATAGTTAGAATGGGCTTGCGCTTACTCCTGAGTTGTCCTATGCTGTGGGGATAAAGTCATACAAGACAATGAAAGTTTATTACCGGGTTTTTCTATCTGTTCGGTTTGTACAGCCAAAATATATAGAGCAGTATTCATATGTATAATATTATATTCATATATTATATTATTATTATATCATATTCATTGCATACTTCACCAGTAATACAACTCAAGCATGTTGGAAACACTTTGCAAAATGCTTATCTCTGCAGCTGCTGAAATTCTGTGCAATATCTTATAGTGCAGTGTTGTCTACGTAAAAATTACAAACTGCACGATTGCGTTGTTTCACTAAGATTTATCCGTCCATTGCTGTTTGATTATTGAACATATTTGAAGGACTAGAGATTGAACTAGCAGTGAATATAATTTTTTTCAATCAGGCTTATAAAATATGGTGAATGTTCAAAAGATGCCATATTTTGGCGTTGATAGTGTATGGACAAAAATAAAAAATGGACTAACGAAGATAAAGTATAGCAACGAAGTATGGCACTTTCAACTAAATAGCCTACGTATATTTTTATAACCGAACTAAAATAAAATTTCGTAATTTGTAGCACTGTTACTCGTTGGGATGTTTTTGTCCTATCGAGTAACAGTGTTACACTGGGTGTAACTCGTTGGGAATACTTCTTTTAATTTGTATCCCAACGAGTTACACTGTTACTCGATAGGAAAAAAAATCCCAACGAGTAACAGTGTTACTCGTTTGGGTGTTACTCGTTGGGAACCCTCCCTTAAAAGTACTCATGTCAGTTTTCATAGAAGCCTGTCTACTTGGTATGGGTTAAGTGTCCCATAAAATAAGTAATGGTTGGTGAAAATGAGTTTAAATAATCTGAAAAAGATTGACGAAGAACGCTTCAAAATCGAAAGTAACTTGAATCATTTTGAAATAATCGAAAAGAATTTTAAAAAAAACTGGTTTTGAAAAAAAAAACGCACAAATGACCACCCTGAAAACTCCCTTTTCCTCATTCGAACTCTGGATGGTCCATTATGCGTGAGAGTTATCTGGCTAGATAGTTGGCCAGCCTAAGAGAGTTCGCACTACGTCCGATCCGAGTCCGATCCATATCCGTGAAAATTCGGATTTATTGAGAAATCGGATGACGGAAGATCTAGTGCGTAAGCTACCATAGAAATAGTTCTACGACCACTCCGGACCGTATTTTCACATTCGGATCGGACGTAGTGCGAAACTGCTCTTACTCCGTTCAGAAGCACAGGAGCTTCCTGGGGTCTTCTTAAGCTTTGGCATTCATATGCTCCTAATTTTGAACGGCAACAACGCAATTATTTAATGCATCAAAATCGAATGTAACTTGAATCATTTGATGTGACATGACTATGTGGTATTTGCAATGTGGGTACTTGTTGAAATGTGAATGAAGAATCATGTACATGGCAATGTGTAAATAACGTGGCTGTTATTATTATAAATAAATGTTATGTAACTATCTTTTTTTATTATTACTATCCTTAGGCCTTCAATTTAAGGTGGATCGTCTCGCATGTGGTGCGAAATTCAAATTTTATTGTTTTTTGCTCGTCACAGTTGCAACTTCCTATAGTCGTTTCATCAAAACGTGCGTGATCCAAGGTCCACCGATCCACTGATGACCACTTTTCTCCCATACACGATATAAAATAAATAAATAAATGCTGGACATTTCACACAACATTATCTAGCCCCAAGCTAAGCAGAGCTTGTGTTGAGCTAGACAGATGATATACTTGAATACAATACATTACATACATAAATATTTTTTATTATACATAGAAAAATACCCATAACACCCTGAACAAATATCTGCAGAACGTACAAATATTTGTCCCGAGGCGGGAATCGAACCCGCATCCTCCTGCGTCGCAAGCGAATCTACGACCGCCGCGCCACAGAGGTCGTCAATATGATATGGGTAGATGGATGATATGGGTTTCAAAAGAAAGGTCTTGATGAGATTTCACAGAACTAATCCGAAGAAGCAGTAGTCGGAATTATTGTTAATTTAATTAACTGAAATTCCGACCGGGGATTTGCCTTAATCACCACGCTTGGCAGGCGGATTGGTGATCGCAGTATTGGTGTAGAGCAAGCATGTCAAACATGCGGCCCTTTACAGCTTTGACTGCGGCCCGATTCAATTTTAAGAACATATTATAGTATATTTTTCTGTAATTTTACTATTAGGTAATGAAAACGATTAGCTTCTACTAGTTACTAGTTACGGTGACTAAAGTTTGACAAGTAAGAATATGAAAAAATTATCTTAAAGAATTATCAATTTACATACTTAGTAGTTTTACTTGTCAAACGTTAGTCACCGAGTGGCTTTCAGTTAGGGAATAGGGGGGCAGTACTACCTACTAGGTATATATAGATATACCTAGTAGATAGTACTGCCCCCTACACCCCCTACAGTTTTTAGAGTCCCTAGAGTATGTTTTCTTTATGGTTGGGTTTTGCGGCCCACTGATTCTACAGTCTTTAGGCATTTGGCCCACCAATGACTTTGAGTTTGACATGCATGGTGTAGAGTACTCAGGTAGATGCTGCTGCCCATCCCCTGGTGTAATCCCTTAGTCTTATTTTACGACATCCACGGGAGGAGAAGGGATCTATTCTATTCCGGACACACCACGGTACCAGTACCATACCAAGTAGATTTTAACTAAACAAAATGAGGTCGTTGTCTTCTTATTAAAACTTGAAGCCTTTTGCCATATCCCTGGAACAAAAAACCAGTTAATAAAGTAGATATAAGCTATCTTTAAATCGTTTGTTTTTTCAACGACCTTTAGACAGATCAAAGGCTAGATTTGTATTTTTTAAATTTTGAAAGTACATACGATAGGCCCTGATGATATATGATAGACGTGGTCTCCGTGGTCTCGATGGTAAGAGACCACGGGGTCGCTCTCTCACACGGTGGTCAGACCTCACAAACTACTTAGCAAGAAATAAATGAAAAATATGCATGAAGGAATAGCATGACCGAATGTTCTTGCAATGCTGCTAATAGCCATGCAAATCCTCATAATCTGAAACTCCTTATTGGAATTCTTATACATTTTTATGGAAATTAAAAAAAAACCGTAAAGGATACGCACGGGGCGCGGCGCTATACAACGAAGGATGCGGTAAAGAAGGTACTTAGGTGAGAGTAGGTACCTATTTTACCACACGTTCCGATGTATGGTGCGTAATTTTTAACTGTCGAACAATGTAGGTATAGGTACCTACAGACTTCGTTAAAGCATTTTTTGAGCAAATGTGTTGAAAAGGTATTTTTAGCACAAGGTTTATTTCTTTAACGCCGTCGAAGTGAGTTTTTTAAATACTCCAAGTTTTTACTTCATAATTCAGATAAGTGTAGTACCTAATACCATACCTAGATCCATCGCCTCCATCCACCGACCTGCGTCGGTTGTTCGGTTCGGGTGGCCACTCGAAAACCTACAGTTTCCGGTATATGCACTTATTAAAGGTTCTCGAGTGGCGACCACAATCCGGACGACGCGCGACGCGGTATAGATCATGGCTCCACTCGATGGACTAAAGACATTATAAACGTCGCAGGAAGCCGGTGGATGGAGGCGGCTCAATTCCGTTCGTCGTGGCATTCAAAGAAGGCCTATGTCCAGCAGTGGACTTTTACTGGCTGATGATGATAGAATAGAATAGAATATTCTTTATTGAACAAAAAAAAACAAATCATGCAAATATAATGCTAGGAAGCATTCTTTACCAGCTAACCTTTGCATAGTGCGGATTTTATGTAGGTAGGTGGTGCATAATATGTTGAAAAGAATTAGGTAGTACCTTTATGTATATAAAGTCAAGTCAAAAAGAACTTTATTCATTGAAATCACAAGGATCATTTTGAATCGTCTTATAAGCTAAAATTACTCCTGTTCCAACGCGACCAAGCCTAGAAGAATCAGGCAACAAACACGGCTTGGCTTACATAAATGGTCCGTCTTACCACTAGGTGAGAAGCGCCTGTGTGGTGCCTCGGAGCAAGGAGTTGCTGATACATAGTAAATGAGAACTTAAAAACCTTAGGAAGGTAGTCAAAAGTAAATAAACATCAGCAAAAATATGCAAGACAGCACACGCTACGCATGTTATACTTATAAATAATAATCTAATACAAATATGTAAATAGGTAAGTACAGATATTGCAAATTTCCATTTTAGCAGTCGAGGGGCAGAGCGACATCAGGCCACGCGGCTTTATCATTAATATAGCCATCAAGAGTGTAATACGCTTTCTTAAATTAGATTCATCTTTATGTAGGATTTAAATGTTCGAATAGGAAGTTTAAATGCTTATTAAATGCATATATGATGATGATGACTTACTTGGAGACTCTGTAGAGGAAATCAGCAACGATCTTCACCACTTTCTCATAGAAAACGTTTAATTGAGATTCGACAGGTGGATAAATCTTGGACGTGGTTGTGGTGGGTGTAAAAACTTGGTGTCGATTCAACTTCTGTAAACTCCTAAAGTTATGCCGACCGATGCCTATCTTGCCGAATAGACGGTACTGTAACACAAAAAACCAGTCAAGTGCAAATCGGACTCGCGTGGAAAGGGTTTCGTATAAGTAGGCAACAATAAAAAGCACTGTAGACCAATTGAACTCGTCAGTCAATCAATACTACTCATACGCATTTTTTTTACGAATATTTTCCGTATCCTGTTGGAATTTAGAAGATTATAAATTAGATTTTCCTGTAAACTATTAGTAAGGGCCAATATTTCCAATAACGAGCTCTTGTGTTTGATAATGATTTGATATAAGACATGTTATATGACAAAAGAGTTATTATAATATTTTTTATGGCCCCAAAATTGAACTCTAAATCAGAATTCGTTTATTTACGCTATACCTTCTTCAGTGATTGAATCAACTTACTCTATATTTGTACCAAATTTTAACTTTAGAAAATAGGCTATGACAGACAGACATACAGACACATGCATGAGTGATCATAATAAATGGTTCCTTTAGTACTTTTTAAGTTATGGAACCCTAAAAGCCAAGAAACAGATAAACTGGGACTGAATAAAATATTTTTAGAAGTTTATTGGACAGATGGTACCTCGTAGTTTGACTCTGTGACGCGGGCGGGCGAGTAGCCGGCTGAGATGCGAAAGGTTGCGGGTTCGATTCCCGCTGCGGGACAAATGTTTGAATGATCTGCAAATATTTGTTCCGGGTCTGTGTTGTGGTACCATGGTACTCGTAGTTTCTGATACCCACGATCAGGGAATCCTAGTGTGGGATTAGGGCTACGTATGTGACTGTTGGGTTGTTCCTTCCTTCCTTGTAGTGATAATATATTTTTCACACCACCTGCTCGACAATGTCCAATTACAAATCATGCAACCTCAACGTAAAGTAAAGCATTGTCTCTCTAGGGATATAAAGTTGTATGAAACTCCCTAGGGAATAAAGTGATTTGAATTTGGAACGTCAAATTCGTGTGCAGACTCGTGGAAAACTCTAAGTAAAAAAATGCGCATATGGCATTGTAAAGAGGTTTGTTCAAAAATCGAATGTCACGTGAACTTTTTATTAACATGAATATTGCAATAAAGTTTACTGAAAATCACAGCACCAAACACGCTGTGCGCGTAATTGGGTGTGCTTTTCAGTAAATTTTATTGCAATATTCATGTTGATAAAAAATGACAAACGATAGTTATTCTATACTCCAGAGTTTATCAAAACAGACGCTTTAGAGATTATTGATAATCTACTATCGCAAAAATCAAAACAAGCACTGGCTTTTTGTTGCCTCGCAGATGGTGTGAAAAGTAGAGTATGCTCTCTAGAATAAAGCCTGTCTTCGTCTTGGGCAGCTTGAACCCCTCGCTTCACTCAGGACTCTATATATAACTCCCTCGCTACACTCGGGAGTTAACTTTAGAGTCCCTCGTTACGCTCAGGGTTCAATATACCGCCCGCGATATAAGACACTGCTTTATTCCCTTAGTGCATAATCTACTATATAGACATAATAAATATTAGTTGTGATAGAATTTCTATCTTAGTGCCTATAGTATTACCTGAGCATCAGATATAAGCAGCGGTGTTTTAAAGATGATCCAGATGACAGCTTCGTTGCATCCAGGTGACGTAAGAGACCCAGCATATGTATAGTATGAATTTGAAATTAAATCTGTTCCCAGTAGTTTCCTGTCAATATAGACAAAGGACTTTGAAAATAGGACTGATTATCGAAGACTCGTCGACATCATTAGCTTGGAACATACTTACCTACTGTTTTGGGCTATATTCAGGGGGCTTAGTACGGGTTTTGATAGTTTACGAAACTATACGAAGTTTCGTTTCCTTCCATACATTTACTTGCAGCGCCCCTAGCGAAAACGAGAAGAAAACTAAGGACGCTGTCAGTAAATGTATGGAAGGAAACGAAACTTCGTATAATAATAATTACGTTTATTCAGTAGAAAAGTCAAAAATACATTAAAATGTACATCAAACTTAGTTTTAAAAAATAAATATTCTTGGGTGGGACAACATAGGTATCCAAACTAGGAAAAACCTGTGCGATGGCATATAGTTTACGAAAACGCTCATAACCCGTAGGTATTTGGACTAGTATTTGGATTTAGGACTTTAGAGTTAGGGAGGTAGGTATTTGTTAAAGAATGCTGTTTTGTACACCAACATAAAACACACACTTATTAATTAGGTAGGTTTGTTACTTTATGCAATTGGAAAATAAGATAACCGAATTCGAAAATGACTTCTTAATTAATTGATCGCTTAGCTTGATTGATGATTTCCTTAGTCCATTAAAATCATCCTTCGATAGCGTAATAAAATTGGTTGTATTTAGTATTAGTAGGTACGTATGGGTAGGTACTATCCTCGTTTGTGGAATCAAGATCTGCCCCCCTATTCCCAACTAAAAGTCATTCGGTGAGTAACGTTTGACATTTAAAAAGACCATCAATTGCTCAAAATTATCTCTAGGAATTGTCAATTGATGGTCATTTTATTTGTCAAACGTTGGTTACCCAGTGACTTTCAAAATAGGGAATAGAGGGGTTGGTTATGGGATCAGAGGAAAGAATGCACTTGATTGTACGTTTATCAATTACTGTACGACTATACCCTGATTTTTATCTTAGACAATTTTTGTAAACAAAGAAATGTCACTGTGTGTATAAGTGTCATTTATGTGTGTCATATGTATGCATATACACGTATGATACACAATCAAAACACTTATACACACAGTGGCATATCTTGACATTTGCATGTTTACAAAAATTGTCTAAGCTTAAAAATCAGAGCATAGTCAGGCAGTTTGGAATATTTTTGTCCAAATAGTTAGATCAACGAACTTCTGGGAGGACAGATTGGAATAAACGAGAAATTTAATATGGCAATCATTTTGATCGTGCCCAGCAAGGTGCCGTGGTGTGTCCGGCCTAAGAATAGACCCCCCCCCCCCCTACTCCTGTAGATATCATAAAATCCGACTAAGGGATTATATCAGGGGATGGGCAGCAACATCCATCTGAGTACTTAACACCAATACTGCGATCACCAATCCGCCTGCGAAGCATGGTGATTATAGCAAATCCCCCCGTTGCATTCAATGGGGGAGGCTTCGTTCAGCAGTGGACGTAAACAGGCTCCTAATAATATCTAATAATAAAATAAAAAGAATAATTTTTCAATTATTGTAACTTTGAAAATGATTTATGAAATATTTTTTAACTTTTTGTCATCGATTAGTACTTTTGACTTTGTCTTTAGACCCTGAATTTTTTACATAGAGTTTTGACTTTGAATTTACATTGGGCCTACAATTAGTTAGGAAGAACCTTCTGCATGTGTGTGTTTTTTGCTCATTACAGATCATCAACACATCTTGAGATAATCTCGAACGAATATTAGTGTTAGAACATAGATACTATAGAGTAGTGAGTATAAACGTAATGGTCAGTTGTCAAACTCTCCTATGTAATGTGCAAGGATCGGTACCAAGTAGCTCTGAAATAATTATCTGAATTTCTATTCATAATCTGTGTTTAATTTGCCACAAATACATCAATTAGGTACCTATAATTAGTTTAGCTACGAATGTGCAGAATTAAAATGACACTGTAAAATGAAGGACTTTCGTAGCTAAACTAATGATATTTATGATATAAGCAATATCAATTTTATTAAAATACTTGTGTATTATGTCTCCTAGTTTTCGCAAAATTTGTTTTCGTTATCTCAAGAAGAGTTGACGAACTGTGACGAGAAAAAAAAAACTAATTTTAATTCCGCGCCACTTCCGAAACTTTCCTCCTTACATTCAGCGAGGATTGTCAGGATTGGAGAAAATAAAAATAGCACGTCTTACGTCACATCCATAACCACTCCGCTGACCCTGTCCCCAATGTTCAATAGGGCTGGAATGTGCTTCATGATATCCTCAGTCGCGTCCAGCGGATCCTTAATTAGTTCATCTGCTTGGACCTGAAACAAATGACATCCAGCTTTCGAAGATACATAATGTGGCCATGGGCCATTACAGCTTGCTTTGCACTACTGCCTAATACTTCGTGGCAAAGTCAACAATCCAACCATATTAAGCAGTTTGTCCCTATTTGTCCCCGATAACTATGTCAGTGCGGGACGTCGCCATCGTCGGTTGTTCGCCACGCACGTAACGCGAACGCTACACGCTAACAATGCGCCTGCGCAACGGGCGCTCGCGCTTTTAAATGGTTTTATGCTAGAGTTCCAGCATGTTGACATATTTAACGATAGTTTAAGTTCTATTTATGTGTCCCTTAGAGTATATTTAAGTTTTATATAATAAGTCTTATTTTTTTTTGTAATATGTGTTAGTTAAGGCAGTTTGCGCTTTGGTCAAAACTGTAAGCAAACTGTTTAATTTCATTAAATAAATAAATAAACAAATAAAAAAATAAAAGACAAGCTTACGTCCCACCAGATGGAAAGCAGTTACCGTAGCCCATGAACGCCTGTAACACCAGAGGCATCACACGCACGCTGCCGACCTTGAGACATAAAGATGAAAAGTCTCATGTGCCTGTAATTTCACCGGCACCCGTACCTTTCAAACCGAAACACAGCAATGCGAGCACTACTGCTTGGCGGCAGAAATAGGTACGATGGTAGTACTTCCCCGGACGAACTCTTTCACAAGAAGTTCTACTACTAACAAAATACTACTATTTTCCACCAACGAGTACTGATTGATAACGGTGATGAAATTAGTTACCAGAAATGTTTCTGGTAACTAATTTCATCACCGTTATCAGTCAAACAAACATTTCACAAATGCTTAGTTTGAGAAATACATTTTTAAACAGAAAATTTATTGTAATCATCGTTATCATCACCAGCCTATTTACGTCCACTGCTTCACCAGGCCTCCCCCATTGAATACAATTCGCCATAATCACCACGCTTGGCATGCGGATAGTGAACGCAGTTTGGTGTGGATACTGCTGCATATCCCCTAGTGTAATCCCTTAGTAAGGCTTTTACTACATCCACGGGTCGAGAAGGACTTATTGTAGGATCCTTCCCAAAGACCCCACCAGTATAATATCTAAATTACTAATGGTTCGCCCCGAACTGAGACCTCGCGATAACACCTTTATCAGCCCGACTACTTAACTAAGTAATTTCAATATTTTCTAATATTATTTTTGAAAATTTTCACCTCGAGGTCTACCAGTACAGTACAGGATTTATCAGTAACTCTAATTTCCTACACATCATCGGAATAACCTTTGAATAGGGCTAAGCAACGGGGCGTAATACTATATACCTGTTAGTACCAATATCAAATACCAGACGATTTAATTGATAACGTCCTTTTGACGAAAACCAACGTGATTCAAATTCCTAGAAATGGGAGGTCAACAATGGATGTTAAATTGGTGTATGTTTTATGGAGTACAAGTTTCTAAATTCTTCAATTTCAGACTTTTCTCTGTAGTTGTGACACAAAAGCCACAAGCATACCAAATTTCAGCATTGTGGGATTGCTGGAAGTACCCTAGAATTTTTGATTTTTACGTTTTTTATTTTCCCTAATATCTCGAAAACTACTACGGCTACGGCCAAAGCGCTTTCATTAGACACCCCACTTGATCTGACTGTGTCACTTTTATTTTTTTTACCCCCTCTTGGACCCCAATATCTCAGCAACCCCCGGACCGATATAGCTCATAACCTTACCTACAAATTATACTAATACTATCTACCCCCATACCAAATTTCATGAAGATTGGATTAACGGTTTGGAAGTTTTCATCGGACAAACATACATACATACATACAAACGCCGATTCTTCCAACTTGACTCAGAGAACTTGCTTCGCTCGTTCAATTACGGTAGCATTATCATTATCGGTCTATAGTGGAATTGCTATTCAAGGAATTACTTAGAATAAACGGTAGGTTAGGTACCTAAGGAGTAGTGCCGTAGTGTGTCTGCTGGTCTAAGAATAGATCCTTCCCTTCGTCTGTTCCCGCGGATGTCGTAAAAGACGACATAGGGATTAAATTTAACAGGTGATGGACAACAGCATTCACCTAAGTACTCAACACCAATACTGCGATCACATCTGCCTGCCAAGCGTGGTAATTATGGCAAATAACCCCAGGAATAACCCTATGAGGGAGGCCTCGTACAATAGTGGACGTTAGACGGTTGATGAAGAAGGAGAGATGAAATACTTCTATTTTCAGAACTCACATTGCAAAATATGGAGATGATGGCCAGACCATCTGTCTGCTTCAAGGCATCCGACACTGACAGATCTGATCTGACATGGACCAAATGTAGCTCCATGGGATACCTGAAAAATGTGAACAGGCATAGGCTGAGACGCAAGAGCGGGTTCGAATCCCGCTGCGGGACAAATGTTTGCATGATCTGCAAATATTTGTGGATCGAGGCGGCTCGAAACCGTAATTTTATGGGGCAGGCCTATGTCCAGCAGTGGACTTCTTTAGACTGATGATTATAAAGAATAACAGATGGATTATTTAGCAAAAAAATCATACGAACTTGATTCCATTGATGGCGTGTTCTGATAGCCAATGGAAGTGTAGCTGTTCGAGTCTGTATGTATGTTCTAGCGGACCCCCGCTCATGGTGGGGTGCATTTCTGTGTCTCCTTCCGTGGAGAATTGTACTGAAAATAAAAGGTTCACCGTACCATGTTACAATACAAACGAAGGAGTCATCATCATAATTCATAATCATTCCTTCCGATCTCATACATTCCTCTCCATTGAGAGATTGTCTGGAAGCAATCGCTTCGAAGCAATAATAATAATAACAATAATAATATATTTATTTATTTGAACACCTCAGATTCATAAATGTCAAAATTAAATGTCAAAAAATTACAATTCTTGAAATAAGATACATTTCTTAAAATTATGTAGACCTACTGAAAGTAGATACACTACACTAGTCAGTTATAACTAATTAATGCAGTATATCTGCTTAGAGTTGGGGTTGATAAGGGCCGATACCCAGTGCCTTTGCAGACGACTGTCCTACCTGTCAGCCAGCGCCCCAAGTACCGTTTCAAGCACTATTGGAACTGCCCAGCATTCTGCATTTAACTGATGCTATTTTCTTACGCATCATGGCGTAAAAGTCATTGCAATGCCTATCAGCAAACATGCCTGACGCACTGCAGAATCTGGGCAGTGCCAACAACACTCTAAACATATCATTGTAGAGGACTCGTAGGGCGCTGTAGGTCGCGGATAAGACAGTCGATTATACTATTATCCAATGATATCGGCGTAGCTTGAAAATTTGGTTTTGTTAATTTTTTATTGATTGGTTTAGAGCGACTTTGGCTATCGTTATTAAGGCCACAGCACATCGGCTGCGTACACGTACCATGACGTTGTAATGTGTGGAGCTGTATGGAGCTGTATGTACGCTGGCGTCACGTGCACGCAAGCGTGTACCTACATACGTAGAAACGCGCGTGTCTGCGTTACGTGCTGCATACGCATCTGGTGTGCTTTGGCCTTTTACGTTAGTCAGCCTTGCTGGCCGTACCGGTTTTTAACCGACTTCCCAAAAAAGGAGGAGGTTCTCAATTCGGTTGTAATTTTTTTTTTGTTTGTTACCTCATATCTCCGGCGTTTATGAACCGATTTGGAAAATTCTTTTTTTATTTTAATAGACATTCTTCCAGATTGTTCAGAATTCAGTTCTTATGATGTAATCCATGAGGAATTGAGGCAACTCCTCAAATATTGTAGGCATACATATGGCGATTCTGATATTTTCATCAACAAACCAAGCATTTGCATTTAGAAAGTATCATAATCCTCTCACCACTATGGTTCTTTCATTTTTTTTTTCATCCAAATATTTAGCGGTGGAAGTCGGTTTTTTAAATGAAAAGTTATCTACAATATCTACGAACTTATATCAGTTCGAGAATAAAACTTACCAGTGAGTCCATTATTGATCGCCGTCATCAGCACAGTCTCATACCCAACTAAATTCAGAGATCCATTCTTGATAAAAACCATATTCAAGTCATGTATGACGTCTTCTGTCTGGATGTCTATTGGGGACTGTCGTGTTCCACCGGACTTGCAAATATCTCCTGGCCACTTGGTTTCGTCTGCAAGAGAATGAGCAATCGTATACGAAATGAATGAAACAGTGAATAGGTTTCATCATCATCATCAGCTTCATCCAAAGGTTGTCTGGAAGAAATAGCTTCTAAGCGATAAGACCGCCCATTGGACCTATTTAGTTTTATGTACTCGTGCAACGCTTTGCTCGTGCAATTAGACCGCAATAATTAGTTGACCGAGAAATTAAAATAAAAGCTTGGTGGTAATAAATAAATGGTTAATAAAAGGATATAGATGAAAGGAAAAAAAAAACAAATAAAAAAAAAAAAAATAGAATGGATAGGATATTTCTTACCCTCGTAATCCCAAGTTGGTCCTTTGGACGAAGTAGCACAGAAATCTGAAACAATTGAACGGACCATTGAGCATCAATTTTATGCAAAATTACCTATGTCTACGAAAATGACTAGCAATTTTTGTATATATTATATACTAGTTGCGCCCCGCGGTTTCACCCGCGTGAATAATGATGAAAATTGATGATGATGATGATGATGAAAAGTAGCCTATATGTTAATCCAGGCCGTAACGTATCTCCATTCCAAATTTCACTCAAATCCATTCAGTAGTTTTTACGTGAAAGAGTAACAAACATCCATACAAACTTTCGCGTTTATAATACTAGTTGCGCCCCGCGGTTTCACCCGCGTGAATAATGATGAAAATTGATGATGATGATAAAAATTGGCCTATATCCAGGGCGTAAAGTATCTCCATTCCAAATTTCTCTCAAATCCATTCAGTAGTTTTTACGTGAAAGAGTAACAAACATCCATACTCACAAACTTTCGCGTTTATAATATTAGTAGGATAGGATAGGATTAGTAGGATATGTTATAGGCATACGGGATCTATTAGTACTTATAACGGATTATAGCTACCGGATCTATATCTATTTAAAACTGCTCATTATAAGCCTCATAATAAAATGAGTATGTACCTACAAGATTCTAAATCCATCCATATATATACATATACTTATAGGTACATACATATACCTCCAGCCGGGATGCCGGGTTGTAAATCTGTCCGGCCTAAGAATTGACCCCTCCTCCTCCTCCCATCGATGTAGTAATACACCAGGGGATGGCCAGCAGCATCCATCTGAGTACTTATCATTAACTGATACCAATTCGCCTGCCAAGCGTGATTATGGTAAATCCCCCCATTGTATTCAATGGGGGAAGCCTCGTCTAGCAGTGGACGTAAACAGGCTGTTGAAAACCACCAGCCTTCACAATGCGCACATCAACTTTGTCTAATAGGAATATTGTATTAATTTATGCAATATCGGTATATCTCTTTAATAACTTCTTAAAAATAATAGGTATATTAATACAATAGTTTAGGTATATTATTGCATTGTTTTGCAAGGAACACTAAATCCCACTACACTGGTTCTATCGGTTCACGAAATGCCGATATAATGAACTCTAGAATTTTAAAGTTTTTGATACGAGTTCTTATAGACTCCAAAAAGAGAAAAATAATGGTATTCTTAAGCTTTTTATCTAGTGAAATCATAAATTCGGTAAAAGCCATTTAAAGTAAACCAGTAACAAATGAAATCAAAATCATTTTTATTCCTTGAAATCACAAGGATCATTTTTAATCATCTTATAAATTAAAATAACTCCTGTTCCAACGCGACCAAGCCTAGAGAAAAATCAGGCAACAAACACGGCTTGAACAAAGAAAAAATATAATACCTAAATTAAATCTAAATGAATTAAAATAATAAGGTATTAATATCCAAATCATTAAGGATAACATAAATCTAACTACAGGAGAAAAATAATAAGGAAAATAATTTGAATATTTAGGAAAAGTTTGCTCCTTAGTAAATAATTTAATAGCATCAGAAAAAGGTTGTAAAATCCCAATAAAACCAACTTTATTGTTACTTTGACAATACAATGAAGGAACGAACAAACCTCCATATGCAGACAGGAATGCCTTCTTTTGATAGGTCACCTGTAAGTTGCCACTTAGTCCTAATAGGTGTCAAAAACACATACCTAAGCAAAGCAGTATCACGACAAACCGCATTACGGCCACAGGACGAACAACCACGGTAATTCAACGGCTATCTCCGAGTTGAATGAAGCGTGTTTGGACATAATGACATCCTCTGAGTCAGTGAGTCGGGAAAATTTATTATTTATAAAATAATGCGTGTTTATAAAATAAACAAACAACAACAAGAAAATTTCTGAACTTTTTTGTTGCAGAATATTGTTACATATTGTGTGTGCTGTGGTATGTCTGGCCTAAGAATATACCCCTCCGTCTCCTCCCGTAGATGTCTTAAAAGCCGACTAAGGGATTACACCAGGGAATGGGCAGCAGCATCCACCTGAGTAGTTACTCAACAATAAACTGCGATCATCAATCCGCCTGGCATAGCGGGTGATTATAGCAAATCCCCCGATTGTACGCTATATAAGACCTTTTTGATTAAAGTACTTTAAGTACCCATTGTTCCTAGGTTTTTTTAGAGAAATATATTTTTTTATAGCCGGGTTCTCTACCCTAAGAGACGAAAGGTCGCTGGTTTGATTTCCGCATTGTGGGACGGATCTGATAATATGCTTCAAGTTTTTCTTTGTTGCAATCGAAGGACTGATGTTGTTTATTTACTTTTACGCCAATTATAATATGTTCCTTGCTTTTACGATATTAGTATGACATTTCGAATATGACAGACCCCGCCTGTGGATTTTATTGTGTACTTCCATAACCTAATGGGTGTTATTATAAAAAATGCTCTTAGTCTGGGTTTAAACCAAGACTACCTAGTCTATGCTTAAATATCGACCTAGGGTATATACGACTGTAATACAAAAGCAGATGGTTTGTTTTCCAGAAGCAACTTTCGAGCTAGATATGCCAAAAATTACATAAGCTTGGACTATCTCTGGTTTATCTAAAACCAAGCAGCCCCCTAGTTTAGCAATGGTCTATAAATTTACAGTTGATTGCTTGTTAGAGGTAATAATTTGGAGATCTCAATTGTGATATGACACAATTCGTCAGTTTGATACTTTGGAAATTTGCAAAGTAGCGCGAGATTTGATTTCGGAAAACAAACCATCTGCTTTCGTATTTAAAGTCGCATATGCCTAATGTCGATATTTAATCCTAGACTAGTACGCCTGGACTAAATTCAGATTTAGTCCATATTCTGTAATAAGGCCGAAAAAGTTTTTTGTTGAAAAATGTACATTTCAAAACAAGCTTCAAATTAGTGATTGGAACCGTGAGCTGATCAAAATGAGCCCAAACACTGCCAGGCTACTATTAATCATCGAGGAGTTCCGTTGTCTCCATCATCAGATCAGCTCGCCGTCACCATAATATCGTATTGTCATCTGAACATGACAGGTATGACAAATTTCAGCTCAATCGGTTAAAGATAACTGGTTTAAAATTTAGTTGCAAGATTTCACCCGGACAAATATACATAATACCTTTAAAAGCTTTTAATAATAAAAATAAAAAAAATCGCGGTTTGCTGCACGGCAGCTTTAGTTAAACTAGTTTTGCTGTTCAGTTTCTAAAAATACTGATTTTGCAGCTCGTTCTACTCGCCTATAAGTTCTGTCTGTTATAATATTGGATACTTTTGTTTTACCTACAAATACGGAGTTTTCGCGGCTCGCTATGCTCGCCAATTGACCCGGCGGTCAATACACATTGACCCGGTTGAGGGAGGTGTATTTCAATTTTGCCTCGTCTCTAAAAAATCCTAGACCCTCCGGTCTGGCCTATATGACAATGAAACCCTAGCGAGTTTCCAATTTAGTATATTATCAACCAATTAATTGTTTAACTAGACTAGACCATACCTAATCCATAATCCTTTTCTATCTCATAATACCTAATTTATAACTACCTATCTCATTATTTTATATAAAAACTGATACGTTAGATGACAAGAGTTTTTTCACAAGATAAGTAATCATCATTAGAATCTGAAACCTGACGTCAGCCACTGCTATTTTAGGCCTCTCTAAGTTGCTTTATCAGCTTAGGCATAATATTCCAACTGTTTGGAGTTTGGACCCAGTCTACTCTCGAATGGCGTGAACAAACGGGCTGTCTACAACACAGCCCTCAATCTGATCGGCCTGACTGCGTCTTGTATAATGTAAGACCTTCAGATAACTGTGGAACCGAAGATGTAGACAAGCGGAGTAAGCCGCGAAAAATTCAATGTATTGGATGCTAAGAGAATAATTCAGGCTATTTCAATGTAGCAATTATAAAAAATATAATTTTCAAACGTTATCAAGGCAATTCCTTAATTTCTCAGTCAAAAAACGTGATAAGAATGAAATTGTAATGATTACAATTAGATTATAATAACGATTAATTGATTATTTGTCTCGATAAGATAAATGTGATCAGCTCCTTCCCACGTGGCGTGGGTAACATGTCTTGGCTGCATTGGTCTATTCTTCGAATAAGGACTCAAGTCCTTATTCTAAAAGGGGTTGTTTTACATTTTATCTGTGGTGTTTAGCACGTCAACCCCTCAGAATAATGATTGCTTTAGTCATTATTCTGAGTTCAACCCCATAATGTTGGTAGAGTCTGATCAGCGAGAGACCCCTCCAATCCACTTAAATTGGATTGGAGGGCACTGCTGTGCTCAATTACCTACCTACCTTTTTTGTAAAAAATAAAAAAAGATACCTCCTTTTTACCCTTTTTATTATAATTGAAATCTAATTTTTAACCGACTTCCCAAAAAAAGGAGGAGGTTCTCAATACGGTTGTATTTTTTTTTTTATGATTGTTACCGCATATCTCCGGCGTTTATGAACCGATTTGGAAAATTCTTTTTTTATTTGAATAGATATACATCCAGATTGGTCCCATTTTTTTCAGAATCCAGTTCTGATGATGGAATCCACGAGGAATCGAGGGAACTCCTCAAATATTGTAGGCAAACATATGGCGATTTTGATATTTTCAGCAACAAACCAAGCATTTGCATTCAGAAAGTATCATAATCCTTTCACCAATATGGTTCTTTCATAAAAAAAAATCATCCAAATATTTAGTCGAATGCAAGGGCGGAAGTCGGTTTTTTAAATGAAAAGTTATAGATTGAATTTTTGGAACATTTGGTAACGTGTAAGTTATAAATTAGGTTAGTGAATTCATCAACAAAATCTAACACAACTTTTAAGGGAGTTTTTAAATCATTAGTTTATACTCAAAACCAAGGTATCAGAGCGTGCGCTCGCCTTCTTTAGCTCATACAAAAATTTTCGTTGACCCTATATATAGCTCCTGTTCCGTTTTGATCCTGTTTTTTTGAGCTGTCCGTTTTAGAACTGTTACTATTGATTCAAAATGCCGTCGGAAAGAATCTAGATCCTAATTATGGTTTTAATAATGTATAGTTCACAACGTTAGTTCGAACTACTAAACTACATTGAACTTAATTGATAATTTTACTATTTGAAATACTTTTTAGGATTCCTTATTAGCGGTTGAGTGGCATTGCAACGCATGCCGGATACTCGCTAGTATACTATTTACTTTGATTATATACACACTAGATAGAGTTTCGTCCTGCAATCACTACAAAAGAAACAGGCCAGCCTTTGCTAGCGCGTGTGCGTGTCTACACACACAAACATGCGCGCAGTTTTGTCTTACACTCGCGTCACGTCATTGCTTTTGTGTCTGTTTGCGTGCGTAAAGATAACAGCTACTGACATATTTCCCAATTTATTGGGAAAAACTGACTATGTTCGGGTAAGTAAGTTTTGCCGGTTACTAGAAAGCAAACAGTGGAATCTGTTGATTTTTTACAGAATCGAGATAGATAGACTAGCGATATTGTGATTATGTCGAGCTGTTGCCCACGACTTCGTTGGCAATAGCGTGTAGGAAAAAAGTCAATAAAAAGTAAACTTGTTTTTTTATAATATTCACCCAGTGACTGTGAACTATAGGATCATTAGGTATTCTAAAAAAAAACAATTTGAGTGTTAAAATAATCTGTCGTTCTACGGACATTATATATTTTCAATTTTCAACTCACAATATAATCTCATCTTTTGATTAATTATCGCTATAGGCGTTCGTTAGAGTGGATAAGATAACGTATGTATGCCTTCGCCCGCCGCGCCACAGAGGGCGATATATTGTACATACTATACTTTTCATAGGTAAAAGAGAAGTAAAGTAAAAGCAGGTGAACCCAATCGATGTTCTCACTTTATAAGGAATCATTTATTCAGTCACCATAAGGAATTTAGCATTCAAAAACTGGCAACACAGACAAAAGTGTCAAGCTTGAGTTGAATAATCGGGGCTAATAAGTTGATTATTTTTATTGAATACTTTTGAAAATACTATGAATTCTGGATACTTATCGATGGGAGGTGACTTTACTAGTTGTTTTTAAACGTCCTTTGTAATTTCTGCACACTTTTATTGCGCAAATCGTCATTGCTAGCACAAATTTCAATTCACGATGCGACCGTTCGCCTTGACAATACAATTGACAATGAGGGCCGGGAAGCGACTTATCAGCTAACAGTTAGCTGATATTTTTTTCGACGCGTTTGTGTCATGAAGCTCTATCTAGTGTGTATATAATCAAAGACTATTTATAAGTATTTTTTTGCTAATATCCTGAATCTATCACAATATGACACAGTATAAAAAGAAAATAAAGCAGTAAGTACTTAGGTTCTTATTCGTTAATAGGTACTACTCAGGTTTCAATTTCACATCTCAGGGTCCGTATTCTCGAATAAAACCCATTCACGAGATGACGTCACATCTCGTATGACGCCCATACAAAATTATACATTACATACATTTACATTTAATCATTTATTCTCTCGACCACCAGGTTTATCTTAATACTAGGTGTGGTGAACCTTATGATATTTATTTACGTTATATATAAACTAAGATATACTTAAATAAATACCTACATCATTTATTCTACATAAAATATAAAACATAATTAAAAATATATATTATTATATAAATAAATTATATTACATATCTACTCTTAATAAATGATCTACTTACATATAAACAGAAATATAGTATATATATAAATAAACAAATAATTACCATATACAATCAAAATGATATTTATCGTATGATATATTACACATTGAACATCGTTGTCGAGCGCCCGCTCGTAGTAGTATGGGAACGTAGACCGGTTCAGAGTTTCCATACTATATCTTAGTATATATATAACGTAAATAAATATCATAAGGTTCACCACATCGGTACAGAAATGTAGGACTAATCTAAAACCAACTTCATGCGAGACTGGTGCCTGCGATAGGTTTGAAAAACCTGTGTTGCAAGTCACCAGGGCCCCACTCCGCGGAATAAATATGAAGTCAATACAAAAGTGACACTAGAGTAGACAACAAAAAGTAGGTAGGTAGACAAATGAAAAAGAAAAAACAAAAATATAAAATAAAGAAATGGTATAACTTAAAATGGCAGGGATCTCACAGGTGACTCTGAGTCTACCCTCGGAGTAGTTAATATGTGCGTGTCAGTGGTATATCTATATCTATATATCTATATTCTATATCTCTATATATAAAAGAAAGTCGTGTTAGTTACACTATTTATAACTCAAGAACGGTGTCGCGCGAAGCACGAGGTCATAAAACGATAAGTAAATTTAATTTGACTTCCTGTTTCTTGTCAATCATTTTTACACTATGGCAACAGTTTTCTATGTAAAATATTGTGGGTGGTAATTTGTCATCCGTTGACAAGTTTGCGCGTCTACCCTAGGAGTAAAAGATTGTTTCGAGCCACGTGCGAAGTGGCTCAGTTCTTGGTACACCTCCGAGTGCAAGGGGGGTGTGAGAGTGAGGGTCTGCCTCGAGTGGACAGACTTATAGCCACGTGGTAAGTGCTAGCTAATAATAAAGTCACCTTTATCCCGAGGGTAATGAGATTTTGGGAAGACTGTCTTTCGCGTTAAAATCTTTCCTCCGCGATTATAAGTATAAAGTCCCCTTGTGTACGAAGGTACAACGGACTAGTTCGGTCGACCGAGAGTACTTGTATAGTACTGGGAAAAGAGGTTCTGAATGATTCAGAACCCATCGAGCCTTGCTCGAAGAAAGGGGGGTCTGAGGTACGTGGTACTTCAGGGCTCCTGGCATAGGCCGAATGGAAGCGCCTCTGGGTGGGAGCCCCCGTTTGGATGTGGCCATCCAGAGGGCTTATTGTGGTCGACCCTATTTTCGAGAGGAAGCGGTGGTTGCTCTTGGGGAGGTTAGGTGTGAGCACTTGGTATATGTTACCGAGCCCTATTCCGGTTGCTCCATTAGGAGCTAGAAATCCGGGCGCAATCAGTGGGCGCTTGGATGATCCTTGCGTGATTGTGGATGTGGACCGGGGTCGATCACGGGGTCTGTTATCGGCGACAGATCCCCGGCCTTCAGCCAGCTTAGGGTTGTAAATTCATTTGCGAAGCAGTTTATAAAATGTTAGTGGTTGACCCATAATCTCACCCCTGTATCATTTTGTCGCAAGGGAAGTTCACCATTTGTGATAGCCCTGGCATAACATTGTTATAAAAGGCGCGACAAAAATGGTGGAGATGCAGGGATATGAGAATTTTTGGGAGCTAGATTTGATCTGGTTTTCCCGTAACAAGTTCCCTCTACACGGGGGATGGTTATGATCCGGAGATGCCTGATTCGTTGGGTTCTCTCCAGATCAAAAGATTTACATTCATTTTTTATTATATAACTACCTTAAGAAAAAAGTAGGATTCTTTGAAATATTGATTTTGCATGGTGTTTTATTTACCCTACCCCATTTTTTTTCTTATTTCAACGACTTTATGATTTTTATGCTCGTTTACGCGTATTCTTTGAATTATTGATAAAATTACATGGTGTTTTATTTGCCCTACCCCCAATTTTTTTCTTATCCTAACGACTTCGTCATTTTTATGCTCGTTTACGTGTTATTTTTTACGTTATTTTCAATTGAAAATCGAAAAATATATTTTGTCAATTGACAACTTTACATTTATTTGCGTATGATTCGGTTATTCGGAAACACGGTCTACAAAATGATCGTGCAAAGTACCCTATTTTTGGTACCTACTTTAATTAAGGTAAAAGTTATATTATTTTTTAATATTAATTAATAGAATAAGTTATTCTTTCATAAGTTTTCAAAACAAGCTCATTATTTAGTTAGTGAATAATAAGTTATCATTGCGTAATGATAAAAGACAGACGTGTCTATATTATAGTGTGCAATTTTGCTCACATTTTTGAACTTACCGGTTATTTATATTTAAGTAAGATGGTATAGTGTTTTGTACACATTTTGGAAATTACCGGTTATTTATATTTAAGGTATATTTTATGGTATAGTGTGCAATTTTGTTCACATTTCGGAAATTACCGGTTATTTATATTTAAGGTATATTTTATGGTATAGTGTGCAATTTTGTTCACATTTTGGAAATTACCGGTTATATATATTTAAATAAGGTATGTTTTATGGTACAGTGTGTGCAATTTTGTTCACATTTCGGAAATTACCGGTTATTTATACTTTTGAGTAAGGTATGGTATAGTGTGTTGTACACATTTTGGAAATTACTGGTTATTTATATTTAATTAAGGTATATTTTATGGTATAGTGTGAATTTTTGTTCACATTTTTGAAATTACCGGTTATATTATATTTAATTAAGGTATGTTTTATGGTCTGGTGTGTGCAATTTTGGTTCACATTTCGGAATTTAGCGGTTATTTATCATTTATTCTAAGGTATTTCATCGGTAAATACGGTTTAAAATAAGTTTTATTTAAGTTAAAAAGGCCTTAGATTTAGTTGGTTTATCGATACTAACTAGAATTTAAATAAAGCTTGTAAGATCTAGAAAAAGACTAGTCGATTGCCGCATAGATGTATGTCTCATGTATTTCCGTATCAAATAGTGTTTCTTCCGCCCAGATTACTTGGTTACAGTTTATTGAATTTGATTGTTTATGAAACCTTTTAGTGCATAAAGTTTGGTGGTAAAAGTGTTTGTCTAAGTGTTTCTGTACCGTAATAAGTGTGTAAATTGTCTGCAATTGCGATAACTTGACAAGAGTGTGTTCCATAAGTAAATCGCTGAATACTATAAGGTAAAAAACATACAGTCGAATTGAGAACCTTCTTTTTTTAAAGTCTGTTAAAAACTGCATTTTTTTTTGTGAAACATATATCAATAAAAAGTTAAGTTTAACATGGTTATACTAAGTATTTGCGTTCGTGTTTCAGTCAGCGTCACGATAGGAAACCATTTCATCAAATCACCTATGGACAAATACATAAAAGACATCACATTGCCTGAAAATCTGATACAACCATTGGGAACTTTGGTATCAGAAGAGAGAACTTTGGTACAAAGGACCCAAGTTCCTCCAGGATGAAAAAGTCCGGCGGCCAATGAATCGTCATTACCACACGAATAAAACCTTCTTTTCGTTTTGGGAGGCCCTGGACGGGAGTCCAGGTGAGTTGTAGCCTGATGAATCGTCAGAGATTTCCCTATGGAAATTAGCCCTGGACGGGAGTCCAGGTGGGTTGCAGCCTCATGACTGGTCAGTGATTTCCCTATGGAAATTAGCCCTGGACGGGAGTCCAGGTGAGTTGCGGCCTTATGACTGGTCAGAGGTTGCCAACATCCCTAATATCCCTATAGAAATTAGCCCTGGACGGGAGTCCAGGCGAGTTGGAGCCTGAGGACTGGTCGGAGATTGCCGACATCCATAATGTCCCATGGACTCTCAAGAAGAAGGAAACAGTAATTGTGACGACAGCCGACAAGATGACACTACAGTGGCAATCAAAAAACTACAGCTACAATACTTCCCAGATGAGCTGGTGGGCAAGAAAACTCACCTATCAGAAAAAAATTATTTATGTGTGATTTCTGATAGTTTACTTCGCTGCGGTGGTCGTATGGCTAACACGACATAGAGTTACGGCATGAAGTATCCGATTTCATTACCCAGAGATTGTAAAGATTACTTTGGCCCATTATACGTGAGTTTACTGAATGGAAAGGATTAAAGATGGGTAGCCTTATTCACATGTCTGTAAATGTTCTGGCGATCGACCTGGAAATCGTGAAAGACCTTTCTGCTGAAGAGCAGAAAGCTCCTAGCGTTACGTAGATTTGCTGCGACTAGAGGAATTCCAAAAAAGATGTATTTGGACAATGCCACTTGTTTCATGCTGACTTCCGAAGTAATGAATTGTATTAAGAATAAAATCGAGTGAAAATTTATTCTCAGCTGGCCCCATGGGATGGAGGATTCTACGAACGCCTTGTAGGGCTAGTCAAACATTGCCTAAAGCGCACCTTGGAAAAAACATCTATCAAATGACAGCAAGTTGCTAACTGTCATGAAAGAGGCAGTCGAACCGGGACTGAAGAACCGGGACTGTGTGGAACACATCTTACGATAAGCTGATTTCCTAACCTAAGGAATATGTTTGACGTGAAACCAGCACCGGTAGAGATACCAATGCACTGGCTCAAGACTTAAATCTGACTCGATGAAGGTGCAGACGGCGCACGAAGAGTCGCGAGAGTCAAGGTTGATGACTCTGTTTTCAAACGCTCTACTAGGGCACCTCTATCCTCTGGAGGAGGATTCTGAGGGAAATCCACAGCCTTTACAACCGGTAGAGCAGGAACCAGAAGAGAGCAGCTCATGTAAGCCCGACTTATCAGTCATCGATTCAGAAGCTGTGTCGAGTGGATAGGTTCTGGGAAGTGAGATGCAGTCTTGTGGAGAAAGGGCAACCTGTAGTCCTGAGAAGACTTCTCCAATGGAAGAAGAACTGGTCTGTGAGGGACACGGGCCAGTAAGCAGTGGTGATGACACCGAACAAGAACTACCGTTGGAGGCGGTAGCTTTCAGCCCTGATCACGTGGTTGAGTAAAGGCCCCTACAGGCAAACGAAGTAGGGGTAAGAAGAATGCGGGACGCTGCTATCCGAGCCAGAGAAAATTTCCTGGAGTGGACGCGTCATCTGCTTGCCCTGCAAAAGTAAACACCTCTTTTTGTTGGGTGTGTCGCGCGAAGCACGAGGTCATAAAACGATAAGTAAATTTAATTTGACTTCCTGTTTCTTGTCAATCATTTTTACACTATGGCAACAGTTTTCTATGTAAAATATTGTGGGTGGTAATTTGTCATCCGTTGACAAGTTTGCGCGTCTACCCTAGGAGTAAAAGATTGTTTCGAGCCACGTGCGAAGTGGCTCAGTTCTTGGTACACCTCCGAGTGCAAGGGGGGTGTGAGAGTGAGGGTCTGCCTCGAGTGGACAGACTTATAGCCACGTGGTAAGTGCTAGCTAATAATAAAGTCACCTTTATCCCGAGGGTAATGAGATTTTGGGAAGACTGTCTTTCGCGTTAAAATCTTTCCTCCGCGATTATAAGTATAAAGTCCCCTTGTGTACGAAGGTACAACGGACTAGTTCGGTCGACCGAGAGTACTTGTATAGTACTGGGAAAAGAGGTTCTGAATGATTCAGAACCCATCGAGCCTTGCTCGAAGAAAGGGGGGTCTGAGGTACGTGGTACTTCAGGGCTCCTGGCATAGGCCGAATGGAAGCGCCTCTGGGTGGGAGCCCCCGTTTGGATGTGGCCATCCAGAGGGCTTATTGTGGTCGACCCTATTTTCGAGAGGAAGCGGTGGTTGCTCTTGGGGAGGTTAGGTGTGAGCACTTGGTATATGTTACCGAGCCCTATTCCGGTTGCTCCATTAGGAGCTAGAAATCCGGGCGCAATCAGTGGGCGCTTGGATGATCCTTGCGTGATTGTGGATGTGGACCGGGGTCGATCACGGGGTCTGTTATCGGCGACAGATCCCCGGCCTTCAGCCAGCTTAGGGTTGTAAATTCATTTGCGAAGCAGTTTATAAAATGTTAGTGGTTGACCCATAATCTCACCCCTGTATCATTTTGTCGCAAGGGAAGTTCACCATTTGTGATAGCCCTGGCATAACATTGTTATAAAAGGCGCGACAAACGGCTGAACCGATTCGGCTGAAAATTGGTGGGAAGGTAGCTTAGAACCAGGAGAAGGACATAGGATAAATTTAATTAAAAATCCTAAATTAGAAATTCATATTCCCGAACATTGAGACAAAGTGAAAGAAGATTATAATAATATATTTTTTGATGCTGAAAATACCAGGCGCTCATGGCAGGGTAGAAAGTGGATGCATACGCGATTATTTTTATTTGAAAAAAAAAAAAGTAATTTAAGACAAATACAGTATATGTACCAGGACCACCGGGACTTATAATAATATATGTACTAGGATCTCATAAAAGAAAGAAAGAGAAAAGAATGCATGGACAGATGGTTTTGATACTCAGAATACCAGGCGCTCATGGCAGGGTAGAAAGTGGATTCCTACGCCAAAAAGTTGTCCTAATTTTTTCAAAAATATGTAAATTAGGCCAAACACCGGGATGACGCGAACGAAGTCGCGCGCGGGCAGCTAGTATATTATATATATAAAGTGGTATGAGTGGTGTAAGTATGGATGGAGTGCATGAATGGGCTCTCCCATTCATGCACCGTCCATGCATCCATTATGGTAATAATTCGAGATTTGACGTCATCACGTGTATGAGATTTTTCCGAGAATCGACCCCCCTGGTCTAGTGTAGGAAGACTTGACCTATTTATCAAGCACTAGTCTAGACTTGAGATAGAATCTCGGCGTGTGCTATCAAGCTCGGCAAGTAGATAATAGGCTATCAGTCCCCTTCTGGAACAACAATCTCCACAGGAAATCTAGATTATATCTTCTAGGCTCTAAGAGCTTATATAGGTGCTTCAATTGATTGTCCACCAAATCCATTTGGACCATCTAATGTTAAATTAACTTCTATGTTGTTAAAATAAATGTTTAGGAAACTCTATTTAAAGAAGAACAATAAAACGAATAAAAGAATGATTTATAAAAAAAAACGGTTAAGCTATCTAAAGACCGTTGCAAACCATCTAAAGATAGCTCAATTGATTGAAATCACTATACCAAGACGGAAGCGTCCCCAAGACGCTGGCCTCGTTAGAGAGTATGAATGACAATACCTACCAATGCGTTGAGCCAGATAAAAACTCTTGGGTCATGCATGCGTCGCTTCAACCAGATGCCCTTTTGAAGAATTCAAAACGTTCCCACGGACCCATAGAGTCTCGACTGTCTCGACACCGAAAGGCTCAAATACGTAAGCTTTGTGAAGACTTGAGGGTCTACCAGTAACTACTCTGCATTTTTGCGCCGATTAAGGTCCTCAGCCGAATTGAATTAAGAGGGCGCTCCGAAAATATAATATGTATGAATCGCCTATTAGACGCAAATGCTAACGGAATAAGATTGAATATTGCACGACCGTATTTTGCACAGAAGTAAAGTCTCAAATCTTATTTAATTTATTATGAGAATACTAATTAGTCTAAGTAAATATTGGTTTGGTAACCTATAATAAACTATATTTTCCTTCGGTGAGTATTTATTTTGACTGAAGTTGTTTCCTAGAAATTTAAAAAATCTAGTTTAAAGGCATAACTTTCAAAAAAATAAAGTATCGAGTAAATGTCTGCCAATTGTGTTTTTGGCTTGGTCATCTATATAAAATAGTTTTAAAAATCACGTTTTTAAGTTATTATATTGATGTGATATCTGGTTTACTCACAATAACTAGTCAAATCAGCACCATATTTTCGAAGCGCACCCTTAAGAAAACTTGTAAATGTAGATAGGTACCTACCTACCTAATTTTCATCATCAGCCATAAGACGTCTATCGGACGAGCCCTACCTACCCCTTAGAATGCAACGAGGGGATTTGCCATAATCACTACGCTTGGCAGGCGGTTTGGTGATCGCAGTATTGGTGTACAGTACTCAGGTAGATGCTGCTGCCCATACCCTGGTGTAATACCTTAGTCGGTTTTTACGACATCCACGTGAGGAGGAGGGGTCTATTCTTGGCCGGACACCATGGCACAATTAGGTAAACGTAAGTTAAGTACTAGCTGGTGCCCGCGACTTCGTCTGCGCAGGATTAGTGTTTCGAGTAGCTTATATTAGCGTGGCCTAGAAAAGAATTTAACCTATATATATATACTGCGGCGGGCTTTTTTGTAGGACTATTTAAGATAAACATTTCCATCATACACTACATAATGTGTAACTTTATGTGTAGGTTTTGGCAGCGCACGCCAGAATAGCTCGCAGTTGGTAGATTTTTTCCTACTTACTTGACACTTATCGTCATATTATGGACAATTCACACAATATCTTTATAAATTGTAGCTTATGTGTTATTCTGATGTATAAGCTATATTATTGTAAAGTTTCATTAAAATCCATTTAGTAGTTTTTACATGAAAGAGTAACAAACATCCATCCATCCATCCATACTTTCAAACTTTCACGTTTATAATATTAGTAGGAATAGGAATAGTAGGAGTAGGATTACCTAGTTTTTGCATTGACACTTTACGTGGTGTGCATAAAAACAGGTTTGTTCTTTTTATTATTCAACGCTTGATTGCTCTTCAACATTTTGAAAATTCCAATTAGGTACCGCATGTAGGTCTTACTTAAGAGGGCGTACTATGTGATTTTGCCCAATAAAATCGATCTATAACTCAGTATCTACGGGTTCTATGAGTTAAATATTTTGGAATATGAAAACTATATATTTTTGCATTTATTGTGTAAAGTTGAAAACACGATATGTAAAAAAAACCTCGATAGTTTTATTTAATGAAAAAACCCTTGTTTCCCACACGTTTTGAAAGAAATCTCAGGTCCCTACGGTGTTTTAAGATAAATTTTACTACAACAAGTAGGTAATAACTATTTATTCTTATGCAAAAATCAGTTTTTTGATAAACACTTTATTTTCGCCATAATAAACAAAAAACTTCATTTTTGTGCACGACACTCGCTAGCGCGAGCGAGACGGCGCGCGGGTGATCGCGTGCGTTAAAGAGGGAGCCTAAATTGTAGTATAGTGCCCTCTTAAGTGCACCTGTCACGGACATTATTTACCGAGCGATAAATCTTCCGATAAAAAACTAAGTACCTACCTAGGTAATTAGGTATCATATCTACCTATTCACAACCATTGCATCTTTTATTAATTTATTCACTATATAATATTTTTTTAACGGTATCTACACATTGATCGGTATAATTTTTCTTTTCTTTGTTATTTTTTCAATATTTGAAAAACATAAATAAGACTTATTATCAAGCCTTTTACCATTTAAGGCAATAAGCGCTAGCCAATGTCATTTTTTTTTTGTTTTTATTCTTAAATTTTTATAAGGACTTTGAGTCGCTTGCGACTATGTCAGCTCTGTTACGTCTAGCCATTATCATGTCATTATATTTCGTAGGAACATTTTATCAAATTTAAAATGTTCAAATCCTATTTATAGCTTTAGTTTAGTTTGGTAAATTTTAGTCCAAAAATAATAATAATAATAATCACGGCAGGCATTTAGAAGAAGTAGCGATTTTAATTAAACCTAGGTACCTAGTTTTATATCCTACTAATATTATAAACGCGAAAGTTTGTATGGATGTTTGTTACTCTTTCACATAAAAACTACTGAATGGATTTGAGTGAAATTTGGAATGGAGATACTTTACGCCCTGGATTAACACATAGGCTACTTTTCATCATCATCAATTTTCATCATTATTCACGCGGATGAAACCGCGGGGCGCAACTAGTTCAGAAATATTTTTAGGTTACAATTTAAAATAAAAATGGGAAATATTAGCAAATGTGTGTAATAATCATAATATATTTTTACTGGCCTTTAGCCGCTACTAACAAGGCTTTGAAATCATACATAAATGTTTAATTGTCCTGATGCAAGTATCCATCGTGTCAGAGAATTAAAACATACATCGCTTTTGATAGGGTTGGTTATAAAAAAAATGTAGTCAAGTAGGAAAATTAATAGTTTATTAATCTTTTAAATTCAATGGAACACATATTGATACTAAAACAAGCTTACATATATGACGTAAATTATATATTTTACATAAAATCACAGCCAATTACTGTCTAAAATGCATACAAAACTATATAGGTAAATTAAAAAATAAAATATCAATATCAAATACCTACTTAATAACATAATTATAAAGTGAAAACAAGTATAAGTCAATAAATGTACTTAAATTATTATATTATTATACCTACTTACGATCAAAAAATATATAAATATTTTACGAAAAATTTATATAATCTAGGACAACACAATTAAATTTAATGTCTAAGTAATTTACCCACAAATACTTAACTTAGCTACGTACAATATTTTCTATATAGTGAGCTACGGTATATACCTACTATAAATTATCTTTGCAAAGAGTGCATCCTTCTACACATTGTTGCTTTCCGTCAGGTGAATCAGTGGTTCAACGGTTGGATACATAACATTAAAAACATTCACTAATATTTCTTTATCATCATCAGCCCACATTTAGTCCACTGCTGGGCACGTATTCTTTTAAAATATATCTCATCCACGAGATGACGTCTCATCTCGTATGACGCCCATACACAATTATGGTTATCATTCGAGATCAGACGATATTTTTGCAAGAATCACCCCCCTGGACATAGGCCTCTCCCACTCGCGTCACTGACCCTTCTGTCCACTTTTTACTCACCACCTTTCTTAATTCTCAATTCTTGATTCTCAATTCTTAATTCTTAATTCTCAATTTTTAATTCTCAATTCTTAATTCTTTATTGTACACAAAATAACTTACACAAAAGACATGTACAAAGGCGTACTAACCCTAAAAGAGTTTGACTTCGCTTCACTTAGCTAACGGATAGATTAAGGCCCGTATTCCATTCCAGCACTATATGCTTAAGCGTGCATCGAGAGTCGAGACCCAAGCATAGATTTGGTAAAAGTTTTTTATTGAAATCTGTCAAAAAATACCTGAAATTTATGACAATTGTATATATTATTACAATTTAAATTTCTACATAATCAAAGTCAAATTTTTGTAGCACGTTCTGATAAATTAATAATTACTATTTACGACATTTTATGATAATGAGAACATTTGGTCAAAGTCATAATTATCGGGCACGTACGTAAAATTAATTTATGCTAGCTTAAATAATATCGCTGTTTTATTTATTACTTACATCCGTAAATTTACAGCAAGTGACGTCACAAATCATGAGCAAAACAATTAAATAATTAAATTATCATTATTTATCGTTGATTATTATAATATGCATAATGCTAGATTCATATTCTGAAAATGCTGGTGAAAAGCAAGCAAATTTTGTGGATTTTTTTGTGGAAATTTTGAGCACTTTCCATCATAATTCATAACATTGGATAATTTTTATGCATTATAATAATCAGTTGACTAGACGAATTAGTTGATAACGTTCGTGATTATCAATTTATTTATCTAAATATATTTTAAATTTGTATAAGTTATCGCTTTTTGAATTGCTGCAGTTTTGTCTTTTATGGCAATCATAATCCCTACCAATTGTAATGAACTATTGTTATTTATGATCCCGGAATGTGACGTTAAAGTGATAATAAAAAGCTTAGGTTTTTATGCATAATTTGAGACGTGGCAATGAAATAACGCAAAATTTTAAAACAGTTTGTTCAGAATCGAGAGTGGATTCGATTTAAATCACTTATTAGAGTAGGTTAGATAAAAAAAAATTACGATGCTGTCTCTAAAAATTATTGGTGCTATCGCACGCTCACCACGCGGACCTTGCCAGCGAATTTCATAGGTTTTCTACTACCGACGCGACGTGTCAGCGCGTAGATTATTATTGAAACAGTAGATAGGAAATTTAGTGCTTGTTAAAATTAATTGCATAAATTTTTCCAAAACTTCAGAAAAAAAAAATATATGGAAAGATTTATATTTTATTTTTTGAGGTAGTTTAAGTCATTAATGATTTGGAAATATATTATTTCTTGTTTTCGAGAAAAATATTAAAATATAAATTTTTCCATACATTTTTTTCTGAAATATTTTTATAACGGAAAAATTTAATGTAATAAATTTTAACAAGCACTAAATTTCCTATCGGTTGTAATTATTTCCATTTATGCAATATTACGCAATGTTACGCAATTATGAAATATGTTCCTACATTCACCTTTTTTCAGAATCGGCCCACTGTGCGGCAGGCGAGTAGCCGGCTGAGATGCGAGAGGTTGCAGATTCGATCCCGGCTGCGGGACAAATGTTTGTATGATTTGCAAATATTTGTTCCGGGTCTGGGTGTCATGGTACTCGTAGTTTCTCGACACAGGGAATCCTAGTGTGGGATCATGACTACGTATGTGACTGGAGGGTGTTATGTTATGTTATATGTTATGATAGTAAGGTTGATCAAAATGGCAGTTACATCGATCTTGTTGTCGTGAAAAAACAAACACGATCAAGTACCTAAATCTTCTCAGCAGTTAGATCTTCTCTGAATACAAATTCTGTTAAGGTACCTGATTGATTGCTAACGCATTTTTTAAGCAAGTTCTTATAGATCCTTTTTCGTATGGGTACAACGTCCTTTTACAACTAAAGGCCGTTGAAGGACTAAACAAGAGCAGAGATTAGTTACTCAAAACTTTTAGGTACCAACTTAATTGCTTTAGTCTATTTTGTAGAAAAAGGATTCATAAAAGTTCGGTTTGACAAAGTTGTTTTTTTTCTCAAGTAAACAAAACAACGGTTGCAGCTTGCTCTATCTAAGGTCATGTTTTTTCTACGGTGTTTTATGTTAATTGACTTTATTAATGATAAAGCCGCGTGGCCTAATGTCGCTCTGCCCCTTGACTGCTAAATTGGAAATTTGCAATAGATACCTATTTACATTGTTTTATTAGGTTGTTATTTAAAAGTATATACCTAAAGCGTAGCGTGTGCTGTCTTGTAAACTTTTGCTGATGTTTTTTACTTTTGAAGAAAGAAAGAATGAAAATACGTTATTTTGTCCCCATACACGACAATTAAAATAAGAAACAAAAAAATTACCTTCCTAAGGTTTTTAAGTTCTCATTTACTATGTATCAGCTTCTTTCTACTCCGAGGCACCATACAGACGCTTCCCATCTACTAGTAAGATGGGGCCGTGTTTGTTGCTCTAATTATTCCAGGCTTAGTCGTAATAGAGTAATTTTAGTTTAAGTATAAGACGATTCAAAATCATCCTTGTGATTTCAATGAACATAATTACTTTTTTATATAGATTTTTGAATATTCAGTAAAAATAAACTGAAAGAAAACACCTACGTCTTCTCTAGTATCTACTACAAACCTTGGGTTGATACAAGAAGCACTACTATACCTACTCATCAACTATTGCCCAGGAAAAACGGGTCGTTCCTCGTGCTCCACCTGAGTTCTCCACCTGGGTGGAGCATGAGGAACTGTATGTCCTCGTGCTCCAACTAATGATATTGCTGTACAATCATTAACATAAGTAATTACATAACCCTACTCTCTACCACAAATCTCTACCAAAAACATATTTTCCACGGGATCAAAAATATGGCCTTAAGGTACACCCCTAACAAGGCATCCGTATTGGTAGGTATAAGTGGAAAAAAACCACTTAATTGACTTACATTGGCACTCATTAACAACAATTGAGGTTTTCCTCCACAATAACACTAGAAACTTACACATAGAAAACTTAGTCTTTTAGTCTTGACACTGATGAATATCACGTGGTCCTGATATGAACTTCCTCTTAGCGTTCCAAAGGACACAAAGACTTTTCTTCGCTTGAGCTAGTAGATTGGAGTTTAAAGAGCTGGAAAGACAGTTCAGTACAGCAGTGATTGTGCCCAGTAGACCAGGCAGTAGGATGGTTGAGCATGAGGCTGCGGACCGGTAGACCACACGGTTAACGGGTTGGAGGCTTCGGTAGTTGTCGATGCCTCCTACGTTGGTTCTACTGAATTCTTTGTACTGTATAGAAAAATAAGAAGATTTAGTTACGATGTCATATTAGAAAAACATGGGAGATATAAGATAAACTTGACAAACTTGATTAGATACAGGGGGAAACCTCGCGGTAGATCACATAGCCGATGATCTCCCCAATAGCCAAAAGCCGATAGTGGCAGTAAGCCCCTTCTGCGGCTATTGCCTTGGCTATTATTGTGCACAAGCCGAAGAGTGTAAGCTGCATAAGTGTAAGTGTAAGTGTAACCTTCGAAGAAACGTTTTAATATATATATATATATATATTCAGCAGCCTTTAGGCGTCCACTGTTGGGCAAGGCCTGTAAAATAAAATGGGGGATTGGTGATCGCAGTATTCATGTTGAGTACTCAGGCGGATGCTGCTCTCTATCCCCTGGTGTAGGCTCTAAGTCGGATTTTACGATATCCATCGGAGGATATGGAAAGGTTTATTCTTAGACCGGATACACCACGGCCATATGTACATGTATAGGTACATATAGGTACATGAATTGGTCGTATTCTGCCTGGGAAGGTAAGTATCAATTGAATTCTCATGCGGTGAAGAGGAAACATATTATTATCTTGATAGCACCAATTTGAGTTTTTTCGGATTGACCCTATCGACAAATTGGGACCATTGATCCGAATCAAGATACTCAAACTAAATAGTATTTTGTCTTTTTTGTTTCCAAATAATTTTGCGAGAAAAGTGGATAATTATTTTCGTATACGTGTAGAAAAGTTTCCTTTATTGAATCACTTATATTTTTGAAATGCGCTATGGCGGACATCATTACTATAATATAAATATCTATAATGGGTGAATTTGTCATAATCACCACGCTTGGTAGATGGATTGGTGATCGCGGTGTTGAGTTCTCAGGTGGATGCTGCTGCCCATCTCCTGGTGTAATCCTTTATTCGGCTTTTACGACATCCACGGGAGGAGTTAGCGGGGTCTATTCTTAGGTCGGGCACACCACTGTACAGCACGGTATTATCGAGTATATAGGGAGAGATAAGTGATACTGACCTGAACATCTGAGATATGTATCGGCACATTCATGACAATCCATGTCACTACTTCTTGACAGTTCGGAGTGGTGAGAGAGCCGTGATACGTGTAGTAGGATTGAGGGTTTGAACTCATCAGGCGCCTGTGAAACACATTACTTATTAACATAGAGTCGTATTCTCAAACCACTAAGTGCAATGAGGCGCTCATAGTGGACGTCGTTCTATATATCGTATAAGTATACATAGATCAGTTTTCTTGGATGATTTTATGTTTTTGAGGCAGAATTACTTAGAAGCATATATGTTATTATAATTCCTTTATCGCAACTGTTTAGTCATTCACAAGCACAAGTTCACGCAACGGGCTACGTAGAGAGCTATGTTAGGAGTTGCTGGAATGTTGAAATTAAGAGATAGAACTAGCATCATCGTCACCGCTCTCAGTATAAGTGAGTTGAAGTGACAATGAGCAGATCATATAGCTCGCAGAATGAAAACTGCTGGAAAATAAAGATTTTCAAATAGCGACCTCGAATCGGATGCCCCGGTCCATTCAATGGACCGGTTGAAATTTGAATGGTCGCGGGAAGTCGGTGGATGGAGGCGACTTAAGACCGTTAATTGTGGCATTCTATGATGAGGCATATGTCCATCAGTGAACTTCTAACAGTAAATGATGATGATCCTTTACGAGGTTACCCAAAGGGAAAATGTTCGGGAAGAAACGCGTGGTGATGGAGCACTTTACGAAGGTGTTCAAAGAAAATGCCTTCGTCATATTTCATTGTAGTTTTTTATTTCTTTTGATGTCGGAAAAAGGGATTATGTGCTTGTGTTGGTAGAAACTTAATAATATGTGTTTTGCAGTTGAATTGGGTTGATCTAAGATATATCGAGTTTTTGGTAGGTTCTATTTCAATGGCAAGATTTATGTGAAGATGAAAACTTACCAGAGATTGATGTTCATTGGCTCAGATTGTACATAGGTCTTCTCAAGAAGCTGAGGCACGATTGGCATTATTTCGGCCAGCGCGTATTTACTTTCTTCATCACTTCTGACCTGTGAAGTACAAAATAGATTTAGACATCGGAAAAATTTAGGTACAAGAATAGGTTTAAGAGTTTTCAAGTCCTCGTCCAGCATTAAACGTCTTAATGCTGCTGCTGCTGGTGATGATGATGATGATGATGTAGTTGTAAAAAATAGGAGATTAATCTTAGCGTAAACTCATGTACCTATCTCTAGACTGTCTCTACAGTTATAGGAAGCATTGTAAAGGCAGTACCTAGATTTTTCTTACCTGGCATAAAATTCCAATAACTGCAAGGCCATCGGGTCTTTTGACAGCCTCATCCACAGTGAGTCCTGTCTTGATGTGGACCATGTGGATTTCTAGTGGATACCTATTAAAAGAAAACCATACACATGAGGACTTTTACAAAGACGCACGTTAAAATGTAGAGCAGGGCTCTTTAGAGCAATACATTTATGAAACAGGGGCCCATTTGAAGAAAAACTCTAGAATATTTACTCAGCCATGTCTATTTATACCAAAAATGTTTCAGGCAGAGGGCGCTGTGTGTTTGTTACCTGTCATATTCATTGACTCTTAGATTTTCTAAGCATTGAAAGTTCGCTGTTATGAGGATCAAACATTTGGTGCCCTCTAGATGGAACTAATTGACAGTAATCTTTTCCATAACTTTACCGGTATTTGAAGAAATTGTTAGAATCTACATACTCAGCAAGGCTTATCGAAAAAAGTACATTAAAAAATTAATTTCAGCGACAAGGACGCAACATATTTCAAACATTATATTATGGTTTAAATATTTCTTTAGTGAACTGATAAGGCAGGTTCAAAAGATAATGGAAAATTAGTAAGTAAACATTATCGCATCAAAACGCAGGCCTATTTACACAGTTTCATTCAAAAGCGGTTTGGACGAGAGCTCAACAAAATCTCTCATCAAATAAAACAGACATGCGTCTCCTCTTGTACCACGCGTAGGGTTCCGATGTTTACTCAGTCAAGACTAGGTGTCACCATTAGTAGATAAGAACGCGTTATCGGTTTTATCCCCTTAAGATTAACCCCCTTATTCATAATCAATTTTTAAACCGTTGATAGCTAAAAAAGCTTTTGTCTTGTTCTGACGTATGCCATTTTACATCAGAGAGATCAAAACAAAAGCTATTTTAACTAAAATAGGTTTAAAAATTGAATATGAATAATATATAATTATCACTAGAAACGGGATATTTACCATGATTTTTGAGCATTATTGATTCCCGATATTTCGGCACAGTTTCATGCGCCATGAAAGTGTAATGTTTACCCGTGATCATGGCGCATGAAACTGTGCCGAAATATCGGGAATCAGTAATGCTCAAAAATCATGGTAAATATCCCGTTTCTAGTGATAATTATGTTAATAACCATGATAGTTTCAAAAGTTATGAATAATATAAGGAATATTTTTATTTGCTTATGGTTCATGCCTCAACACATAATCTGTGAAAATTAAAACTGGTTACCTCTTACGGCTGCCGACATATACCTCAAACAAACTATATATATATATATATAACTTTCTATATATATGACAAAATATAGAAAGACCGAAAGACAGACGGACAAGCGAACGAACGGATGGCGTAGACTTAGTAACGGGATTCTACTTGACGTTCTTTGGGTATAGAACCCTAATAAAAACGATGTCCGACTTTCTGTACACGGATATGTACACAACACAGTTTACGCTATGTAAACTCTATAAAGGATTTGTTTACATAGGTATAGAGCTGACATAACAGAATGGTAGCATGTGGTGTGGAGGCCAAGGTCGGTACTAGGTGTGGATTGAAAAGTATTGATAGATCACTGTTATTAACTAGGCATATAAGTAGGTATATAGTGTTTGTGACATTGCCATGAATGGCTTTACCTTCCGTATCACAGGAAATTGATTATTAAGTGTATCACACACGTAGCAGATGCGGTATGACATCTGTATCTGAGCGCGTATCTGTCCATATCGCTCTCTATACAAAATACAACTCAAGGAGCAACACACACGTAGCAAATCACTTAAATTTTAACGTCAAACATTTGTAGGCACCGACATAATATAATATATCAAAAGATGGACAGATGATATCTGTGAATACAAATATATTGATGATATAGTTTGAAGGTTTCCGCGTGAATGTATCATTTTCGTATATTATCGTATCTGCTACGTGTGTGATACCTTCAGATGCGATAAGTTTTTATACGCATATAAAATATTACCGCATCTGCTACGTGTGTGATGCACTTTACGGGAGACTGATTTATGTGCTACTGAGATAAGATTCTTGGTTTCATACCTACCTACATAGTATATACAAATTTTGTTTTAATCTGGACTATAATACAATGTAAGAAGTGGTGGCGCTTTATCTATTTTGTGATATACTAATTATGGGCTGCTATTTTTGAAACTGGCAGAAGATACCGAAACACAGATGGGCTATTCTTATTCGCAGCGCAGCGACAAAGCTCGTGTGGCATCGCCCTTAAGCACCAAATCAAAATTATGTTTTTTTGATTAAAACCTTAATAATGAATTAATTGTATTAAAAATCATAGACCAAATTGCTACAATTTCAAGGTGCTGAGCGAAATTTTGAATATATATATGTTATACTTTGGAAAATAATTACATATATCGAGGAATTTTTATGTAAGTCGCGTTTTCCTTTCGAGAGATTTTAGAATAAAAGCTTAAGATTAATATATTTAATTCAGGCTACATGAGAAATGTACAATTTATACCTAAACAATAAGCCCACATAAATCATATACTCTAAAGACTAAAATACACATTTTACATAAATACACGCCTTTTTCCCTGAAGGGGTAGACCGAGCCTCTGAGGGCCTCTTTTCTCCTCTTTTCTTCAGACGTGATAAGTGGTGAGTTCATCGCCGTCATTGCTTGCCACGACCAACGCGGTTAACGCTATCTTCCAGTAATAACACACTCTTAAATAAACCAGCAGCCAGGTTACCTTCAATTTACATCTTTTGAGGGATTTTGTTTCGAAACCATTTCCCTATATACAGTTTTTGTAAACAATGCCAACTGGCCAGGAATGTTACTGAAAATGTTACTGTTACTCACTTCATCCCATCGATGGCGTGTTCTGAAAGCCAGTGCAGATGGAACTGCATGAAGGTATAGTTTCCTCGAAGAGGTCCACCAGATATAGTAGGTGCTTGGAGTCCCATCAATTTGTTCCATTGTACTGTAGGAAGAAGACATTTTTATAAGCCTTTGCCATCTCTTCATCTTTATCAGCCGGTAGACTTCCACTGCTGGATGAGGCCTCCCCCATAACTTGCATAGCTTACAACCCAGAGCGTGCAATAGGGGGATTTGTCATAATCACTACACTTGGCAGGTGGATTGGTGTTCACAGTTAAGTGTTAAGTAGATAGATGCTGCAGTCCATAATGGCATAAACCTTAAGTCATATTTTAGGACATCCACAGGAGGAGTTTGAGGAGTCCTATTCTTAAGCCAAGACTACCACGGCTTTTGCCATAGTAAGAGTTATTTTAAATTATATGCCATTGCCTACAAGTGCGTGTACACATACCACGCACACATACCTTATTGACGACCTCTGTGGCGCGGCGGGCGAAGGTTCGCCTGCGACGCAGGAGGTTGCGGGTTCGATTCCCGCCTCTGAACAAATATTTATACGATCTACAGATAATCGTTCAGGGTGTTCTGGGTGTTTTTCTGTGTAATCAAAAAATATCTATCTATGTAATGTATTGTATTAAGTATATCAGTTATCTAGTACCCATAACACAAGCTCTGCTTAGCTTGGGACTACATAATGTTGTGTGAAATGTCCAGCATTTATTTATTATTTATATTCATTTGAAACCTCATTAGGTAAAAATAGCATTGCCTTTTTCAGCACTAGAGCTGTTTTCATAACGTTTCTTTGTATAATATCATCTGAAAAACTTGAAAGGCATAGCCTAAATGGAACCACCTTTATACGTACTAACTACTCGCTCAAACATCTATGCAAAGGGATGAGGCGACATCATTATAGAGTCGGTTTCAGTTGAATAAGTAAGGCTTTTCGCTGCATCAGTTGCGAAACTGGGTCAGTTACTCCAGGAATAATAGATTGCTGCATGGCCTGATTGCTGTTAATTAGATTCTTAGATTCTCAGTCGTGGTGTCCCTGGCCTTACGAATGGACCTCTCCTTCTCTTTTTTTTGCCGGCTGAGATGCGAGAGGTTGCGGGTTCGATTCCCGCTGCGGAACAAATATTTGCAGATCATGCAAATATTTGTTCCGGGTCTGGGTGTTATGGTAACATGGTACTTGTAGTTCCTGATACCCACGACACAGGTAATCCTAGTGTGGAATCATGACTACGAATGTCTCTGTTGCGGGGTGTTATGTATGCTATGTTATGTTATTGGCAGATCATGCAAACATTTGTCCCGCATAGGGAATCGAATTCGTACCTCTTGCATCTCAGTCGGCTACTCACCCGCTGCGCCACGGAGGTCGTCAACGACCTCGGTCACCTCCGTGACGTGGGTAGTGGATTTCTAACGGCTGGTGGTGAGGTTTTCAGAATGCTCTTATACGCAGGCAGGACTCTTCTACGGTGTAGTTACTATATAAACTAGGAGATTGGATGACCAATTTAGCGATGTTCATGGGAGCTTCCTTTAGGTCGACCTTTCATACCTACTTATAATAAGTTGAAAGTACTTACAAGTGTGTCCATTGTTTTCAGCAGTGACAGTTACGTCTCTGTACCCTCGGAAGACCAGCGGTCCTCGTATATGAGCCTGGTGGAGATCGAGAATTGTGCTGCTTGTCATGATGTTGATGGGAGATTGAAGGTCGCCAATGTTGCATTGCCCTGGCCATCTGGTTTCGTCTAGAGAGAAAAACAGCTTAGTATATTTCACTTACTGTATTATACTAGCTGTACCCCACGGTTTCATCCGCATAAATCTCGATCCGGTTGGATGTTAATTCAGATTATAAGCTATGTGCATTCCAAATTTTAATCAAATCTCTTCAGCTGTTTGAGCGTGAAGGAGTAACAAACATTCTTACAAATTTTCGCATTTATATTAGTGAGATTAGTGAGATGGTGTCGGAAACACTGCCTCATTTAACAAAACATTTTTTTTGAGAGTTGATTAAACTTTGGAACCCTAAACTTTACGTGGTTCAAGACACATTTCTGGGGGCTTAGTACAGATTTTGATAATTTACGAAGCTAGGTATATGAAGTTTCGTTTCCTTCCATACATGTACTTGCAGCGCCCCTAGCGAAAACGAGAAGAAAACTAAGGACGCTGTCAGTAAATGTATTGGATGGAATCGAAACTTCATATGGTTTCGTAAACTATCAAAACCCGTACTGGTTTATTTTTTATCGTTTTTAAAACCTAAAAAAAGTAATAAAGGAAACTGTCAACTGAAGGTAAGTGACGGAATCATTAAAAGGGGTTATTTTTACAGTAAAAAGTAACTTAAGAAGTGTTTGCAATACTTACAATCATAGGACCACTCCGCTTGCGAGCTTAAACCTACAAAAATACAAAATATGGATTACATCTTTACTTCACTCCATTTAACTTCCGGGGTAGGCATGGGATTGAATTTACATTTCCTAGTATCTTTGCTTACTACTTTCTCTTGACACACACGCGATACGCTTAGGACGTTCTTCATGAAGGTTTGAAATCACATTCTCACTGATTACTTCCGTCATATTACGGTCACAGCTATATTAGGAAACCGTTATATACTCTCAGTAAATAAACGGGCAAAACTAACTGTCTCTATCAGCCGTATTCAAAAACGACGCTTGGCTATTATTGTTGCCATATTCTCTACTACTGTACACTGTGACGGGGTGTGTCTAGCCTAATAAGAACCATTCATCTCCTCCCGTGGATGTAATAAAAGCCGATAAAGTGATTACACCAAGTGATGCGCAGCAGCATCCATCTCAGTACTCAACACCGACACTGTGATCACCAATCCACCTGATAAGCGTGGTGATTATAGCAGTTCACCGCATTGTTTTTTATGGAGCAGCCCCCAAATTAAAGTAGCAAATGGTAATGGGGAACGCATCAATGGGGATCATTTTGGCACACTGTCCAAATCTTTTGAAACTTGAAAGGAGGAATATTTAGATCAAGAAATTTCCCCTATTCAAGTTTCAAACCATTTAGATAGCAATAGGGCTGCCAAAATGATCCCCATTGTTGCGTTCCCCATTGCCATTTGCTACTGTAATTGGGGGGCAGGCCTCGTCCAGCATAGACGTCTATATACTGCTGATGATGATGATTCTGTACATGATGAAGACAAAGAAACAGCACTAGCCGAATATCATACGTAGCAACAATACCAGGCTACTGTGGCCATTCATCGCGAGGTAGAGGGTTCGATTCCCGCATTGTCTAAAGGTCTTTATGCAACGTACAGTTTTAGAATACAATTCAATTATACCTAATGTGGGGTCTTAGTCATAGTCATAGTTTTTATTTTATTCTATTTTTTATACTTTTTGGCAAGCAAACAAGCATACGGCCCACCTAATCGAAAGCAGTTACCATAGCCTATGGACGCCTGCAACACCAGAGGCATCACACGCGCGCTGCCGACCCTGAGACATAAAGATGAAAAGTCATGTGCCTGTAATTTCACCGGCACCCGTACCCTTCAAACCGAAACACAGCAATGCGAGCACTACTGCTTGGCGGCAGGAATAGGTACGGTGGTAGCACTTCCCCGGACGAACTCTTTCACAAGAAGTTCTACTACTAACAAAGACCTCTGAGGTCTTAGTTCTAGTCATAGTCATAGTAGTTTATTGATAACGAAAACGATTACAAGTCATAATGGTCCTTGCTACGTGCTCGAGGATTATCGTTTAGCAGATCATGTCCTGACATAAGTTTACGTAGGCTGATAACTTTTCCTAGGGATAGGCAGTAGGCTGTCTCTTTATCACATCGTGGGAATTTAGCTTTTGTACCTTCAATATTACTAAAATATCACTATGTCTTGACTTGAATTTTCCCAAATATTTTAATGATAATGTAAGGTATCGGTATCTGTGTTTGTGTTGAAGCTGTAATACCAAAGTAAATTTTCTTTTCTTTTATTGAGATTGATAAAATATTTAAGATATGTTTTGATTGTTTATTCTAAACGTCATGGCAATTTCAGTTACATCAGTACATAATAAATAATACCAAAATTTAGTAATTTTGATTTGAATGCTAATGGACAAATCTCGGTCTTTTTTTGGTGTAGGTCATATTCTCACAGGTCAATGATTTTAGTGTCTGACTATTTTTTAGATAGACCTGTATCAAAGTACAAAAAAGAACACACTTGTATATACACAAAAAATGTCATCTTGATGTCTCGTAAGGTCATCTTAATGCTACGTTGCATTTATTCTTATTTTTAACCGACTTCAAAAAAAGGAGGTTCTCAATTCAGATGCTTTTTTTATGTTTGTTTACTGAGAACTTCGTCATTTATAAACCAATATGGAAAATTATTTTTTTATTTGATAGGATATACTTGACAGGTTGGTCCCATTTCCAGTTCATTCCCAATCCAGTTCTGATGATGGCATCCATGAGGAATTAAGGGAACTCCTTAAATATTGTAGGCATACATATGGCGATTTTAGTATTTTCAGCAACAGGTTATTGTTTTGTACACCTTTACCAAACAAAAAACATGCAGATGAGAATGGCGGAAGTCGGTTTTTTAATGAAAAGTTATTATGTTTTTGTATTTTGAATAAGATGTTAATTGTAGATAAAATCGAATAGAAAAATTATAAAGCTGCCCGTCTTTAAAACAGCAATACAGTATTTTCCAAAAAAAAAGTTTGGCGCCATTTTTGAAGATGGATATTATTATTGAAAGCAATTGCTTGCTGTCACTAGATTAAACTAGATAATTCAAGTACTTATCTTTATGTAAATGTAATTGAATAAATGATTTTGTTTTTATCGTAAATATTTATTGTTCGAAATTTAAAAATATTTCACAACTCTTACCTATGAGACTGGCCACCAAGAACACAAACTTCTGCATTATGCAAAACTACTTTTAGCACTGAACTTTTTTTATTATGTTAATCCAAATCAATTTGAGAAAATTGATTTTATATGGATGTCACCGAAGGCACACACTGGGCACGACTAAAAAATGGTGCACTCAATGTCGACATTTTATACATATTTTATTAAAAAAAAGTTAATACTTTTTTTTGGAATGCGCGGCTTGTTTCTTCAACCGGGCCTGCCGTACAGTAGATACTAGCAACTTGTGATAATAGGGCGTGCCACACAGTCCATCGCGTTGACCAATAATATGTGATTATCTACACTAATTTTACCGGCTCGACGGTGAATATAATTCCGAAGAAGAAGCGGATTTTGTACGTCCGTAATATAGCGGTAAGTGAATGACGTAATTTTTTGTTTAAATTAAAGTGGATCGTCTCACATGTGGCGAGAAATTCAAATTTGACTGTGTTTTTTGCTCGTCACAGCTCATCAACACTTCTTGTCTACCGAAAACAGGTTATGCGAAAACTAGGAGACCTAACACACATGTTTTAATTGATATTATCGCATAAATAACATAACTTAAGCTACGAATATCCCTGAAACAAAAAAAAAAACACTGTACAAAAACATTAAAGGGTATTCGTAGATAAACTAATGATATATTGAAATACTATAAATGAAAATATGTATGTTGAGATTTAAAGAAGTGTTGATGAGAACAAAAATAAAATAAAATTTGAATTTAGCACCAATTGCAAGACGATCCACCTTAAGGATGACAATCGCTTTCATCGCTATATTAGCACCTATATAGCGGATACCGCTATGTAAGAAACTCTGGCGTTACTCTTCCTTATTTACCGCAAACAATAAATGAACCAGAACTAATAACTTAACTTACTGAGCGGTTGTACCTACGATGGTATTGTCACGTTAAAATCTGCGAAGAAAATCTATTTTCCGGAATTCTATGGTAGTTCTATAAACATTATGAATGAGTGTTTAAAATAAATAAACAGTTTTCTATTTTTAGTCATTATCATCATCATTTCAGCCGATTGACGTCAACTGCTCGACTAGACCTCCCATAGGCGGACGTCACGATTAACGGGCTTGAGCCGTCCGTTTTCCTCGCGACCTTGCCTTACCTTGATTGGTTGATTAATTAACACCACAGGAATACATAATCACTGAGAGCGATTTCTTCCAGGCAACCTTTACCGTCGTTACAATTTTAGGATGTTTAACACTTTATCAAAATCTTGAGTTCTGCCATCAACCCAAAGACCTGCCGGTCAAGACAAACGGTATTCGCTTCGAAGCGATTCTATTTCTGCAGTCGTAATACAATACAAAACACCACGTGACGTTTCGATAGCATACGTCAATCTAATACATTTTGGACTTTTCTACTAGCGTCATCGCTATTAGAATGTTACTTTGACTACGGCCTCAGGTCTGTTATTCCAACGAGGATGGTCGTTTTTTAACATTTAAAGACCTTAATTTGACCACGATCTCACCTGTTGGTAAATGAAGTTATGGCAGATGACGGAGCACGACTATATACACTCTTGGCTTGAAGAAACCCAGATTATACTTTTCAGGAAAGAATGACAAACGTAGATGTAAGTATAGTTTTTCTTCAAATAAATCCCTGGGCTGTTTTCGGATGATGCAATATCCCAGTGCAGTCACGCTAGGACCTATAACTATCTTCATTTTCACCAGCAATTAATTATTTTGCAGGACAATTAACGTTGCTTAAATTGACTGGTTTCTTTGCTTTGTCCTTATTCTGAGGGTTTCTACGGAAATATGTCAACTTTGACATAAGTGGTACTATCTGTTAAGTGGCTCGTAGTTGGTTTATGAAAGTGAGTATTAGAGCCAAACACCAGGTTCATTGGAGCGTATTGGAAGAGGCATATCTCCAGTCAAGGACTAATGTGGGATGACAATGATTAAAATTAGTGCTAACTAAGTACGTTAATATTCTGGACATGTTTCTAGAAACATATACATTGACACATGCCTTTTTCTCCGAAGCGATAGGCTAACGTAAGTTGCATTATTGAAGGAATATAGACGTGACCAATGGTGAGCTTATCGTCGCCATTGCTTTCCCACGACCAACTCGACTAACGCTTTTTTCCAGTAACACACCCCTAAACAGGCCAGCAGCCAGCGCAAATCTAAAACTGCCCAGCAAGGTTTCCAGAAACGCTGGGAAAAAAACTGCTACTTTTTTTCACCGGCTACGTATATGCAGCACGTAACGTAAGTCACTTTGTATGTACACGCTTGCGTGCACGTCACGCAAGTGGTGTGCCATGTCTCATACAGTTCCATACATTACAACGTCATGGTACGACGACGTCTATGCGTACGCAGCTGGTGTGCTGTGGTCTTAAATTCAAAAAGTCTAAAACAAAATATTCAGGTATTTGTTTTCTATCCTGGATGGCCGTGTGTCACAAAGGTATGAAGTTCGCGACCGGGCGTCGGCGTCGTGCGCATGTCACCTAATTTACTAATAAACTCCTACTACGGAAGTTATTATGCATCCTACGATTTATATTGTCACCAAAATAGAATATATCGGTCAAGATGGTTGGCTGAGAAAATCTAGACGGACGCACAGCTGCTATCTCTCTCATTATCCTATAGTATATGGTTGATCGTTGAACCAAATTGGATAGTAGTTTTGTTAGTAGTAGAACTTCTTGTGAGAGAGTTCGTCCAGGGAAGTACTACCACTGTACCTATTTCTGCCGCCAAGCAGTAGTGTTCGCATTGCTGTGTTTCGGTTTGAAGGGTACGGGTGCCGGTGAAATTACAGGCACATGAGACTTTTCATCTTTTATGTCTCAGGGTCGGCAGCGCGCGTGTGATGCCTCTGGTGTTACAGGCGTTCATAGGCTACGGTAACTGCTTTCCATCTGGTGGGCAGTAAGCTTCTCTGCTTGCCAAGTAGCATAAAAAAAAAAATGTATCTATCAAATTCAAACAAAATCATCGTTGATTTGGTTACTGAGATCTTAGAGCCCAAAGTATCAATCTCCTTTTCACGTTGCAACTACACTGAATCTTTTCTGTAGGTACCTAACATTTTTCAAACGAAACAAATGTTTTTTTTTTACTTCTAGGTAACATATTTTTCAAATGGGTTGTCGTTAGGCTCAGAACTCAGAATAATGACCAAACCAATTATAATTTCTTCAAACATAATTAAATTTTGTACATATGATCAGTACCTACACTAATATTTATTATATAAATAGTTTTTTTTAATTTATGATTTGGTAAGCATTTAGTTGTATAAGAAACTAACACATTATAGGTCTATGTACTGACGCCCAATTATCTAATAAAAAAATAGTTAAAATAGAGTTCGGATCATGTTTCGATCTTGGTCGATATCTTAAATGTCAGAAATGGTATTCTCCTGACATAAAATACAACACTGTAATGTGATCATATCGAAATTTGACCGAAACTTGAACGATTCTTATCGATAATTTTAGCATAAGTAGATGGAGTCTCTCTCTATCCTTTCCAATTATATATATATATATATATATAACTATCCTACTCTAATGGTAGTCACCGTGATTTGAAAGTAGACTAAATTGTTATTTGCAGCAGAATACCAACTTTCTGTCAATTTACAAATCAGTCTCGATTCGGTTAACTTTCAGTATAGTTTTAAAATAATTTAGAGAATTGGGCCTCTGATCAGGTACAAAATTTCATGGAGTTTGAAGAAATAATATCCAAATTAGCAGCAAACTTTGTTCGCGTGCAACAGGGCGTAAGCGCCATACCGGTGACCTCCTTTTAAACATAAACATTTTCCCGATTAAACAGAGGCCATCCTACCAGGATATCAGCCCATTTCTTTGTTATCTATAAAAATAAATGGCTTCACATACGTATAAACTGACGTCAGAAACCAGTATTTTATTTGTTTACAATGAAAGTGCAGCGATCGCAGGTAAATTATTACTAATTACGACCAAGTACTTTCTTATCTACGTAAAAGAAACGTCTTCCTCTTCCTGTGATAAAAATAATTAAATAATAAAATGAATTATATAATTTAATAATTTATATTTTATAGGGGGAGGCCTATGCCCAGATGTGGACTTCTGGAGTCTGATGATGATGATTTATCAAAACTAATAATGCTTCTCAAAATGTCAAAAAAATAATGAACAGACCCACCCTGACATGACTTTGCGAGTTGTAACTATGGTTATACATAGTAATAATTATTTTTCATTTTCAGAACAAGAAAGAGCCAGAGACAATAAAAGTAGTCTAGAATCTCAGGATGAAGTGAAGTGAATAGTGTTACGGTTATAGTAGTGTAGTGGATCGCTATCTCCATCCAAAGGTTGTCTGGAAGAAATCGCTTCTAAGCGATAAGACCGCCCGTTGTACTTAAAAGTATTTTATGATTATATTCTATTCTATTATTAATTCTATACATTCTATTCTTATCCATTTTTCTATATCTATCAATTTTTAATGCTTTGATAGATTATTGCATTAAACTAGTTACGATTTTCTGTAAAAATTACTTCAAGAAATCAAAACATTGCGTGGACAAAGATAACAGTTTTATCTAACATTAAAACATCAAAAAATACTAAGTAAATACTTAATTAGTTGATAAAATTGATAAATCGCGCGAATACGATTTGCGAAAATATGTAAATTTGTAATTTTTTTTGTGCCGTGTTGTGTCTGGCCTTAGAATATACCTTCTCCTCCCGCGTATGTGGTCAAAGCTGGCTAAGGGATTACATCAGGGTATGAGCAGCAGCATCCATCTGAGTACTTAACACCTATACTGCGATCACCAATCCGCCTGCCAAGCGTGGTGATAATGGAAAATCCCCCCATTGTATTTAATGGGGGAGGCTTCGTCCAGCAGTGAACGTAAACAAGCTGATAAAGGTGAATTTGACAGCTTCCAAGGTAGAGTGGATGAGTAGCAGGCTTGAAAGTTTAGGGCATTGGGTTCATATCAAGTGTTTGGATTGTAGAATAAATATCAGTTATAGAAGGGACGCACATAACCAACCAGCGTTGGCAGCGTTTACTTGTTAGTAGTAGAACTTCTTGTGAAAGAGTTCGTCCGGGGAAGTACTACCACCGTACCTATTTCTGCCGCCAAGCAGTAGTGTTCGCATTGCTGTGTTTCGGTTTGAAGGGTAAGGGTGCCGGTGAAATTACAGGCACGTGAGACTTTTCATCTTTATGTCTCAGGGTCGGCAGCGCGCGTGTGATGCCTCTGGTGTTACATGCGTTCATAGGCTACGGTAACTGCATCCATCTGGTGGGCCGTAAGCTTGTCTACTTGCCAAGTAGAATAAAAAAAAAAAAAAAAAAACGTCTCTAGAGAATGACTACGATTTGTCACAAAGTTCTTAAAAAAGTCTATAGACAGTAATTTCTATAAAAAAAAAACTAATCGTGCGGTGACATTTTGTCTACATAATGAACTGGCGAGCAATGAAATAGGGTCACTTAGAAAAATCACAATACCTCCCTAACTCATTGTTTATTTAATTATTTTTTTATTAATAAATGTAGAGTAATTTTCCAAAAAAAATACTCTACTTTATTTAAAATGATTTCTTTTATGTTATTAATGCCAAATAAAATATATTCAGGTTATAAGGTGGTATAATATTTTTATTTAAATTACAGTAAATCACAATACCTCCCAAATTATGCAAGAGATTTCATAGTTTGGGAGATATTGTGATTTTTTTGAGTGACCCTGTTTCATTGCATGCCAGTTTACCCTACCACCAATCATCCTGGAGAGATCAGATTAATTTCACTATCTTCATATCGATAATTTATAAATCTATTTCGTCACCAGATAAGGTTGTAATTTGCAAAACTATGCAAGATATCGAATTGTAATAAAAATCATATTAAAATACAATACAATAACTTTTGTAAAAAAATACTTAACATTTACTATATCAAAAATGCCGTGGTGTGTCAAGCCTTAGAATAGATCCCTCTTTCTCCTCCCGTGGATTTAGTAAAAGCCTCACTGAGGGATTACACCAGCGGATGGGCAGAAGCATCTATGCACCACTCACTATACGGGGTGTAAAAAGACAGCTCCCGAATACTGAAGGTACCGGTAAAGCTACCTATATCATAGCTATATAAAATAGCTTTCGCCTGAGAGGTGATTCATCCCGGAGAAAACTTTTTTTTCGTTTCGTATCGTATTTGTCAGCCAGCAATGTACGCATTTATTCCGGCCACGCGAGTTTAACGCTCCCGGTCAGCTGATCGACCCGTGGGGCCAATATTTCTCATGTGCTTTTCATTGCTTTTTTTGACGTTTTTATTTATTGACGTGTGTTAATGATGGAAAATAGGTTTTTGTGTTCCTTTAACGATATTTTATGGATACTTATAAAGAAAACACGAAAAAAGCGGACCAAAAGTAAGCATTTTTTTTTCGTGTTTTTTCAGCTTAAATATTTTCATAATCATGGTCTGAATGCACTGTTTCAGTTTTCGGGAGTAGTCTTTTTACTCCCGGTATACTCAGCTACCAGGTATACCTGAGTACTTAGCACCAAACGGTGATCACCAATCCGCCTGCCAAGCGTGATTATGACACATCCCCCCATCGTATTTAATGGGGGAGGCTCCGTCCAGCAGTGGACATAAACAGGCTTGTAACGATGATAATGATGATGATTATGCAAAAAATAAATAAACAAAAAATTAAGAACCTTTATTTCCCAACGGTTGTCAGTTCTGCTAGCCATGTGACCTACCCGTTGCCACTTCAACTTCCTAATTCTGAGAGCTATCTTGGTTCTTCTTAAAAGGATTTCCTCATATTGAATTCTATCACGTAGTGAAACTTCTAGCATAGCTCTCTCCATAGCCCGCTGTGCGTTTTTTAAGCTTCTCTGTACGGCCAATAGTGAGCGACAATTTCTCACTTCTGATATAATAATACGAAGTTAATAATGGATGCGTGTTACTAAGTCACGTCTGGTAGTAGGTATAGTAATTCCCCCTCTGCTCAACACTCATCTAATATAAACTACTGAATTACGCGATCCTAATTCACTTATCTAGCCGTAGTATGTCCGGCCTTTAATAGACCCCTACTTCACCTCCAGTGAATATCGTGACAAAGGTATTACACCAGGGGATGGTTCGCAGTATCCACCTGAGTACTTGAGTGGCACCATCATCAGTCTATAGAAGTCTAGAGGCCTATGTCCACTGTTGGACATAAGCCTCCCCCATATAATACCACAACGAAGGGTCTTTGGTCGTGTTTGTCATATCGCCATGCTTGGCAGGCGGATTAGTGATCGCAGTATTGGTGTTAAGTACTCAGGTGGATAATGCTGCCCATCCCCTAGTGTAATCCCTTAGTCAGATTTTACGATAGTCACGGGAGGAAAAGGAGGAGTCTCTTCTAGGCCGGAGACACTAGGGCACAATCTAAATGGAATGATTAAATTATTAGCAAGTTGAAGTGGCAATGGGCAGGCCATATACCTCGCAGAACCGTCAACCACTCAATAAAAGTTGGCAACCGAATTGGTTGACGCAGTTACTTGTACTAATATTTATTCTGTGACGCAGTGTATCAACTCGTGTGTCAAGTCGGTGAATGGAGGCGGATTAAGAACGTTCAGCATGGTGTTCTATGGGGGAGGTTATGTCCTGATGATGTTGATAATGAAATGAGAATAGGATAGGAAGGATAGAATTAGCAGGAAGATGCCTATGTTAATTGCTTAAGCATACTGGCTTATGATTAATTAATCGATAAAAAAAAATCTTAAGGCATTTTTCTCATGGTTTTGTTTTAGAAAAAGTAAGCGCCTACCATTTTCAATGATCTAATAGCGTTAGGTTGTAAGCCTGCATGATTTCTTATCGTAATTTGCTTTCATACTGATTGCTCTCGCAATCTTATGTCTTCGTATCAGTGTAAGTTAGTTGTTGTGGCTGTGAATACAGAATTCACGTAGGGTTATAGGTCCCAGACCCTTCTCAGTAGGTACTTAGCAGGATGCTGGGAAATATTTAGCGATGATTGATTGATGACCAGGGGCACGGGCGTAGCCAGGTTTTAGTTGGGGGGGGAGGGTGGTGGAGGGGGGTCAAGAAAATGAAACAACAAAGATGTACTCAAAATTAAATTAATATCCATGTGAAAAAACTGCCGGCCTAACATTTTGAACATTTCGGGGGAGGGGGGGATTTGACCCCCCAAAACCCAATGGCTACGCCCATGACCAGGGGCTGTACCACCAAACTCCTACAAGTGACAATTTACTATTTAAAAAATTGACATAAATATAAAAAGACTATGACAGACAGAAAGATACGACGGTGATCCTATAACGGTTCCGTTGATACCTTTTGAGGTACGGAACCCTAAAAAGAGCTGAAAATGTCTAGGTACATCCTTAATATCTAAGCTAACCCGATTAGGTAATTAAATCCACCGGCGGGACTACCACAGCGTATACAACAGTGGATTCGGACGTGTGAATGGCTCCTTAAGTGGATTAAGGGGCATTAATTGTAGCCGCGAAATGCTGGTTCTAACTAGATGCTATCTAAGATATCAGATTACTGTACCAGCTGAACTGACTCAGACCTACATAGAGTACTTAACTCTGTACCAAAAAGAGAAAGAGATTGTAATCCACAGATAACGCAGTTTCAGTATCGGAGTGGTTCTATATACCCACTAGGCGGAATACCCACTAACTTTTAAAGTAAAAAGACACAGGATATTGTTTTTTTTTTGTATTTAAAAATGCTTAGCAAGCATCTTTTAGTTTATTTCATCATTTTATACAAAATAAACACTTCTCATCAAAAGAATAGAAACAAGTTTGAAAGTTAATCGTTATTTTGTGTTTATTACACACCAATTAACTGTAGGTACTCCGATTAAAAGTATAGCCTCAAAACAATGTTCCATTTCATTTTAACACACGAAAATTCATTAAATTCAACTCAAATTTGGAACAAGCCAAACTGCCAGCTAATAAAGTGATTTTTTTAAAGGAATTAACCTCTTTTTTGTTTATTTGTCGCCAGAAAGAGAATCTTGGTATTGTTTCGTTTTTTTTGATAAGAAGTGTAGATAGGTATCATTTTTAAACTATACCTACCGCGCCGCCGGCGCCGCCCGCGCCGCCTTTACGTACGCCTTTTTATTTTATGTGATAATACTTCAAGCTGCAGCTAAAATTTTGTACTTCGATCATAGATTTAGATAGTCTATGACTTAGATACATTTTGTGCATAACATAACATAACATAACACCCAACAGTCACATACATAGTCCTAATCCCACACTAGGTTTCCGTGTGTCGTGGGTATCAGGAATTACGAGTACCATGGTACCACAACAGACCAGAAACAAATATTTGCAGATCATACAATTTTTTTTTAAATTTATTTATTAATATTAAAGTTTTTACATAATGTACACTTAATAAGCACCATAAAACCATGAAAGGTTTGTCTTGGTACATAAAAACACTATAGCTGCTACATAATTGCACAGCACAGTACGGTAGGTTGTATAGTTACAGTAGGTTAGGTTGCCGTAGATAATTCATGTCTTATCACATAGACAGATTCGACCTAGATATTGACAATGCCAATGTATCGGACACCGCTAGAGTTCATGATAGATAAACGGATTAAAAGATACAGATGTGACAAGCTATGTAAAAATTATAACAACAAGGAAAAATCCGTGGAAGTCTCGGTCTAAGATGTACTTAGATGTTGCAGCAGGCGGCTAAGGGATGATCAGGGGATGGGCAGTAGCATCCACCTGAGTACTTAAGAGAATTCTCCCTAGGCCACGCGCGAGCTATTTCATATAAAAAATTCAATATTTTTCAATACCAATGGTTTTCCAAAATCTATAGAAGTATTATGTTTTATGCTCTTGAAATACTAGCATGAAGATAGGCTCTTTTGGCTTCAAAATAACGAGTTTTTGAGCTCGTTTTATATCTAAATATACTTCTTGTGCTTGTTTTATCATTTATCGGAAAATTGTAAAACCACAGGTGTCTTCAAAATTTCATTGAGTTTGATTAATTTATACGCAAATGAGGATCAAACTTCGTTTTGTATGGAGCGAGCTACCGAAACTGGCAATCACCAGTCCCACACGCTATGCATGCTATGGAGGAGGCCTCATCTAGCAGTAGATGTCTACTTCTATCTAGCAGTAGATGTCTACTTCTATCTAGCAGTAGATGTCTACTTCTATCTAGCAGTAGATGTCTACTTCTATCTAGCAGTAGATGTCTACTTCTATCTAGCAGTAGATGTCTACTTCTATCTAGCAGTAGATGTCTACTTCTATCTAGCAGTAGATGTCTACTTGTATCTAGCAGTAGATGTCTACTTCTATCTAGCAGTAGATGTCTACTTCTATCTAGCAGTAGATGTCTACTTCTATCTAGCAGTAGATGTCTACTTCTATCTAGCAGTAGATGTCTACTTGTATCTAGCAGTAGATGTCTACTTCTATCTAGCAGTAGATGTCTACTTCTATCTAGCAGTAGATGTCTACTTGTATCTAGCAGTAGATGTCTACTTCTATCTAGCAGTAGATGTCTACTTCTATCTAGCAGTAGATGTCTACTTCTATCTAGCAGTAGACGTCTACTTCTATCCAGTAGTAGATGTCTTCTTCTATCTAGCAGTAGATGTCTACTTCTATCTAGCAGTAGATGTCTACTTCTATCTAGCAGTAGATGTCTACTTCTATCTAGCAGTAGATGTCTACTTCTATCTAGCAGTAGATGTCTACTTCTATCTAGCAGTAGATGTCTACTTCTATCTAGCAGTAGATGTCTACTTCTATCTAGCAGTAGATGTCTACTTCTATCTAGCAGTAGATGTCTACTTGTATCTAGCAGTAGATGTCTACTTCTATCTAGCAGTAGATGTCTACTTGTATCTAGCAGTAGATGTCTACTTCTATCTAGCAGTAGATGTCTACTTCTATCTAGCAGTAGATGTCTACTTCTATCTAGCAGTAGATGTCTACTTCTATCTAGCAGTAGATGTCTACTTCTATCTAGCAGTAGATGTCTACTTCTATCTAGCAGTAGATGTCTACTTGTATCTAGCAGTAGATGTCTACTTCTATCTAGCAGTAGATGTCTACTTCTATCTAGCAGTAGATGTCTACTTCTATCTAGCAGTAGATGTCTACTTCTATCTAGCAGTAGACGTCTACTTCTATCCAGTAGTAGATGTCTTCTTCTATCTAGCAGTAGATGTCTACTTCTATCTAGCAGTAGATGTCTACTTCTATCTAGCAGTAGATGTCTACTTCTATCTAGCAGTAGATGTCTACTTCTATCTAGCAGTAGATGTCTACTTGTATCTAGCAGTAGATGTCTACTTCTATCTAGCAGTAGATGTCTACTTCTATCTAGCAGTAGATGTCTACTTCTATCTAGCAGTAGACGTCTACTTCTATCCAGTAGTAGATGTCTTCTTCTATCTAGCAGTAGATGACTACTTCTATCTAGCAGTAGATGTCTACTTGTATCTAGCAGTAGATGTCTACTTGTATCTAGCAGTAGATGTCTACTTGTATCTAGCAGTAGATGTCTACTTCTATCTAGCAGTAGATGTCTACTTGTATCTAGCAGTAGATGTCTACTTCTATCTAGCAGTAGATGTCTACTTGTATCTAGCAGTAGATGTCTACTTGTATCTAGCAGTAGATGTCTACTTCTATCTAGCAGTAGATGTCTACTTCTATCTAGCAGTAGATGTCTACTTCTATCTAGCAGTAGATGTCTACTTCTATCTAGCAGTAGATGTCTACTTCTATCTAGCAGTAGATGTCTACTTCTATCTAGCAGTAGATGTCTACTTCTATCTAGCAGTAGATGTCTACTTCTATCTAGCAGTAGATGTCTACTTGTATCTAGCAGTAGATGTCTACTTCTATCTAGCAGTAGATGTCTACTTCTATCTAGCAGTAGATGTCTACTTCTATCTAGCAGTAGATGTCTACTTCTATCTAGCAGTAGATGTCTACTTCTATCTAGCAGTAGATGTCTACTTCTATCTAGCAGTAGACGTCTACTTCTATCCAGTAGTAGATGTCTTCTTCTATCTAGCAGTAGATGTCTACTTCTATCTAGCAGTAGATGTCTACTTCTATCTAGCAGTAGATGTCTACTTCTATCTAGCAGTAGATGTCTACTTCTATCTAGCAGTAGATGTCTACTTGTATCTAGCAGTAGATGTCTACTTCTATCTAGCAGTAGATGTCTACTTCTATCTAGCAGTAGATGTCTACTTGTATCTAGCAGTAGATGTCTACTTCTATCTAGCAGTAGATGTCTACTTCTATCTAGCAGTAGATGTCTACTTCTATCTAGCAGTAGATGTCTACTTCTATCTAGCAGTAGATGTCTACTTGTATCTAGCAGTAGATGTCTACTTCTATCTAGCAGTAGATGTCTACTTCTATCTAGCAGTAGATGTCTACTTGTATCTAGCAGTAGATGTCTACTTCTATCTAGCAGTAGATGTCTACTTCTATCTAGCAGTAGATGTCTACTTGTATCTAGCAGTAGATGTCTACTTCTATCTAGCAGTAGATGTCTACTTCTATCTAGCAGTAGATGTCTACTTCTATCTAGCAGTAGATGTCTACTTCTATCTAGCAGTAGATGTCTACTTGTATCTAGCAGTAGATGTCTACTTCTATCTAGCAGTAGATGTCTACTTCTATCTAGCAGTAGATGTCTACTTCTATCTAGCAGTAGACGTCTACTTCTATCCAGTAGTAGATGTCTTCTTCTATCTAGCAGTAGATGACTACTTCTATCTAGCAGTAGATGTAAACTTTTTTATAGCTGCTCGCATTTACTTCGTAAGTATACCTACTGTTTTTACAAATGGAAACTAATTATAACGAATATTTTTCTTTTATTTAATTAGATTTTTCTGTAGAATAAGAAAACTTATCTTGGAAAGACTTTATTGGTAAATTTCACATATTTTTCTGGTTTTCTTACATGACTTGAGTTTTACCAAATTGTGTAATAGTTAAAACGTTTTCTTCACGTGATATCAAAGTCGACAAGATGTTTATCTATTCAATGACCCAGCGAATATTTTATAATCATCCCTTTTTCAATTGTCGATTTCATAAATTTGAATTAATTGATTAGATTAAGATTAGAGTAATTCTTATTAATCTCTAAACTGATAGTAAAATGCAGACAGTAGTTGATTGTTGATAATAATTTGCAAATAATTATTGTTATTATGTCCAGCAGTGGACTTATCCAACAGATGATGATAATTAATTATTTTTCAAGATTATCCGTTTAAAAGTAATAATAGAATAATACCAATCAGTCTAGAATACACACACACACACCCACACACACACGCACATACACACACACACACACACACACACACACACACACACCCATAATCCCACACATTGCAACAGTTCACACAGTATACAGTGTTGCGCAAGTGTTAACCCAAAAGGATCTTGTCTCCTCTAGACACCTGCATAACCTTTGAATGGTCGTGATCCGGACGTTGTTAAATATTCCAGCTGAAGGTGAGACCTTTACCAAGAGTCTTACCCTATCATTGAAGGTATCGTATAAAAGGTATTTTGAACCCTATTATCCAGATCTTAAAGCCAGGGCTTTGTCACGTGTTTGATCGACTGCAAGAACTTCCTTATCGCCATAATCACGTGGATTTATTACTTAGATTTTGTATCGTGTATGAAATTAGGCTTTCTTACACGAGGATATAAGCTATAGTTTCGACGCGACCCAAAGGCGGGTGACGAATGCTACATTCCTCGTGTAAGTAAGCTGTGTAAGCTTAATTTTATGCTCGATACGAACGAAACTTTTTCTACTATATACCTGATAGACTGATATGATACTAGAAATAAACAAATACCTATCATCATCATCATCCCTATAACGGCCCACTGCTGGACATAAACCTCCCTCCAGAAATACCACGACGAACGGGCTTGAGCCGTTAAAGTTTCGTCCAAATCAGTTTCAGACTCTTCCATGCCAATTTCTATGAAACCGTCCGTGCCGGCCAGAGAGTATATTTAATCTGTAGGTCCAGCCGTACGACATGGCCAGCATCATTTTTATTCTTCCAATTCTTTTCTTTCCTTGCGAAACCGAGAAGAAAACTAAGAACGCTGTTAGTTAAGGCCACAACACACCGGCTGCGTACACGTAAAAGTAGACGTGCACCGACGTACCATTACGTTGTATAATGTATGGAACTGTATGAGACATGGTACACCGCTTGCGTGACGTGCACATCGACGCAGACGCACCCGGTGTGCTTTGGCCTTTAATGTATGAAAGGAAACAAAACTTCATATAGTTTTGAAAACTATTAAAACTCATACTAAGCCCCCAAATTAGTTACTACGTAATGCACGTTAACATGATTGCTGTTAAACTCGGACTAGGTGTCCAGTAGTCATGACCTGGCAAAAGGCAGTGATAGGTAAGTTAGAACTCTAAGTAAGTACTTAGAAATAGAAAATAGAAAAAGTTTATTTGCAACAACAAGACAGATTTAACAAATAAAAGAAAAAAAATAAGATAGTGTAAAAAATAAGAAGTATTGCTGATGCAAAAAGGCCCTAACTCGGCATATGTAGGCCCCAACCAACCGTACATAGTTCATAGTTCTCGTATATAGTTGTACGAATGGTAAGTAGGTACCTACTACCACATTCACACATCTGAGGCCCAATTCTCTAACTAAAAAATAGTTAAATAGAGTTCCGATCATGTTTCGATCTTGTGTCGATGTCTTAAATGTCAGAAATGGTATTCTCCTAACTTAAAATACAACACTGTAATAATTATATTGCAATGTGACCGAAATTTGAACGATTCAAAGTTTTTTTGATAATTTTAGCATAAGTAGATAGTCTCTCTTTACTTTTTCCAATTATTATATATAGCAATCCTACTCTAATAGTCACCGTGAATTTAAAGTAAACTAAATTGTTATTTATGAGGGAGCAGAATACCAACTTTCTGTCAATTCACAATTCAGTCTCGATTCGGTTAACTATCAGTGTAGTTTTAAAATAACTTAGATAATTGGGCCTCTGGTAGTATCTGTACTTCGGAACACAAAGCATTATTATGTTTGTCTGAATTGGCAGTTTACAATGTTAACATAGCAAATTTCTTATTAACTAAACATAATTGATAAGATAGCATCATCTTACATCTCACACTCATCTCACTAAAAATACTTAGTTTGTGTATTTTTAACCGTTTATGTAACATAACGTGTTCAGTATTTCAACATAACACATTAATTGTATTACATAAATTAAAATAGGGTAAAATAAACATGTGTCAAATAGCTGAAAGTCAAACTGAGGGTGAGAATAAAATGAAAGGCAAGGTATTCACGTATGATGAGGCGGTGGAATTGACAGGTATGCATTTAACTAAACATAACACCCAACAGTCGTGTACATAGTCCTGCCCCCCTATTCCCTATCTTGAAAGTCACTCAGTGACCAACATTTGACAAGTAAAATTACCATCAATTGAGAATTCTTTATAATTTTTTTTTTTATTATGGTCATTCTTCTTGTCAAACGTTAGTCACTGAGTGACTTTCAGCTAGGGAATAGGGGGGCAGATCCCACACTAGCTTTCCCTGTGTCGTGGGTATCAGGAACTACGAGTACCATGGTACCACAACACCCAGACCCGGAACAAATATTTGCAGATCATGCGAACATTTGTCCCGCAGCGGGAATCGAACGTGCAACCTCTCGCATCTCAGCCGGTTACTCGCCCGCCGCGACACAGAAGTCTTTAATAATAAACTAACGACCTATTATATATTGTTTTTATATTGTTATCTGGCTCATATCCAATACATTAGCTACGCCAGATATGGACAGCAGCATCCATTTGAGTATTCAACACCGTGCGATCACCATTCCATCTACCAAGCGTGGTGAATAAGCAAATCTCCCCATAGCATTCTATGGGGGAGGCCTCACCCAGCAGTGGATGTCACTGCTGCTGCTAATGATGATGATGATAAGAGCTATACTGTGAAACAGATTTTCTTGAACTCTATTCAGTTAACACAAGATCCAAATTGCTACCAGACCGAAGCGTCTCCTCTGACGATCTGTGTGGCGCGGCGGGCGAGTAGCCGGCTGAGATGCAAGAGGTAGCGGGTTCGATTCCCGCTGCGGGACAAATGTTTGTATGATTTGCAAATATTTGTTCCAGGTCTGGGTGTTATGGTACCATGGTAGGTACTCGTAGTTCCTGATACCCACGACACAGGAAATCCTAGTGTGGGATCAGGGCTATGTATGTAACTGTTTTAAATCGAACAAATCAAATTTACTTTGTTTTTTTTTTTTTTTTTTTTTTTCATTATGTCTCTAAGATGCTGGAGTACGTTTGTTACTCCTTCACGATAAAACAGCTAGAGCGATTTGGTTGAAATTTGGAATGAAAATAGATGAAATAACATATAGGCTTTTTATCCCGATATTCCCACCGGATCGAGACCTATGCAGATGGAACCGCTGAACGTAGCTAGTTCAATATATTTTTAACGGAAATTCACAGGTCATGGCCGCTACCAGTATCTCCTACTCATTGCCTGCTCCATCATCACCAACGCGGTTGCCCTGGACATGTTCGGCTTCAGCATCATCGTGGCAGCTGCCAAATGTGATCTAAAGCTTGGAGTGACCGAGACAGGAGTGTTGGCGTCTGCACCATTTGCAGGTCCATTGTTCAGATCAAGAAGTTTCCCCTTTTCAAGTTTCAAATGTTTTGGACAGCGCTAAATAAAAATAAATAACAAAAAAAAATGCTGCCAAAATGATCCCCATTAGCATTCGCTACTGTTATTTGGGGGGCAGGTTGATTTATATAGAAAATAACCAGTGTGGTGAAGGAGTGCTTGAAGGAAGTTACATCATCATCATCATCACCATCAGCCGTTAGATGTCCACAGTTGGACGGGGCTTCCCCATAGATTGCAATGGGGAATTTGCCATAATCACCATGCTTGGCAGGTTGATTTATGATCGCAGTATTGGTGTTGAGTACTCAGGTGGATGCTACTGCACAACCCCTGGTGTAATCCCTTAGTCAGGTGTTATGATATCCAATTTGTTACCTCATATCTCAGGCGTTTATGAGCCGATTTGGAAAATTCTCTTTTTATTTGAATAGATATACTTCCAGATTGGTCCCATTTTTTTCAGAATCCAGTTCTGATGATGGAATCCATGAGGAATTGAGGGAACTCCACAAATATTATAGGCATACATATGGCGATTTTGACATTTTCAGCAACAAACCAAGCATTTGCATTCAAAAAGTATCATAATCCTTTCACCACTATGGTTTTTTCACCATTTTTTTTCATCCAGATATTTTGTCGAATACAATGGCGGAAGTCAGTTTTTTTAATGAAAAGTTATTACTTACCAATAAGTACACTGAAGTATTGACATGACTTTGTTGCTATTAATTTAAACTTTTTGTTTTGAATTTAATTTTGTATGAAATTTTGTATGTAATTTTAATGTAGCTAACTAGATTTTCCGACAAAATTGTGACATTGTTTGCGAAATATATGAAAATGAAAAAAAAATATGAGACGTAGGTGTCTGTTCTTAGATTGGACACAACACAGCTATAGGACACACCATGGCTAGTAGAAGGAAGCGGGGTAGTAATTTTCTTCGTTTATCCAGGTGTCCTCTTTGCCTACCCCTGGGGCTACTACGCAGACACACGAGGACGCAGACGAGCACTCTTATTGTCCACGGTAATCGGCTTCGTGTTCGCAGCCATCAGCAGTTTCTCGCCCAATTGGCAGCTCATGATGGTCTTTAAAGTAATCGCTTGCAGCTTGTAAGTTAATGCCAGTCTGCCGTCTTCGGTTAAGAGGACGTCACCGGTAGCTAGTAAAGCTAACGAAGTTTGATTCTAATTTGGCTATTATTTCATCAAACTCCATGAAACTTTGCACACATGATCAGTACTAAAGGCTGGTTTAGACCTAATAAGTTGTTAAGAGGGCACTATACTACAATTTAGGCTCCCTCTTTAACGCACGCGATAACCCGCGCGCCGTCTCGCTCGCGCTAGCGAGTGTCGTGCACAAAAATGAAGTTTTTTGTTTATTATGGCGAAAATAAAGTGTTTATCAAAAAACTGTTTTAGCATAAGAATAAATAGTTATTACCTACTTGTTGTAGTAAAATTTATCTTAAAACACCGTAGGTACCTGAGATTTCTTTCAAAACGTGTGGGAAACAAGGGTTTTTTCATTAAATAAAACTATCGAGGTTTTTTTTACATATCGTGTTTTCAACTTTACACAATAAATGCAAAAATATATAATTTTCATATTCCAAAATATTTAACTCGTAGAACCCGTAGATACTGAGTTATAGATCGATTTTGTTGGGCAAAATCACATAGTACGCCCTCTTAAGTAGGTAACTAAATTTTACTTAAATTTAAGTGACTTATATTTAAGTACATGTCCATACGTATTTAAGTAGTTAAGTTTACATGCAATTAATCACTTAAATTTAAGTTTAAATTTAGTTACCTACTTGACAACTTAATACGTGTAAACCTGCCTTAATATCTAGACCCGTGGTCGTAAATTTCTTATAAAATTATATGCCTACCAAACCAAAAATTAAAAAAAAACTAATTTTTTAAAATATACTCACCACGGGTCTAGATATTAGTGTACTGATCATGTGTAGAACTTTTCATAAGTTTGATGAAATAATAGCCAAATTAGAAGAAAATTACGATTCGCGTACAAAAGACCGTAAGCGCCCTACCGGTAACCATCTCTTAACGAGTGTTTTTTACGCTGTAACGAAGTTGGCATGGTTGGTTTATTTGAAACACGTGTGGTTTTTACACGTGTTGAAATACATTTAATTGAAACTAACTTACTAATTACATTAATAATAATTAACTATTTCAAATGCCAAATACAACTAATTTCGAACTAATGGGAATAACCGCAATTATAGGAATCGAACTGTTTTTAACCGACAAAAAAAGGTGGAGGTTCTCAATTCGGCTGTATTTTTTTTTATGTTTGTTACCTCGTCTTATGTCTCACTGTAAAGTCAAGGCGTTATTGATAAATTAATAGTGTTGATAGCCTAAGGCGCAGGCCAGACAGAAGAGACGTAAGACGAGGACGGGGCGCAGACAAATGTCTCTTCCGCGTCCTTTTCATACAAAATGTATGAAAATGTATGTTTTGCGTCGCGACGCAAAACAAACAGAAAAGACGGGGCGCAGGCGTAACGGTTTTACCTCTGCTCTGCTCGCGACGCGTCCTCGTCTTACGTCTCTTCTGTCTGGCCTGCGCCTAAGAGATTCAAAACGTGCATTATTTTTTTAGTAATTTGCAAAACAAATATAAACTTATCCAGTTTGATAAGAAGAGTTGGGAATTAATCTGGTAGATAATCTAGTGTAAAATATCAAATATAGAATTTATCAGTCAATTATCGATTCCAACGTAATGATTATTGTTTATAACATTTAGATTCATTTTTTTTGTATAAGTGACAATAAATCCGTATTTACAGAAATAATAATACAACTATTAAAAGTACTTTTGTATAAAATAACATAAATACTAATGAAACAGTTAAGCTGTCTAAAGATAAAAACCGGTCTAGTGCGAGTCGGACTCACGTGGAGGGGTACAAGTAGGCTACCAAAATAACTACTAGACCAAAATAAAACTTTTAAGTCAATCAATACTTTTTATATGCATTTTCTCTTTAGGGGTATTTTCCGTTTCCCGTGGGAATATAGACTAGTTAAAATAGCTTTTGTCTTCTTCTCTCTGATGTAAAATGTCATATGTCAAAACAAGACAAAACATTTGTTTAAAATGATTATGAATTAGGGGGTTAGGATTTTCATTCAGGTTTTCCTGTAAACAATGCTGTATTTTTTTCAAAATGTTGGCTTTTTAATTTCGTATGTAGGGAGGGGTGGGGGGGAATGGTCCTTATGGAATGGAAAAGTTTGTCTTTCTCATAACAAGCTCTTTTATTTGATAGGTATGTGATGACATTCGCAGAATACAGGCTGTGGCAGACAGACATTATAGTCAGGCAGACACTTGAATGATCCTAAAGTGGTTCCGTTGGTACCTCTGAGGAACGGAACCTTAAAAACTATCTCAAGATTTTTTGTTATAATTATTTTACCAGTAACATATAGTCGAATTGAGAACGTCCTCCTTTTTTTTCGGAATCGGTTAGTCGGTAAAGATCAAATTGTAAGACGTCATTTTATTAATGTTATTTTGATCAGCATATTAATATACATAAATACAAATAGTACAGCCAAATTAGCAAAAAGTGTGGACCTAAGTCGTGTAGTCGTGGATTCTTATGGAAACGTTAGATGTCACGAAAAGAAGCTTAACCTAGGTTTGCACCGTTTCTGGCGCTTACGGAAGGCTTTTCAATATTAGTTACAAACTTAAAAAGGCCGTAAATTTTATAATAGAAAGAAATTACTTGATGCAATTTAAATTACGTATATAGAGAGACTGTCTTAGTGCATTATGATTTTAATAAAAACCACGTGCATGTAGGGAACACAGTGTTGAACAAATGCATTTTCCGTAAATAAATACCAGTATTAAACTTCCGGCGGATGTAGTACTAATTAAATGAATACGTTTAAGTCAATTTCCAGAACTATATTAATTTTCCCCGAAGTAGAGCGACAATAAAATATGGAAAAGTGCCTTCCGTGAGACGTACCAAGGTGCAAACCTGGTAATGTATTTCGAACATTTTTCTGATAAGTCTATCAATTTGCACCGAGTACCTTAATTTTCCCGGAGCCGCAATACCCACAAAAAGTTGTAAATGATGTTTTTTAGGATGTTCCATATGTCGGATTTAAAAAATACTTGGTGCAAATCTAGATCATAATGGTTCAAAGTCTATGCCCAAATTGCACCGACTACTTCTATTTCCCCCATTAAGTTACGGATATTATACGGTTTTCACCCTATTTCATTCTGTTCCGGAGGGTGAAAGTACTGATGCTTATTATTAGAGGTGATTTTTAAGCCATACAAAACAATTAGAAAAGTTTTCATGACTACATCTAATTAGTTCCACAATTGTGCAAAAAATCACCTAATTTTACTGTACTAAAAGCCTTTCAGTTTTTTAGCTTTGATATGCATAGATTGCTGACAAATATATTTCAGGCATTACGAAATATAATGACAATTGTTTACTTATTTTCATGACCAACGATGGTGTGAATCGAGCATACATTCACACAATTGCCACGATCGGCAAGAAAGATGAATTTTTCACATTCACCCCGATAGCCTCCTGGAGGCAGTTGTGAACTAAATAACATAACAATAATAACACCCAACACATATACATACGTAGTCCTAATCCCACACTAGAATTCCCTGTGTCGTGGGTAACCTGGAACAAATATGTCCCGCAGCGGGAATCGAACCCGCAACCTCTCGCATCTCAGCTAGCCCGTCGCGCTACAGAGGTTGTCAAATATTAATGTAATTATGTACGAGAAGCGCACGTAGGCAAAAGCCTATATGAAGAAGCCTTTCAGCCAGAAGTGAAACCTATATAGGTAAATTATGTTAGAGGAGTATGCAAAATCAATAGCAAAAAACCAGGTCTATCTACCGTAACCGAACCAGGATAAAGAAGGTAGTAGATTGTAATTGTCTTTTTTGTCCTGTTTTTCTTACATCATCTTATCACCGGTTAAGGTTGATATACCAGGTTCTTAATGGTATAATATATCCCTCTAACATATAATCTAGGCTTAAATACAGTCGAAAAAAAAATGCCAGCAATGTATGACCAAAGTTGAATTGGCTTTTGTTAAAATTTTGTGCAATAGAAAATAGCAAAGTTGACATCGTCCTCGGTAATGGGAGTTATTTTTATTAATTTATTTATTTACTTTAATTAGAACGGCAAGGTACCAATTACACTAATTAAACACAATCAAATAATATTGAACAATAGAAATACAATAAAAATAACATTAGTCAAAAAAACAGAATAATAAAAATAAAAATATAAAAACAATATCAAAAACAACGTCAAGCATAATGTCAAAAATAATGTGAAACAGCAACTTTCACACATGCTTCTCACAGAACCCAAGGCACTCCCGACAGAATCATTTTTCATCCATCCACAAACACATAAAATTCAGAGCTCGCATGCAGGAGAGCATTGAGCACAGAGAGGGTACGTGGGATGGGCGACTGGGCACGCACTACTGTACGGCAAAACCTGAAAAAAAATATGTCAAAAATGTCTGCCTCGTTCTTTGTTCCAGTTCGAATGCGAGCTATACGCTGACGATGACAACTTTAGGAGAGTGTACAGGCTCAGCTTACCGCAGTCGGTACCTCTTCATCATGAACAGCGTTAACCTGGTCGCTGAATGCTTCTCTTTTGGTAAGTAAGGTTTTTAACCACTAGCCACCCAGCCGATCATATTCACTCTACTGTCAGGACTCTATACTCTATTCATCAGCTCTACAGCAGCCTGTAGAGGTCCACTGATGGACATATGCTTCTCCCATAGAACTACCACCGTACCTATTTCTGCCGCCAAGCAGTAGTGTTCGCATTGCTGTGTTTCGGTTTGAAGGGTACGGGTGCCGGTGAAATTACAGGCACATGAGACTTTTCATCTTTATGTCTCAGGTTCGGCAGCGTGCGTGTGATGCCTTTTGTGTTGCAGGCGTTCATAGGCTACATCCCACCAGACGGGATGTTGTTTGCGTTTCCATTTTTCAGAATTGCGTTTGATCCCTCCTAAAACAAGTGGTCGGAACATAATTTGAATTTGACTTAATTGTTTTTCAGGGCTTGCTTACTTCCTCCTACCCCTCCAGTTCAGTCTATATACCCCATTCCTGGGTATCAACTATCGTCCGTGGAGGCTGTTGACCCTAGTTCTGGCCCTTCCTTTAGGCATCGGTGGTCTAATGATAGCGTACCTGCACGAGAGCCCCAAGTTCCTCGCCAGCAGAGGCAATAATAAGAAGGCTTTAGAAGTGCTTAAGAGCATCTACGCTTGGAATGGTGGGAAGAAAGAGGAGTATCCTGTAAGTAAATAGTTTTATGGTACATTAAATATGCTGTCAATGTGCACTAATTCCGTGTCTATGAGTATGAGGAAGTACGTGTACCATGGTACCATAACACTCAGACCCGTAACAAATATTTGTAGATCATACAAACATTTGTCCCGCAGCGGGAATCGAACCCGCAACCTTCTGCATCTCAGTCGGCTACTCGCCCACCGCGCCACAGAGGTCTTCTCGACAAGCAGTAACAATAAATAAAATCAAATGAATACTGCAACTTCTAAAATATGATTTTCCAGGTGGAGCACCTCCTGACTACGGAAGACATAGCAGCATTGAAGAAAGCTTCGTTCTGGGACTCGGTGGTGAAGCAGACGGTGCCAATCTTCAAGCCACCTCTTCTTTGGAGAAGTTTGCAGCTGTTCTACCTCATGGCAATCTGCTGCAGCACGTACGAACATACAATGTCTATAAATATTATAATAATGATATCCCTCGACCGTTTTTTACCATTTACTTATCGGCCTTCCTTGTCCATTTTTTAGATTTTTAGGGTTCCGTATCCCAAGGGTAAAACGGACCCTATTACTAAGGCTCCGCTGTCCGTCCGCCCGTCCGTCTGCCACCAGGCTGTATCTCATGAACCGTGAATAGTTAGACACTTAGACAGTTGAAATTTTCACAAATTATGTATTTTTGTTGCCGCTATTAACAACAAATACTATTATTATTTGTCGAGCTGAGCTTCTTTTAGGTTTCTATCGACTTTTATACGAAATCTTACACTTTTTGGTGTGAAAAATAAGTAGGAAACTTTTACACTAACGAACTGACTGATCCTGTTATTTTTTTTGTTATTTTTACAGAAATAACGCCTTCGTGATGTGGTACCCAACCATAGTGAACAAGTTCTTCAACTCATTCACTGACGGCTGGAATACGGAGAGGACTTTCTGTCAGCGGGTGTTCAGTGATAACAATTCTTCCATGACCCATGGAATTTCTAATGATGTTAATGTGAGTATCATATCCCCACTGATGAGAATATGCGGAATTTCAACTGCTTAACTGACAAAGTTTCACTGACAACTGCTAAGTCCTGTAGTGGTGGAATTCAGGTCATGAAAAGACATTGTGAGACATGTCCTAAAGCCAAAAATTTTATGCCATATTGTGAATCCCTCGTGCCGAGGTGTGTCTGGCCTAATAGATAATAAAAATAATAATAGATAATAATAATAATAATAATAATAGATCCCTCCGTCTCCTGTGGATGTCGTAAAAGCTGAGGAATTACCAGCAGCATCCACCTGAATACTCAACACCAATACTGCAATCACCGATCCGTCTGCCAAGCGTGGTGATTAAGGCAAAGGATTTGCCAACCTTCCAACAGTGGACGTCTAATAGCTGATGATGATGATACTTCCTTCAAGTACTACTTCACCACACTAGTCATTTTCTAAATAACTCAACCTGGTCACTGACCTAGCGCAGAGTCACCAGGAAATAACAAGTTACACAACAAACAATCGATTTTGTTTTACAGTACGTATGCAACGACACAATCTCAACGTACACCATAATCTCGGGCATCCTCTACGGCCTCTTCTTCTGCGTGGTGACGCTCATCGTCGCTGGGGTGGCCTCCAGAAGACGATTAGTGCTGATCGTGTGGCTGGTTGTGTCTGGTGTTAGTGGAGTGCTAGTGGATTTGAGACAGCCGGTAGCTAGCTTGGCTTTTTTCGTGCTGATTCAAACATCGATGATTGGAATGCCGAGTCTTGCAGCGTATTGTGTGGATTTGTATCCTACTGCATACAGGTAACACAAGAATACAAGAATACTATAACTTTATTTGCAACAACACACAAGTAATTATAAATAAATAAATGCTGGACATCTCACACAACATTATCTTGCCCCAAGCTAAGCAGAGCTTGTCTTATGGGTGCTAGGTAACTGATATATTTAATACAAATACATAACATAGATAGATATTTTTTATTATACATAGAAAAATACTCACCCTGAACAATTATCTGCAGATCGTACAAATATTTGTTAAGAGGCGGGAATCGAACCCGCAATCTACTGCGTCGCAGGCGAACCGTTGCCCGCCGCGCCACAGAGGTCATCATAAAGAAAACAATGTAGGTAGAGTCTGTTCAGCAAGAGAAGAAACAGTAATTAGGCACAGCAGCGCCCACGGGTCTCTTCCTGAGCGGACTCTAACTAAAACAGAACAACCAAATCATCTAACTATTATTATAAATGCGAGAGTTTGTGAGTATGTATGTTACTTCTTCACACTCAAACGGTTGAACGGATTTAAGTGAAATTTAGAATGGAGATGTTATGTTATGAACAAGAGCCTCGCCAGGCGCACCGTATCAATATACATGACTAGTTTTTCATCATCAACCACAATAAGGCTTTATGCTTCCATACTTACGACCTAACTCATCGTAATCAATTCAAAAGTTAGGGCCACGACCAACGTACATCTAAACTGTTTTTCCAGAGGGTTAGTGACGAGTCTCGGCATGATGGTGGCGCGCATGTTCTCGCTGGGTGGTGTGAACCTGGTGGGTGCCGTAATCACCACTAACTGCTCCATGACCTTCTATATCTGGTCCATCTTTGTATTCAGTGAGTGTCATCAATAAGGGGCTTTCTTCAAAATAATTAGGTCTAAACTCAAGCATAGATTTGTTGAGTTTCTCTTTGAAAACTCAAAATATTACTTTAGTCTCGATTCACCCTTGATAATAGTTCTGAAATAAATTCCCTGATAGATGACGGTAACCCGGAACCGTAAATACAAATGCATCGTATTTGTATTAGATTTGTACTAGATAAAATGTTATAAGTAAATCCGATCTAAATTTATTGGCTAAATTAAATAAAAGTACGAGTAATAAAATTACGGTTCGTAAGCACAATGTGACTGCCAAGTCACAGCTGCCTGTGGCTGCGGTTGGTTCCGTTTTCAGTGACGTCATCTAGAAGACCGCTGCTGAAAACTACGTTCCTTACTTTTTAACCGACTTCAAAAAAAGAAGGAAGTTCTCAATTCGGTTATATTTTTTTTAATAATAGGTTCATTCTATTTCTAGTGACTTACCTCAGGGCTCGTTCCTTGGTCCTATGCCTTTTCTAATACAAAGGTCAAAATGAATAATTTGCGAAAGTAGTTATTGCGGCAAAGTAGTTGTAATCTTTGAGTCAGCTTTAACTACCTCCACGGGAGGTAATAAAGAAGTATATTCACAGGCCGCATATATAACAGCAAACCGGTGTAAAGGAACACCTATTTGAACACTCAGGATCAAATTAGCAGATGTATAGAGTCAGCTTTACATCAAAATAATTTTCTTCCAGGTGGTGTAGTGGTGTCGATGTTCCTGCCATCGGATGCTAAAATGAACAGAAAACTTAATGGAAGCAGTGACAATAAAGATGAAAGCACAGAACAGACTATCAAATAAAGATCTTAACCGAGCAGGATTTTAGAGTTACTTTGAACAAATCATTCCGGTATAAATATAAATATATTTACGGAATAGGGAGAAGCAAGGTTAAGGGAATTAATATTAGGGGTTAAAGTATGAAATTGCCTATTTATATAAAATAAAAACAAATACCTCTTATTCTAAGATAGAAATAATATATTAAGTAAATCGATGTAACTACACTAATTATCTTTAAAATAAAAAAAAAACAAATGCTGGACAAATGAATGAATTTCTGCAATCTCGAGAGAAGATCATTAATGCCTTTGCGATATAAGCAAAGTGCGTTAATAAGACGTATTCTCCCCAAAGGCAGCATTGATGGAACTTCGTCGAAACTAGTATTCGAACAGTATCATCAGTACACCATCAGAATAATGACTTATTCAAAGTCAAAGTCAAAGTCAAAAAGAACTTTATTCATTGAAATCACAAGGATCATTTTGAATCGTCTTATATAAAATTAAATTACTCCTGTTCCAACGCGACCAAGCCTAGAAGAATCAGGCAACAAACTCGGCTTGGCTTACATAAATGGTCCGTCTTACCACTAGGTGAGAAGCGCCTGTGTGGTGCCTCGGAGCAAGGAGTCGCTGATACATCGTAAATGAGAACTTAAAAACCTTAGGCAGGTAGTCAAAAGTAAATAAACATCAGCAAAAATATGCAAGACAGCACACGCTACGCTTGTTATACTTATAAATAATAATCTAATACAAACATGTAAATAGGTAAGTACAGATATTGCAAATTTCCATTTCAGCAGTCGAGGGGCAGAGCGACATCAGGCCACGCGGCTTTATCATTAATATAGTCATCAACAGTGTAATACGCTTTCTTAATTAGATTCATCTTTATGTAGGATTTAAATCTTCGAATAGGAAGTTTAAATGCACCTTCTGGAAGTTTATTATAGAACCGTACAGAATTCCCCATAAAAGACCCACTTACTTTCTTTAATCGAAATTTTGGTATATTTAGTTTGTGTTTATTTCTCGTGTTAATACCATGCACGTCACTTTTTATCATAAAACTATCCAAGTGTTTATGTGTATGTAATAATATTTCATAGATATATTGCGATATTACTGTAAGAATATTGATTTCTTTGAAACGCTCCCTCAAGGAGTCACGCGACTTCATTTTATAAATGGCACGTATTGCCCGTTTTTGTATGACAAAAATAGCTTGGATATCTGCTGCTTTACCCCACAGTATGATACCATATGACATAACACTATGGAAGTAGCTAAAATAAACAAGCCTAGCTGTAGCTTCATCAGTAAGCTGCCTTATTATACGAACTGCATATGCAGCGGAACTAAGTCTACCAGCAAGAGCCACAATTTGTGGTGCCCACTGCAACCCTGCATCAATATGAAGCCCTAAGAAAATGGTAGACTTGACAAGATCAAGTGCCTCCCCATTTATTTTAATATTAGTTGGATAATGTTTTACATTTGGCAATGTGAATTTGATGCATTTAGTTTTTTTAGCATTAAGCAGAAGATTATTAACTGTGAACCACTCAAGAACATGCGATAGTGAATCATTTACATCATCGTAATTAGATTTAGATCTATCAACTTTGAAAATCAAAGAAGTATCGTCAGCAAATAGAACTATGTCACATATGTCTTTCACAAAAAAAGGGAGATCGTTAATGTAAACTAGGAATAAAAAAGGGCCTAGTATTGAACCCTGTGGCACCCCCATGACAATAGTCGATCCTGAAGACCTTTCACCACCAACATCAACTTTTTGGACTCTATTGGATAAGTAAGAATTTACAAGATTAATTGCCTGATTTTGTATGCCATAATGTTTTAACTTGGAAATTAAAGTATCATGCCTCACGCAGTCAAAAGCTTTGGACAGGTCGCAGAAAACTCCGATCGCGTCCTGCGAGTTCTCCCATGCTTCAAATATGTGTTCTAAGAGCATGGTACCAGCATCGGCTGTCGAACGACCCTTAGTAAATCCAAATTGATGACCATGAAGAAGTCCGTGGAGGTTGAAGTGTGACAATAACTGAGTAAGAATAAGTTTCTCGAAGATTTTACTTAACGCAGGCAATATAGAAATTGGCCTATAATTACCTGGATCTTTTTCATTACCAGACTTGAACAAAGGAATTAATTTACTATGTTTCATAAGATCAGGAAAGACTCCCTCGTCAACACATCCATTGAAAATATACGCCATACACGGCGCAATATCAATAATTATAACACCTAACACCTTTGTAGATATTCCCCAAAGGTCTTCAGTATTTTTTATATTAAGTGACTTAAATGTCTTAACAATATCAATGGCATTAACATATCTGAAACTAAACGCGACCTCACACTTATCAACACTTAATTCCATTAAAGTAGATGCTCCAGAGGCAGTTGAATTTAAAGATTGAGTCACAATATTAGGTATACTAGAGAAAAAACTATCAAAGGCATTTGCGACCTCAATATTATTCGATAATATTGTATTGTTTACGTTTAAATTAATTTGTTTACTACGAGGTTTAGCTTTACCTGTTTCATTATTTATTAATTTCCAAGTTGTCTTAATTTTATTTGCTGATTTTTCTATTTTATTTCTCAAATGCAATGATTTTGCTGCATGACAAACTTTTTTGAAGGTCTTGGAATAGTTCTTTATGTACAAGATAAACGTTGGATCGTGCAACATTGATTCTCTAACCGCATAGAGTTCATATAATTTATTCCTACTTCTATAAATACCGGTTGTAGCCCAATCAGCTAACCCGACATTAGCTCTAACTTTACTTTTTTTTAACTGAAATATCTCACTATGTTCCTCACATATCAACTTAAACAAACTAGTAAAAAGGTCATTCGGATCATCTACGCACGGTACGAGGGGCATTTTAAGTTCAATACTGCCCTGGAACTTCTTAATGCGACTTTCTGTGATAGGCCGATAAGTGAATTCCTTAGGTTCATCTACAAAATTACAAGTAAATATAGCACTGTGACCATAGTGATCTGAGGTGAAATGTTTAATTACTGATTTATCAACTGGAACACTACTGCAATAAATATTATCTAAACAGGTGGATGTTGTTAGTGTCACCCTTGTAGGTTCTTCGAAGAGGTGATTTAAGTTAAAGCATTTAAATAAATTAAGAAGCCTCTCAGATAGAGGATTAACCGGAATATCTATATTGAAATCTCCGCAGACTATTAGCATTTTATTACAAACAAAAGTTTTAAGCAATGCTTCTTCCATAGTGGATTCAAATAATCCGAAGTCTGCGTCAGGGGGACGGTAAACGCTCACAATGATATGCCGCTCTAGCTCAACACAAGATAGCTCAATAGTCCTCTCAATAGTGAGATTTGCAACATCTTTACGTTCCTTGCATTTTAAAGTATTTCGAACAACAATTAAGGAACCCCCACGTATGGCGTTCTTGCGTTTGTATGAACTTGCAATATTATAATTCTCATAATAAGGGAGTAAATCAAATTGTAACATCCAGTGTTCAGTTACACACATGATATCAACATTAAAACGATTTAAAAATAATTCTAATTCTAAGATTTTGCTGGGAAGGCCTTGCACATTTTGATGTACTACATGTAATGTGCCCGGCTGTCTCATTGTCGAACAATATTACCCCTCTTTTAATTTTAACTCAGATATTATTGAATGTCATACAACATTTGAATTTAGAATGTTAAAGTGATTGAAGAAGATACTTTAAAATGGCATTTTCGTAAGATTAAAGATAGAACACCGTTTTTGATGATTTTCAGTTTTATTTAATTTTTATTCGTACAAATTACACACATTATTTTAATACAGAAAAAAAAAAATATCAAACGAGTATCGAATTGTTTGTTATGATTTTCGTGGTTTTCCTTAATTGTAAGATCTATGATCATATACCTTATTAAAATAGTGAGTATCTATTTTTTGCAAATTGTTTGGTTCGATTTCCGGCTCAGGCAAGCTTTGCAAAAGATCTGTGACGGCGGACATTCTTATTTTATAAATCAAAGTAATGTTTCTTCAAATTAAAATATCTTCAATATTTAACGTACTTTTCCTCCATGTTCCGTTCGTTTTTCCCAAATTGTATATCGATTTAGGTGACAAATGAAGCCAGTGTAAAACCTCTTATTTGCTTTAAGATATTTGGTCATAAATTACTCATCGAAAACATCTGCGCATGCGCAATCTAGCATGTGTAAAATTGTGTACCTATTGAAGGAAAACTATAGGCAAAACATAGTGAAGAAATTAGTGTGCAATCTTAACCGAACTACAGCGTTTTACAAATTAGCGTAGAAATAAAATCAAAAGACTTCAGGCCGGCTGAGATGTGAGAGGTTGCGGGTTCGATTCCCGCTGCGGGACAAATGTTTGCATGATCTGCAAATATTTGTTCCAGTGTTGTGGTATAATGGTACTCGTAGGTACTATTACCCACGACACAGGGAATCCTAGTGGGGGATCAGGACTATGTACGTGACTGTTGGGTGTTATGTTAATCTATTTTTAGTACTCATATAATATCAACTACCATGGAACGGAACACTCATTTCGAGAGATCCATCTCTCACTTGACAGCTTTTCATCTTGTTTATGTTTTCGTGTTATTTTCCAAGTGATGGAAGTCAACACCCTCTTTTATCACGGTTACTGTTACAACTGAAAAGCAACAATAGGCAAAATAAATAAACAGCTTTCTTTTTATACACATAACATGTATTTTTTTACATATAATTTAAATATGTGCATTTTAACACATTACCAACTCAGTGACGCGACTCAAGCGACTGAATCAATAATTGAACGAGCGAAGCGAGTTGTCTTAGTCAAGTTGGAAGAATCGGCGTTTGTATGTATGTATGTATGTTTGTCCGATGAAAACTTCCAAACCGTTAATCCGATCTTCATGAAATTTGGTATGGGGGTAAATAGTATTGGTACAATTTGTAGGTAATGTTATGAGCTATATCGGTCAGGGGGTTGCTGAGATATTGGGGTCCAAGAGGGGGTAAAAAAAATTAAAGTGAGACAGTCAGATCAAGTGGGGTGTCTAATGAAAGCGCTTTGGTTGGACATTTCAAAACTGTTTTTAATAAGTATTTAGCCTTAGTAGTTTTTGAGATATTAGGGATAATAAAAAACGTAAAAATCAAAAATTCTAGGATACTTCCAGCAATCCCACAATGCTGAAATTTGGTATGCTTGTGGGTTTTGTATCACAACTACAGGGAAAAGTCTGAAACTGAAGAATTTAGAAACTTGTACTCCATAAAACGTAATCCAATATAACATCCATTGTTGACCTCCCATTTCTAGGAATTTGAATGACGCTGGAGTTCTATGATTAAAGGACGTTATCAATTAATTTGTCAGGTACTTGATATAGGTACTAACAGGTATGTAGTATAACGCCCCGTTGCTTAGCCCTATTCATAGGTTATTTCGATGATGTGTAGGAAATTAGAGTTGTTACTGATAGATCCTGTACTGTACTGGTAGATCTCGAGGTGAAAATTTTCAAAAATAATAATAGAAAAAATGGAAATTACTTGGTTAAGTAGTCGGGCTGATAAAGGTGTTATCGTGAGGTCTCAGTTCGGGGCGAACCACTAGTTTATCTTCAGGCAGTGTAACTAAAAAATAAGAAATTTAAAACTATACTTTTACTTGTAACTATATCGGTCATCCTACCCTACCTACCTACCTAGTGAACTATAGAAAAATTATCTTTAAGGCTAAAGAATCCTTTACCAGATGATATGTCTCTTCAAATGAAGGAAGAAAAATAAAAATAAGAAAAGCAAATACTTATATTGTAAAATAAGCAGGACAAGATTGTACTTCCCCAGATATATTATATTTAAAAACCATTAGATTGATACCATGTAGATATTCACAAGGCGAGAAATATTAAGCAACATATCGCTCAACCTGTTGCGAAACATACCACCTATAACATAACATAACACCATATCACATGCATATTCCCTGACCCCACTCAAGGATTGGCTGTGTCGTGGATATTAAGGAACTATGAGTACCATGGAACCACAACACGTAGACACGGAACTATTTGCAGATCATGCAAACATTTGTTTCGCAGCGGGAATGAAACCCGCAACCTCTTGCATCTCAGCCGGCAACTCGCCCGCCACACCACAGAGGTCGCCAAGAAGAGCTAGACTAACGATTTGAAACGGTTAAATACCAATGTAAAGGCAACAGTACAAATACACGAACTCTTGATAAAGTCATTGCAATTTATTTACCAAGCTGGGTGCTCCAAGTGTCTATTCAAATCTTACACACAGACTTATATTATCAAACGAATGTCATCAAAATTCACGATAACATTCGGCAAACATCATACATGGAATTATGACTTGTTATTATAGAGATTATAACTGATGAAATCCAAACATTGGCGACTCTATTAAGAAAACACTAGAAGACACGAAATAAGTTTCAGTAGTTGTTTTTGATTTTGATGACTCATGGTTTTTAACCGAAACAGCTAATTAAATACACGTAGCTTTAACAAACAAAATTTAAAAAATAAAATTTAAACAGTTGTTCTATCTAAAGACCATTGCAACCGATCTAAAGATAGCCCAAGTGATCCTAAAAACTCCCATCAGACTGAAACATAATATAATAACATAGCGTCTTGGAGACGTTATATTTTATTTTTATTTTTTATTTTAACAATTTTCGGAAAACTTACAGCAAGACAACGATAAAAATTATAAATATATAAAAATAACATGCCAAGGACATGTTATTACGCTGAAGGCCAATTAAAAAATTTCACAAATATGCTACTAAAAAGATTAAAAAACTAAAACTAAAGTCATTAAACGACAAAAACAAGATGTAAGCCTAACAATGCACACAACTAATAACAATACAAACTATAAATAAATACCTACCCGCTACGCTGATTAGACGCACTACCGCCTAAATTTTTTATTATTTTTTAAAATTGAAGCTAGGCCCCTGCAAGATATAATCAGATACAAATAGACTAGCTGAAACCCGCGTCTTTGGCTCACGTGCTATGCGTAATACAAGTCTTTGGCCAGTAATACGCGTCTTAGATGTTACAAACAGTTAGGTGACTGTACATGATGTACCTAGTTAACAGTGTAGTAGGGTACAACCATAATATAGAATACATTATTAGAAATTCATAATGGTAAAACATGAGGAAGCCAGTTTCTAATTAAGATTACCCGTGTATTTTAATAAAAACAAATATTTTTGAGCCAAGCTTCAACGCGTACTCCTCTATGCACATCAGTTAATTCAGATACGGTTTAAGATAAGGTTTTGATAGTTTACGAAACTATTTGAAGTTTCGTTTCCTTCCATACATGTACTTGCAGCGCCCCTAGCGAAAACGAGAAGAAAACTAAGGACGCTGTCAGTAAATGTATTGGATGGAAACGAAACTTCATATAGTTTCGTAAACTATCAAAACCTGTACTAAGCCCCCAGTTCACATTCAGTATTTTTTTATTTTACCTGTATGATGCAAATGAGTCAATATTGTGGGTAATTTGTGGTTCATTTCTTCAAGTCACTTACCAATAGATATAAAACAGCTAAATGGAAAAATGTTCAAAAATAAATTAAGGAATTGGCTTGTTAGCAAAGCTCATTACAGTTTGCATGAATATTTTGATAGATAATGGGTTTATTTATATCATATAAGTAGTAGTATATAAGTATGTACTAGTACATAATTATTGTCATTGGTAATATTACTAAACATTGTACGCCCGAAATGGGCAGACGGTTGATACCACATTACCTGTACCTACGATCTTTTTACACAGTTAACAATAAATGCTTCTTATTCTATTCTTAAAAAGTCAAAGTTTCCACTATAATTACACTTTATTTTTGAGGTATAACTCAAATACTTACATTCGGGCAGTAGGCCAGTCAAATGTTACAAAAAAATGGCCTAAAACGCAAAACGTGGAGTAAAGCTGCATTTTTGGTATGTTATTTGGACCGCTTTGGGGACAGTGAAACTATGTTTTGCAAGCAAAAAAAAGCTGTGCTTCCTGCGTAATACGTGAAAAACTGCAAAATTTTCGGACTTTTTTCAGTTTTTGCTGTTCAACTCAAAAACTATGGGTTTATTGCTAGAGTAATTTTGAAAATAAATAAAATAGAAAAATTTGAGCCCACCCACAGTTCCGTATGTCTAATAGTTTTTGAGATATGAAAAATTAAAAATTGAAATTTTTGCCAAGAATATTGAAATTTTGAGTTTCGCTTTTGTTTTCAGCCAAATTTCGGCACAACCAAGAGTTGTTTGGAAAAGATCGCTTTTAGGCGATAAGACCGCCGTAGAAGTCCACTGCTAGACATAGGCCACCCCTAGAATGCCACAGCGAATGCTCTTGAGCCGTCTCCATCCATCGACTTCCTGCGACCTTTATAATGTCTTTAGTCCATCGAGAGGCCCCCTTCAAATATGACTAAACTTGCAAATCAGACGACGCAGTAAGTCTTGTAAGTAAAGTTAGATTAGGTGGATAATAAATTGGTCAAAAAACCTCCAGCCGCCGCTACGTGGTTGGAGGTACAAATTTTAAATAAAAAACATTCAGAAATTAATTACCATGTCGTCACTTTGATTTTACTAGTCATGCTAACATTTTGCAGAGCGAGGCTCTCGTTGCTTACTTAAAGGTGTGTCTTCACGTAAGAAATGTCACAATTTCTTCTTAATTCATCGAAGTGAGTCTAGGGTGGAACACGTATAACAATTATTTCAAGAGTTGAATAAAAAAAAGTGATTTTGACAGCTTCATCATGGTGGTAAAATTAGATAAGGTGCCGTTTGAAGATGCCTTGAACATGACAGGTGAGTGATAGATTTTTGTTGATTTTGCTGACTTATAGAAATAGTTTTCCATCGAATATATACAGTGATAACTTATCGGTAAATATTATGAAAAATTATTTTGACAATGAAATTGTGTTTGAGGCTTTGTTTTAATCTCCATTTTTGTAAATAAACCACTAACTTCTGAACTAGTATATTACATTATCAATTGAAATGAATGTTTATTTTATACAATGAAGATAAACAGAAAACAAACAATGGAAAATTATGCTAATTAGGTTAAACTAATACATTTTCGAATAATGTGAAAAATATAACTTAACAACTATCAGTGTTATCGCAGAACTAAAAAATATGTGGTCGTAAATAATAATGTCTTTGATTTTTATTACTGGTTATTTAAAACAATAAAAAAAATACCTATTATATTGTGTTTAGACACTTTTTAAAGATGTTCCAGACTTAGATAAATGTCGGTGTAAGGAAGCTGTTACACCGACATTTATCTAATTCTGGAACATACTACATATATTACATATTTTTTAGTTCTGAAGACTGCTCTTCTTTACATAGGAATTCTGTAGCCAAATCGTAGGAGTGGCTACGATGTTGCTACAGAATTCCTAGCTGTCGTAGGCATCCCTTAGATTTCGAAGCCATCTCGTAGATGTCCCGTAGCACTCCGATACGGGGCATCTACGATCTCCGTAGCTGTAACCCAAGCCACCCAATAATTTTGGTCATGGGGTGCTTTTGTTTAATTTCACCGAGTGACTTAATATCATCAAAAACGCCTCAAATCACCGTTTCTCAAGAAATGTAGGTACTGGAGGTACTTGTATTGATATCTAAGGTTTAAGAATTTTAGTCATCAATGAGTTTCAATACATAGAAATTTGGAAATCGGGAATTACGGCAATTTTACTGATGTAGCTATACCGTAGCTACACCTAACTATAAGGTTTTTTAAGTTCTCATTTACTTTGTATCTGCAACTCCTTGCTCCGAGGCACCACGCAGGCGCTTCCCACCTAGCGGTAAGACGGATCATCAAATCAAACCAAGCCGTGTTTGTTGCCCTGATTCTTCTAGGCTTGGTCGCGTTGGAACAGGAGTAATTTTAGTTAATAAGACGATTCAAAATGATCCCTGTGATTTCAATGAATAATTTTTTCTTGATTTGATGTGACATTTAAAATCTACTTATTTATTTATTTTTTTTGCAAAACTATGAATGCGTCTTAGGGACGCTTATGTCTGGTAGTGATTTGGATCAGTTGAGCTATCTAAAGATCGTTTCCAATGGTCTTTATGTAACTCGACTGTTACATTTGTATTTGAAAATTTTGTATATAATTGTATTAGTTTATATTACTATAAATATAAATAAAAAAAATGCTAAATACGTAAATATTTTCATTCTACTTTTATTTTATAACTTCGCATAATTATTATTTTGGGACACAAATGTATATTGTTTATAAGAGATGGGAATCAACAGCAGAGTCAAAAAGGTTTTAATAAAAATGTTGTTGAGACAATTTTATTCCAAAAATGATTTTACAGTTTCAATCTTGTAGTCGTTCCGTAGGTATCTCGTAGATGTAGGATTTCTTTAGATATATAGATAGATAGATAGATTAACACTTTATTGATCACCACAGAAACAATAAACAAGTAATATTACTAAAGAAAGGCAATACAATAGGCGGCCTTATCGCTGAAAGCGATCTCTTCCAGGCAACCTTTGGATGGAACGAAATGAGCAACGCTGTAATAGACTGCGGCTTGTTCTTTAGTGTTTTTTTTTAATTATTTGAAATAGGTTTTATACGGTGACATTTTAAGCAGTAACATCTGCAACATCTGCAACACCCGCGGTATTGTAAACGTATACAAATACCAACACACTCAAGCTGCTCAACGGCGTTAAAACTAAAAGTCTTTTTTTTTTATACAACTTGGCAAGCAAACAATCATACGGCCCAACCCACCAGATGGAATGTAAGTAGTTACCGTAGCCTATGGACGCCTGCAACACCAGAGGCATCACACCGCGCGCTGCCGACCTTGAGACATAAAGATGAAAAGTCTCACGTGCCTGTAATTTCATTGGCACCCGTACTCTTCCAACCGAAACACGGGAATGCGGGCACTACTGCTTGGCAGCAGAAATAGGTACAATGGTAGTACTTCCCCGGACGAACTCTTTCACAAGAAGTTCTACTACGTACCTGGTGACTACTAGTTTAAAAATGGTTTATATTCTGCAGGTTTTGGCAAATTCAACGTGGTGGCCTTCATGTTATGTAGCAGCATTATCATAGGCATGGCATTCGAGATCTTCTCCGTCTCCTACCTGGTGCCGGCCAGTGGCTGTGAACTCAACACCAGTAGCTCGGAACAGGGGCTTATAGCTGCAGTACCGCTTATTGGTAAGCTTTAAAAAAGGGACATATTACACCCCACATCGGGACGTCAGTACAGTAGAGTCATTCTGTAAAAACTCGAACGCTAACTCGAATTCACTCAAGTGACCGCACTCACTTCGAACGCTCGTCAGTGAGGCGACACAGGCATTTTCGAAATTTGAATCTCACCGCGGATTACAGCTCTTCGAGGTTCGAGTAATGTTTACAGAATTACTCCTAACACTACTAACTTCTTAACACCCCCACTTAGAATTAGAATTAGGGGCATATTACATTTATTCACTTACATCAAATACATGTACTCAGCTAAGAGTAATCAGGCTTCTAGCTTTGTACACAATAAAGTAAAAAAAAACTGAAATGTCCTTAATGGCTTTGAGAAAAGAATGGTAAGGCTGTTCCTTTGCTGGACTTGGCGATAAGTAGATAAGCATTCCGTGTAGAATGCCACGACGAACGGTCTTGAGGCGCCTCCATACAGCAACTTCCTGCGATCTTTGTACCTAATGACTTTGTTCCATCAAGAGAGGGAGAGGGGTATGTAAAATTGGAGATTTTTTGCAAAATAATAACAAAATGTTTTTGTTTTGATTTTATCATTTTGTTTAGGTCAGTAGTCTTTTGGGTAGGTTTTTATAATGATCCTGACTGAATTACTTTTATTTTGTACAATGCCACTTATTATAATTCAAATTCATAACGTACCTACAATTTATTATACCTAGAGATTATGCGTTACCATTAAGTATTTAGGAATAATATAATATACAACAGTCACATTCGTATTAACCATGATCCCACACTAGGATTCCCTGTGTCGTGGGTATCAGGAACTACGTATACTTACCATGGTACCATAACACCCAGACCTGGAACAAACATTTGTCCAATAGCAGGAATCGAACCCGCGACCTCTCGCATCTCAGCTGGCTGCTCACCCGCCTCACCACAGAGATTGACAAATAAAAATAGAAATAATTATGAATTTGGCTTTGGCTTCAGGCATTATTACGTCATCCCACGTATGGGGCTACCTGGCCGATACAAAAGGCAGACGGAAGATACTGGTGCTATCCATGACGATGGCATTCATCACTGGCTCCCTGGCTGCGTTCTCTCCTAACTGGATTGTTCTGAGCTTGCTGAAATTCTGTTCTGCTGCTGCGTAAGTACAAAAGTAATTACATTCAAGAACCCACGACCTTTAACTTTCCAATTGCGATCATTGCTGTCAAACTTCACTTTTCACATACAAAAGCATGGATAAAAAGCTATAGTGGTCCTGCCACGAAGTATCACGCATATAATTTACCGTTTGACAGCAACTTCGAGCAACTCGGACTTCCGCGCGGGCCTGAAGGGAGTAGCCTATATATATTACCATTCAAATAGTTTTGTCATTTTTTGCGGAGGGAAATGTGCACACAAGCGCAATTCCGCATATACACATTCAAATACAACACTGTAATAACGACACTCACACTAACAAACCTTGCACAGAATAATTATATTATTTATTATTATTATTATTATTAATGATTGAACAATTTACACCTGTTACAAACCTGTCGCGAGGAGTATAGCCCTGCCGGTTTTCTGCCTCGTTATTTTCTTATTTTTTTTAAATGGAAATGGCCTCAGACCAGCCATTTCCATTTTTAATTAGCACTACGGACTTGTCATGGAGATTGAATGTAGATGTCTGTAGCATAAAAATGAAAGTAATGAGCGTCGTTCTATTCTAAAATGTACTTACGGTCGTAAATCGTATTAACGGAGCACTTTTACAGTATTAGTGATGAAAAATAATTTATAGTTAATTGATCTTCTTTCTCAGGGTGTCTGGAGCCCTAGCGTTAAGTCTGACTCTACTCAGCGAGTACACTCCGATGGAAAGACGTAGTACTTTCATCCTGCTGACTACCAGCGTCTTCTTGGGGTCTTCGGGGCTTATGGCAGGTAAGACTTTTCGTATCTTAAACTAATCAATTTAAAATCCCATCAATATGGGATTAAAAAAATCATTATTATTATCAAATGCAAAAGATTTGATGTTTGTTTGTAACTGTTTTGTACCGTAAAGGCAGAACCGATTTCGATATAATAAAAAAAAAATAGATTATGACCATTATGACCTAGATTGACAGATAATGTAGAATTATAACAGAGTAACACTCGATTGAAGCCACAAAGGATGCTTGCCTTTTATAATTGCTTTAACCAGAGTAAGCATTTTAACCCTAGGTTAAAATCTAACACAATGATGGCGCCGTTCAAAATAAATAGGCAGTAAATGAACTTGTAGTGAGCTGGTAGGAGCGTGGTGGTCTCACCCTAAGAATAGGACTCCTCCAATTCCTCCCATGGATGTCTTAAAAGGCGATTAGGATTAAGCCAGAGGATGGTTAAGAGCATCCATTTGAGGACTTGACATTAAACTCTGCGATCACCAATCCACCTGCCAAGCGTGGTGTTTATGGCAAATCCCCCCTATTCTATGGAGAGACCTTGTCCAGCAGTGGAGTCTACCGGCTGATGAAGAAGAAATAAACTCTTGACCTGGCTCTGGTTGGGTTGACGCTCGACTTACCACCTACCAGTCATATACGTAGTCTTGATCCCACACTAGGATTCCTTGTGTCATGGGTATCAGGAACAACGGAATCCATGGTACCATAGCACCCAGAGCCGGAACAAATATTTGCAGATCATACATTTGTTCCACAGTGGGAATCGAACCCACAACCTCTTGCATCTCAGCCGGCTACTCACCCGCCGCGCCACAAAGGTAAACTTAAGAACTTAATGAGAACCTTTTTTTGCAGCGATAGCAATCCCAGTCCTGCCTCTCAAGTTCTCCTACTACATACCGCTTCTGGACATCCACTTCAACTCCTGGCGACTCCTTGACCTGATCTTCGCGATGCCAACTGCCTTCGCGGCGATTGGAATGGCCTGCTCGTACGAGAGCCCCAAGTACCTCCTGAGTGTGGGAAAAGATGATGAAGCCTTGAAGGTGCTGCAGGGAATATTTTCAGTTAACAGTGGGAAGGCTGGCGAATTCTATAGGGTGAGAATATTGAATAAACTTTATCATAAGCCGGGATATGTCCACTGCTGGACGAGACCTCCCTCATAGAACAAGAGTTCCAGCAGGTCTAAAAAGGCCACTTTATATGAATCATAATACGACAATTCATATAATGGAATTGCTAAGGATCTGCTGAGAATTCGGAAAAGGAATTATCATATGAATTATAATATTCATTACCAGATGAATTTGCCACATTGAGCAATTCACCTGGTAGCAATTCATTTTTTGAATTCTCTGCAGATCCTTAGCAATTCGTTTATATGAATCGTCGTATTGTGATTCATATAAAGTGGCTTTTTTAGACTTCCAGGTCTTTCGTGCGTCATCGCACCACCTTCTCCTTGGTCTTCCTCGTGTTCGTGCCACGCTGCATACATCAACATAATACAATACAATTTATCTCATCATAATTTAACATCTTAGTGACGTTAGACATACTAATTTACATAAAATTATTTATTGCGTTGTAATAAACAAATATTGAAATTAATGATAAGTAGTACCAATACCTAGTAGTAGTGTATGTAAAAGATATGAACAGATAATAATAACGGGTAGGTACTCATATTTGTGAAACGGGGTTCTGCAAACATATTCTTAACAATGTAGATTTTAATCATTGGGGTTTCCTTACGGGAAAAACATTGTAACCTTGATATGATATCAATGTTTTTGGTTTGAAACTGCACAATTTTATCTTGACCATTGTAACAATAATTTATTTACAAGCTTTTATATGTATGTTTGTTCCGGTGGAATCTTGCAAATGAATTTTTAATCAGTTATCTTTAACCGATCGAGCTGAAATTTTTCATACCTGTAAAGTTCAGATGACAATACAATATTATGGTAACGGCGAGCTGATCTGATGATGGAGACGGAAGGTGGACAAAGGAACTCCTCAATGATTAGTAGTAGCCTGGCAGTGTTTGGGCTTATTTTGATCAGGTTCCGATAACGAATTTAACAACAGCTTGTTATGAAAAATACATTTTCCAAGAATAAACTTATTTTAAATTCGTCATATAGTTTCGGTGAAAATGTATTACAGTCGGACTGACACCGAAATAAATCCACAAGTGTATTTTTTTTTATTTCTGTGTTTCGCAAGTGCGTGCAGCTTCATAAAATTTTCATAAGTCTCAAAATCCTGCGGGAATACTCGCGCAGTGAATTTTCTCTGTGCGGGCTAAGCCCTAAGTCACTAATCCAAGAAAGTTCAGAATGATTGTTCCGTGGTATGTCCAGCTTAGGAATAGACCCCTCCATCTCCTCCCGTGGATGCCGTGAAAGTCGACTAAGGGATTACACCAGGGGCTGGGGCGTCCATCAGCACCAATACTGCGATCACATCCACCTGCCAAGCGTGGTGATTATGGCTATTCTCCCCATTGTATTTTATGAAGGAGGCCTCGTCCAACAGTGGACGTCTAAAGGCTGATGATGATGATGACGTGATTGTCACGTGGCTGACTGACTATACAATACACAGCATATAATTATGTACAGCTTAAACAGCAAGTCTAGAGATCTAAAATTCGGAGCTAACATTGCTATTTGCGGTCTACAGGCGCACAATACCTAAATGACAATAAACGACCAACCTAACCTAAGTGGGGGGTGCAGCAGTGAGGTGTTCAACTTTGTATGGACAAAACTCCAAAGACTTGTAAAAGTCGTGGGCGTTCTAACATATAAAATTGATGTTGTTGTTTTCAGGCAAACTCAGTGGTATTAGACGAGGAAGGTTCATCATCAACGAGCGTCGGTTTCTGGGCATCCATCAAGGCACAGACTCTTCCCATGATCAGACCACCGCTGCTGAAAGACACATTGTTGCTGGCAACCCTGTCAATCATTGTTTACATGTGGTAAGGATAAGGAAGGATTATAATATTTATAAGATGTATCACTTAATACAAACCTAAGTGTGCATGGTCTCAATAAAAAAAAGCAGTCAAGCACGTGTCGGAACACAGTGAAGGCTTCCGAAGTCAGTCATCATCATCATCCACTGCTGGACAAGGCCTCCCCCATTACGCTTACGCCCCTTTGCACGCGAACGAAGTTCTAAATTGGCTATTATTTCATTACCACCACGGGTCTAGATATTAGTGTACTGATCATGTGTCCAAATTTCATGGAATTTGATTAAATAATATCCAAAATAGATGCAAACTTCGTTCGCGTACAAAAGGGCGTATAGGTGCCCTACCGATAACCTACTGATAAAATTGTGAAACAAGCAATTTGAATGTGTATTATATGATACCTACTTCTCTTTCAGCATAAACCCATTCATGGTATGGCTGCCATTTATAATGAATGCTTTCATGGTGTCCGTGGTGCGAGGCAGCACCGATGTCACACTGTGTGAGATGATTAGACTGTCCAGGAATTCAACGTCAGTAGAAGAGGTATGGTCAATGAAGTTGGCAGACAAATAAATACGTCTAGACGGAGCAACTGACTAAACGTGCAAAATATAAAACCAAGTACACACACACACTTAATAAATTGATTTATTACCTAACAGGAAACTTACGAAACAACAACAACTTCATAATCTTTTTTAGTAATCCGTGGATAACGTCGTGGGTTGTACATACACTCATATTTATATAAACAATGTTATTTAGTAATATCCTAATGTATTAACTGTTTGTTTTCCCCAATAAAGTAAAATAAAATAAAACTGGGGAAAACTCGCTCATAAAACGCTGCTGTATGGGTTTTTAGAATGCTACGCTAAGTATATAAAATAACTTTTCATTTAAAAAACCGACTTCCGCTATTGTATTCGACTAAATATTTGGATGAAAAAAAAATGAAAGAACCATAGTGGTGAAAGGATTATGATACTTTCTGAATGCAAATGCTTGGTTTGTTGCTGAAAATATCAAAATCGCTATATGTATGCCTACAATATTTGAGGAGTTCCCTCAATTCTTCATGGATTCCATCAACAGAACTGGATTCTGAAAAAAATGGGACCAATATGAAAGTATATCTATTCAAATAAAAAAAGAATTTTCCAAATCGGTTGCATAAAAGCCGGAGATATGAGGTAACAAACATAAAAAAAAAAATACAACCGAATTGAGAACCTCCTCCTTTTTGTGAAGTCGGTTAACAAAGGAATAAAACTCCGTAGCCTAGTCCGGTTGAGCACTTTCTGCTCGGTAACGCAGCATCGACCACTTGTGGTCATATATTTACATACGACATATTGAAGAAGTGAGAAAATATACATTACATACATAACATAACATAACACTCAACAGTCACATACGTAGTCCTAATCTCACACTAGGATTCCCTGTGTATCAAGAAGTACGAGTACCTACCTATGGTACCATATATCGCAAATATCTGACATAGATTGCATAACTCCTTTAGGTCTACATTGTACCTCTGATTTAAAACTTCTATGTCTTAGTACAAAGTTTGTTACGTTTCTATAACACTGCAACACACTAAACTAAACTTTTTTATATATCTATAAAACTAACTTTTATCTTTTTCAGTCTGAACCATGTTCGATGAACCCAACCGCGATGATAATGGTCTTGGGAATCAGTATCCTGATCGGCTTCCTCAATCTGCTGACCAGCAGTGTTGTCAACTGTATCGGAAGAAAGTCTCTTTTCATTGGACTTCAGGTAGGCTTCAATAATATTTTTATGGTGGAAACTGGCCTGCAAATATCAAAGCTAAAAAAAAACAAGTTTTTGATACCACTGACACAGGGAATTTTTATCGTGGAAACATTAATATGAATGCGAAGTAAGCTATTAAAACAATGAGTCTGAACCTAAACCTAAGTGTGCTAGAACTGAAAATTCGTTAACATTAACATGTGCTAAAAAGCCTCTGTATGAAGTTTACCTTAATCCATTTTCCATATTGGTTATAATTCATGGAGAAAAGAATCTTTTCAAAAACATACCCAAGAAAGGGTGGCCAAGAAAAGAACAGTGACATTAGAAGGAAGAATATGAAAAGGAAATAACAGAAAGAACTAACCTTCGCCACTGTTAGACTCATAGTACTAGGTCAGTGAGCTTACATGCAAAACTAAAACATTTGAATGAATTGTCGTAAGGTTTGTGATGTCACAAAAACTCTTGCTGATATGAATATTTACTACGTATTATGTACGTTTACTCATAATAAGCTATACTAAGTAGGTACCTAGTAATTATCAAAATAGTTATCTATATTTTTGATGAGTGAGGGTTCTGATTGCAACGATTTGTAAAAATTATTTATATTTGGTTTATTTTGATAAGTTAACATTGAACAGCTGTTTGTTTGCTATTTTCTTTTATAGATAACATTTGTGGCATTGCTTATACATTCACTGCACTCGTCACGTGTCAAAATAACATTTTCTTCTTCCAGCTGATATGTGGGGCTGCGGCCCTGTTCATCAACGCAAGCACCATCTGGTCTCTCAGTGCAATATTCTTCATCGTTTTCATCACTGGCGTCATCAACTTCGGATCACTAACCAGCTTCATAGTGGATATATTTCCTACATACGTCAAGTAAGTGAAGTCTCTACGCCTCCTAAAAAACGTCATCTAAGAAATGCTGGGATCATATGAGTAGATTATTACAAAGCAATTAAATTCTATGTTTTTTCCATACAATTCCATAGAGATACAATTTTTATCATAAACGATAATTCCTGACATAAAATTGTATAGTACGCCGCTAAAGATAGTGGCTCAATTTAAATACCTTGGACATTGGTTAGCATCTGACCTGAAAGACGATGCTGACATAGAGAGGGAGCGGAGGGCGTTGTCTGTCAGAGCGAATATGATTGCCCGCAGGTTTGCTTGTTGTTCAACGGATGTTAAAATCTGCCTATTCCGAGCCTATTGTTCTAGCTTCTACACGAGCAGCTTGTGGGTTAGTTATACGCAAAGGCAGTACAGCGCCATTCGCGTTCAGTATAATAACGCATTCAGGGTGCTGCTGGGGCTGCCCCGGTTCTGTAGCGCATCGGGGATGTTCGCCGTGGCGCGTGTGGACTGCTTCTACGCCACCATGCGTAAGCGATGCACGTCCCTGGTGCGCAGGGTCCGGGCCAGCTCCAACAGCATACTGAAGGCTTTTTCAGACAGGTTTGACTGTGAGTACCTCAACCACAGTTGTATGATTCATTTTAATAAGGAACTAAATTATTTATTCTAAGTGCAATGACATTAAAATTTTGACATTTAATAACCTATTTATGACATACTTCATTCAAATTCAATTCAATTCCCAGGATAATAACTAAAGCAAGTGTTTTAAGATTGTGTAAATTCTATTTGATTTTTGACCTTTAACTAATCTAGGATAAGAAACTAACTAACACAATATGATCCATGTTGATTGAAATAAATGAATAATAATAATAATAAACATATAGGTACTTTATTAAACTGACACTCATGTGGCGTAAAAACAACCGAATACAGAGTTCTTTAGCATGAGACCACACAAAACTCAGTGGCAGATAGCATTAAAATTTATTTAGCACCTAAATTGAAAGAGGACTGTTGATTACACCCTAGATATAGCCGGGTACGAGAAAACTTCCAAATATACAGGATTGCAGATTGTTTTTTTTTTTTTTTTTCGGTGCACTTACAAGGCTATGAGAAGCTTTGCAAAGACACACGAAATAGCAAGCTACACTCTTCAGATTGTATACCCTCAATGAGCGTATGGAGCTAGCAAGAGACTCGTCTAAAGCAATGAAAAAGAAAAAGAAAATAACAAAATAAAAAATGTATTACATAGAGAACTTGGATTTATAACAAGTGTAATACATAATATAACACGGTTATTAGTACTTACCTAGGTCTTTATGTAGAGATGCTTAACTAAAGTGACAAATGTCTGACGATCCCCACACTAGGCAAAGCTTGTATCGTGAGGACCAGGATAAGATTACCAGTAGAGCCACAGTAGACAAAAAATTAATAAAAATAACTTATTTTCCAAAACAATGAAGGAATAACAACCACATTTCCTTCTTCAGAGCCATGGCAATTTGTCTAACGCTGATGGTCGGTCGTGGAAGCGCTGTCTTCGGGATCAACTGGCTCAAGAGCCTATTAGACAACAATTGCGAAGCAGCGTTCTACATCTTTGGAGGAGTCGCTATGGGTAAGCTTCTTCTACCGATATTTTATACGATGATTTTGTATTTTGGTCAATTCTTTCTCGGGAAGATCAGAGAATGTATATAAATGGCTTGCTAAAGCGCAAAAAAAAGGTTGAAAGGTTCAAGATTGAAGAAACTTATTTGCCTAAATACCTAAGGCTCTTTGAAGACATTTCAAATTTTCTGTTTTTCCTTAGGCTAAGTTACATAATAATTATGTAGATCTCACTTCTTACTTCTTCACGCTGAAACAGCTGAATGGATTTGAGTGATTGGAATGGGGATACCTTATACCCTGGATTAACATATAGGCTACTTTTAATCATAATCATCATCAATTTTCATTATATATTACCTACTAATATTAATAGTAATACATGAACGTAACATTTTTCAGTTGGCGGTGTAATTGGACTTCTGCTACCATCGGATGCTAAACTAAAAGAGCGGAAAGAGATTCTCAAGAAACAATTCGCCAATAAGACGTAAAACTATACAAGCTTATATCAAGAATAGTGTACCTACATATTAAGTTTTTTGTTGAAGAATATTTTTCCAAGACAAACTCTTATGAAATTAGTCTATTGGCTGATCTCAATGATGATGATGATGATAAAGATAGTAATAGGAACCACGATTTGATCAAAGGAGTAGTTACTAATAGATCCGGTGGTTTAGAACCGTTGTACTAATAGATCCCGTATGTAATTTAGTTCCTGATAGATCCGGTGATCAACGAAGCCATGATCGTTGAGTTACAAATGAAATCAGAAATCAGAAAATGTATTATTTAAGATGATGACACATTTACAATAGACAATACAGTGAGGTTACCTATAGGTAATAAGGTCAGTGCAACAATCTTTAACATCATAAAATATAAATTAATAAAAAAAAGTGCCTGTTAGGTATAATTTCTAAGGTTTACGCTTTTTGTATGTACGAATTAATCTGCTCCTTGTAAATTGACTGTGATTTCTGTACATAACATTTGTTGAAGTGACAATAAAGTAATAAAATGATAGGTATATAGTTAACCTACCCCTTTAATTGTTAAAGTTATTTAAATTTAAGCATTGTTTAAAATTAGTCCTGTCACTGTTTGATTTTACGCAATACTATGGAATGGCATTGCTTTTATTATTATCTTTTAAAAAAAAATATATAATTAGTTTACATATTTTTATATGCATGTCTAATTTGTTACTTATTTTTGTAATTGTTATGTTCTTTTGAGACTAATAAATGTAATATGAATATTTAATTTTTTTTCTTCTTTCAGTCAATTGTGTAGTAATTTTGTGAAATTATGAGGATGATACCAGTTAGTGTTTCTGTTGGATAAGTAGGTATATTCATCTTGTGCATTAGGTACTGTGAACTGGTAGTGTCAGCAACCTAGATAGGCATTTATTTTTTATCTTATATATATTTATATTATTATTATTTATACAAAGATATATTATATATTACCTTCATAAGAAAGAAGGCCGTAACTTCAAACTAGATAAGGAGAAAATTAAAGTTTTGTCTTAAATGATTGCTAGATGCTTTTATGGGTTGAAACTTTTTTTTTACTTTACTTCTTTTTTTTACTTTTTTTGTTAAATAAAAACTAAGTATTATTATATATTCTCTTTCATTTTAATGCATAGTTTCATTTGTTTTGCAATTTAGAGAATCCCTTTAATAAAAAAAAGTTAAGCAATACTAAGCTGAAATTACCTTTTGTCAACTTTCACAAAACTGGAGACAGTGGTAAGTTTTCTGACAGCTGAAAGAAAATAGTTCTATATCCATGCATAGATGGCGCAGTCCAGATTTGGTTGTCTAAATTTTGTCAGCCACCAACTGTCAGTGTCATTGACTTCACTCGCTCATGCTGTTCGTTGGTGAAGTAAATAAATATCTACGTAAAGTTTTTGTTGAAATTCTGATTTTGCAAAATCTTCAGAAGACACAACCATATCGAGTCACCGCCATCTACCGGAATTTTAAGAACTATTTTTTATAGTTATCCTAGCTACCGATGACATTATCTTAAACTTACTGAACGGAAATCACTCAATAAAAATCCAGTATCTATTTTATATTTAATTAAGTACAAAAGTTAGAAACAAATTCGCAAAGGTTTTGATGCGCAGATAAGTTCTTTGGTTTAATTTAGTTAATTTAGTTAAGTTTTATTTTGTCACTGGGTCTACTTCATGTTTCTTGTAGAGACTCCTGTCTGGAGGCAACAATAGTCCTAGAAATCCAGCACCTGGAAGCAAAATAAGCATTAAACTATGCGTTAAATTCCATAAGCTTAAAACAGAAGGAAAATGTTATTATTATTATGTCACTAATTTATTATAAATCTCGTTAAAAAAAACATTTTTTACTATAAAGAAATACTATCTACAAAAATATATTATAGGTAAGTAGTGTAAAAAATATTATAGTAGAAAATATATATCAAAACGGAAAACCTCCGGCCGCGGAGCAAGGCTTAATCGGTCGGAGGCTAGCAGAGAGAGAGGAACCTCCTGACTATTTTTATTATTTATAATACACAGGCAGCTCTCGGAGCTGATGCGTGTATATCGTAGTACTTGTCAGTGCACTCTTGTTTATCTAGTCTATTTTTGAAAGAGTTCACAGAGGGGGCACTGATCACTGAGCCTGGTAACCGGTTCCAAGTGTGCACGACCCGATTCGGCAATAATGTCCATCCTCGGATTGCTGCACGAAAAAAAACGATTTAGCTATAGTTGCTAAACTCGCTTAGCTGCCGACGCATTTGCTGCTGCATCTAATATTTTAGCAACCAGAGCAAATCATTGTCTAATACAACTAAGGCGACCAAGCTGCTTTTGGTAACGAAATTTAGTTGGAAGAATTGCAAACGGTTCGCAAGTGCTACAAAATATTTATCAATTATAGCTAACTTCTTTAGCTATATAGTCTAACAATAGTAAGGGTTTGCCCTTTGCTATGATTGCAAATATTTTACTAGTCTTGGATACTTCGTTACTATTGCTAATTGAGAAGTGTCCTTGACAGCAAAGAGAAGTCTTTGCCAGACGTGATAACAAACTTTGGTATCACAGTGACGCGGCGGCCGAGTATCGAGCTGAGATGCGAGAGGTTGCAGTTTCGATTCCCACTGCGGGACAAATGTTTGCATGATCTGCAAATATTTGATTCATGTCAGGGTGTTATGGTACCATGGTACTCGTAAATCCTGATATCCACGACACAGGGCATCCTTGTGTGGGATTTGGACTTTGTATGTGACTGTTGGGTGTTATGTTATGCATAACTTGTTTCCTTTTTGTATGGCTGGGACAAAAGTTACCTAGTTTTCTATAGGTTACTCTGTCAATGTAATAATAAAGACTTACAAATTGTTAGGACTCCAAATGTGTAGAAGGCGGCTTCACAGTTGTGCTCAATGAGCTGCTTCAGCACGTTGATGCCCAGGATAGTGCTTCCACGGCCGAGCATCAGCATCAGACAAACTGCTTTTGCTCTGAAAAAAATAAAGCAATTGAATTAGAGTCTGTTCAGTGAGAGACCCGTCGTGGCTAAATTGTGAACTAACGTTGTGAACTACATAATTAGGAGCTGGTTTCTTTCTGTTGGCATTTTGAATTAAAAACTCAAGAAATGGTTACAGCAGTGCAAGTACGTAGGACTCGATTCGATAAATTTGACATTAAAATTCTACAAAATGGGACTATTACCTCTACATAGTCCCGTTTTATCGAATTTTAATGTCAAAATTATCGAATTGAGTCCTACGTACTTGCAAGCCCTGTTGTAATAGGAATAGGATCAAAACGGAACAGACGCGCTATTGTGTTTCCAGCTAAAAAAAACAGGTAATCAAGCACAGCAGCGCCCTACACTTCCAAGGTCTCTCGCTAAACAGACTCTACCTATTTTGTTTTTCCATTTTGGTGTCCTAACTATTCAGAGTAGTTGGAATTTTGGTCTGTCAATCATTGATATACAAAATGTTAAGAGGTTAATTCAATGCTGTCCATCTACATCCCAAGGTTGGTCTGGAAGAGATCGCTTTTAAGCAATAAGACTACCCTTTCTTACTCTAGTTTTATTTTATTGACATTTGTAATTATTAACTAGTTTGTAAGCTGTACTATAATACAGTATTTTTCATCCCATCTATTCGAAAAGGACGACTTGGTTCGCCTTTAAGTGCACCCAAAGGTGGTGTTTTCTGTATGAAGCTTTTATAAGTGCGCCGCAATTATCTTTGCCGCGCACCTTTTAAATTTGGAACATATCGAACTCAAATAAGTGCGCCGCAAAAATCTTTTACGCGCACTTTTTGAATTTGGAACATTTTGAAAAGAATCAAACACAAATAAGTGGCGCCGCAATTATCTTTGCCGCGCCCTTTTTAAATTTGGAAATATTGCAAATATTGTTTAAATAAATACTGGCTGGTATGATGGCCCATAGTCGCGGCACCGGCTGAATAAAAAAACACAAATTAGAAACGCGCGAACTACAGACCGCGATATCGTCATTTTTAACTGACTTTACAAAAAGGAGGAGGTTCTCAATTCGGTTGTATTTTTTTTTATGTTTGTTACCGCATATCTCCGGCGTTTATGAACCGATTTGCAAAATTCTTTTTTATTTGAATAGATATAATTCCAGATTGGTCCCATTTTTTTCAGAATCCAGTTCTGATGAAGGAATCCATGAGGAATTGAGGGAACTCCTCAAATATTGCAGGCATACATATGGCGATTTTGATATTTTCAGCAACAAACCAAGCATTTGCATTCAGAAAGTATCATAATCCTTTCACCACTTTGGTTCTTTCATAATTTTTTTTTCATCCAAATATTTAGTCGAATACAATGGCGGAAGTCTGTTTTTTAAATGAAAAGTTATTCACGGTTTCATGGTTTTGTTTTGAAATAAAATATGAGGCGCCTTTTATTTTCTCATAGTGGGTGATGAAAAGTAGAGTGTAACACTCGGGCGCAAAATATATTTTTGGCTCGGGCGACGTACTTTGAATCCCTCGCTACGTGCGGGATTCTACTAAAGAATCTCTCGCTACGCTCGGGATTCTACTCTAGAATCCCTCACTTCGCTCTGAAATCAAAAAAGCGCCCTCGCCGTAAAAATATTATTTTGCTCCCTGATGATACAATCTACTATTTCATCCCACCATCTCGGAAAGAGTATTTTTGCTATTCGATATCCGAGTGTAAAAGCCGTTTTTATCCGCTAGAGGATAAAGTAAAATTGAATTTAGAACATCGTGTGCACTAAGTTTGTGAATTCAAAAAATCATTAAACCTATATATTTACTTCTACCTCCATGGTGCCGAATTTATCATACAAACTTTTTTAATTTGTTAAAAACTCAGACTCGGAACCTTCTTGGTGTATTACTCGCGTGCCATTTTCTTTTAAATCCTTAGGTTTAAAACAGGAAACTTGAAAACAAGTGAATAACCTAAAATGAGTGATTCTAGCGACGAGGAAGTTTATTTGACGCCAACAGAATTGACTAAAACTGTTAAAAATGCGCAAAAGTATCTTGTGATTGAAAGTGTTTTTTTTTGCATTTCGTAATTTCCTCGCTGAGGTGGGATGAAAAGTTACGTGTTGCACTCGAGTGCAAAGATTGCAAAGAGCACGAGGTGAACCTCGTGCTCTTTTGATTCCCTCGCTAACGCTCAGGATTCTAACTTTTAAATCACTCGCTACGCTCGTGATTAAATTTTAGAATCCTTCGCTAGCTCGGTCATCAAAATTGAGCACGCGGTTAAAAAGCAACTTTGCACTCTTGTATAACAAATAACTATTAATACACACACATTCACTGTGTAATTGTTTTTGTGGTTGAGAGAACTTTGTTTTTGTTTCTTACTCATAGATAAGTAGAAACTGGACGACCTTTTTCTTGAGTAGCCGTATACAAGAGTTGCGGGTTTGATTCCCACTGCGGGACAAATATTTGCATGATCTACAATTATTAGTTTCGGGTCTGGGTGTTGTGTGTGATAGCATTGTACTCGTAGTTTCTAATACCCACGACACAGGGAATCAAAGTGTGGTATCTGCTCCACTATTCTCTAACTAAGAGACACGCGGTGAGTAACGTTTGACAATTAAAACTATGATCAATTGTCAATTTTTAATGATAATTTTGAGCAATTCATGGTAATTTTACTTGTCAAACGTTAGTCACCGAGTGACTTTCAGTTAGGGAATAAGGGGGCAGGACTAACGTGACTGTTAAAAAAAACTTATGTTAACTCACTTGACAAAAGTCGGGAAGAGATCAACGGCGAAAGATGAAAGAAAGCCGAAGTTTAAGACATCTGTCATGAGAGTAAGTAGCAGGATCGCGCTGAGTATCCACATTGAACTGGCGCTGATGGAGAGAGCAGCGATACCGGAAAGCATCTGTGGACATTATTATTATTGTATACTATAATCACATCATCATCAGCTACCTATTAGACGTCCATTGACGAGGCCTATATAAATAAATAAATAAATAAACGCTGGACAATTCACGCAACATTATCTAGCCCCAAGCTAAGCAGAGCTTGTATTATGGGTACTAGATAACTGACAATATATTACATAGATAGATATTTTTTATTTTACATAGAAAAATACCCAGAACACCTCGAACAATTATCTGCAGATCGTACAAATATTTTGTTCAGAGGCGGGAATCGAAGCGTCGCAGGCGAACCATCGCCCGCCGCGCCACAGAGGTCGTCAAATAGAATGAATCATCTAATTTGCCATAGTTACCACGCTTGGCAGGCGGATCAGTGATCGCAACATTGGTGATGATTACTCAGGAAACGTTATCCACGTTACATATTTGTTAGTAGTAGAACTTATTGTGATAGAGTTCATCCGGGGATGCTCGCGTTGCTATGTTTCGGTTTGAAGAGGTGAAATTACAGACACATGAGACAGAAATTTAAGGTGTGCTGGAATTATCACGCACCCTTTCTAATAGACTGAAATAAAAGAGATGCAATCATTTTAGCGCAGTTAAATTAAGAGAACGATGCACAGAATCGCTATCATATCAATCAATAGTACAGTCAAATTAGGTGTTTTTTTGCAAAAGTGTGGAACTAATTAGATGTAGTCATGAAAACTTTTCTAATTGTTTTGTATGGCTTAAAAATCACCTCTAATAATAAGCATCAGTAATTTCACCCTCCGGAACAGGGTGAAATAGGGTGAAAAACCATAAAATATCCGTAACTTAATGGGGGAAATAGAAGTAGTCGGTGCAATTTGGCATAGACTTTGAACCGTTATGATCTACATTTGCACCAAGTATTTTTTAAATCCGACATACGGAACATACAAAAAAAAATCATTTACAACAAAAACTTTTTGTGATTATTACGGCTCCGGGAAAATTAAGGTAGTCGGTGCAAATTGATAGACTTATCAGAAAAATGTTCGAAATACATTACCAGGTTTGCACCTTGGTGCGTCTCACGGAAGGCACTTTTCCATATTTTATTGTCGCTCTACTTCGGGGAAAATTAATGTAGTTCTGGAAATTGACTTAACCTTATTCATTTAATTAGTACTACATCCGCCGGAAGTTTTATACTGTTTTTTTTTACGGAACATGCATTTGTTTAACACTGTGTTCCCTACATGCACGTGGTTTTTATTAAAATCATAATGCACTAAGACAGTCTCTCTATACGTAATTTAACTTGCATCAAGTAATTTCTTTCTATTTTAAAATTTACGGCCTTTTTAAGTTTGTACCTAATATTTAAAAGGGTTCCGTATGCGCCAGAAACGGTGCAAACTTAGGATAAGCTTCTTTTCGTGTCATCTAACGTTTCCATAAGAATCCACGACTACACGACTTAGGTCCACACTTTTTGCTAATTTGCCTGTACTATAGGGTATCAATCAATAATATCAATATCTAGGGTACAATTTTTGAATGTGTGAATAAATATCATAAAAAAGGTTGCAAATCACCGTTTTTCAGTGTAAGAACGAGTGTTCTTATAAGAAACAACTCAATTTATTGAGACGCGTCGATAGGGCAACCAGGTACTATTCTCTTACGTAAATGATACGAGTACCTGGTTCCATGTGCGATGTACAGAACCTTCGGTGGGAGGAAATAATAATAATGTCCGTTCACTTATAAACGTATATTTTATAGAGTAGTACAATTCTTGAAGGCGGACGGTTAGAGACTGGCCTGCCGGCCGAGCCACAGGTTAGTGGGGAGTGGGCCAACTTGCTACATCAGCAATTATTGGTGCCCCTACATTCAGGATATGTACTGGTGGAGGCTTTTGTATTGATAACTAAGGTATAAGAATTTTAGACATCAATGAGTTTCAGATATATAGAAATTTGGAAATCGGGGATTAAAGGGGATTACTTCCAGTATCGTACCAAAGTAATATACATTTGTGTAAAAGCGATGTTGTAAGTAAGGCATGAAAATGGATGGTAAAGCAAAGTACCCACCTGTATACCAATATAAAGCCTCCTTTTCCCAATAAAGTTGAGCACGAAGCCTGCCACAACGTTGAGAGCTGCCAGGATAAGGCTCATACAGAACACCATAGTCATTGCTGTGTCATTCATTGAACAGTCTTTGGGCTGAAATCAAACAAAGTGAGAATGAATTATTTGAAGGCCAATTTTTTTATTATTTTAAAACACACTGAATGTTGACCAAGTCAAGACTGAATTGTGAATTGACTAAAAGTTAGTATTCTGCTCCCCTGTATATACACACATTATACATAAACATTAAATTGATTAAAATTATAGATTATTAAATTAAAATATTATAGGTACTATTCAATTAATAATAATTTAGAACTTTTAAAATTATGTACATACTTTGTTTGCATGCCAACGTTTTTTGGTGAAACATGTGAAATATTATTACTCGTAAGAACTTTAAACCATGTTTCTAGAAAAATATATAAATAACACATTTCTACTTTCGATCAACATTAAATCTTAATTTTATTTGGCACTATATTTATGGCGAACGTAGATTAGAGTAGGATAGTGTTATTTACCATTGTAAAGAGTGAAGAGATACGAGTCTATTAGAGCTAAAATTTTTGCGAAAATTCTCGGAAATACTTTAAAAGGATTGATATTTACTTTTATTCCTATTTATCTTCGTTCAAGATTCGATCTCATATGTTGTATTTTCAGTTGAGGAGAATTAACGTTAATTGATATCGACAATAGATAGAATCATGCCATTTTTATACCGAGAATTGGGCTTCAGGCTTTTTAGGGAATAGGGGCGCTGCAACCTTCTCGTAATAAAAAAACTAGTAGTACTAGGGCATGCAAACAAGCATACGGTCCCACCTGATGAAAAGATGATGGGCTGATCAAGTCTAACAAAATCAGTTCAATTATCATCAGCCGATAGAGTCTAGTTACTTTTCTCTATTGAATAATAAAATAGTTGGCGTTTTATTTGGTAAATTCCTCACCTTGTCAACTTCACCGTTAGTAATATTTGTAGAGAGCCGGATCATCTCGCAGATTGTGAGGCCAGTGGCTCCGCTCTCCACCGAGGACATGAACGCATCAGCGATGACCGGGAACCACACTACGAATGGGTTCACACTGGAACACAGTGAAAGATGAAGAGTAAAGTCATCACGCTTCAAGATGGTATCAATTAAATAATCTCCTATTATTTATTACTAGCAGCGACCGCGTTTTTACTCGCGTGAACTATGATGAAAATTTATAATGATGATGATAAAAAGTAATAATGCAAGTTTTGTATTCTTCTTTCTAGAAGAACCTTTCTTTGTCTGTAACTTACAATCTAAATAGAGGTCGATTCTACTATTTTTAAAGAAAAACTTCTAAGGCCATGCAATTACAATTCAATTACAATATTGTCATTAGAAATGGTAGTCTGCTAAATTTATGATTGTATCTCCATTTTCCATTAAAAGATTTTATGACTGTTTCTGAATGCTCGTAATTATAATCCAATTGAAAAACCATTGAAGTTAGTAGAACACCAAAAGTGTCAAAAGTGTAAATTTTGAGATAATTCATTAAAAATTCAAACACATTTTGTTTAGTAGAATTGGGGTCCTGTATTTGTATGTATAGGTCGTTTATTTGTTAGATACCACGGATACACCATAATAGCTAAGCAATCACTAAATTAGACTTTATTAGGCTTTCAAATGGATATGCCATAGAATGCCACAACGTAATATCTTTAGCATTAAGAAATCTTACTAAAATAACTTTCGTGAATTCATTATCTTTGTAAAACGGGAAATTTTCACGTACCGATAATATGTTGGTGGAAGCACCAACAGGTTTCGACGCTAATCGAGGGTCTTTATCAGGGTGAGTGCGATTCGCGCTACACATCTCTCCGCGTCCCTCCTCACATTAAGAAATCATTACTTAATTATTATATTTTGTTTTACCAAATGAACACCATAATGAACAACAGCCCCAGGAGAAGTGTTCCTTTCAGCAGCGGTGGCTTGAACATGGGCACTGTCTGCGCCACTATGGCCGCCCAGAAACCCTTTCCGACAGCTGTCACGTTCTCTTCGTCCAAGATTGTTGAGTCCACCTGTCATAAACAAAATCATCCTTAAGAGGAGGTAGGGCGCTTATTACACCCTTTTGTATGCGAACGAAGTTTCTATTTTGGCTATTATTCCATCAAACTCCATGAAATTTTGTACAAATGATCAGTATACTAATATCTAGACCAGCAGGGCTACTCTTGACGCTCTACTCGATTCTAATTTAGGATTAAGTGTCATTTGTCGTCAGAGAGTACTGATTCCTTAGTCATTTGGTACTCTTGAATTCAATACTAGCGCACAATTTGGAGTGGAATTTTATAGAACTAAGTGAAATCGACTTTCTGTTTCTGTTGTTCTTCACGCAAAGTCAATCGTGTGCTCTATCTTAAATTCAAACTCGATTTGGCTCAAGAGTGCCAAACAAGCGTTGAAACTGGATTGAGATTGGAACTGAATTGCGATTGGAATTGTTTTCAAGAGTGCGTTAATATCTTATAAAATTATATGGTTACCAAAACACACCCAGACCAGACCAGACAGAATAGGGCAGCCGAAACGAGTATTTGCAGATCATATAAAAACATTTATCCCGCAGCGGGAATCGAACCCGCAACCTGTCGCATATCAGCCGGCTACTCGCCCGCCGTGCCATACAGGCTGATAAACACATTAAAGGGGATTTCGGGAATTGTATTAAATATTTTTATTTTATTCCCGAAATCCCCTTGATTATGAACTAGCAGCTCCAAAGGGGATTTCGGGAAAAAAAAATCCTGAAATCCCCTTAAAGGGGATTTCTAAAGGGGTTTTCAGGAATAACCCGTCAGGCTGATGATAATAAACTAACCTGGTATAGATTATTGCTTTTTCCACTGTTTATCTCAAACATGTATTTCAACACCTCCAAAGCCTTGTCATCTTCACCAACAGTGAGCAGATACTTCGGGCTCTCACAAGAGTATACCGCCCCGATGCAGGACAAGGCACAGGGTATGCTGAAGATCAGATTCAGGAGACGCCAGGAGTTGAAGTGGATGTCCAGCACCGGGATGTAGTAGGAGAATTGGAGAGGTAGAACTGGTATTGATATAACTGTAACATAATAGAAAATTGGAAGTATAAGAATTATGCGGATTAAATTTTCAAATCAAATCAAAAATAATTTTATTCATTACAAAAATTAAAAGTTAAAAATTGTTATTTCAGTAACTTACACTTACATTACATTTTTTTTATCCTATTTAATGGTCCCGCTTTTTCTGTGATGGTACGGAACCCTGTTTGGGTTCCGTACCATCACTACCTCGTCGTTCTGATTCCACACTAGGATTCCGTATCGTGGGTGATACTGACGAGTAACTACTATGGTACCATAATACCATACCATAATAACCGAACTCAGAAGAAATATTTGCAGACCATGCACACACATTTGTCCCGCAGTCATGGGATTCAAACACCCACCTCTCGCGTCTCAGTTATGGCTACTCGTCCACTTCGCCACGGAGCACGTCTTCTAGCAGATTCTTGTTATACAATACAGTGGCAAAATTGTAAGGGTAGTGGTTCGACTAATCGAACTACACGATCGAACGACGTGCAACATTGAGCACCAATGTATATGCTAAAAAATTGTGGTAACTTCATGGTAACTTACCAGCCATGATTCCTGTGCAAGAAAGGAAAGCACTTGTGGTCAGCAATAGCAGCATGCTCCTCTGCTTTCCAGGAGTACATTCTCCGAGCAAAGCCACTGCAAGAGCTGAAGCTCCAGATACCCTGGAACCAACAATGTTTTTTATAAAATCTCTTTATTGTCTGAGAGTTGAGATAGCTTATAATTTAGTTAATAATTATAACTAAATTACAATTATAATTTAGTTACTAATAGATCCAGTGACCAAGGAATCTGTTTAAAAGGATTATTTTAATCAAAAAACAAATTATTATTAGTAGAGCCCGTGTGGATTTTTCAGAGAAGTTAATAAGAACAAATCAAAAAAACAAATATCTACCTTTATACATATTAAAATGTAAAATGAATTAATTTTAAATAAAATCTCGAAAAAAAACCTCGAATGAAAATCTCGAATAAAAAATCTCGAATCAAAAATCTCGTAGGAAAAATCTCTCTCAGAACAAACAGAGAATAGTCATGCTATAATAGTGGCTAGTGCTAGTGGCTATAATCCGGCGAACTTTTGTCAGATAAAATAATTTGCTATCTAGGTACCTATTTCTCGCATCAGATAACATCCAGGTGAGATCAAAATGATTGATGTGATGATAAGGCACATTAACGTCACTATTTACTTATAAGTAATATATAAATACACGTTATCTCTGTAATCTATGAACAAATACATGCAGATTTTTATGTGCGAATGTCACGGGCAGGGTCTTTAACATAATAACTGGTTTATACTCTCATCACCATCATCATTGTTTGCGTCCACTGCTGGACAAAGCCTCCCCCATTGAATACAATGGGGGATATGCTTTAATCACCACGCTTGGCAGGCGGATTGGTGATAGCACTTTGGTGTTATGTACTCAGGTGGATGTTGGCTGCTCACCTCCTGGCGTAATCCCTTAGTCGCCTTTTATGACATCCACAGGAGGAGTTGGAGTCCTATTCTTAGGCCGAGACTACCACGGATATAATGGTTAATCCTACTAATATTATAAACGCGAAAGTTTGTGAGTATGGATGTTTGTAACTCTTTCACGTAAAAACTACTGAATGGATTTGAGTGAAATTTGGAATGGAGATACTTTACGCCCTGGATTAACACATAGGCTACTTTTCATCTTCATCATCATCATCATCATTATTCACGCGGGTGAAACCGCGGGGCGCAACTAGTACTTAAATAAATTACTCCTATTCCAACGCGACCAAGCCGCAGAATAAATATTAGTACCAAGCCTAGAATAATCAATACTCTCTATGGTCTACAAAAGCCTTATATGGCCTAGATGCCACCCACTACAGATCCTTTATTCAGTGGCCCCACGGTAAAGACAGTCCAAGTACTGCGTGGGAGATATTTATACGTAATTTAATGCAACATTGGTCCAAATAAAATTAATGGTCAGACCATTTTGGTATTACTACGGTCATGTGCGAGCCAGACTCGCGCGCAAGGGTTCTGTATCGTAGGAAAGTTCGTAAATAAAACAAAATTGGTAATTTACCTACTACTTTAATGTTTGTATCTCATAAACTATTCTTCTTCAATATTATATATATTATTTGAGTTAAGTGAGAAAGTGTATTCTCATATTAAAAAGTTTAATTAATTAACCGACGCAAAAAAAATGATGTTATAAGTTTAACGTGTATATATTTATGTGTATCTGTCTGTAGCACCGTAGGTCTCAAACGGATGAACCGCAGGGCTATTCTCTATCTCGCGAAAGGTTTGTAACAGGTGTAAATTATGTAGTCAGTGGGCCTATTACGAGTTTTGAATTGCAAAAGCCGGAATGCGAAACGTGAGCATTCAACGTGACTTACGTAGTAAATATTCATCATTCTGTGCCGCGCAATCAGTAGAAACAGTACAGATTAGTAAATAGTTACTAAGTAAGTCACGTTGAATGCTCACGTCTCGCGTTCCGGTTTAACGCCGTAAAACCGCGTTCCGGTTTTAAACCGTAATACGCCCTCAGGGCTGTCAAACGGTAACTTTTGTATGAGAAAAGTGACGTTTGACAGCCGTTATTGCACAATTTACGCCTGTTACAAACAAGTCGCAAGATAGAGAATAACCCTGCCGATTTTGATTTTGTTTTTTTTGTTAGAAAGTTGACTTGATCGAGTGTTCTTAGCTATGTTTGCTTGTGTCGGGGGTACTCTTAATTTTCACTTATTTGACACAAGCAAAAATATTTTCAAACAACGAAACATGTTTTTTTTCAATATTTTATCACTAATTACGGCTATTTGCATATTCTGTGCATTTTTGATAGATACTGTTCATATCTTTGGCGCTAGTAGGTGTCATACCAACCAATGGACGTTCGGGCGGAAGAACAAACTGACGGATTGACAACTGAACGAGAGAAATAGGATCCCGTTGGTCCCTTGGGAAACGGAACCCTAAAACAGGTTTAAAAAAATGATCATCTTTATTTTCGTTTAGTTCGCAGATAGAAGGAAATAATAGCTAGTTGTTATATCATTTAGGTAAGTTCCAGCTAAGTTTCTAATAAAGTCTTCATAATTATCATCATCATCATGTAGACACACTGTTGGACATATTTTGGCAGACTTAGTGCAATCCAATCTTTTGTAACTTATTCCAATCTTTTGTAACTTATTCCAATCTTTTGTAACTTGAAAAGACGAATATTTAGGTCAAAAAGTTTCCCCTATTCAAGTTTCATAAGTTTTAGACAGCGCTAAGGCTGCCAAAATGATTCACATTGTTGCGTTCCCCATTTCCATTTAATACTAGGTACTAGGGGGGGACAAGTAAGTATACTTACGCAGCTGAAGATAAGAACTTCAACACGCAAAGCACGATCCAGTTAGGAGACAGGGCCGCCAGGGATCCAGTGACGAAGCCGATGGCCATGGAGAATATTAGCATCTTGCGCCGTCCGTGTGTATCGGCCAGATATCCCCAAAGGTGGGATGTTGTTATTACTCCTGAGGATATGGAGAAAACTAAATGCACAACGCTTAGTGACTAATATTAAACCGTATTTGTATCCAGCCTAACAATAGACCTTTCCGTCTCCTCCCGTAGATGTAGTAAAAGCCGATAAAGGATTATACCAGTGGATGGCCAGCAGCATCTATCCGAGTACAAACTGCGATCACCAATCCGCCAGCCAAGCGTGGTGATTATGGCAAATCCTCCCATTGTATTCAATGGGGTGGCCTTGCCCAGCAGTGGACGTAAACAGGCTGGTGATAATGATGATGAATAATAAACCACGGACTTCTGTGGAGTTGAATTATTTTTGCTGGTAGTTCAAAATGAAAAATGCAAAGTACTGTGTAAACTAGGCTCGTTTTGCACATCACTGTTCAGTTCAATGCTACTTCAACCGATAAGGTGCAATTTGCATACAAGTTTTCCCTATATACATAATAGTCCAACGCTCAGTGGTGTTACTCTTGAAAACAGTTCCAATCGCAATCCAGTTCCAATCTCAATCCAGTTTCAACGCTTGTTTGGCACTCTTGAACCAAATCGAGTTTGAATTTAAGATAGAGCACGCGATTGACTTTGCGTGAAGAACAACAGAGACAGAAAGTCGATTTCACTTAGTTCCATAAAATTCCACTCCAAATTGTGCGCTAATATTGAATTAAAGAGTACCAAATGACCAAGGAATCTAGTAGGTACTCTCTGACAACAAATGACACTAAATCCTGAATTAAGATCGAGTAGAGCGTCAAGAGTAGCCCTGCAGAACAGTCAAAATGTAACCAGAATTGATGTTGAAATATATGTAACATAACATAACACCCAACAGTCGTACATACGTAGTCTTGATCCAACACTAGGATTCCCTGTGTTACCATAATACTCGTATCTGATACCCACGTATCAGATACGAGTACCATGGTACCAAAGAAGGTAAAATGGAAATATGTTTCAAAAGAAGCTAATGAATCTGTATTTCGTCTTATGATGATGGCGATGAAGATGAGATTTTGGAGCCGTGAGATTATCAAAATAAACGAAAACACTGCAATTCTACTTTTAACAAACATAAAGGATACTTAGGATTACTTTAATTTAATCTAATCCTAAACGTAACGCTTTAGTCTCATAAAATTAAACATGTTACGTTAGAACGAGATCAGGGTGATTACCATGAGCTTTTATAGCAATCCAGTTCAAAAACTATTTAGTACAAAATATCGGTTCGTCATTGACATCCGTTATCATTGAATAACTTTAATCGCCAGTAGTCTATTGCTACTGTGCCTTTAAATATAGCTGCGGACATCACGGAACCGATGTTTTGTAAATAGTTTTCGAACTGAATCGCAATAAGAGCTCATGGTAAGGCCTCAGGTAACTCAGGTAACTTCAAATACTTACAGTTAAAGCAACGTTACATACATACCTAATGTTGTAATTATAATATATTTGAACCGAGGTATTCCGTCTACGTCCATCTCCATCAACATCATCAGATCAGCTCACTGTCACCATAATATTGTATTGTCATCGGAATTTGAGAGGAATATGAAATTTCGGTTAAAAATCGACAAGATTTGAAATCACATTAACGTGAAAGTTTGTGCGTATATTTGTTACTTCTTAACGCTCAAACGGCTGAACGGATTTAAGTGAAATTTGGAATTGAATAACTTTAAGTTACTCCTTGAATTTTCGCAGACTATCTACTTCAATTACAAGTTCATCAGTAAATCGAAAACCTAAATATTTACAGGGTCTAATTAGTAACACCAAAGTTCACGGAATCATAACCACAGGATATATACATACCTACCCTCTTATTCATAATCATTTTTAAACCTAATTTATTTAAAATATTTTTTGTCTTATTTTGACGTATGACATTTTACATCAGAGAGAAGAAAATCAAAGCTATTTAACTAAAATAGGTTTCAAAAATGATTATGTATATGGCCCTTATACTTTATATCCTGGATATATAGGTTACTAATAGAATTGAAGTTATCGTGGCTTGATATCATTTTAGAAAAATTACGACTATACACCACGTACTTTACTATATAGGAGAATAGTAAAGTAAGTGGTGAATAGTTGTAATTTTTCTAAAATATAGGTTACTTTTCATCATCATCATCATCAATTTACATCATTGGTGACGCTGGTGTAACCACGGGGCGCAGCTAGTAGACATATAATTATAAAAAGGTGGTTTGTGTAACCTGGTAAGTTCCTTACCCACTAATGGAAGCCCAGCAGCTAGCCCTTGCTGGGAGCTGGTGGTACCCAATTCACATGCACTGCCAGGCACTACATAGGACACGGAGTACAGCTCGAAGACCATGGCTGATATGACGCCGCTGCATAGCGAAAACATCATAAGGTTGAACCTACCCCATCCTGAAAGAATAATATTGTTAATTGTTTACCTAACCTTTTTGTAATCCTGCTAAGATAAACAATTTGTAAAAAGATATGGTGTCAACCAACGGTCAATGGTCCAACAGCCGTCGGCTCGAAATACGTTACACTGTGTGTAACTCGTGGGGAATACTTTTTTTTCATTTTTTTTATTCTTCTTGGCAAGCAGACAAGCATACGCCCCACCTGATGGAAAGCAGTTACCGTAGCCTATGGACGCCTGCAACACCAAAGGCATCACAAGCTCGCTGCCGATCCTGAGACATAAAGATGAAAAAAAAAGTCTCATGTGCCTGGTAATTACACCGGCACCCGTATCCTTCAAACCGAAACACAGCAATGCGAACACTATGCTTGGCGGCAGAAATAGGTACGGTGGTAGTACTTCCCTGGACGAACTCTTTCACAAGAAGTTCTAGTTTCCTATCGAGTAACACTGTTACTCGATAGGAAACAAAATCCCAACGAGTAACAATGTTACTCGTTTGGGTGTTACTCGTTGGGAAAACTCCAAACATCATCACAGGTCAAAGCGACAGATTACAACATCATTAAAAGCCCGTAAATCAAGGCTTTGAGGATTTGTACAAATAATTATGGCGAAATGTAAGGACAAGTTGCGGTCATCATCATCAGCACCAACATCCAGTGGTCGTCACGTCCACTGCTGGACGAGCCCTCCTCTATCGTTGCAATGGGGGGATTGGCTATCACCACGCTAGGCAGGCGGATTGGTGATCACAGTATGGGTGTTCAGTACTCAGGTGGATACTGCTGCCCATCCCCTTAGTCTTTTACGACATCCACGGAGAGATGGAGAGGTTTATTTTTAGACTGGACACGCTACGGCCTACTAATAGTACATCTACTTATTCAGGAGAAATAAAAATCTTTATCTTTCTACAGTAGATAATGGCAATGGGAACAACAATAATGGGGATAATATTAGCAGCTTTAGCGCTGTCCAAATCTTTTGAAACTTGAAAGGAGGAAATTAAGAAGTTTCCCCTATTCAAGTTTCATAAGATTTAGATAGCACCAAGGCTGCTAAAATTATCCCCATTATTGCGTTAACCCTTTGCCATTTACTACTAAAAATGAGGGGGTGGTTATAAGACTTCAAGCTTCAAGACTGGGCTAGTATAGGAATTTTATTAAGAGACGCTGCTAAGGGGACGCGTTGGCGGGTAAATGAACTCGCTGTTACAACGGGACAATGTTTATTATCAACATGAATTAATTCCTTACCAGTCATATTCAAAGCATCTTCATACGGTACTTTGTTCAGTTTAAGCACCATTTTGGAGAACTTATTATCACAAATTTCACTAATATTTCTCACTGGCACGGAAATAAGATAACTTTGTGGTAGAAATGGAAATTGTAGTACGTTTTCATCTCAATGCGAAATAGTGTCTGAATGGTTGACGCGAGATTTTTTATTTATAAACGTGATCATTCATTTTTATTCGAATAAGGCAGTGATGGCGTAGTGGGGGCTTGCCCTTCTTCAGAGTTATTGCGCCATAAATTATGTAAGGAATAGTATTATGTGTATGTGGTTATTTTGTATGTATATTATATTATATAGATAATATAAGATGGGCTTTATTTATTGGGTAAAGGATCTTGCCGTTTCGGCAAGGCAGCTCGTACCACACCAAAAATAATTGCGTCAAAGCAATACCTAGTGTATTATGAGGATAATAAACCGTTTTTGCTTTACCAACAAGTATTTTTAAGATTCATAACCGCAATTCATAGTTTATGGGGCATAAAGTTTTGAGGTTAGTTTTAAAATAAATACATTCTTTAGTATCTTTTGGGCCTTGGCATGATAAAAAGGATGTTCTGATAAAAAAACTTACTTTATAAATAGTTGGCATAATCTTAGTACTTAGGTAGTTACAATAACCAACATTTTGGTAACATCGTAGGTAGGTACCTACTCGTGATACCCACGACACAGGAGATCCTAGTGTGGGATCAGTAACTGTTAAGTATAAGGCAATGACGTTCTAATAACTCGGTGAGGTATATATTTAAATATTATTAATAAACAGCTATTAGTGAAGCCAGGAAAGTAGCAAGTATAGGTACTTACAATAAAACATTTCTAATATACAATAAAACACTAGATAGGTGCGTAGCATCATTTTCATCATCATTATAATTTCATCCATTTGACGTCCCCTGCTAGACATAGGCCTTTCCCGTAGAATTTCACAATGAACGGAGTTGTGCCGCCCCTATACACTGACTTCACGCGGACGTTAACAGTGTCGTTGATTCGTCGAGTGGGGTACTGAAAAAGAAACGATATTATAAAAAATGGGCATGATGTTCAAAAGCCAATAAATAATAATAAAAGGAAGAAAAGGTGGTTCCAAATATTAATGCATGCAAAACACACACTATGGTGACCATAATACTAAGTTCATGTACACTTTCAGAATTCAAGGGCGTTGTTTCTTAAATTAATATGAAACTATGTATCAGCAACTCCTTGCTCCGAGGCACCACACAGGCGCTTCTCACCTAGTGGTAAGACGGACCATTTATGTAAGCCAAGCCGAGTTTGTTGCCTGATTCTTCTAGGCTTGGTCGCGTTGGAACAGGAGTAATTTAATTTTATATAAGACGATTCAAAATGATCCTTGTGATATCAATGAATAAAGTTCTTTTTGACTTTGACTTTGACTTTGAAACATTTATGGCTCAGTATTTTATCAGGGTTTATCTGTAACAAATTAATGTTTATACAATCAATATCTAACAATAAACTAAAGTCATTATTTTATTTGAATGCAGATAGTACAAACAATACTTACGGGGAGGTGTGGGCACAATCCATGATCAGATAATCCACATTGATCATAGCTGTGTGTGTCATGCCTCAAGGGCATGACATGTATCCGTAAGTTTCGCGGCACTAATACCAAGTATGATTACCTGGGTTCATCAAAGCAATCATCCATCGCAAGTTGAGATGCGTTATTTCTAGTTTCTAGTTAGTTTGTGTAAATCGAGTATACGTATTTTAGCCGCTGTCTTTCTCAAAGCTGTCCTGTCATGAATGACAAAGAGGATGCAATAACTACTATACGTAAGAAGAGGCGGGACATAGAGTAAAATAAATTACTGTCGACAAAACAGGGCTACCGCAAAAAGCCAACATGACAGACGACTGACAAAACAATCAGTTCTACCAACATACAAGAATGGAATAGTGATGTGCAGCTAGTATTTAAAATCTGTCGATATTGATAAATGACATTACCTACAGTTGAAATTAATATTTTTTTATTATTATTTTCACCAGTTTTGTTTTAGCACCACTAAAACAAAACCAGTGGCGCAAGGTCCAGTTTATTGGATTTGTGTACAATAAAAACGCCATAAAGTAAAACATAACATTTATTTTTTGGCATTTACTAGGTAGTCTTGGCGCTAAAGAGCGGTCTCTTCCAGACAACCTTAGGCTCACCCATAACATTTAGGTTATAAACATCTTAAATGTACATGTGCTACAATCAGTGTCTAGTGTTTCATCGTGGCATTCTATGGGGGAGGCCTATGTCCAGCAGTTCTTTGGGTTGATGATGAAAGATTTAGTAATTTCACCAATACACCAAAAATATAAAAGCATCGGTTATCGATATTTAGAAATGTAGATATCGTTACACCACACTATCATTCAGAATCTAAATTAAAATTATTGCTTGGGATTATGATATTTTTAGGAATTTATGATATTTTGGCCCAAGAAGAAGTAGGTATAGGACTGATAATTTATCTAATAATCTAAATAGGTACTAACCGGACTTCATCCAGAGGAAACCTGGCCATAAAAAAAGTTTTGTGCCGTTTTTTCTATCTGATTGTAAGCCGCATATTTCACAATTTCTGTACTTCATAATATTAACAGAAAGGTTAGGTACTTATAATAATATTTCAGAAGCAAGCAACACACATATGATCGTATTCTAGCATTAATAGACCACAATAATACAATATTTTGTCATATAAATTGTGTCTAAGAGAAACAAACTGACCATGTGACTGACTGACAGGTCATGAAAGAACGAGAAAGATAGAGGGTGTGAGTGAGATAAAAATGGTCACCATTAAAATTCTGCCCCGTTTCATACAATCTTTTTTTTTCTTTTAGTTGCGACAGACTGGTGAATGATAATGCCATTTGTGAGTCTTATGTAGTCATTATTCTGAGGTCGTACGTATAGTTATTGCATCCTCTTTGTTTGTGAGCATAGACTATACCTACCTGTAATAATTTCTCTTTGTGAGGTTCATTGCCAAGCTTTTGCCAAGCAATGGCGCCGTCACCGCACGAAAGTAAACAATACAAAATCCTATTTAACTTCATTTCAAGATCACGGGTTCATGTAAATCAATCGAAAATGTTTACGTAATTTAAAAAATATGGGTAATTTTATGAAATACATTTGGTTTTGACGCAATTGGTACGAGCTCTCGTCTAGATCCTTTGTATATTTCTCATATAGCCTGAAATAAAGATAATAATCATTATTATTTATTGGTTTAATCATACCATGGTGTGAGAAATGTGTAGCAGAGGTAGGTTGCGTTCAAAACCTACATAGTGTAGTTAAAAATGTGTGTAGTGGAGGTCTTGGCTTAAGAATAGGACTCATGTAACTCCTCCCGTGGATGTAGTAAAAGCCGACTAAGGGATTACGCCAGAGGATGGGCAGCAGCATGGCCTCGTCCAGCAGTGGACGTGTACCGGCTGATGAAGAAGGACGGCACGGCCGCACGGGGGCGTAACCAGGATTTACTTTAGGGGGGGTTCAAGAAAACAAAGCAAAAAAAATGTACACGAAATGACAATAATATTTATGTGGAAAAAAAACTGTGGGCATCGGCCTGCGAAGGGAATATTTAGACAGACGAGCGCAGCGAGCCGTGAAAATTTTGTTCTAAGAAGCTAACAGTATGTGAACAGGGAACTTTTTGGATTTTTGTAGCATCAGCAGCCTTAAAAGTAGTTAGGTATTTGAGGAAGCAGCGAGCGGAGCGAGCCGCAAAAATTTCGTATTTTAAGAAGTTTGAACAGCCAAATTTTTTGTGATTTTAGTAGCAAGACCATGCGAAAAAGTAGTATACCTGAGATAGCGGCGAGCGGAGCTAGTCGTGGAAATTGAGTTGTTTTATAGGCGAGGGCCGCCAAAATCTGTGTGTTGAGTGTGAGTTTTTTTACTCTTGCTTTACTGTTACTACATAGTTTTGTATGGACGTGAATATTTGATAAACATCCCGCTTAGGTTCACATCTCCATTCAAATAGCAATAATCACAAATTTGATTTTAATCGTGAAGAAAAAATAAAAAATCACATTCACCACACTGGTCTTCACAATTTCTTCAAAAAGTATCAGATTTTGTCAAATTACGTCTGCTGAGATTGAAACCACAGATAATTACTATCTAAATCTATGGATTGAGGTTGGATTATTGGATGATAATTCGCAGCCGATTATAAGAGCTCGGCCAGATTCGGTAATCTTCATCCGGCGACGTCGGCGTCGGCGCGGTGCCGGTGGCGGCTTGCGAGCGTCGTGGCACTTGCATGCAACTAGACGGGCGCTCAGCGCGGGTTTTTAAAAGTTACTGCATAACATAATTATTACTTAGAATAAAATAAGTCGTAACGTGACTCAAACATAACTTTTATCGATTTATGTTAATGAAATAATTTCAACTCCTCGTATTTAACTCTCTTATTATGAAACATTTTGAATATTTATTTAGGGGTTTGAACCCCTAACCCCCCTCCCTGGCTTCGCCCATGAGAAGGAGTAAGTAGTTAAATATTACATCTTTCTATCTATGTAGGAGAAGTATGTACCTACCTACGGACTGTAGGTATTTTTGCCTAAATTTATGAGGCATATATAGTAACGGGTTTAGGGGTCTTTCGTCACAAAATGCTTTGGCTAACTTAAGTTTTACGTAGTATAATATATATATGTGTTCCTATATTCCTATGTTTGTATAGATGAAAAGTCTGTTCTTACCTAAGTACGTAAGTACAGACTTTTCAGTGACTTAGTAGTGACTTTTTACCTTTTTAGTGGTTTTCAAGTGAAAACCACTAAAAAGGTACTTAACTAAATAATGGACTTTACATGTACGTGGTATGGTGTATCGTTTGAAGGGTCTTCAAACGAGGGGGGAAAATCAATACTTTTTTTTGATTATTTTGCGTTAAAAAGAACCTTTTGAGGAAAACTTTACTTCAAATATGATCACTCAAAAGACTGATCTAAAGCGAGGGGTAAGTGGTGAGCAAAGAGAGCCGCTGACCTTCTGAGTTATCGAGTAAGAGACGCGAAAGGGCGGCAAGCGAGCTTCAGTATTTTGGATGTCACAATGAAAAATGTGGTTTCGGCTATTGAGGGTCCACTTTATCACCAAACGCGAATAGTGGACACCATTTTGTTTTTATTTCTTTTGGTTAGATATAGCTGTAGTAATTTTTTTTTACTTTACTTAAAGCATTTACTTACCTTTTTATGATTTACATACATACCTTACTGAAATTAGAAATATTATAGTGGTTAAAATCGTTCTTTTAAACGCCCACTTGTTGTATGAGAAATTAAAATGTTCATGCAACTGTTTACTATCAGTAAGCAATTACTCTCTTATCTTAAGTAATTTATACTGAATAAGTAAACATTAATACACGTGTCACACACCCACGGGACATGTGAATATCAGAAAAAGTTATTTTCTATATTGCATTCTATATTACTACATTACAAAAACCAAGCTAAAGACCGTTCGTCGTGGCATTCTAAGGGGGAGGCCTATGTCCAGCAGAGGACTTTTACAGGCCGATGGTGATGATGATGGTAACTTCATAACGGAGTGCTTATTGTTTCAACCTTTGATTTATTAAAGGTTTCAACTCACAAATGTTCATCCCATTACATACCTATATTTATACTAGCTGCCCGCGCGCGACTTCGTTCGCGTGGTCCCGGTGTTCCCGGTGGTCCCGGTAAATTAACAAACGCCATCTGTTAGAATACTTACTCAATCCAATCAACAGATACCGCCATCTGTTAGAATCGCTTGGAGCTAACTAATAATAAATACTGATACTGATAATTGTGACTGTCAAATAATAAAGAAATAATTAGTAATAAATTAAAATTGCGACTATAATTTGAGATTTAAACTATCCTATCTCTCAAGTTGGATCGAACTGCACATGGTGTGCGAATTTTATTATAATCGGTTAAGTGGTTTAGGAGTCCATTGAGGACAAACATTGTGACACGAGATTTATATATTAAGATTGGTTCAACCTATTTTATTAACCGACTTCACAAAAAAGGAGGTTCTCAATTCGGTTGTAATTTTTTTTGTTTTTATTATGTTTATTACCTCATATCTCCGTCGTTTATTAACCGATTTGGAAAATTCTTCTTTTATTTGAATATGTATAAGATATACTTCCAGATTGGTCCCATCAGAATCCAGTTCTGATGATGGAATCCATGGGGAATTGAGGGAACTCCTCAAATATTATAGGCATACATATAGCGATTTTGATATTTTTAGCAACAAATCAAGCATTTGAATTCAGAAAGTATCATAACTCTTTCAAAACTATGGTTTTTTCATTCAAAAAAATCATCCAGATATTTAATCGAATACAATGGCGGAAGTCGGTTTTTTAATAGAAAAGTTATTTTATTTCTATTCAATGTTTTATTTAAATCTTAAAATTAAAACTATAAAGTAATAGTACTTACTTAAATCTTAGTGCGTAGGTGTTAAGATTCATTTTGACGATGATGTAACTAGGATTTTCAGAGTAAAGGCGTAATTATCTTCTAGGCGTAATTCACCTGACCTACCTTATTAAATTCTTGCTTAAATTATTCTTACATATACCGGGCGTAAAAAGACTACTCCCAAAAACTGAAACAGTGCATTCAGACCATTATTCTGAAAATATTTAAGCTGAAAAAATACGAAGAAAATGCTTACTTTTGGGTCGCTTTTTTCGCGTTTCCTTTATAAATATCCATAAAACATTGTTAAAGGAACACAAAAACATATTTTCCATCATTAAAACACGTTAATAAATAAAAACATCTAAAAAAGCAATGAAAACCACATGAGAAATATTGGCCCTACGGGTCGGAGCGTTGAACTCGCGCGGCCGGAATAAATGCGTACATTGCTGGCTGACAAATACGATACGAAACGAAAAAAAAGGTTTTCTCCGGTATGAATCACCTGTCAGACTCAAGCTATTTTATATAAATGAAATGAAATAGCTATGATGATATAGGTAGCTTTACCGGTACCTTCAGTATTCAGGAGCCCGGAGACTTTTACACCCCGTATAACCAGCTGTTTACGTCCAATACTGGTCGAGGCCTCCCAGCATGCAATGGGGGGATTGGTGATCGCAGTATTGGTGTTGAGTACTCGGGTGGATGCTGCTACCCATTCCCAAGTGTAATCCCTTAGTCGGCTTTACGACATCCACGTGAGGAGACGGAGAGATATATTACTAAGCCGGACACACCGCGACACGTGGCCACTATATATAATATAATTTAATAAGAATAAGAAGAATAAGAATATTTTTATTTGTACCAAACGTCCGTTACATATTTACTAGGTATAAGGTTAAATATCTAAAAACTTTTATTACATAGTATTTATTTATACAAAAACATGATTGAGATAATATATTTATGTAGGAACGTTCGGTTTCTATATTTAAATAATGATATTTATAGAAACCTTATAGGAATTTACAGGCCTTTAAAAATAGTCATAGCAAAGTTTCACTATTCCTTGCGTCTATAGTTTAACAAGGGCCCAAAAGCAGGCATGTTGTAAGTCTGTGTGGAAAGTAAACAGACATATTGGTGGCAACACTGTCTCGTCATCATAGCTCGACTAAAAGATCTTGTGCCGTAATGTATCCGGCCTAAGAATACAACCCTCCTTCTCCTCCCGTGGATATAGTGAAAACCTTACTAAGGGACCACACCAGGGGATGGGTAGCAGGATTCACCTGAGTATAATTAACACCAAACTGCGATCACGAATCCACCTGCCAAGCGTGGTGATTATGGCGAATCCCCCCATTGTATTCAATGGGGGAGGCTTTGTCCAGCAGTGGACGTTATCAGGCTGTGGAGAAGAAGAAGACAAGATACTTGCAATGAACATTCTATTATAAAATATTGGCTTGTGTCATTTAATTTAGAAAATTATGTATTATGGTGATACCTTTAGATTTCATACAAAATGAATTCAAGTTTTGATTTTTGCCACGCCTTTTATCTATTCGCAGACTCGTCTGTTTATGTATATATGTATAACTGTAGTCATTACAGTGTAATTAGTTATTTATTACACATATTATGCTCTATGTTATATTCTAAGGGTATAGTTGTTTTTCATGCAATGGATATAAATCATCACTGAACAGGTTTTTTTTTGTTATATAAACGACTGCATTCATATTATTTATTATTCACTTGCTAATGTTTACTATTTGTTTTAATTTGCTTTTATTATTAGCAGTACATATTTGAACATATTGCAGCTATTCTTTTAAATATAATGTCATCCATACATCATTTTCTAAGCGTAAAGTTGTTTTGCATCTACCCGCATTGTCTGTGTAGTATTTGTTTGAAGAACACCAACCTTCTTCGTTCTTTGCTACGAAAGCCTCGCGGGAGAAAGTGCGTTTGCAATAATGAATTTTACTTTAATTTAATTCATATTAATCATTAAAATTGTCCAAAATGGAAAGTAATAAAGTATTTCTGATAGTATTTGTGTGCGTAGCTGTAGTTTTTCCGGTGGAACAGACCAGTGCAAGTAAGGTTATTTTAATATATTTTTTGTGAAAATTCCATGTTGGATTTCTTAGATAGTCTAGATTACGATGCTTAGGGTATATTTATATTGTTTTACACTTAAATAGCAATATACACTTTTTGAAAACTGCATATAGTACTTATACACTAACAACAGAAACTACAACAAAGCTAATATCAAAAGCATGTGATTTTAATGCAAGCGACATTTTTAAGGTTTCGATTTTAGTGATTCATAAAATACAGAATTTAAACATTGGATTCAATTTAAATTGAAAAAAAAACAGCTAATTACCGTTGTTTTTTGTCACTTTTACTGGCTTTTCGAGACTGAGTTCAAAAGAACGGCAGCCAAAATGACGAAAAACAGTGATAATTAGTTTTTTCAATTTTAAATTTGTAAATATGATTTGTAATCGGTGACATGAATAAATCAATTATGTGATCTGCCTATCCACATTGTTCCCGCGTGGTGGATTACAGGTTATCGCACACATATCACCCTGGCATCGCATCGTTAACCATGAACGCAACGCAGACACACCACCTATGGCTCAGCATCGCCAGAGCTTCAACGGGGCTACTCTGTCCATGCTACGTTTCAATATGAATGGAACCCGTTTTAAATGAATGACATGCCTGAACTTGATAATCTGTAATTTTAAGTAATTTAGGACCTAGTTTCACATTGATTTTTATGATTGATTGACTTGTTAGTTTAACTTTTTTAGGTATGCGCGTTTTTTATATAATGTGACTTATAATATTAAAATTGCAGCGCCCTACAGGGTACATGTACTTTCATAAGCTGCTCTTAGACCTAAGCTATAAATTATGTACATGTTGACAATTAATAAACAAATAAACAAATAACATAAATTTCTCCGTTCCCCTCAGCTATTTCTGCTCGCGGTTGATACCCAGCATTATAATGTTTTTCCCCAGCGTCACAGCACGACGATGGGGGTCCATGCGACACGTGCCCTTTTCCAGGCATTTGCATGCCCAAGGTCTGCTGTCCAGCGCACATGAGATCTGACTCCAGTAATCCTGAGTGCCACATGATGAGCGGACAGATTGGGGTCTGCTGCTACACCGGCCGCCACCAAGCAAGTATGAACAAAGAGAATTTGAACTATAACTAAAGATAATTTATAGACTACACAGTAGCAACAAAGAATGCCCAAAAAATAGTATATTTTTGGCAAAGAGGTTAAAACGGAGGATTAAAAACTTTTTTGGTACTGGCTGAATGAAAGTGCATGTATATATAATCTACACTAAAAAAAGAGAATATAATACTGCGAGGCTGGCTGTATGTAAAAAGAAAATTGACAGTAGGTATTTATAAAAAAGGTCATGGCGCCAACATGAATTCTTTTGTTTTCATTATTGTTTTTCTGTAAAGCTATACTAAAGTTAAGTTACTAATTTGGACTTTTTCTGCATTTTCGAAACGAGACGTCGTCAGTTTTTATTTTACTTCAATTTCTAGTGTTTTTTTGAGTTATATCGTGTAATTTTGGTGGCATTTTAACCGGTGTAGCTTATTTAAAGAGCACGTGGTAGTGAAATTAAATATAAGTGTATTGCGTATCTTTTCAAACGGATGGAAATTAATTATCACTTGAAACGGTATATTTACCATGATTTTTGAGCCTTATTGATTCCCGATATTTCGGCACAGTTTCATGCGCCATGATCACGGGTACACTGAACTGGGTGGAAATTGTCCACGAACATTCTTGTGAAACAGCCATCGCTTAACTAGAACATAACTTGACTGAGACTTAGACGACTTGACCTAACTTTATCAAAATAACAACTTGATAAAATTAACAGAAATCAACAAAAAAATTCTCTTTGGTAGGTACGAAACCCAAGTTAAGTACTTAAGTAGTTTTTGTACTATTATGAAGCGAACTAAACATGTTTTATTGTTTCCAGTTAAAAATGATCTTTTAGCCAAAACCCAAGCAAAGGTTGATGAGTTGATGCAAGCTCACAGTGCCTCAAAGGCCAAGTGGTTGAAATGGTCTAAAAAGAGTCAAAGTTTGCTAGAACATGGCAAAAATACTATCGTCAGCCCAGGATCGCCGGAGTACGGACATCAGCTGGTAAGTTTCTTATGCTTTGCGTGACGAAATACACGTAACTTGCCCCCGTATTGTCTATCAAACTGGTAAACGCTTTTTAATACGATTTTACGGTACATTGCGCTTTATGTTTCAAATATTTCTGTTATTAGAAAAGAAGCTAAAACGCGCGGCGCAATGTACTGCAAAATTGTAATCAAAATAATTACCAGTTTAATAGGGAATAACCCCCCCACCCCACAGGACTAAAGCTACTCGGTCCTTATTCTAAGGAAAAAATAGCATTTCTTCCACTAGGGAAAAGTTTTTTATTTTTTTATATTTTGTCTGTCAAATGACAATGACATAAACAAAAATGAAAAACATGAATAAATACTCGACTTGTTACTGTTTCATACGAAAAGAACAACAATTTATTTTTGAAAATGGAACTAAAGTCTCTTCGGTAGAATGCATGCATCGCGTTGCGGCTGCAGAAGAAATAAAAAAAAGACATTCACGCGAAAGCTTTAGAAGAGTTGGATTGGTAGTGACCGTAATTAATTTCATATTGTATTGGATTATTTTATTTTCTCGCTATCGTAGTGAAAAGTACACACGTCGCTAAAAATCCATTAAAACTCTGTTTCTATTTACTCCCTCGCTAACTACCTCGTATATAATGGGTCATTTTAGCACCATGTATAACAATCTACTATTAGTAGTTACTGAGTGATCCTATAGTTTATTTATCAAGGCAACATTGACACCAATATATAGGTATATAAATAAGTAACGCACTTCATTAAGGTACACAGGTGTTAATTTACTTTGTTTTTCTAGCTGTACCTTTTATCATACAGTGTTTTAACATAAGTAGATATTTCAATAACTCATTCTTTGGCATTCAAAAGAAATGAACCACATTTGCATTTAAGACACTATTTGAACAGATTAATTTGACGTAGTGTTTATTTACATGTACCTACGTACATCGTCATCTTACATAATTGTAGTCAAGGAGCCAATGTTAACATGAGGAGATAAGATAGGTATGGGACGTATACATATGATACAAGTGCCTCCTCCAGTACATCTTCGGAAAACAGTGATTTGCTTTCTTATTGATGATATTTAGTCATTCAGTGACATTCCAAAATTGCACCCCAGTTGCTCTTATATTATAGCTCGTCCCGTCGTAGAAAGAGAATGGTCGGGAGATAGGGCGTGCATGTAGCCGATTTTGAATTGTTGTAGGGGTTGTAGGGGTTGGTAGGGGTTGTAGGGGTTTGTAGGGGTTAACAAGATACGAAATTTCATAAAGAAGACTTGAATAATTATATAAACATCTCGTTTTTAGTCAAAACGATGTTTACCTATTGCCGTATAGTTTCAAAAGTTCTGGCTAAGTTGGGTTGCTTTTCAAAAATTAGTTATGTTCTAGTATAGAAGTCCAGCAGTGGACTTCTACAGGCATTCTAAATAGGCCTCCTCTATATAGAATGCCACAACGCATGGTCTTGAGTCGCCTCCATCCACCGACTTCCACCGACCTTTAAAATATTGTCGGTCATCTTTACCTACCAAAATCTATCTATCAAAATTATGGCATATTCAATATGAGCGGCCATTTACATAGTGTTTTTTGAGAGTTCGGCCGTTAGGTAATCATATAAACAACATGGTTTTTTTTTTTTTACTACCTGACAAGCAAATAAGCGTGCGGTCCACCTGATGGAAAGTAGTTACCGTAGCGTGTTATGTTATGTTATGTTATCAGGCACTGGGTGTAAGTCGTTGGGAATACTTCTCCTGATTTTTTCCCATCGGGTTACACTGTTACTGGATAGGAAAAAAAATCCTAACGAGTAACAGTGTTACTCATCGGGAACCCTCTCTGAATCTAAATTCTTTCAGAGTTTTCGTTGGAGAAGAGCGGAATTGTTACTAAGTATTATATTTTTTCGTCTATTCAATTATCTTGTTATTTTCAGTCATTTGCGAAATTAGACACGGAAGCCGAAAAACTAGGAGCTGGTGCACTCCTCAACCTGTTTGCAGTCCAGGACTTGAAGAAGCGGCTGGCCATCGACGACGATGAACTAGCTTCCGGATACAGTGAAAAAGGTGAAAGAACGTTGATTATAAAGCAAAGTTTGACAACCTCCGTGGCGTGGTGGGTGAGTAGCCAGGCGCAAGAGTTGTAGGTTCGATATCCGCTGCAGATTAAATGTTTGCATTGATCAGCAAATATTTGTTCCGTTTGGGTGTAGTGGTACCACGATACTCGTAGTTCCTTGATACCCATCACACAGGGAATCCCATGTGTGGACTATTTATGTGACTGTTGGGTGTTATTAACCAATTTCAAAAAAGAAGGAGGTTCTCAATGCGGTTGTATTTGTTTTTACCTCATAACTTCGTCATTTATGAAATTCATTTTTTATTTGATAGGATTATATAGTTCCAGACTGGTTCCATTTTTCAAAATTCAGTTCTAATAATGGAATCCATGATAAATTGAAGGAACTCCTCAAATATTTTAGGCATACATATGCGATTTAAGTATTTTTAGCAACAATTTATTGTTTTGTATACCTTAAGCAAATAAAATCATGCAGATAGCCGAATTCAATGGCAGAAGTCGGTTTTTTAATGAAAAGTTATTTCAATATGAAATCTTGATAGTGTATGTAATGTATGTTTGTAAGTATGTAACCTTTAGCACCCATAGACGGGCTACAGTTTTTATAACAGCCTACTTGTTAAAATGTTAGCCATTACTGTCGGATGGGGATCAAAGCCACTATTAGGCTCTACTAGTGACTATAATATAAAATAACACCCAACAGTCACATTTCTACGTAGACCTGATCCCACACAAGGATTCACTATGTTGTATGCATCAAGGAACTATGAGTACTAGGTATGGTACTATAACACCCAGACCCGGAGCAAATATTTTCAGATCATACAAACATTTATCCCGCAGCGGGAATCAAACCCGCAACCTCTCGCATCTCAGCCGGCTACTCGCCCACCGCGCCACAGAGGTCGCCAACCTAGTTAGATAGAATTGTAAAAGTGATTTACTATAGGTTTATTATTCATAGAGTTATCACGTCACGAAACTCGACATAATTTCGTTAAATACATCGAAAATATCAACCTGGCTACGAAACCGAATTCATAGGGTGGGTTCCCAACGAGTAACACCGAAACGAGTAACACTGTTATTCGTTGAGATTTTTTTCCCATCGAGTAACACTATGCCCTGGGTGTTTCTCGTTGGGAAGATGTTTTTTACATAAAAAACAGTTTTTTGAGAATGTATTTGAAACAAATTCATGTAATAGAATCCATAGACCAAAGGAATATTATAATACAATTTATTGTGTGTTATGTTTGACTAAAAATGTGTTCGAACAGAATGCAAGACACAACTTTACACCGCAAAGCAACATTACCATTATAAGTGGAAATTGTCGACAATGACCAGTAATATTTAATCGCGATTTTATTGACTTCAAAATAGTAATATTGGCTGTATCGGTAATTCAATGTTGCCATTGTCTTCGATACTAAAATGAACAGTAGTGACAACAGTAAAATTTTACTACGTTATTTGTTTACCTACTACTAAGTTTTTTTAGCGATGTTTTTTAGCTTATTTCTTCACAGTTGTCAAACGACTTATCACTGCCTACTAATAACATCCAGACAGATCTAGCAAAGATCTACAAGATTATAAGAGTTAGAGCTCGCACGACTTCTCAATACTTCATCTTCGAAATACTAATTCCATTAGTAAACAGAAACAACTACGAACTATTCAAGACCTATACAGGTCCTAGGCAAGTGGGAAATGCCATCGTAAGCATCGAGCAGCGAGGGAACTAGCTTCAATCCTCATAATATAGCGTTTTTTATATATTTGACACGTAAATGTACTTTTGCAGGTATAGATAGATAGATAGAAAATTCTTTATTGCACAAGAAAAAAAAAACAAGTACATAGGCGAACTTAATGCTAATTAGCATTTCCTTCCAGCTAACCTTTGTGTAATGTAGAGTGGGTGGTAGTGCTATAGGGTAATAAAACATATCGAGCAAATAAAGTAAACATAATTAATTACTAACCTAGTTAAAATAACTAGATACACACATCATAATATATATATATTATTATTATAACCTACCAAATACATATAAGTACCTACATACACAAAAAGAAAACAAATAAATATATAAAGCGCTCAATTTTGTTCAACATTTTGCAACGACAAAAAGTATTGGTACAGTTTGGACTTGAAGATTCCTATGGAAGTAGCTTTCCGGATTTCGACTGGAAGGGAGGTCCACAAGCATAAAGCATATAGGTATATTTATTATCCTTTACTGTAGTCGGGCAAGTTGTCGCTATAGTTAATTTTACCACTTACTTGTTTCAGGACCGTACTGCCCACCACTGCCTACCTGCCCTGAGCAGCCCAGCGTATACAGGAGCGTCAATGGAGAATGCAACAACCCCGACCATCCAACTTGGGGGGCAGCTAATTCTGGATATGAGAGGCTTCTACCACCTGACTATAGCGATGGTATGTGCTTCCTACCACTATCATCATCAGGCGAAGACGTCCACTGCTGGACATAGCATGACGATAAGAAAGTTAACAAAATGTAATTGAATTTATTTCATTTATATTTCAATGAGTAGCAAAGTTATATTTGTATGAAGCGGGCAAGCGATACAGAGGCCTCACCATAAGCTCTTATAGCGATTTAGTTCCTAAATTATTTAGTACGAAATATCGGTTCCGTGATGTTTGCAGCTATAAATTTTAAAGGCACAGTAGCAGAAGGTCTATAGACTTCTGCAATTAAAGTTATTCAATAAAATAAATAAATGCTGGACATTTCACACAACATTATCTACCGCCAAGCTAAGCAGAACTTGTGTTATGGGTACTAGATAACTATATACTTAATACAATACATTATATATATATATATATATATATATATATATATATATATATTATTATACATAGAAAAATGCCCAGAACACCCTGAACAATGATCTGCAGATCGTATAAATATTTGTTCAGAGGCGGGAATCGAACCCGCAACCTCCTGCGTCGCAGGCGAACCTTCGCCCGCCGCACCACAGAGGTCGTCAATGATGATGAATGTCAACGATGAACCGATATTTTGTACTGAATAGTTTTTGAACTGAATCGCTATGAGAGCTCATGGTAAGGCCTCTTAACAGCATCCCATCTGGTTTCAGGAATCTGGGCTCTCCGCACATCAAAGTGCGACCCTGGCGAACCACTGCCGAGTCCTCGGACTATCAGCACAGCTGTGTTACCGGATGGCGACTATCCCAGCCCCTCTCACAATATGATGTTCAGTCAGTTCTGTCAGTTCATGGCCCACGATGTTTCTTCAGCTGTCATGTTTACTATTGGTAAGTGTGTAGCGGTTTGTGTTTTTGCGCAAGAGGTGCGGGCTCGATTCCCGCTGCGGGACAAATGTTTGCATGATCTGCACATATTTGTTCCAGGTCTGGGTGTTGTGGTACTATGGTACTCGTAGTTCCTGATATCCACGACACAGGGAATCTGAGTGTGGGATCAGGGACGTGCGTTTTTTTTTTTTTTTATGTAGGTATGGAAGGAAACGAAACTTCATATAGTTTCGAAAACTATCAAAACCCGTACTAAGCCTCCTGGACGAGGCATTGATATCATTTGTATAAAAAGTTTAGTCATAAATGAGTTTCAATACATAGAAATTAGGAAATACTGACTTTTAGTCACTTCGATGACATTCAAAAATCGTACCACAGGGCTATGTATGTGACTGTTTGGTGTGTTATTGTATGTTATGTTATTCAACATGTTATTGTATGTTATGTTTATTATGATCAACCACATGGTCGCTCCAGAGATTTTGTCCTTATTAATAATCCATCCTAAGTTTGAGTTTAGGAACCTTATCTCACTTGATTGAGTGATAAGATCTCACTCAACAGCACTCAATAAATAAGGATTCCAGACAGTAGACATCCACTGCGGGATGAAGCCTCCCCCAATAGCATGCATAGCGTGCAATGGGGGGATTTGCCGTAATCACCACGCTTGGCAGGCGGATTGGTGATTGCAGTTTAGTATTAATTACTCAGGGGGGTGCTTCTGACCATCCCTGGCGTAATCCGTATCGCTTTTATTTAATTAAATTTATGTTTTCATATCATATATTATTGCATTGAAAAAAACGGTTAATTACCACTGTTTTTCGTCAATTTTTGCTGACGTTTAGAGACTTGAGTTCAGAAGCCACTTCATCATGAGCACCGCCAACGACCGCGTTCGACGGTAGACCGGCGAATACTACAAAAAAAATTCCCAACTACGAAAGTTTCAATTCCATAATATATCATTGCATATTCATAAATTACTGTATACAAGTAATTATATTTACCTTGGTCAGGAATCTTGATCGATTTACCGCTTTTTGGCTAACGAGGGCAGTATTGCCATCATCCCACGAAGTACAGTACCTACATACTTACCGAGGCTCATTTCTTCAGTACCTACTATAAAGTCGTCGCCAGCCGTTTGGGCACCCTGGGAACACTTTTATCAATTCATCAGCCGCTAAACGGCCACAATTGGACGAGGTGTCCCCCATAAAATACAATAGGGGAAATTGCCAGATTGGTGGTCGCAGTATTCGTGTCTGATTACTCAGGTGGATGTTGATGCCCATCCTCTGGTATAATTCATCGGCTTTTTCGACATTCATGCGAGGATATAATTGAATATTATATCAGAATATTTATGACACACACACACACCTTTTGCATTTTTTCAGGTAATGGCAGCTCCATATCTTGTTGCACCAAAGACGGTCACTGCCTACCCCCAGATCAGCTTCACATGGCATGTGCTCCTATAGCTGTGGACCCCAAAGATGAGTTCTTCTCATGCTTCAATAGGACCTGTTTGAACTTCGTGAGGGTACAATTAGCTCCATCCCCTGATTGCAGCTGCGGATATGCTAAGCAGGTAATACGCACCAGAGACGTAGGTGTGATAGGGTTTGGCGATGGGAGAAGGCCTGATTTCTGTTGCCTTAGCTGTACCCTGTTGAAGCCTTCATGGGACCCTAATACCACCTATGGGACCTGCAGGGCAATTCTCTATCTCGCAACAAGTTTACAACAGGCGTAAATTGTGCAATCAAACGTTAAGTTTTGTATGAGAAAGCGACGTTTGACAGCAATTATTGCACATTCTACGCCTGTTTCAAACCTGTTGCAAGAGAATACGGGGGTGACCTACGAAGGTCAGACCTAGGTCATAGTCAATAGTACCTACTAGGTATTTAAGCTTTAAATTTGTTTTGGCTCTACTCCATCCCAAATAGTGTCGATAACATACAAAAGCCCCTTTACAACACATAATTTTGATTATTTTACAGATGAATGGTGTATCACACTTCCTAGATCTATCCCATCTATACGGCAAGTCGATACAGAAACAGAACACAATGCGAGCTCCAGAAGGCTGCTTGAAGGTCTTCAACGATTATGGACGAGAGTTGCCGCCGCTGACTGACAGGCCTGAGTGCTTCACCAACAAGGATCAGGCTGTTTGTTTCGATTCAGGTATCTTCCTCTTCTTGTTGTATTCTTCAATGCTGTGGGCAGTGACTCCTTTGCGGTTATGAGTCAAGACTGGTGCGGATCTGGTCTGACTTGATCTTGGTCTGAATTTATCGGGTTTCGGCCTCGTGGTATTTTTATCCCGATTTTTCAAGTGATGACAAGCTTTTCTAAGTTTTCACTGCGTGTACGCAGATGAAAGATAGCCTAGTATTTAATGCAAGTATAAACTCATTAAAATTACAATTTGTATTACAGGAGACCACCATGGCAACCAGCTGATTACCCTAACGGCACTTCACACGATTTTCACGCGGGAACACAACCGCATAGCCAGAGAATTGACGCGATTGAACCCTAACTGCGACGAAGACGCCGTCTTTAACACAGCCAAGAGGTTGCTGCAGGCCATGTACCAGCATATCGTTTACAACGAGTGGCTGCCTCTGATTATCGGTAAGCACCAGGCTTAATAAGATGTATAAAGCCAGTTTCAGAGTTCCTAGACAGAGTCCGTCTAAGGAAGTACCTACTACCAATCAATTTCTGCCGCCAAGCAGTAATGATCACATTGGATTCTGGTTTGAGGGTTCTGGGTACCAGTGAAACTACAGGCACTTGAGACTATACAACTTTGTGTCTCAGGTTGGCGGGCGCAGTACAATGCCTAGTAAGGTTTGTACCAGATGGACGTGACCGAAGAGATTAAGAGATATTGTTGTTGCAATGGGCAAGAAATGCGGACAGGGGGGCTACCAGCCAATTCCGTAACTTCATCATGTCAGCCTGTAGAAGCTGCTGCCACTGCTGGACATAGCCCTCCACATAAAATGCCATGACGAATGGTCTTGAGATGCTTCTCTCCACCGATTTCCTTTGAACTTAAAAATTTAGTCGATTCATCAAGGCACCGAGAACTCCGTGTAGAACACTGAGTCATCTAGTTTATGGTCATAATTTGAGAACTTTTATACCCCAACGGTTGTCCGTAAGCCAATCAATCAAATCAATTTCGAGGGTTAGGTCATTGTCCAGCAGTAAACTGGTATACATTGAGCTAGGCTTTGGAATAATTTAGTTCTCCAGGTGACTTAGGTACCTGAACTCTTCCTGCATAAAAACTATACCTTATTTATTTCGCTCAAGGTCCGGAACGAATGCATACCTTCAACCTGGCAGCATGCGATGGATACTCCACATCCTATGACCCTGAAGTCAACCCATCCACTTTGGTCGAGTTTACAAGCGCAGTCATGAGGTTTGCTCATTCCACCGTTGACGCAAAAGTGAGGTAAGAGGATAGTGTTTCTAAGGTCCCTGTATACCGTCATCTAATTATAATATAATAATAAATAATAATCACCAACTCAAATTAGTTTGAGATCCTGCCAAGGTTCTTTTTGCACATGACTCCGCCAGTAACAGAGTGGTCCACAATGGGAATGCGGTGTTTCTTCTGGCACTTTTGTCAATTGTTCAAAAACATCACTGAATTACTGAACATCAGCGAAAGGTGCTCACCGATAAATACATAATTTTCAGGGTTGGGTGTCCTAGAACTGGAAAGACGAAAGAGCTCATCGCGATCCAAGAAGTAATGTTTGAGCCGGGTAGGTTGCGGATGAAACCTTTCCTCGACGACATGACGTATGGAATAACCATGCAGCCGATGCAGTGCGTCGATCCTTTCATCACTCATGGTGTAAGTAAAACCTGCACCCGTAATACAGTAGCAAATGGCAATGGGAACGCAACAATGGGCATCATTTTGGCAGCCTTAGCACTATTCAAATCTTATGAAACTTGAATAGGGGAAACTTCTTGACCTAAATATTCCTTAATTAGATAGATTATAACCGGTTTAACTTACGTAGATTATTTTCGAGTATACGACCCGAGGTTTCAAGCAATTTAGATGTTCTTAATCATGTATGAGTGTTATTCTCGCTGCGCGGCGCGGAGGCCACTGCGTCTCTCAGCTCTTGCGGCCCGGCTGGTGAGCGCCGGCGGCGATGGGAGTTACGCGGATGACTCATCCTCGTCCTCCGAGCTACTTGGATATGTCGATTAAGAGCGACGCACACTGAACTAATCGTATCCGGACTATCGTTGGTCATGGAGACGTGAAGTTTCGCCGACGCAGCATCCAGTAGAGGTTTCCAAGTCTGCGGAAGCATCCAACCCCTGTCCCTGTTAAAAGTGGCATGTCGACCGATTTCTATAGCCTCTCGTATCTTCCGTGGGGCCCAAAATTTCTCCCTTGAAAGTACGGTGGCTTTATCAAACCGAATAAAATGGGTCGCATTCGACTGGCACGCGTGTTCAGCTACTGCTGATTTCTCCACATCCAAATTTTTTACACTGCGTATGTGTTCCGTGAGTCTGGTTTTAATGTTGCGACGCGTCTCTCTGATATAGCACTTTCCACACTCACACGGAAATAAATATAATAAATATTCCTTCTTCCAAGTTTCAAAAGATTTGGAAAGCCTAACTTTGACTTTTAATACTTGTATTTTTGTATGGTTCAAATCTTTTAAGCCATATTTAAATCAGATCCTAATACCGATTAAGTTAAAATTCTATTTATTTCCACCCACAATACAGTATTATGGTGACAGCAAATTGATCTAGTATTGGAGACCAATTTGGTATTGGGGTGGTGAAACCGAACTCCTCGATGCGACTGACTGACCGTGTTTGGTCTGATGGTATAAAACAAAAAGTAAAGGGCCAAGAATGGAGCCTTGGTGAAATCCTGCATCAGAATTTAGTGTGAAAGGTTCATAAGATGTACAATTCATTTTACATAAGTAAAAATGTTACGTTTCTGCATGTTCTCAGTTGACCCGCTTTATGTTCCGTCGTGGGAATCCCTTCGGCCTTGACCTGGCGTCCTTAGACGTACAGCGAGGTCGCGACTTCGGCCTTCAACCCTACAACGAATATCGGCGGCTCGTCGGCTTGAAGCCTATTGAAAAGTTCAGCGATTTTCCACCGAGCGTATGTGTTTATCATATTATTCATCGGCCCCGTGTTTCTACCGTTTAGACTACATTCGTCATGTTACTGCTAACTTCTTGGCTTGGTTCTTCCTGGTCACACCAGGTTGACCAGCGACGGAATGTAGAACTGCCTTGTCTCAATAGACCGACGACATTTTTTAGGTCGTATGAAGTCAATTAGCCGTGGTAGTCTCAGCTTTAGAATAGGATTCCTTCAACTCCACTGAGAATGTCGTAGAAGGCGACTAAAGGATTACGCCAGGGGATGGGCAGCAGCATCCAAATAAGTACTTAAGACGCCTGCCAAGCGTGGTGATTATGGTAATTGCACAATATGTATGCTATGGGGGAGGCCTTATCCAGCAGTGTATGACTACCGGCTGATGAAGAGGAATTCAATAGGTAGAAGTGGCTCAAGAATGTTAGTTGTGGCATTCCATGGGGGAGGGCTATGTCCAGCAGTAGACTTACAGGTTGATGATGATTTTGATGATGATGACCAGGTTGAGGATGGAACCAGTGTTGTAAAACGATTCACTGCGGCTCGCAGAGGGTACTTTCATGCACATGTCACATAATCGATATCCGGACTTAGTTCTCCAAATAATATTTAATATGGAGAATACATGAGAGACAATAACCAATTTTCTAATAAAAATGTATTAAACATTGTAACATTGTACATTGTTGTAAACATTTAAACAAAAAAAATAAACTACCAACAAAACAAGACATTTAAGTTGCTAATAACTTGAGTGTTATTTCAGACAAGAAAACGTCTATCCTCAGTCTACTGCTGCCCAAAAGATATAGACCTCTGCATTGGGGGTCTATTAGAGCAGCCAGTGAAAGGTGGTATCGTAGGCCCTACATTCGCATGTATCATCGCTGAGCAGTTCTCAAGGGCCAAAGTAGGAGACCGCTACCACTACGAGCATGGACCTGATGTCAACCCTGGGGCGTTCACTCCTTGTAAGTTAATAAACTGATCTAAGTTAATAAACTGATCTCTTTGTTACATGATATTAAAGAACGTTAAAAATCTGAGCGTGAAGCAAAAACATTCCGATTCCATTAATGTCAGACTCAAAAGATACTAACTGAAAGTAATCATTAACGATTCTACTTTATAAATGAATGCCAGATAAAAACTCTGAGAAAATTATATACAATGTGTCTGGTCACCGGTGTCGGAGACTTAAGGGGGGTTAAATATGGGGATTTTTATCGACAAATCACTATCTCGATTTTCTCTTGGCCTCTCCATACTAAAATGGCAGCCATTTTGTTCACCGGTGTCGGAGACTTAAGGGGGGTTAAATATGGGGATTTTTATCGACAAATCACTATCTCGATTTTCTCTTGGCCTCTCCATACTAAAATGGCAGCCATTTTGTTTTTTTTACTTCGCAGCTCAGACGCCTACACTGATTTAATCATTGCTATCGATGTAGACGTCTTAGGAAGACGAAAGAGGTATCATTTGAAAGCTAACAATGAAGACAATCAATTTATGATACATTTTATTCAATATCTTTTTCACAAAATAACATAACAATATTAACAAAATAAAAATCGTATTTATTTATTGCATTTTTTTTAGTTTTTTAAATTTTTTATGAAAACTAACCTGTCAAGCTATTTTTTTTTAATTGTATTATCATAGTACAAGATATTTCCATTAAAATAAATCTTATATCAAGGTCCTAAGTTAAATATTTTCGAAGCTATGATGGTTTAAATATGACCCTTAAAAACTCTATTAATAGCACACGTCAAACAATAGACTCAAGACCCCACATTCAATTGGCGTGTCGTAAGACAGGCAGCTGTTCTTTGACAACATGTTAGAAAGAGACATGTATAGGGTGTGAATGAGACAAAATTGCGGCTCTACTCAGGTCAGGATACAATTACAGGTAGTCGTCCCTCGCCTAGCGTTGTGATTACATTCTTATCTGCCGAAGTACTGTGCGTTCCTATTTTCTAACCTCTGCTTTGTGTTTTGGACTCGTTTTGTTATTTTAGTTAACTTTCGTTAACTGAAATGGAAGAGCGTCGTTTTTCAAGCCGCGACGTGGCCAACATCCATTTTGTGTATGGATTTTGCGACGGGAACGCGAATGCTGCTGTAAGAGAGTATGCGAGAAGATTCCCTGATAGACCTACGCCGAATGCTCGCACGTTCATCAGATTGCACTCGAATCTCTCCGAATATGGAATAAGAAGACCCGCTAACGAACGTACTCGTTTGGTGTCTCCGCGAGAGGAAGAAGAGGTGTTGGATTTAATAACGCAAGACCCACAACTGAGTGTCCGTCGCATTGCGATTAGACTCGGTCTATCGAAATGGACAGTTTGGCAGATTTTAAAACGGCAAGGATTGCATCCATTCCATTTTAGAAGAGTCCAGGATTTAATTGGACCTGACGTCGCCCGAAGGACAGTTTTTTCTTCGTGGATATTACGAGAAGCGCGATCCAATCCCAATTTTTTAAAGAGGATTATGTGGACCGATGAAGCAACTTTTACAAGATCTGGATACACAAATCATCGGAACGAGCACCTGTGGCTCCAAGAAAACCCGCATGCAGTGAGACCCAGTAGCTTTCAGCACAAGTTTTCGGTAAATGTTTGGGCTGGAATGATAGACGATATCCTTATTGGGCCTCTTATTTTGCCCGCTACATTAAATGGCCCAAGATTTTTGGAATTCCTGCAGAATGACTATCAAGACGCATTAAGCGAATTGCCATTGACGTATAGGGCAAGAATGATACTCCAATTAGATGGAGCTCCGGCACACTTTGCGGTAAATGTGAGAAATTACTTAAACAACACATATCCAACATGGATTGGACGAGGTGGGACGATTGCTTGGCCGCCGCGTTCCCCGGATTTGACACCCCTAGATTATTTTTTATGGGGCACAATGAAGCAGAAAGTGTACGTTAACGTGCCCAACACAAGAGAAGAACTAATTGAAAAAATATTACAAGTCGGGGATGTAATGAGGGCGGACAAAGCCATGATAAAAAGAGCTACACCACATGTGTCAATTAGGGCAACTGCTTGTCTACAACAAAACGGAGGACATTTTGAATCGTTGCTGTAGTACCTAGTTTAGATGGTATTAAATTAATAAATGATAATTAATGGTTTTACTTTGTTCTTTTCTTGCCTTTTCCCATCCCAATCATCATAGCTTTGACGTGTGCTATTAATAGAGTTTTTAAGGGTCATATTTAAACCATCATAGCTTCGAAAATATTTAACTTAGGACCTTGATGTAAGATTTATTTTAATGGAAATATCTTGTACTATGATAATACAATTAAAAAAAAATAGCTTGACAGGTTAGTTTTCATAAAAAATTTAAAAAACTAAAAAAAATGCAATAAATAAATACGATTTTTATTTTGTTAATATTGTTATGTTATTTTGTGAAAAAGATATTGAATAAAATGTATCATAAATTGATTGTCTTCATTGTTAGCTTTCAAATGATACCTCTTTCGTCTTCCTAAGACGTCTACATCGATAGCAATGATTAAATCAGTGTAGGCGTCTGAGCTGCGAAGTAAAAAAAACAAAATGGCTGCCATTTTAGTATGGAGAGGCCAAGAGAAAATCGAGATAGTGATTTGTCGATAAAAATCCCCATATTTAACCCCCCTTAAGTCTCCGACACCGGTGACCAGACACATTGTACATATAGATACAGAACTTAACGACAGATAGACAGAAATGACGACAATTATAACATTTATTGCAAATAAGAACTTTATTAATTATATATGAGGAGAACTATTTTTTTATATTTTATATCTATATCATAACGTAACACATCCAACAGACACGTACGTAGTCTTGATCCTACACTAGGATTCCCTGTGTCGTGGGTATCAGGAACTACCGAGTAGCATGGTAACATAACACCCAGACCCGGAACAAATATTTGCAGATCATACAAACATTTTTCCGCAACGGGAATTGAACCCGCAACCTCTCGCATCTCAGCCGGCTACTCGCCCGCCGCACCACAGAGGTCGTCAAAAGTACATAATATCAATGCCTGAGAATATCTCAGTATCTCAGAAGTCAAAATGCAGTGTGCATATTTTGCGAACGAGTAAACACTTAACGCCTGGTTTATTGCAGGTCAACTAGAAGAAATAAAGAAGTCCTCTATGGCTCGTTTACTTTGCGACAACGTAGATGGAGTAGATTTAACGTCGATGCCACCTAACGCGTTCTTGAGGGGAGACCTTCCTGAGTAAGTACATTTGAATTTATACTACTAAGTTTCAAAATAAAAGTTATTGCTTTCATAATTTATATTGTTTTCTTAGGTTATACGGACGATTTTGGTAAACAAAAAGCGTATCACAATTCATACTTTAATTCTCAAAATATACAAACCATTATCTAATACCAAAGAATTGTTCTAAGATGCGTTGTATCGTTTTTTATTGAAAGCATGTTTACAAAGAAAGCTTAAAATGTTTTGTACAAGTAGTTTACGGCTCATAAATTTCTATTCATTTTACAGGAATAAACCACTTCAGTGTTGCGGTACTGCTATACCTTCGGTGGACTTAAGTAAATTCGAAATAATATAGATTGAATCATAAAGATACATATAAAAACAAATGTTCTGTGATGTTAGATGAGCTTTATTTTAAGTCGGAAGATTTTCAATTATTTTAATCCCTGATTTCTAAATTACAAATTGTTTCAGTGCTTGTTTTCTTTTATTGCGAATTTCTACTTTGTATGTATTTCTTTGACATTGCAAGTAGTTTGTATTTAACAGCTTTAGTTTGCAAATCAAACTTAAATGAAACAGCATTTCTTACTATATCCTCTTTTACCTTTAATTGTTTCCTTTTTTCTACTTCACTACTTTTCTATGAAAATGTTGAATTCTGTGCAATCGGTTGATTTTGTTGTAATCGCGTTCACTCTTAAACTGTTTAATTTTGCATGTCTTCACCATTTACAACAAAATCAAGTCTTGCATATAGTAATTTTATTTTGTTGCCATAATCAGTTTATGAATCAGTAACATCTGTTGCTTCATCATCTTTAGGCTCTGAAACATTATCATTTTCTTTAGGTTAGGATGAAACATAGTACTTAAGATGTTTTGATTTCCTGATTCTGATTATTTTTGATTCCTGGATTCCCATTGGTGCCCGAACAATGGGAATCAAGGCATCATAGTCAACATCTCTCTGACTGTGTTTTATACTAATCATACTTTTGATTTTTATATTATCATTTATTTCAAGCTTCCGATTGATGATTGCAATTGTTACTATTATTATTACATTTCTTACTTCCATGCTGTTTGATTTGATTTTGATTTGGTTCGTGTAGGAACTTGGTTCAATGATTTTTTCCGATAAAAAATCCAGGAATCGGGAGTATTTTTGTTTAGTGCTGCAATGTTGAAGAAATACACAGTTACGAAATATGTTCGGCTTTTTGAGGACTCCAAAACTTAGAAACTGCTTAATTAAATGATTTTTATTGATTGACTTTTTATACAAAATAGTGGGAAGAAAATAGTCAAGTCCCATTCTCCATTTAGTATTAAACATTTTTTATACTTTGATTCTTTGATTGATATTGTACAGTTTATATTTAATCTTCTGACAAAATAGAGATAATAGAAACAAAATGTCTACAGAATACTAAAATCACAGATGCAACGATGTACTACAATTAAAGTTACGCTATAAGTTTTATCTAAGGACGGTGGTGGGAACAGGTGGGTAAATCATTATAATGTTGTCAAAATAAGCTTAATATGTGTTAAAATTAAGGCAACGGCAAAAAATTACGATATATTTTATTACTTAGCAAATACAATAAAACGAAAGATGTACACTTTTATGAATCAAATTCTAAGTTAAAAAGGTATTATTGAACCTCATCAAAACAAGGTGAATTTACGCCAATTTCGCAAATGATTTAAATTTGAATTATGCATGTTGATGATGTTTTTGCATGATCTATTTCTTTCATTTTATTTTTAAAGTGTAAATATTTGTTATATAATGCAATCGCGTCATTTTGTAATTGTATGAAACAAATCAGTAACTAGATTAAGTAAGTGTAAAATAAATATGATTTTTTGATTGAATTTAATATGTTTTAGAAATTAGATAAATCAAATAAATACATGGAGCTTCCAAACTGCATGAACTTATATATTTTGAATGTAATCATTGAAGATATAATTAATAAAAATTGAAATTAAAATAATGTACTTTTTTATTGAAAAATTTACATTGTGCAATATCCAATCTGACAGCAAAAGCAATCATAGTATATAAAATCGTTGCGTATCTCACCGACTTACTATTAATGCACAGCCTAAACTGTAAGTCATAAAGACCTATTTGGATCGTAATTTCCTTTTGTGGCATAAGGGTGCAATAAGAAAGGAATTTCCGAAGCAGCCCGGAACCGTTCGTCATGGAGTTCTATGGGCTTGCCCGACGTCCCAGCAGTGAACATCTAATATAGATGATGCCAATTGAGCCAAGTTTGAGTAGGTAGAGTAATTTTTAACCGACTTCCCAAAATTGTTACCGCATATCTCCGGCGTTTATGAACCGATTTGGAAAATTCTTTTTATATTTGAATAGATATACTTCCAGATTGGTCCCATTTTTTCAGAATCCAGTTCTGATGGTGGAATCCATGAGGAATTGAGGGAACTCCTCAAATATTGTAGGCATACATATGGCGATTTTACTATTTTCAGCAACAAACCAAGCATTTGCATTCAAAAAGTATAATAATCCTTTCACCACTATGGTTCTTTTATCATTTTTTTTTCATTCAAATATTTTGTCGAATAAAATGGCGGAAGTCGGTTTTTTAAATGAAAAGTTATACTCGTAGCCATGCCATCATTATTGACAGATTTAAGGCTACTGTAGTTTTATAGTATCTAAGACTCTTACAGGTAGTTCCACTTTGTAAGAAATTAATTTTCTAATTGCCTGTACAAACCCGGGGTTGACACTTGACAGTGACGTACACGTGTTTTCTATTCGACTATGCGCTAATCTGTGCCTTTAATTAGCACCGTCATTAGTTCAGCTTTATAGCTTTTTTTTTATGGCTTATCTTATACCGGTTGCTGGACAGGTGTGTACATAAAATATTTTCACTAGCATGCACACTGGTCAGGGGAAAATATAATAAATTAGAATAGAATATAAAATACTTTATTGTACACCTTATGATAATAAAAAATAAACAAAGCATTAATAGTTCAATGGGCGGTCTTATCGTTTAGAAGCGAATTTCTTCTTGCCATGTCACCCTAAAACAAAGAGAGTTTGAGAGGTAAATCTTTATCAGAAAAGAAAGTAGGGATCTGAAAAGAGCCTGTTGCTACGAGAAAAAAATACTGTACGACTTGGCGGAACGGCTACCTCTCCCCTAATATATTATGGAGTATACCTAACCTATAAGTTAAAGCCAAAGTCAAAAGTATCTTATTCATTGAAATCAAAAGGATCATTCTGAATCGTCTTGTAAACTAAAATTGTCCTCCTGTTCTAACGCGACCAAGCCTCAGGGCAACAACACGGCTTGGTTTGATTTGTTGATCCTTAGGCGCTGTGTGATGTGTGTTGCCTCGAGAATAAGAAGCTGATACATAGAAAAAGAGAACTTAAAACCCTTAGGTAGTCAAAAATCTTTATGACAGCTCACGCTACGCTTGATAAACTTATAAAAAACAACCTCCGTTGAAACAATGAAACAATAATTCAAAAATAAAACGTTTGCTGCTCAAGACTTGACAGCGCTAAAATAAAACCAACACAGGCGAAGTTTCTTTGAAACGCGCGAATGTAAATAAAAAGCATAATTAAATAACGTCCACAGGATTGTGAATGTAAAGGTACGTCCATATTAGGCAATTCAAATAATATTGACGCACAAAACAGAAATATTAAAAAAAAAACTGACGCACCCTGCAGGGCGATTCTAAAACGTCGGAAACGTTTCCGATCGGATTCGTTAGTTTTTCATTTCAATGTGGTAAGTAACTAAAACAATTTTCCAACAATTTTCTCTAGTAAAACCATTGAACTATATTACTAAAAGTAAAACACAGTAGTATACAATGTTTATTGTTTTTTAGTGTGTTTTACTAGAGAAAATTGTTTTAGTTACTTACCACATCGAAATGAAAAACTAACGAATCCGATCGGAAACGTTTCCGACGTTTTAGAATCGCCCTGAAGGTCTAGATATTAGTGTATTGATCATGTGTACAAAATTTCATGGAGTTTGAGGAATTATAGCCAAAAAAAACTTCGTTCGCGTACTAACCTTTTCACGGGTAAGGGTGCCGGTGAAATTACAGGCACATAAGACTTTTCAACATTATGCCTCTGGGTTGTACACAATTGTTTACAAAAGTTACAAGGCGTGTTAAGCTGTGCTTGTAAAAAGCAACAAGCATTTACAAATTATATACACCTTTACCCTTAGTACACTACTATTTATTCTGTGGCTTAGGTACTAGTTAGAAAGGCCATCTATTTTCGCAGTGGCTAACGGCCTGCAGGGGAATGCGTCTATTAATAGGCACCTATGGGCCTAGGACCGGCTTGCAGCGACTCCTAGTCCAGGAATTCTAGATTTATGGACCCTCGCTGAATAGTTTAAAAAGCTCGCGAGACGGATACGTTTGCTTATTTTTAGTTTTTTATTTCAATTGGATATACAGCCTTCGTAACTTTTATAGCTTTCGACATATCTTTTTACTGCAACAATGTCGTTTCGTTATTTGGTATCCACTCTGACTAGATATCAAATAAATATATGTATAAATATACAAATTTACAGCATATTCTTCACTATACATTCATGCTAAAACTTTAAAATCATTACTTGTCTGACCTGCCCACATTTTGGTAGGAATGTGAAAACATCTATGTATTTATGAAGAATAGTCATATTTTTTATTTTATTTTATTATTAATATTTATTAGACTATTTTATATAAGAATGTACATTATTATTTTTATTCGAGTTACTTTTACACACTTAAGTATATTATCCCTCTAATCATTATTATTGTTATTATTTTGTACTCTGTGCATTGCCGTCCGTTACTGCTTCGCTCATTACTGTCCATCCAAAGGTTATTTGGAAGAAATCGCTTTCAGGGATAAGACCCACCCATTGATGATGCTAATTTTAGTAAATAGTATTATGTACTCCTGTATCTATCTATATAGATTTGGCATTTTTCCGGATGCAGTTTCTCAAGTCCTATGGCTTCCCATATAGCTTCAAGCTGGTGGATCCGATTGACCTTGTTTAAAGGCTTTCGTGTTACTTACCCAAAGCACTTTGACAAGGTAGTGCTTATTAGCTACTCTTATGGGGGTTCTATTCACTCGATATGCTATCATACAGGCCTTAGCTTAGTTTAGGTACCGAGCTGGAGACTTTTCCGTAGCACAAAGCATAGTATTTGGTTGGTTTTTTGAGACCCAAGATACGAGGCTTTTATGCCTAGTTTGGGCCTCTTATAGAACTAAGGAAATCCTTGTGTTTTGTCGTAAGTACCTTAAAATATAATGTAAAACTTTTTTGGCAATAAACATTATCTTATCGTATCTAGTGTGCGTTGGAATCGTACATCACCATTGTACCAATACCTACTCATCATAATAAGACGTATGGAGGGCCTGGTGACCCGATGTACAAGTTTTATCACTAAACCTTTTGGACACCAGCTCTCATTTATCCAGTATTTTTAGATTAGATTTAAGATTATCCTTGTAACTCATACTATATTCATTTAAGTGAGAGAAATATCATTATATATATATAATGGACGACCTCTGTGGCGCGGCGGGCGAAGGTTCGCCTACGACGCAGGAGGTTGCGGGTTCGATTCGCGCCTCGGAACAAATATTTGTACGGTCTGCAGATATTTGTTCAGGGTGTTCTGGATATTTTTCTATGTATAATAAAAAAATATCTATCTATGTAGTGTATTATATTAAGTATATCAGTTATCTTGTACCCATAACACAAGCTCTGTTTAGCTTGGGGCTAGATAATGTTGTGTGAAATGTCCATCATTTATTTATTTATATAAATAAATAAATAAATACTTCATCAAATATCGATTAATTTTGTCGCTCTACTCATCACATAAAAACTACTCTCGTACCCACTAAGCTGTTACATGTAGGCATCAGAAAAAGTCAGAATCCATTAGATACAAGCTACCGTCGTGCACTTTCTCTGATGTTTGTGAAATCTATCTGCGCAGGCGCCACTGCTGCAATTACCTACTAGGAAGCAAGAAATATAGCATTGCCATTAAAATAAATATCAAGTGCCAATAGTTACTAGGTTCCTAGAAAGCCTTGCTACGCGACAGAATTAAACAGTCACTTAACGGTCACTTAATTATGGCCTGATGTTTGTAAGTAGCTGCACGCGACGGACCATATCCCCCTCTATAGCGCAGAATATTATACGGCGTGTAAAAGGACAGCTCCCGAATACTGAAGGTACCGGTAAAGCTACCTATATCATAGCTATATAAAATAGCTTTCGTCTGAGAAGTGATTTGAACCTGAGAAAAACTTTTTTTTCGTTTCGTATCGTATTTGTCAGCCAGCAATGAATGCATTTATTCCGGCTGCGCGAGTTCAAAGCTCTCGGTCAGCTGATCGCCCTGTAGTGCCAATATTTCTTATGTGGTTTTCATTGCTTGAAATTAGGGTTCCTTTAACGATATTTTACGAATATAAAATATATATATATTATATTTTATACTAAAAGAAAACACGAAAAAAGCGGCCCAAAAGTGAGAACTTTGTTTCCGTGTTTTTTCAGCTTAAATATTTTCAGAATCGCGGTCTGAATGCACTGTTTCAGTTTTTGGGAGTAGTCTTTACACTCCCTGTATAAAAAATACTTAAATAAATAAGTTATTTTATTTCCAAACCATTACATCATTGCCATAGGTAAGAAAAAACCTTCGTCTACACCCTAATAATTTAATTTGAAGCATTCCACTAAGACCCCCGATCCTGTTCCACGTTGAGCACCGATATTAATTGAAGACAGTTGTCTTTTTTTTTACAATTTTTTATTGGAATTGGCCTATATGTTCAGCATTGGACGTCAACCGACTGAAATGATGATGATTGAGTAAGTACCTACTTACCTATGTAGCTTTTTGGGCTCGGATCGCAAACAGGCAAAGTGTACTGTTACTTTTGTTTCTGCGAACTCCTCCAACTGGGTACAGTAGTGAACGAAAGCGTAAGTAAATTACATAAGTGACATCCGCGTATAATTTGACAACATAAAAAACATAACGCAACTCTAGATTTTGAGGAAATTGCATGAGTGTGATGCATCCCTATGCAAATAATCTAAAATCTCAAAACTTTACGCAGCTCAATACTCAATAACTCAATACATTTATTGCTTTCACATGGTTACAATTAATTGTTATATAAATATCTGTAGTATATAATATGAACCCTGTGCTTAGGGCATTGCAACAGCGAGGCCCGAGGCAGCTTGAGGTTCTCTGGCCCATTTCGAGGACAGGTCAAAATCTCATTTGATTATCGGTAGGTAGTCGTAATAGGTAGGAAGAAACCATGTAGGCATTAATAGATAAAATATGTATGTAAACTCTGATTTTAATCTTTGACAATTTTTGTAAACAAATCGGCAAAGCCCTGGAGCCAAATTCCGGAGTAGAAATTCCACAATTTTTGACTTTTTCTTTGATTTGTGTCACAAAGCCTCCAAGTTTAGGAATTTGAATTAGCATTCCAAATTTCAGAATTATGAGTTTAGAAGTATCCTAGAGGTTTATAATTTTCGCGATTTTCTTACAAAAATTACACATCGTAATAATATCAAATCAAATATTTATAATTTCCAAATAAAAAACACAAATCACTTTTTATCTATCTTTTTAACTATAGGAAAATAACTTTAGTAGGTAGAATTAAGCTAGTTACGTGTTTATATTTTTTTTATACTACTACGTAAGCAAACAAGCATACGGCCCACCTGATGCAAAGCGGTTACCGTAGCTTATGGACGCCTGTAACATAAGAGGCATCACACGCGCGTTGCCGACTCTTTAAGAACTTTAAAACGCCCTTTTTGAAGAACGAATTTTTTACTTTTTGATGTCTTGTGACATCGCTACTTAATCTTAAATAATATCGTTTTAATACATTGAGTTAGAAAAAGAAGTCAGTAGTTTAGTTAGAAGTTTGATTTACGGCACTATAAGCTCACATATAAATATTATATACATTTATTTCAAGTTCAAACCTTTAGCCGTTCTTCAGAAAAAGGGTCTTTACAGACAGACGGGCAATAAAGTGATTCTATAAGGGTCCCGTTTTTTCCTGTTGAGGTACGGATCCCTAAAAATATTTTTTTATGGTAAAGCAGGTCAACCAAATCTGATTATTCAGCATGAGGAGACCTGAACGGTATCCCTACAGGAGGTCCGGAGGTCCGTTGATTGTAATAAATAACAAAAATCGCATGGCAATTATTATAAATCCGCGAGAGAAAGGCGCAAATCATTATTCATCCATGTGTATATTAGCGATAGGTAGGTGTGTACAAAAAAACGTAAAAAATGGACAAGTGAAAGCAAGACTCGTGCCCTGAGGGTTCCGATCCGTAAATTATTTTGAAATCTTCCAACTTTTCAAGTTTCAGCCAATTTTTCCTAAAAACTTCACCATCCCATTTTACGGGTAAACATGTTGAAATCGATTTGAGCTCGATTTTAGACTTTTTCCTTTATTTGTGGCACAAAGCTTCATTGCTTCCAAATTTCATGAATTGTAAGGTTACTAGAAGTACATTAGAGGTTTATAATTTTTTTGAATTAAATTGTTAAATAAAAATTAGATTAAATGCTTATATTTTGAATGCATTGAGTTGAAGCATGATTTTTTCTTGACGTTTATTTTGGTATAAATACATTTAAAGTTGATGCCTTTACCCGTTCCTGATAATAAAGGTCTTGACAACAGACAGACAGACATAGGTACAAACATCAAATTTTATAAGGATCCCGCTTTTTTGCGTTGAGGTGCGGAACCTTAAAAAGTAGGTAACTAAATCGTTGACACAAAATACGTACGTATTTCTGTCGCTGATTAAGTGACAGAAATGATCTAACAGACATAAAAGCAAAGATTACTTTAATAAAACATTAGTTAAATGTGTAAAACTGTATGAGTAAACTACTAAGTGTTTCCAATATAGTTAGGAATTTGCTTACTTTTTGTAATTCAAATATTAATGTTGAAAAACCCTTATCGGTAAAACTACCGCTCGGTAGGTGCACAAACTTACCAGCAATACACGAGTATGTGAAGTTTAAAAATAAAAGAACATACCTAAGCTAGCATCACTTTCTAGGTCAAATCTGATTGCAATTTCTGAACAGGTACAAAACATGTTGTTAAATTTAATACGACGGATTACAGATCTCTTTACGGACTCATTGGAAACTGCAATCCAAACTGGGAACTGGGATTTCTGAAATCCCAAGATCAAAAGTTTAATAAAAGAACAGTAAATATTGCCATTCATCGTAGCAGCCAGCATCTTCTAGACGCTTTCATCTGGTAGTGATTAGGATCTGGCTATAACTAATACAAGTAGGCATAAACAAATTAAATAAATATAAATTAAACATTTGAGCTATCTAAATAACGTTGCAAACGATCTAAAGATAGCTCTGATTAATTTATATTTTAAATTTTGTATAAATACCTATAAATACGTAAAAATACATAACATAACACCCAACAGTCACATTATTCATTCTGTATGTAAATAAAGAAAACTAATAAAACAAACATTTAATTCATAAACGAGTCTTTTTATAAAAAAAACATAATTCTTTACTTTTCGATTAAAGTATAGGTATCTATAAAAACAACATTTGTCTCTCGTCATGAAAATTAATGCGCGCACAGTATGTCACCGCAAAATGCTAATACCGCAATAAAATTACATAACACTTCTGCGGCCGCCAGTCCAAGTTCAAAGTCAAGGTGCGTCCAATACTTGATTTACGAGTACCTACACACACATGTGCTTAACTACAAGTACATGTTCGCTGTAAAATTATGGTGAAATGGACCAGCCCACCGCAAATAACTCGATGTGATCGACCTCGCTTCTAGCTCTGTGAGAAAGTATGGATCAAAGAGAATGTACCTAATCACGTATGGATGACGCATGCTTGTCAATGTCAAGTGCAAATAGAGTGGAGTTTTTTTTTGTGTTTCGCGTCCCACGGCTTTTGCTTTTATAACCGACTTCAAAAAAAGAAGGGGTTACGATTCGGTTGTATTTTTTTGAATGTTGTTATCTCATATTCCAGTTTTAAGTATTTTTAGAGTAATTTGTAATTTGCAACGTTAAGGTAGCAGTCGGTTCTTGGCGACCGCGAATGTGTCGCTCGACGCACTGCTTTAGTATGGATTTATATGGAGTACACTCGGTTCTTGGCGACCGCGACGCGCGACCGGTGGGCGTGGCTAGAGAGTAACGTGGTGATCGCGGTCGCCGGTCGCGGTCACGCGTCGCGGTCTCCAAGAACCGACTGCTATCTTTAGTCTTTCCAAGTTGTCAAATTCTTAGTTATGTCATGTTTTAGTTGTAGGAGTTGTAGTATTAGTGGTGGCAGTTTTACTAAAACTTTGGTGGACAACTTCCACCTCTTTGAAAAGTCACACAAAACACTTTTATTTCATTGCATTAGGTACACCTTTGCTTTATTTAAATAAGCTATACTGGTTAAAATGCCACCAAATTTACACAACATAACAAAAAAAAAGTAGCCAACCTTTTTTGAAAAGAGAACTTTTCCAAAAAGGTTGGCTCCTTTTTTTCCGGGAAGAGTCCGAAAAATTTATGGATAAAGTAACCATTGTTTTTTTGTGATAGAATAATAACATAACATAACACCCAACAGTCACATACGCAGTCATGATCCCACACTTGGATTCCCTGTGTCGTGGGTATCAGGAATTACGAGTACCATGGTACCATAACACACAGGTCCGCAACAAACATTTGTCCCGCAGCGGGAATCAAACCCGCAACCTCTTGCATCTCAGCCGGCTACTCACCCGCCGCGCCACAGAGGTCACGTGAGAATGCCACCACATACACACATAATCACACGCCTTTTTCCCCGAAGGGGTAGGCAGAGCCTCATACGGGCCTCATTTCGCCGTGGGTTGCACAGTCGTAGGAATATATACGTGACAAGTGGTGAGCTCATCGCCGCCATTGCTTTCCACGACCAACTCTGCTAACACTTTCTCCCAGTAACAACAAATAAAAAATAAAAATAAAAAAGCCTTTAATGTTCCTAAAATAAACTTAAAATAACAATTGACTATTATAGTACATTATATCTTTAAAACTTAGGACGCCTTGCAGGTATAGGCCTCCTCCAAAAGTTGCCAAACTTTTCTTCCCCTAGCTTTCTCCATCCATGCCTTTCCTGCTAACTTGACTATACCGTCCTGCCACCTTTCCAGTGGTCTCCCTCTATTCCTCTTGCCATTTGGACCCTTCCATTTGGTTGTTTTTTTAAGTCCACCTGTCATCTTCTGTGCGTAAGTGGCCCGCTCACCTCCATTTTAAGGCCTGTGCGTGTTGAAGAGCGTCTGTTACTTTTGTTTTATTCCTGATTAAGATGTTTCTTTGTTTATGTTTTAATTTTATGTTTAATAGGCTCTTATCAAGTTTGCCAAAGAGCGATTCTTTGGCAAACTTGTATCTTCCAGTAATAACACACTCGTAAATAAGCCAGCAGCCAGGACAAACCTTATAACAAACGAAATTTCAATTGATCTTTTAAATTTTACAAATGTTATATCAAACTCTTTCCCCTTCTTATTCCTTTCCCCTAGATATACGATTTGTAATCTAGCAGATCGGTGGCACAGCTGGCTAACTGTGCCACGGATCTGCTAGATTTAATTCATTAAATTTAAATTGATCAAAATAACAATCATAGCCTAATTTTTGTGTCAAGTTGACTTAAATACACTTCAGCAATTTTAAATCTTATTTATCTACCGGAAGCGACGTAACAATGTAGTCACAAAAAAAACACACAACACATCCACTATTTGTGTGGTGGCCTTAGTCAAAATCGCCAATAACGATACCGCCAAAACAAGACACGTCAAGTACGGGTTTTGATAGTTTTCGAAAACTAATATTTCGTTTCCTTCTATACATTTACTGACAGCGTCCTTAGTTTTCTTCTCGTTTTCGCTAGGGGCGCTGCAAATAAATGTATGCTAGAAACGAAACTTCATATAGGTTCGAAAACTATCAAAACCCAAACTAACTCCCAGTTATTTTTTTTTATGTTTGTTACCTTATATCTCTGGCATGTATGAACCGATTTGGAAAATTCTTTTTTTATTTGAATAGATTTACTTCCAGATTGGTCCCATTTTTACAAAATCCAGTTCTGATGATGGAATCCATGAGGAGTTGAGGGAACTCCTCAAATATTGTAGGCATACATATGGCGATTTTGATGTTTTCAGCAACAAACCAAGCATTTGCATTCAGAAAGTATCATAACCCTTCAACCACTATGGTTCTTTCATATTTTTTTTTACATCCAGTTATTTAGTCGAATACTATGGCGGAAGTCGGTTTTTTAAATGAAAAGTAATGATATTCAAATTTGAACAAACCATTTTTAGGATTTCAATAACTACACCGTACTACCTTAACCGTGGTGTGTCCAGCCTAAGAATAGACCCTTCCATCTCCTCCCGTGGATGTCGTAAAAGCCGACTAAGGTACACCAGGGGATGGGCAGCAGCGTCCCCCTGAGAACTCAACACGAATACTGTGATCACCAATCCGGTGGTGCTTATGGCAATTCCCCTCGTTGCATTTTATGACCTCGTCCAGCAGTGGAAGACCAAAGGCTGTTGATGATGATGATGATGAATACCCAAGGTAAAAATAAACCTTTCTTTGTTAGTCTGTCCGTCTATGTGTCTTGTGGTGTAACTAGGTACCAAAGTTACAAAATAATTTTGAAAATGTTGTTATTTTCATAAAAAATTGGAACCGAAACGGGGTTGGAAAATTTGAAAGTGGGACGTACCTAATTACCTATAGGTCAAATGGGATGTCATATGAAAGGTGTTTGTTTTCAACCCTATTTTTAACCGACTTCACAAAAAAGGAGGAGGTTCTCAATTCGGTTGTATTTTTTTTTATGTTTGTTACCTCATACCTCCTTCGTTTATAAACTGATTAAGAAAATTATTTTTTTATATGAATAGATTATACTTCCAGATTGGTCCCATTTTTTTCAGAATCCAATTCTGATGATGGAATCCATCTGGAATTAAGGGAACTCCTCAAATATTGTAGGCATACATGTAGCGATTTTTATATTTTCAGCAACAAATCAAGCATTTGCATTCAGAAAGTATCATAACCCTTTCACCATTATGGTTTTTTCATCCAGATATTTAGTCGAATAAAATGGCGGAAGTCGGTTTTTTAAATGAAAAGTTATAATTTTAATTTAGGACGGAACCATTTTATAAATAAACATAAATGAGTTAAATTGCTTCATAGATTTCATATTTTCATATATTTATTCAAACTTTAGGAACACAATGGGAACTCGTAGTTCTCGTCTCGTTGTCATAATTATTCCTTAAAATTTAGGCCACTTGCACGAAACCCTCTATGCATAAGTCATAACACATGCACTTAGCTACATTTATAACCTACCATTTTTAAATCCGATGAGCTAGTTAATAGACTATGCAGGCAGTAACTGTAGGCATCATCTCAAATAGTGAAAGAGAATGGTCTGGCTTGTGTTATGTTAACTTATTTTTGCTGAGGACAATTCAATTCATAGTTTTTGTTCAATGATATCTCACGGTTTATTTTGAATTATATTAGCTAGTACTTAGTATGCCTGTACCTATCTGGCGATCAAGTTTGAATAGACTCAGACAACTATCTCGGCTTGTTAATGTTCCGTACCTAAATCGGCGAAATAGAACATAATATTATTATGTTTATTCGTAAAATTGTAAGGAACACTATTTTGTGCAAATATCTACTACTGGGACTTGGCCGGTTCTTTTTGATGATCCTTCTTATCTTAACCCTAACCTCTAGCGTTGATTGAAACTGCTTCTCATCTGCTTCTAGAACAAGGGCTTCATAGATAAAATATTTACACACATACACAAACACACTCACACACCACACTCCACATTCTTAAGAGTCAAAGTCAAATAGTAGATTATGCACTAAGGGTAAAAGCAGTGTCTTATGTCGCGGGCGGCATATTGAACCCTGAGCGTAACGAGGGACTCTAAAGTTAACTCCCGAGTGTAGCGAGAGAGTTATTTAGAGTCTTGAGTGAAGCAAGGGGTTCAAGCTGCCCAAGACGAAGACAAGCTTTATTCCAGAGGAGCATACTCTACTTTTTACACCTTCTGCGAGATAATAAAAAGCCAGGGCTTGTTTTGATTTTTGCGCTAGTAGATTATCAATAATCTCTAACTAAAGCGTCGGTTTTGATAAACAGAAGACAGTAGAATCTCTATCGTTTGTAATTTTTTATCAACATGAATATTGCAATAAAATTTACAGAAAATATTTGATAAAAAATTTCATGTGAAACAACAGATTCTTTTGTTTCACATGCTTTGTAAACGCACCTTTTTATTTTTTTTGAGTTCTGCTTTTGGTGGCCAGTTTGATTTTTGAACAAACCTCTTTACAATGCCATATGGACATTTATTTATTTTGAGTTTTCCACGAGTCTCCATACGAATTTGACGTTCCAAATTTATTCCCTAGGGAGTTTCATACAACTTTATATCCCTAGAGAGACAATGCTATACTTTACGTTGAGGTTGCATGATTTGTAATTGGACATTGTCGAGCAGGTGGTGTGAAAAGTATTTTATTTATTTAAATCTTACATAATGGTACTCATCCACGATTTTTTTCTGGTTTTTCGAAATGAGACGTCTTCCATTTTAATTTTATTTCAATTTCTAGTGTTTTTTGAGTTTTATCGTGTATTTTGGTGGCATTTTAACCGGTGTAGCTTATTTAAAGAGCACGTGATAGTGAATTTAAATAGAAGTGTATTGCGTGTCTTTTCAAACGGGTGGAAATTGTCCAAGAACATTCTTAGTGAAACTGCCATCGCTTTACTAGAACATGACTTGACTGACACTTTGACGACTTGACCTAACTTTATCAAAATAATTACTTGACATTGGCAAAATTAGGGAAAGTTTTCCTCAGAGGCCAGTAAATAAAAGAAGAAGAAGAAGAATTAAAGCCAGAGGCCATAATTAAAAGAAGAAGAATCAATGAATCATTCTAATAAGTAAAATTACTTCGTGACCAAGGAAGAATCAGAATTGGCATCAGGATGTTGGGAACTATGAGCTAGGAATCTGGCTGCTACCTATGCTATGTTTTTGTATCAATTTTGTAGTCCCTGAAAACACTATTCCCTGAATTTGTAGTTCCATAGTTTGGAAGTTATAAGCATTTTTCTTGGTCCGTACAGGTATCAGGTTGTACGGACTACCTCAATCTCCTGAGAGAATCCGTCAAAGGCAAAAGTTTTTGTAGTGAATTTGTATGGATTTGTTTTTTTCGTAAGAACTATAGTTAAAGAGAAAATAGGTGTTTAATTTAAAAAACATCAGGTTGTAAGGACCACCTAGATCTCTGAAACTGAAGACCTGAGAGGATCCGTTCATAGCTAATGTTTTTGTAGTAGTTGAGATAAGGCGCACAGCAAATCAGAGCAACAAAAACACAATACATAGAAAATGAAAAACTTAAATCCTCAAGTTTGTTTGTTTGTTTGAGTGTGTTCAATACCCGGAAATTATGATGGTAACTGATAGGTAAGGCTCATTTCATCATCATCATCATCAGCAGCCTTTAGATGTCCACTGCTGGACAAAGCCTCCTCCATGAAATACAATGGTGGGAATTGCCATGATCACGACGCTTGGCAGGCGTATTGGTGATCCTAGTATTCATCTTGAGTACTCAGGTGGATGGTACTGCCCGTGCACACACATACCTTAATTGGTTCACGACATCTATGAGAGCAGATGGAGGGATCTTTTCTTAGGCCGGACATACCACGGCACGGCTTATTTTTTTTTTATACTACTTTGCAAGCAAACATACTTTCGGCCCACCTGATGGAAAGTAGTTACCGTAGCCTATGGATGCCTGCAACACCAAAGGCATCACACGCGCGCTGCCGACCCTGAGTCATAAAGATGAAAAGTCCCCTTCAAACCGAAACACAGCAATGCGGACACTATACTGCTTGGCGGCAGAAATAGGTACGGTGGTAGTGCTTCCCCGGACGAACTCTTTCACAAGAATTTCTACTACTAGCTTATTTACGGTTATAGGCAATAGATTGCAATATCACCATAATAATTACCTATGTGCCAATCTGCGCTTACGCAGAAAAGTGCATGTTGCCAGCAATATCATTATAAGTGGGAGAAATGTGTCGTTAATCAGCGCCTGCGCAGACAGGAAGTGAAAGCCACCCGATTGATGACCACCTGATGAGACATACGGCTAGATAAACGAACTGAAACGCCTATTACGAGTTTTGCATTGCAACAATCGATTTGCGAGTCGTGAGCTTTTATCGTGTAACTATTCATCATTCTGTGCCGCACAGTCGATAGAATCAGCACACATTCATAAATAGTTAATACGTAAGTCACGTTGAATGCTCACGACTCACAAATCGGGTTTTGCAATGCAAAACTCGTAATGCGCCCTCTGATATGAATGGAAACATTATGTCCGACAAGGAGATAATCATCTCAGCTAAATTATTGTCCGTTGTGCTAGAGACGAGTTTCAACAGCTGACCGTGCTGCCCCTCCCCCCTCCCCCCAATTCTCTCCTTTATATCCGTATTCATTTTAAGACGAGGATTGATCTCAAAAGTATTATTTTGAATGCCCAGTACGACGTGACGAGATTAAATAACGAGATGCAAAAAATAGTGTTGGTAGAAAAACATCCATACCTACTTACTAGTAATGGTTGCAACCGAAAAGAATTTTCAAACCAGTATGGTTTTGTGAAAAAAAAATCACACAAATGACCACCCTAAAAAAGCTTTCGCATTCAATATTATTATTAGAATAAGGACATATTATCAAATGACATAAGGACATATTTTAGCATACAACATTTGTCATCTTCCATGCAGTGTTAAATATGCAAGTGTTCACATTTTTGCTGCTATTATGTGTCTATCAGTGAAAACCTTTAATTGGTTCTCTGATGTTATTGTTAGTTATCTAAGTAAATTAATTTTAGCCGTTAGTTTTCCTTATAAATAAATAAATAAAAATGCCAAATAATTTTGAATGGCAACAATAGCTAGACTTGTATTTTAAAGTTCTAACCGCATATTTATTATCCATGATTCGATTGATTAAAACCCTCAAAATTAATACAATCTGAAGTGCAAACCAGTTTCATCTTCAAAATATGACATGCGATTTTCAAATTTAAGCAAAGGTAGGTATATTTTTTTGGATTTTAGATGATTGGATTTTAGGATCACGCCGAGCCTTAAGTTACATGCGGAATTATAAGTTTCTAGGTGAAACAGCTGAAATGGCAGAGAAAAACTTAGAAAACTGTTCATTATTTCGTTTAATTATAGGACTCCGTAAGTCCGTCATACCGTACCGTACCGTATGCCCACCCACTGTTATCTATCCTACATTATATTACGTGTAGGATAAATAGCAGTCGATAGGCTAAACGAATATCAGAGTGTTCCAAGGAAAGGAACAAGATAGGTAGACCGGAGAAGAGATGGGAGGATATATTTTAAGAGAAGGCTGGAACAAACTCATGGATGTCAAAGGCCAGAAATAGAAAAATTGGAAGGAAATGGGGAAGGCCTACGCCAAGGAGGCGACTATTACTGAATAATTAATTAAATAAAATCCCATTTAACGTTTAAAAAAAAAAACTTCGTTTAGTGTAGTTTTAAATTACTTACGGTAGTAGAAATAATAGTTATTTGTTATAGTGTAGAAGTAAATTGAATTCACAAACTTAGTGCGCACGATGTTCTAAATCCAATTTTACTTTATCCTCTAGTGGATAAAAACGGCTTTTGCACTCGGATATCGAATAGCAAAAATACTCTTTCCGAGATGGTGGGATGAAATAGTAGATTGTATCATAAGGGAGCAAAATAATATTTTTACGGCGAGGGCGCTTTTTTGAATCCAGAGCGAAGGGAGGGATTCTAGAGTAGAATCCCGAGCGTAGCGAGGGATTCTTTAGTAGAATCCCGATCGTAGCGAGGGATTCAAAGTACGTCGCCCGAGCCAAAAATATATTTTGCGCCCGTGTTACACTCTACTTTTCATCACCACTATGAGAAAATAAAAGGCGCCTCATATTTTATTTCAAAACAAAACCATGAATTTCTAGCAATCCGTGAATAACTTTTCATTTAAAAAAACAGACTTCTGCCATTGTATTCGATTAAATATTTGGATGAAAAAAAAATGATGAAAGAACCATAGTGGTGAAAGGATTAATATACTTTTTGAATGCAAATGCTTGGTTTGTTGCTGAAAATATCAAAATCGCCATATGTATGCCTACAATATTTGAGGAGTTCCCTCAATTCCTCATGGATCCCATCATCAGAACTGGAATTTGAAAAAAATGAGACCAATCTGGAAGTATATCTATTCAAATAAAAAAAGAATTTTCCAAATTGGTTCATAAACGCCGGAGATATGAGGTAACAAACATTAAAAAAATAAAAAAATACAACCGAATTGAGAACCTCCTCCTTTTTGTAAAGTCGGTTAAAAAGTTGTTAAAAATGACGAAATCGCGGGCTGTAGTTCGCGCATTTCTAATTTGTTTTTTTTTATTCAGCCGGTGGCGCGACTATGGGCCGTCGTACCAGCCAGTATTTATTTAAACAATATTTGCATTCAACTTCTTTGGCGCTGAACACTAAGATGTACCAAGTTTAAAAAAGGCGCGGCAAAGATAATTGCGGCGCACTTATTTGTGTTTGATTCTTTTCAAGATGTTCCAAATTCAGAAAGTGCGCGTAAAAGATAATTGCAGCGCACTTATTTGAGTTCGATATGTTCCAAATTTAAAAAGTGCGCGACAAAGATCATTGCGGCGCACTTATAGAAGCTTCATACAGAAAACACCACCTTTGGGTGCACTTACAGGCGAACCAAGTCGTCCTTTTCGAATAGATGGGATGAAAAGGCTATTTTTATAGTCCTTCATAAAACTAAACTCCTTACATTTATAGTTTTTGAGGAAACAGGTGTTTAATTCAGTTTTCTCTCCCTGCCTCCTGGACAGAACGAGGCAGAAAGTACATAACCTTGAAACCTATCTGACACTTAATTAAATTAAATAAACCAGCTAAATGCGTCTCCTCGTATTCTAGGGTTCAGTCACTCGCTCCATAACTCAAAAAGTAATTCATCATAGAATATACGAGATATTTTTTTATGCAAAACACTTAATTTTAATCGAACGTAAGTTCATTATATTTTCAATCAAAGCTATAATTAAATTTGTCATCGAATGTAGTGAAGTAAAAAAAAATAAAAAATTACAGATTGATTGTGGAAAGTACGGGGACCTCCTTCCCATAGGGTTTGGTATTTTCCTTTTTTTTTGCATATGGTTCATGCCACAATAACACATAATAACATAACATAACATTTTGTTAGTAGTAGAACTTCTTGTGAAAGAGTTCGTCCGGGGAAGTACTATTGGTGGACAGATGGTCCGGAGGGCTATATACGACCGTACCTATTTCTGCCGCCAAGCAGTAGTGCTCGCATTGCTATGTTTCGGTTTGAAGGGTACGGGTGCCGGTGAAATTACAGGCACATGAGACTTTTCATCTTTATGTCTCAGGGTCGGCAGCGCGCGTGTGATGCCTCTGGTGTTACAGGCGTTCATAGGCTACGGTAACTGCTTTCCATCTGGTGGGCCGTATGCTAGTCCGCTTACCAAGAAGCATAAAAAAAAAAAAAACATAACACCCAACAGTCCCTGTATATATCCCGTGCCAGAATAGAGAGGCAGGCAGATAGACAGATTATGGGGACTATGGGACTATGGGTATGGACGTAGGCTTAGTTTTAGGGTCCCGTTGGCATCCTTTGGTACAGAACCCTAAAAATTTGTATTTTGAGTATCTCAAGCCTTGGTTCGCGATGTAGACTCTCACTTGGCCAGATTTTATTCATCATCACCATCATCAACAGCCTTTAGAAGTCCCCTGCTGAACGAGGCCTCTTTCATAAAATACATCGACGACCTCTGTGGCGCGGCGGGCGAAGGTTCGCCTGCGACGAGGAGGTCGCGGGTTCGATCCCCGCCTCGGAACAAATATTTGTGCGATCTGCAGATAATTGTTCCGGGTGTTCTGGGTATTTTCTATGTATAATAAAAATATCTATCTATGTAATGTATTATATTACGTATATCAGTTATCTAGTTGCCATAACACAAGCTCTGCTTAGCTTGGGCTAGATAATGTTGTGTGAAATGTCCAGCATTATTTATTATTTATTTATTTATTTGTTCGGAATCTGGGTGTTATGCTACCATGGTACTCGTAGTTCTTGATGCCCATGACACAGGGAATCTTAGTGGGGATGTAGAGGATCATGACTACGTATGTGACTGTTGGGTGTTATGTCATGTTATGTTACATATGTATACTTAATATATTTTAAAATTTATTTAAGATGAATAATTATGAATTCTATATCTAGATAGATGATAAAATTATTATTCATGATTTTAAATCGAACTCGTAGGGCATACGTGCCTATGCCTAAGTTATGTCACTTCGTTGAACACGTGCCGTGGAAAGATCTAGACCTAGACATAAATCTAGATCAGCATTATTAGAGACTCTGGTAAATTTATCTATTAACAACAAATCAGCGTTTTCAGAGTTCCGTACATCCTATGAAAAAACGTAACCCTTATACATAGGATCATTCGTCTCTGTCACAGCCTATTTTCTCCGATTTTACTAAATGAAATGTTAAGCATAGTACAATATACAGAGTTAGGTGGCTTAATACTTGCCGTATAGCATAAATAAAAGAATTATGTTTTTGGGGAAAAATTATTAAAAAATTTAAAAACATTTTTATATCATATGAAAGGGGTCGTTAATTAGCTTTTTTATAATTTTTTAAATTCAAATTTTAAAACATATTAAAGAAAATATGTGTACATCGAGCATCAAACCCTTGCCTCCGGAAATACAAAGGCAACTTTTTTAAAAACCCTGTATATTATCCTCACACACAGTTCACAGGAAAACTTAAATTAAAATCTTATTAAATTTTGAACTAAGTATGTACGGCCAGACCACAATCTTTTACAATAATTCCTGAAAAGCCGTTTTAAAATCAAAATATTTTGTATTAATCAAAAAACCTGAAATCTGTTTATGTTCATAAAGATACACTGATACAAGAATGCTCACTTATTGTTTTATCGCCACTTAACCTTGCAATAGCCACGAGGGTTACAATAGCAATCCATCAGCTCTGAAATCGAATAAAAAAAAAAACAAAAAAATAAGTAAACTATCCTATCTACAATATTTAAGATACTTTCTCTTCATGTCGCATAGTCTTGGGACGACCTGTATATAATATATTTTTTTGCAACGAATATCTTGTTTCTTCAATTCAAAATGGTATATTGTACTCCAGCGTCTGTGGTACGTTTTTTTAGGGCGCGACGACTGGTGGGTTAATTTTCTTCAGCTCAGACCAAACAGACCCATCCCCAAAAGCCTGAAATGCTGTTCGTACTCAGTCTGCGACGTTCGTCCAGCGCGACCAGTCCAGTGCGTGCGTGAATCCGCGCCGTCAGCAGCGTCAGGTCTTATCGGAGGCTGATGTGGCCAAGATGGTCTGTAAGGTCGCGCCAAAGATAGCCAGGAGCAGTGAGTACCTTTTAATATATTTCGCCTTTTAATATTATAATATACAATATAAAATAGACGAACAAATATATATAGTAACAATTCCGCTCCTCTCCAACGAAAACTCTGAAAGAATTCCAAAAAACAAAAATTCTGGGGGTTTTTGTTCGTCTATTTTATATTGTAGAATGGATTTCTGCAAAGTCACGCTTGAATCAATTAATTATTATAATATATCTTGTATTATAAAAATAATTTTTGGATTTTTTTTATAATAATATTTCCCAGATTTGTTTTTTACCATTATTTCTGGGTTTAAATTTAAACTTTTATTTATGTAGATAATTTAAATAAAATATTTAGTCAAACTAATATTAAAACAATTACAACAGAACACATATTATGTCACCCCGAAAGGGGGTGATTTTGCCCACAAAAAGAACAACTACTCCCAAAAAAAAGTTTGAAACTGTACTTATGTCAAACTAAGACATTTTTCTAAAAAAAAACTTGATTGCCTTCGAGATTCGTAATTTATACAAACAGCAAATAAAAAAACAAAAGCAGTGATTATGGCAAATCCCCCCATTGCACGCATGGGGTCGTTAGCTTTGCATGCTATGGGGGAGGCCTCATCCAGCAGTGACTGTCTACCGACTGATTATGATACTATTATGTATGGCAAATATTATGACAATAAATATATTTGTCTGTAAAAATTCTGAGCATGTAAATAATAAATAAATAAATAAATTCTGGACATTTCACACAACATTATCTAGCCCCAAGCTAAGCAGAGCTTGTGTTATGGGTACTAGATAACTGATATACTTAATACAATACATTACGTAGATAGTTTTTTTTTTTTATTATACATATAAAATACCCAGAACACCCTGAACAAATATCTGCAGATCATACAAATATTTGTTCAGAGGCGGGAATCGAACCCGCAACCTTCTGCGTCGCAGGGCCGCGCCACAGAGGTCGTCAAATGTAACATTTTGACTACAATAATTTATAACCGAAACTAATAAGTTATGAAGAGGAGAACTGTGTTATTAAACTTATGAGCTTAGGTCAAAACTCAAAGAACTGCCCCCCAAATATAGTAGGAAATGGGAATGGGGAACGCAACAATGGGAATCATTTTGGCAGTCTTAGCGCTGTCCAAATCTTGAAAGGAGGAATACTTAGAAAGAGTTCGTCTGGGGAAGTACTACCACCATACCTATTTCTACCGCCAAGCAATAGTGCTCGCATTGCTGTTTCGGTTTGAAGGGTACGGGTGCTGGTAAAATTACAGGCACATGAGACTTTTCATCTTCATGTCTCAGGGTCGGCAGCGCGCGTGTGATGCCTTTGGTGTTGCAGGCATCTTTAGGCTACGGTAGCTGCTTACCATCAGGTGGGCCGTAAGCTTATTTGCTTACCAAGTTGTATAAAAAAAAGAAACTTATGTCAACAAGTTTCCCCTATTCAAGTTTTATAACATTTAGATAGCACTAAGGTGTTGCCAAAATAATCCACATTGTTTCGTTCCCCATTGCTATTTGTCACTTTAATTAGAGGGCAAGACACTTAACGATTTTTATAAAAAAAAAATAGCCTAGTGTTGTTGTTTTTGCCCCGGGAAGTCCGAAGTCCAAGCGTTCGGCAGGGTGTGTCTAACAGTGGGACAGTTTATGTTAGGGTAAAAACATAAATACGATTCTGTTCTGTGATTGAATAATTACAAGTTGGGACCAACTAGTTTAATAGTTAGACTCAATCAAAAAGGAACTATTTGCAAACATTGTTATCGGTATTCGCCGATGTAAAACAATTCGATAAAACAACACGAAACGATGAAATTCTGTAAAACGACACCAAACATGTACCATGTATACATAACATTACATAGACCATTAAAAAGTTTAGGCAGAAATTCCAATTTTTATGGATATCAATATTTTATGGATATTTAGTGTGTGGTATGTTCATAAAATGTGATAATTATAGGTATCTAAGTTCTGAAAATCTCCATTGGTATCTTTTCAAAGAATATTCTATATAGATTCTATAGAACCTTGTGTAAGTAAGATAATTATTTGTTTTTGTAATGAAAAAGATCTGAAAAATCTAGATACTCTATTTTATTGAAAATTCGAAAATATCTGAGATTTCCAAAATCCATCCGCAATCCTGAGATGAGCCTAAAAATCCTGAAATCTCAGGACAAATCCTGAGATATAGTAACCCTAGTCATAGATAGATAGAGAGAAAAATGATTATGAATAAGGCCGTTAATGTCTTGCGTCGCAGGCTGATTGGAGGCGTATCAAGACTGTTCATCTTGGCATTCTCGGAGGGAGGCCAATGTCCAGCAATGGACTTCTACTGGCTGATGATGATGATGAGGTCAAGTCGTTAAAGTCTCAGTCAAGTCAAAACGGTGGCAGTTTTACTTAAATGTTGGTGGACAATTTCCACCCATTTAAAAAGAACGAAAGAATGAAAGAAAGAAAGAAAACGTTTATTTGACACACCAAAACGACATACAATGCCGATACCAAAAATCAAACAATTACCATACTAGAACAGCCAACTATTATAGAGAACTGTTGCAAAAGATACGCAATAGAATAGACTCTTTAACGGAACCCGAGTGATCAGTGGAAGACTATAAAATTCTGACATACTATGCGTGGCAGACATAATATGTGAGATGACATGTGCGTTGTAATCCGGTTCAAACGAACACCTGATTTGCTTTTAAATGTATGTCGATTTAGGAGGTTGCATAAATTTTAATTTCTTTGTACGCCAATTGCATAATTATGCGGTAATTATTTTCAAATCCAAAACAATTGTTTCAATATTTGATAATTTAGTAATTATTCATATCAAAATAATTATTGCGTCTAGTTACAAAGAAGAAATTAAACAGATACAAGCTTAGAAATACGGAACCCAAAAACAAAAAAAAACATTTTTTTCTTCTTAATTTTCAACTATTTTTTTGATATAAAAAAAAAAAACCTGGGCATTTAACACAACATTATCTAGCCCCAAGCTAAGCAGAGCTTGTGTTATGGGTACTAGATAACTGATATACATAATACAATACATTACATAGATAGTCATTTTTTATTATACATAGAAATATACCCAGAACACCCTGAACAATTATCTGCAGATTGTTCAAATATTTGTTCAGAGGCGGGATCGAACCCGCAACCTTCTGCGTCGCAGGCGAACCTTCTCCCGCCGTGCCACGGAGGTCGTCAGAGACTAGCACGGCACTACAAACTAACTTATACATAAACTGTTAAAATCATAACCCTCTGTTTGCTTTGCTGTGGTCGAGTAATGAATGTAAATGAAACGGGTTGGTATTTGTTACATGCCTTTGAATTTTTAGTTCTAATGTCGGTTTCATTTACGATTACTGTCACCGTTCACCGTTAAGAACACGTGGTACACATACATTATTCGAATTAAAAAATCCCATTGTTGCCCGCCCGGGATTTGAACCCATGATCTTTGAAAGTCAGGGTACCTAACTGGGCCAACACGGTTCACAAGCAATAATAATAAATGTCTAATTCTATCCTTTGTATTGCAGGCAGTCAGAGAGCGGTGACCAGAGACGGGCATGATGCTACACCGGAAGTCGCTGACTACGAGACTGCGTTGGATGTTGTTGGTAAGTTTTTCTGTAATGAGGGCCTTTCAATTTCGATTTAAAATCAAAAAAAGTAGTTCCAACTGGCTCGATAGATGGCTCTGACTTATTTCAACTGTCGAAAATTCTTTACGTTCATTTTTGTTGTTGTTTCAGATCTAGGATATAAATATAGTTTTTGTACATAAAAAATCTTGAGAACGCAAGTGAAAGCTTCTAATCACAGGCCATAGTTTAGATGGTATATACCATTACGTCCGGTACCACTACGTAGCGAATAGGTCGGTAGTTTGTTAGGTTTTTACCTTTTTTTTGTTTTTAAAGCTTTTTTAGAGTATTGTACAAAAAGTCTTGAGACGACAAGAAAACTTCTAATCAGAGGCCATAGTTTAGATAGGCCCTCAGTAAGGTTTTTTTAAAGCTGTTTTAGAGTTTTTGCACTCAAAAAATCTGAGGCCAAATTGTCTAATTTAAAAACATTCCAGTCACAATATAATCTCGTGTTAGTAACTATTACTTAATCTTCGCGTTTCTTGCGAAGATTAAGTAATAGTTACTACACGTGACAGTGCGACTGAAACGAGATTATATTGTGACTGGAATGTTTTTAGATTAGAGAATTGGGCCTCAGATCATAAGAAAACTTCTAATCACAATCCATAATTTAGATAAGCTCTCGGTTAGGTTTTTTAAAGCTGTTTTAGAGATTTTAAACACAAAAAATGTTGAAACTACAACAAAACTTCTAACTCATAGGCCATAGGTATAGATAGGCCCTCGATAGGTTGTTAAGTTTTTTTAAGCTAATTTAGAGTATTTGTTGAGTATGAACAAAAAAAGGTAGCTAAAAAATGGTGTTTAAAACGCTACAGAATGTGTAGAGGTTTTAGACACCATAATATATTATACAGTAAGAATGGATAAGATAAGAAATGAGTATATCTGAGGAAGTTTAAAAGTAGCGCCCAGTGACAGAAAAGATGAGGAGTAATAGGTTAGCGTGGTATGGGCATGTTATGCGGAGGGAAGAAAGCCATGTTACAATAAAAGTGATAAATATGAATGTGGATGGATACAAGAGTAGAGGAAGGCCTAAAAAGAGATGGATGGACTGTGTGAAAGATGATATGGTGTGAGTACTGATATGACGAAAGATAGGGAAGAATGAAAGAAAAGAGCATGTTGTGCCGACCCCACCTAAGTGGGATAAGGGCAGGGAGATGATGATGAATATAATTTATACAGTAAAAGTTCTATACAGTGTTCCGACGGCACGGGTGAGTGTTCACTGTTTAATTTCTCGCATGATTGCACTGACGAGACGCGTGTCGGCCGACTGTATACAAAGTAATATTCACGTAATAATTTTACTGTACCTCATACCTCAGATGCACAGAAATTCCTTAAGGCGTAGATAGATGCCAAAGTGAAGGTTTTCTCCATGTAACTCTTCTTTTATGAGTGAATATAAATGTACACAAATAAATGTTAAATTATAATTTGAACAAATTAAATTATCCTCTTCCTCTATATATATAAAAATCAATTGCTGTTCGTTTGTCTCGCTAAAACTCTAGAACGGCTGGGCGGAAAGGTTTAAATGTACGGGGGCCACCGGGAACACCGGGAAGTCGCGCGCAAGCAGCTAGTACTAAATAAAATATTCAAAGTGAAGCATTTTTTTTAAGTTTGTAGCTAGTCCTATACGGCAATAAGTTGTTATTGAGTATTTTTCTTTCATACAAATATTTGTCAAGGTTTTTTTGTACACAAAAATTACTGTAAAATTATTAACTAGTAGGCTGCAAATATTTGTTTATCGTGATTTTCGCTCACTTTTTCTTGTGCGAGCGCTATTCTGTCATCATCTTACTTTACATGAACTTCAATGAGTTAGATAGTGTCAAAATTCGGCGTCTAAGTGACTGTACCTTTCAGAATCGCAGTACCTGTATAGCAACAAGGGGCTAAGCTAAAATGAGGAGATGTATCGTAGTTTATTTATAAAAGTATCGCCTGGTAACAGTTTCTGAGAAAGCAAATAAAAAGGTTGCAGAAAATTATCCGAACGGCTTGAAAGGTTATTATCTGTTAGTCGACTGTTATGAAATGCCAGTGCGTATAATTCTAAATATTTTACTTGGCGTACAAAACATTGTGACGCATGGATTGTACCTATATACGTAGCACGAGTTATAATCCATATACCTATGTCATATACCATTTACATAAGGGAGGTTTGTGTTTTTATTAAAGCCCATCCTATTTATTTAAAAAAACATAGTGATGTTATAACTCACCAAAAAAGAGCTAAGTTTATGAATATGCTACATCAACCTACATGCCATAAAGATATTTATAAGAGAAATATTTTTGGTATATCTATAAAAATATAAAATAAGTTACCTAAAGAACTGAAAGTATTAAATGGAAATATATTTAAGAAGAGACTAACTCATTGGCTATTATTAGATAACTGTTTTTATAGTCTGAGAGAATTTTTTGATATGTAAAATCTTAATTCACTTCGCAAAGTGCTCAGAGAAAAATATTTATAAAAAAAAACTATCAGGGCTATCAATTTATTTTAGTAAGAACCTGTTCTATGGTAGTAGTTTTACGCAGCTACAAAACATGTGTTCATTATGAAAAAACATTTACTGCAAAGGTTTCGGTTTGGCAAAATTTTTATAAAACTTTCGAGTGAGAACCGTTTTGTGTTTAATTTCACTTTGCGTCCGTATATTATTTATTTGTTTCAAAGTCAAAACCAAAAGTATTTTATTGGATACTTTTGAATCGTCTTATAAACTAAATTTACTTCGACCAAGCCAAGAAGAACCAAACACGGCTTGGCTTTTATTTTGATGATCCTTCTTACAACTAGGTGGGAAGCGCCTTGTGGCCTGTCTACAGGCCACAAGCAAGGAGCAAGGAGACGCTGATACATAGAAAAACAACATACAGTCGAATTGAGAACCTCCTCCTTTTTTTGTAGTTTGTTATCCTACTAATATTATAAACGCGAAAGTTTGTGAGTATGGATGTTTGTTACTCTTTCACGTAAAAACTACTGAATGGATTTGAGTGAAATTGGGAATGGAGATACTTTACGCCCTGGATTAACACATAGCCTACTTTTCATCATCATCATCATCCTCAATTTTCATCATTATTCACGCGGGTGAAACCGCGGGGCGCAACTAGTATAAGATAACTTAAAGTAAAACTTAAGTACTTAAGTATAAGTATAACTTTAGATAGTCGAAAGTAAAATTTAAAGAGAATTAGCCAAAGTTCAGAAGACAGCCAGCACATGCTTTGCTTGTTATACTTATAATTAATAAGCTAATAATATTAAGTAGGTATTGCAAATTGACCTTTACAATAATATTGTTAAACATTTAAAAGTCGAGGAGCATATCTGCAAATGTTGTTAGCTGGTTTTAAAGCCTGTCTGGCTGAGATTTTATTCTGCGTACCTGTCGAATGCAAATGACAATACCAATACTATGGTAACCGTGAGCAGTCTGGGGGCTTAGAACGGGTTTTAATAGTTTACGAAACTATATGAAGTTTCGTTTTCATCCAATACATTTACTTGCAGCGTCCTTAGTTTTCTTCTCGTTTTCTTTAGGGGCGCTGCAAGTTAATGTATGGAAGGAAACGAAACTTCATATAGTTCGTAAACTATCAAAACCCGTACTAAGCCCCCTGATCATGTAAACCTAAGGTGGACTATGGAAATAGGTACTCGAAGCTAGACTGGTCGCGTTTGGGATAATTTTGATTAACTCATGTTTTATAACTAATTTCATTATCACCATCGGCCGAAAGAATAATTTATTTTAAAGTTAATTTTGAAAAATATAACTGAAATTATAATTTTATTATAATTATACGTGTGTGTAAGTATATTGAATTTTAACATATTGATTGAATTTCTTACTCGAGCCGTGTCCTGGCTTTTACAAATCCACAAACAAGATATGAATGATACATGAATTCATAATGATTTGAAATAAAAAGACATTGTGTTGTCAATGCAAGAACTTAATTGTTATATAACAAGCTGAAGAATTGATTTTAGTATTATTAACAAAATAAAATACATAGTTACATTAAATACTTAGCTACCTATTTAAACTACATGATTCTTATTTTCACTATATAGAGACACCCGGTTTAGGATGAGAATATAATAATACAATGCCTTTCCAATAAAAACATAGGTATGTTGAATCACTTTTAGTATTAGGTACATAAGTGATTAACATTAGTATTATCTCATTTTGTCATATGATTGTCCTCGAGGCTATAGAAATACCTACTAAGTTGATTGTGTCGCTTCTTATGCAAATTAGGTGATGTAATTTTTATTCCGCCTTAGTCTGCTCTATACTTAATCCAATCCAAAACTAGACCAAAACTAGAAGAAATTTTAAATACTAACCACCTTATTCAATAACAAATTTTGAAACCTATTTTAGTTTAAATAGCTGTCGTGGGTATCAAGGAACTACAAGTACCATGGTACCACAACACCCAATAACCCGGAAAAAATATTTGCAGATCATGCAAACATTGTCCCAAACATATTTGTCATCACACAAATACAACTAAACCGATTTTGATGTGATTTTCACTGCGTGTAAGCTTGCTTGCTTTTACTTTACTTAGTATGTAATTATAACAGTTTTGATCACGCAGGCGCCTCTGAAAAGGGGGGTGAAATCCGACTTCATCGGGGAAGGTAGCGCAAGCCCACCAATGAGGAACTGTTGTGTTACGAGTTTCTGATGTAAAAAGTCATACGTTAAAACACATATGACATTTTACATCAGAGAGAACAAAACAAGCTATTTTAACTAAAATAGGTTTACAAAATGATTATAAATAAGGCCCTTAATGTATTATCTTCAACAATATGTACTTACTCAATTATTTGGCGTTTGAAACTCGTAACACAACAGTTCCTCATTGGTGGACTTGCGCTACCTTCGCCGATGAAGTCGGATTTCACCCCCCTTTTCAGAGGCGCCTGCGTGATCAAAACTGTTATAATTACATACTAAGTAAAGTAAAAGCAAGCAAGCTTACACGCAGTGAAAATCACATCAAAATCGGTTTAGTTGTATTTGTGTGATGACAAATATGTTTGGGACAATGTTTGCATGATCTGCAAATATTTTTTCCGGGTTATTGGGTGTTGTGGTACCATGGTACTTGTAGTTCCTTGATACCCACGACACAGGGAATTCTAGTATGGGATCAGGACTATGTATGGACTGTTAGGTGCTATGTTATGTTGTGTTATGTGTGATAATACCCAGTTGCTATTTTTTTGCAGGATATGGCTCCTTCAGCCGAAGCGTCCTTGGCGCTTGTGCTTCCGCGTTCTTCGCGTCAGGTGTGGCGAACTGCGTCATGTCCTACGTACTACCAGCAGCAAGATGTGAGCTGCAGCTCAGCACTTACCAAGCAGGGCTTATCAACATGGCTTTTATGAGTGGTGAGTTTATCAGCGTGGTAGTCTTAGCCTAAGAATAGGACTTCTCCAACTCCTCCTGTAGATGTCGTAAAAGGCAACTAAAGGATTACGCCAGAGGATAGGCAGCAATATACACCTGTGTACTTAACACCAAACTGCGATCACCAATCCGCCTGCCAAGCGTGGTGATTATGGCAAATCCCCCCCATTGTACACTATAGGTTGTACGCTATTGCATGCTATGGGGGTAGCCTCATCCAACAGTGGATGTCTACCGGCTGATGAAGAGTACCATCCCTTCCCTCCTTCCCTTCCGAAGAACCTTTTTAACATTTTACCCTAGCTTGAGTCCACACTTTGGGGGAAAATGGGAGTTTTATTTTTAAAGACCTGCATCATAAGTGTATAGCTAGTCCTCAAAATAAATTTCAATTTATTACTGATTCTTTGTAAAAGGCGGGTGATAATTGTTTATTCTTTCCCACATTGTACCGCCTAGTAGTATCAAGTCTGAACAACCACTGTCAGCAACAGTAGCTACAGAAAAACATAAGATGTAGTTACAAAGAAAATTCTTATTTTCCTCCAAAGTACGGTTCACCTACGTGTTATCAGCATCATAATCAGCCTATGGAAGTCTTCTGCTGGACATAAGCTGCTTCCATAGAATATCACAACAAACGATCTTGAGCCGCCTCTTTCCACCGACTTCCTGCGACCTTTATAATGTTTTTAGTTCATTGAGAGGTACCACATCATTCGGTTTATGGTCGCCATTTATTTCCCAATGGTTTGTCAGCATCTTCGTGTACGGTGGGGTAAATGACAAAAAAAGGTTTCCATTTATACAGAAAAATAAATTTACATGTGAGCCATAAACCGTAAGATCGGTATTTTTTAATTTCACTAAAATTTAATCAAGTTTAAATAAATACTAGAGTTCAACTCAACTTTAGTTCGATTTTTTGTCAATCACACTAATCAGACTAGGTAATCCTACTTCCTATCCTACTAATATTATAAACGCGAAAGTTTATGAGTATGGATGTTTGTTACTCTTTCACGTAAAAACTACTGAATGGATTTGAGTGAAATTTGGAATGGAGATACTTTACGCCCTGGATTAACATATTGGTTACTTTTCATCATCATCATCATCATCAATTTTCATCATTATTCACGCGGGTGAAACCGCGGGGCGCAACTATTAAATATTATAAATGCGAAAGTTTGTTAATATGTTTGTTACTTCTTCACGCTCAAACGGCTAAGCGGATGTGAGTGAAATTTGGAATGTAGACACCTTATATCCTGGATTAACACATAGGCTACTTCATCATCACAATCATCATCAATTTTCGTCATTGTTCACGCGGGTGAAACCGCGGTTCACAGCTACTACTTCATAGAACCTTACCTACCTACTGACTATCCCAAAAAGAAGATACTGCCGTATAGTTAGCAATAAATTACGGCGCCATAGCGAAACAAGATATGAGCTGCTAATAATACCATAATATTGAGTGATAGGTGTAGGTACTAATTTTATAGCCGATACCATTTTATATGGGTGTATGACGGACAAGCAATAATGCAAATAAAAGAATTATAACCACTTGTTACTTATATCTCTTGTCTTATTTCATACTAGTACTAGCCCGTGGCTTCGAGATAAAAAGTAGCATTGTCAGCTTAGGTTATAATCTATCATTTTATCAAATTTTATCAAACTCAGCTCAATCGTTTCGTTGTGATTAAATTTTAGTATAAAAAGTTAGTTTTTTTGCAAAAAAAACCGACTTCTTTCAAAAAGACAAACAACAAATATACAAAAACATACAGTCGAATTGAGAACCTCCTCCTTTTTTTGAAGTCGGTTGAAAAGACACAATATGATGATTTTTAACGGGTCTTGATCGCATTTCTGGCATTTCAACTGTGTTGCTTGCTACTGTCGTCTGATTTTCTTTATTTATATGAAATAGGATGGCTTGTTTTACCTATACTACAAAATACGTAACATGGAAGTTTTCCCCACGCCTCAGTTCCTTCACCTCAGACGTCACCCACTGAAAATAAGTATACCTAAGTATCTGACTGTACATTGCTTTCCATTTTATCGTATCACTTATGGTCAAATATTTATCAATATCTTTATAAACTGGAACGCGGTGTAAACAGCCATTGGAGCTTCCTGAAATAAAATAGAACCGTAGTAGGCAAGAAACGTTCAAGGTTAGAAAGGGTCTTCTATGAAAAAACTCCATGGTGGTCTCTGTTATAATACCTGATGGTCTCATGGTCTCTACGGTAATTGAAAGTTCAAGATGTCTACGTTGAGACACGCAAACTTTCTTAATTAAAATAGACCAGACCCCAGACCTTTTCTTTCGTAACAGAGATAGGATTTAGTTCTTAGCTCAAATAATCTAGTCAAAGAAAATCTATAATAGTAGATTATGCACTAAGGGAATAAAGCAGTGTTTTATGTCGCAGGCGGCATATTGAACCCTGAGCGTAACGAGGGACTCTAAAGTTAACTTCCGAGTGTAGCGAGGGAGTTATATAGAGTCCTGAGTGAAGCGAGGGGTTCAAGCTGCCCAAGACAAAGACAGGCTTTATTCCAGAGAAGCATACTCTACTTTTCACACTTTTCGCGAGACAGTAAAAAGCCAGGGCTTGTTTTGGCTTTTGCGGTAGTAGATTATAAATAATCTCTAAAGCGTCTGTTTTGATAAACTTTGGAGTAGAATCACTATCGTTTGTAATTTTTTATCAACATGAATATTGCAATAAAATTTACTGAAAATCACAGCACCAAACACGCTGTTCACATTCTTTGTAAACGCACCTTTTTCTTTTTTTTTTGAGTTCTGCTAATGGTGGCCACTTCGAATTTCGAACAAACCTCTTTACAATGCCGTATGGGCATATTTTTTTTACTTGAGTTTTCTACGAGTCTCCACACGAATTTGACGTTCCAAATTCAAATCACTTTAATCCCTAGGGAGTTTCATACAACTTTATATCCCTAGAGAGACAATGCTTTACTTTACGTTGAGGTTGCATGATTTGTAATTGGACATTGTCGAGCAGGTGGTGTGAAAAGGTATTTACGAAACAACTTAGTAACGCCCAGTCAAATGAGTAGTTTACTGATAGATCGTACGACTAGCACAGGCTGACTAACACCAAGAGGACCGCAAATGTTAATATTGGTCAATGACTTCAGGGTAGCTTGAAATCTTAGACTTGATTGGTTAATATTTTACATATTATCGTCTCGCTATCGTCTCGCTATTGTTACAAACGTTAGTCAGCTGTGCTAGCTATACCGATAATTACCGCCTATAATTTAGTTAGGTACTGATCTGGGGACCAACGGATCGGTTTAAACTGATTATTTTCATGAAAAGAAGTTGTAGCCATATCTTTACTGGAAGTTATAAAATCGTAGATCATCTAAGGAGAGCCTACATCGATGATCTTATTCCAAGCAAACATCTTCCCATAAAACTAAAAAAAGTTTGTAGTAAAGTAGTTTGTGTTTAAATGGGTCTGTATTCATACTTATTAGCTAATGCCTTCACTACTAAGCTTAAAGTTGTTCATTGTGTCATATAGGTTAGTATAGTAGTCGGTTACTACAAAAGGTGTGTCTTTTCATAATTTGGTGGCATTTAGTAAGTCTTTATTTAGTGTCATCATGTTATTTCCTGAAACACCATACAACATGACGTCAAGCAAGAAGGTAATAATTACATTGAATTTTTTAGTATTTGCTTCACATCTATCAATAATAAGTTAACGTACCGTTTCCACGTACAATAAAGTTAACACCTAGGTAGGTGGGTGTGTTAACTATGTTATGATTTCCAAATATAAAATGTATACAGCCAGCCATTTTAAATAAATATTTGAGCTTTTGTTTCTTATTTATGCAGTACCTAAGCAGGTATGTCTCTTATCATCTAACTGTTCAACCTATCTACTATTTGTTTTTCTAGGCGTAGAGGCAACCACGTACACATCTACAAACTTTTCGGTTGGATTAAACTATTTTTAACTTTTTTAATTTATCTCGGTTACCGTTAGAAGTAGCCAGTCGAAATATTCACAGATTATGTGTTGTTTAGGCATGAATAAAATGAAAAATTCTAATCTACTAGTGGGTCTTGAGTTGAGCAAAGTTCGGAACACGACACTGGTTCATGTGGATATGCATATCTGGTTTATTCAAGTTGTTTCTTGAATGATTGATAATTTTAACAACATTTATTGAGTGTTTAAAATAATTCCACGTATTCTTTGCTATATTTGTTAAAAAACAGAATAAATTCGACTAAAAAAATTCCGAAACATAGGTAACAAACTTCGTGGCGCAGTGGGCGAGGTTGCGGGTTCGATTCCCGCTGCGGTACAAATGTTTGCATAATCGGCAAATATTTGTTTCGGGTTCGGATGTTGTGGTACCTACCATGGTACTCGTAGTTGCTTGATACCTAGGGAATCCTGACTATGTATGTGACTGTTGGGTGAGTGTTATGTGTTATGTATTCACAGGTGGAGTAGCAAGTGCTTTCTTCTGGGGAATAGTAGGAGACGTCTTTGGCAGACGAAATATCCTCAGCTTGACTTTACTGCTGGATGCTATCGTCACACTTGCACAGAGCACAGTTCCTGACTATCGGCTTCTGCTCGCAGCGAGAACTATCAATGGATTTTTAATTGGTAAGTCTTATTCAGTATTATTAGTAGAGAGCTGGCCTGGATCCCAGCAGGACAATATGACAGCTCCACCTGTCTGATGGGCAGATAAAGATGTTTTTTTTATACTATACTGCCATACTGGGCCATGTTTGTTTGCTTCCTAGCAAACAAACATGGCCCACCTGATAGAAAGTAGTTACCGTAGCCTTTGGACGCCTGTAACACCAGAGGCATCACACGTGCGCTACCGACCCTGAAACATAAAGATGAAAAGTCTCATGTGCCTGTAATTTCACCGGCACCCGTACCCTTCAAACCGAAACACAGCAATGCGAACACTACTGCTTGGCGGCAGAAATAGGCACGGTGGTTGTACTTTCCCGGACGAACTCTTTCACAAGAAGTTCTACTACCACTTTACACGACTTACTTAGTATTATTTTACTTTAGAAGTTTTACTGTATTTAATAAAACATTTATAATGAATATTTTAGATAGTACAGATCAAATAGTTCCAACTTGAATTCCGAAGTTCTATCTCATCACTGATATTTACTCTCTCATCACCAATGGTTATTATGCAGGTGGACCAGCGACTTTGGTGTTCACATACGTGTCAGACCTGGTGGGGCAGAAAAAACGTCAGTTCTACCTAAGCATCGTCGGCATGAGTTTTGTGGTGGCCTGGCTTCTATTGCCTGGTAAGAAAAATGCCTGTTCAATCTTGCTCGTTGAGACTAGCTTGATTGCTAAAGCTCCACAGTAATGGGATTCTTTTTCTTCATCAGCCGTTAGCCGATCGTCCAACATTGGATGGCTAATTAGAAGTAAACTTTGTTCGACGTAAGCACCCTTTTGCTAACTACCGGTGGCCTTTAACTTGAATGTGTATAGTGAAGGTGCCTGTCTGATTTCCGCCGGCAAAGCGTTCCACAGACGCTTAACATTTGTATAAAAAAAACTACCTGCTTATACCCTGATTTTTTATTTCAGTCAATTTTTGTAAACAAACAAATGACAAGATATGCCACTGTGAGTATAAGTGTCATGACTGTGTAGCATACGTGTAAATTCACATATGACACACATACATGACACTTATACGCATAGTGGCATATCTTTACATTTGTTTGTTTGCAAAAATTGTCTAAAATTAAAAATCAGAGTATAGATCTCTTCTATAAGTTTTAAAGTAAAGAGTTTTCTTCGAATAAGGAGCTGTTTCCCTTGTATCAAATTAATTGCGAGCTACCAAATGTTGCTATATAAAAAAGCGTCTAACTTGTAGTATAAACTAGAAATGTGATCAACAAAATTGTGCGCCACTGAGTCACTGCGATTTTCCAATAAACAACCTGTATTTAGCCACATTTAGCTTGTTTGATGGAATTGAATGATTCGCAACTAATTGATTTTTACAAAGTACAAGGTGCAATACGTCATGTTGACTCAATTGTGTATCGACCTTTTTAATTTAATTTGACAATTTGAAGTCAGTCACTACTTGCTCCACCTATTCATAGAAGTACGGAATATGGGCGTCATTCGAAGAACACTTTTTTAGTCCTAGAGTTTTTAACTCTTACGTTGGGTATTGATTGAAAATTCTTGATTTAATTGAAAATATACTTAAATATAATATAATAATAAAATAATAATAATATAATAATACTTAAACATTATAGGTACACGTTACAAACCACTTAGTTATTATTATTAGGGCGGGCTTATCGCTAAAAAGAGAATAGTGATTTACAAATTTTTGAGGTTCTATTGAGGTTGGATAGATTTTAAACCGGTTTTATTTACGTGGATTATTTCCACCGCTTTTATTTAATCCACGTAAGTAAAACCGGTTTAAAATCTATCTAATAATGAATACCATCAATAACTTTTCATTTAAAAAACCGACTTCCGCCATTGTATACGACAAAGTATTTGGAAGAAAAAAAAAATTATATAGAACCATAGTGGTGAAAGGATTATGATACTTTCTGAATGCAAATGCTTGGTTTGTGGCTGAAAATATCAAAATCGCCAAATGTATGTCTACAATATTTCAGGAGTTCCCTCAATTCCTCATGGATTCCATCATCAGAACTGGATTCTGTAAAAAAATGGACCAATCTGGAAGTATATCTATTTAAATAAAAATCGGACCAAATCGGTTCCTAAACGCCGGAGAAATGAGCTAACAAACATACAAAAAAAAAAAACACAACTGAATTGTGAACCTTCTCCTTTTTGTAAAGTCGGTTAAAAAGTTCTATTGAAAGTTTTAATATATACTGAAAAGATCTTATCTATACAGACCTATCTTGACAGACCCAACGAAGCTCTATGCAAAACTAGTCTGTAACGGTACTTACCTATATTTAACTAACAAACACCAAGAGACGATTAGCAAGTGCAATTGGTACGTGCTAGCGGGATACCGTTACACAAATTAGGATTCTAGCAATGCCCATTAGGTTACACATACTTAAAGTATGTAGGTATGTTTACATTAGATTTTAAATAGTAACACAGAAGTAATATAGTTAACTAGTTGCGCCCCGCGGTTTCACCCGCGTGAATAATGATGAAAATTTATGATGATGATGATGATGAAAAGTAGCCTATGTGTTAATCCAGGGCATAAAGTATCTCCATTTCAAATTTCACTCAAATCCATTCAGTAGTTTTTACGTGAAAGAGTAACAAACATCCATACTCACAAACTTTCGCGTTTATAATATTAGTAGGATAGGATAGGATATACACATTTTGGCTGTACCTAATGGCTTACACATAAGATATAAATATATACTGTGGCGGGCTTTTTTTTAGGACTATTTAAGATAAACATTTCCATCATACATTACATATGTGTAACTCTAGCGGTTTTGGCAGCGCCCGCCAGAATAGCTCGCAGATGGAAGATTTTTTCCTACTTACTTGACACTTATCGTCATATTATAGACAATTCACACAATATCTTTATAAATTGTAGCCTATGTGTTATTCTGATGTATAAGCTATATTATTGTAAAGTTACATTAAAATCCATTCAGTAGTTTTTACGTGAAAGAGTAACAAACATCCATCCATACTCACAAACTTTCGCGTTTATAATATTAGTAGGAAGTAGGATAGTAGGATTATGTATGTATAGGTCAATAACGTCAATAGCTCATCGTTATAATAGGGTGTCAAGTGTCTTAGCGAAAGTGAGTATTGGAAGATTAATTGAAAGGTGCTTGAAAATAATGATAGTACTTATCTTAAAATGATGTATCATTTTGCTTGATGATTGTCATCACTCTCTTAGAAAGTAGTATCTTTTGGGTAGGTACCTAAAACATCTTTCTATTAACACTGATACTACTTTCTAAGAGAGGGATTCCCCTGGAGTTATCCCTGGTGAGTGGTGAGTGTAATCTCTAAGCCGACTTTTTGATTATTATATTTTGCTAATGAGACTCTACATTAGCAAAATAGAATAATCTAAGTGTAGAGTCCTTCATCACCTCCCGTAGATATCGCAAAAGTCGACTTAGGGATTACACCCAGGGGATGGATAGCAGCACAGGTAGATATCACAAGGATCATTTTGAACTAAAATTACTTCTGTTCCAAGACGACCAAGTTTAGAAGAATCAGGCAACAAACACGGCTTGGCTTAATTTGATGATCCGTCTTACTACTTACTAGGGGAAACGTCTGTGTAGTGCCTCGGCGCAGAGAAAAGCTGAAACATAGCAAATTAGACCTTTGGAAGGTAGTCAAAAGTAAAGAGAATCAGCAAAAGTTTATAAGACAGCACACGCTATGCTTGATACACATATAAATAACAACCTAATAAAAGGTGCACTCCCAGCGTGCCCCAGTGGGGCCAGAAAAGTGGGGGACGCTGGGAGTGAACGTAATAAAACCATGTAAATAGGCACTAACAGATACGTGGTGATTATGGCAATTACTACCCCATTTTATTTTATGGGGGAGGCCTCGTCCATCGTCGGACGTCTAACTGCGACCTCTGTGCCGCGGCGGGCAAGTAACCGGCTGAGATTCGAGAGGTTGCGGGTTCGATTTCCTCTGCGGGAGAAATGTTTGTATGATCTGCAAATATTTGTTCCGGGTCTGGGTGTTATGGTACCATGGTACTCGTAGTTCCTGATACCCACGACCCAGGGAATCCTAGTGTGGGATCATGACTATTTATGTGACTGTTGGATGTTATGTTATGTTATTTATTTCAGCTATGGCCTGGATAATAATCCCATTCAAGATCCCCGACTACCCAACCATTTTACCGCTCTACTCCTGGCGGTTATTCCTGGCCCTCAGTAGTATACCTGGCTTTGTGGCCGGAGTGTGGGTCCTGTACCTGCCTGAGAGTCCAAGGCTACTGCTGGACACGAACAGGGGAGAGAAAGCATTGAAGCTACTGGCGATGATGCATCGGTATAATCATGGGAAGGATTCTGAATTTAAGGTACCTACTTTTACTATTATAACTGTTGGTGTTTTCAAGTAGGTATCTGAAAATAAAAGCTAAAGATAGGTGCATAGATAGGATTAGTAGTCTGTCTGTTTCTGTGTGTGTTTTTGTGGGTGTGCGTCTGTGTATGTGTGTGTGTGTGTGTATGTGTGTGTGTATGTGTGTGTGTGTGTGTGTGTGTGTGTGTGTGTGTATCTGTGTGTTATCGAATATTTCATTTTAGTATATTTATGTCCAGCAGTGGACTGGATCAATGTCGAATACTAGAATAATGATGTCCTATGTGGCGTGGCGGGCAAGTAGCCGGCTGAGACGCAAGAGGTGCAGGTTCTATGTACGCTTAGGGGCAAATGTTTGCATGATCTGCAAATACTTGTCCCGGGTCTCGCTGTTGTGCTACAATGGTACTTGTAGTTCCTAATACCCACGACACAGGGAATCCTATATTGTGGGATCAGGGACTATGGATGTGAATGTTAGGTGTTATGTAATGTTTACCAAAAAAAAAATACATCTACTGTCGCTGTTGTCCGTGAATGACATCAGGGGATGGGAAGCAGCATCCATTTGAGTAGGTACTCAACACCAATACTGCGATCACCAATCCACCTGCCAAGCTTTGTGATTAACCCCCCTTTGCATTCTATGATCACTGTCGCTAAGCCTTCTGAACAGATAATTGTTCGCAGTTCCAATTTTAGTATGCAGAATTTACCGATTCACTTTTTTGTTACAGATTAAGAAATTGCTTCAAGACGATGACGTCTTCGTAGCCAAGATACTTAACGCAGATGAAAACCGGACTAAGGATTTGTTTATGGGAGTCCTAAGAGACCTGAAGATCTTAGTCTCAAAGAGCTATGCATTGAAGTCTAGTCTCATACTCTTCATGTTCTTCGCTAACATGTCTGCGTAAGTACGAACCACACAGAAAATTTTAATAACATTCGTCAATTATGTCATTCATTAATGTAAATGAAAATAATGAAGAGGACGTCGATAGAATTCGAAATGTGTTTGTTTACGGCGTAAACGGGAATTCGTTGATATCTTTTGTATAGCTTACTTACTACTGAACACAAGTTGCCAGTCCACATAACTTCCATGAGATAATTTCAAATTGCATCTATTTATTTCCAGTGGCTTTGGCCTGAACATGTGGATACCAGAGCTGCTCCTCCGAATGCAAGGTCAAGACTGCAGCAGCGCCACCGTGGCTCCTGACACCAAGATGTATAACGCCACCAACGTGGCGTGGAAGGGGCTGACCAAGCTTTATGAAGGTTACGCGAAACCAGAGCTCATTGCCTTCAATGCCAGCGCAGTGAGAACTCCGGAAAAGTGCAATGATAATATTGATCAGGAGGTAAGACTATCTCCGAAAACTTGGTTGTTACGCATAACGCCAGAGGTGCGATTTTTCAATGTCACTAAGTGACTAAATATCATGACAAAAGGCCGCAAGCCAACGTTTTTCAGGAGATGGACTGGAGGAGGCATTTGTATATTGATATCATAGGTATAAGAATTTTTCTATTGTTGATCATCATGACTCATATTATGTCATGGGTCAACTTGTGTCTGTCGTAGGTATGATGTTCTCGATGAAGCTATAGTAGAGGTAGAAAAAGGTTCAGCCTCCTTGCTCGGGCGTTGGCTTGGCACCTCTATTTTAGCCAATGAATTACCACCGGGACCAGGACACCTTACAACACCTTACAGGAGACTCAAGTTATGCCAGATTTTCTTAGAAACCCATCAAATTATCTTTAGTTACCTAAATACAAATCGCCATTACCAAGGAGAGTACTATAACTACTACTAACAGACCACAGAGTACTTTTATATTATATTTTGTTGATAACTGTGTAGTATAACTATTTCTTTATATTTTAGTTTGCTGATGAATTAATTATTTATTTACATAATATATTTAGTATATTCGACTTCAACGTTCGTGATGTCACTCGGGCAGGCCCTGTCTGAAAACCAGCGCCGCGCCGTATCTACTTGTAGGTCCGGTGTAGCTGTATGCTGAGACAGGGACCTATTTGACCCCCCCACACAACATGCATTACGCCATTTGGTGTCTTTTTAGTTTTTTGTAAAGTTACCTACTACTTAGGTAGGTAGCTACCTACTGTTGTTTTTATTTTTTGTTTCTTTTTAAGTGGGGGCAAATAAACGTATTTTCTTTCTTTCTTTCTAAATGTTTCGTTAGTGAGGTTCCGTTATTGATATGAGCATAATAAATACTTACATTGCTGCTTTGATTTCCAGGTGTTCACCTCAGGCCTGATAGTAGGCGCATGCTGTTTGCTCGGCAATGCTGCCTGTGCGATACTCTGCGCGCGTGGTGGTGCCCGCGGCGTGCAGCGTGCGGCGGCTGCCTGCGCTGGCGCCTGCGCACTCGCCTGCGCGTGTCTAGCTGCAAGCGCGTGCGGTTGCTCAGCGTCGAATAAGCTGGCGGTGGCGTCAGCGGCAGCATTAACCGCAGCAAGTCTCAATGGCAATGTGCTGTTGATAAGACTGTTGTTGAACGCTCTTCCAGCTAAGTTGAGGTTAGTAACTCTTGACAGAAGAGGTTCAAAAGCGCAGCGGGCGAGTAGCCGGCTGAGATGCAAGTGGTTGCTGGTTAAATTCCCGCTGCGGGACAACGAATAATCGTATGATCTGCAAATATTTGTTCCGGGTCTAGGTGTTATGGTACCCATAGTTCCTGATACCCACGACACAGGAAATCGTTGTGTGGGATCAAGACTACACACAGTTGGGAGTTATGTTATTAAAGCTGGGGCGCTAAACAGGTTAGCAACGCAACAATGGGGATCATATTGGCAGTCTTAGCGCTGTCCAAATCTTTTGAAACTTCAATGGAGGAATATTTGGGTCAAGAAGTTTCCCCTATTCAAGTTTTATAAGATCTAGATTATAAGGTTTAGAAAAATCTAAATTTTAGATAGCGCTAATTACTAGGCTGCTAAAATGATCCTAATTGTTGCGTTCCCTATTGCCATTTGCTATTGTAATCGGGGGCTGTTTGGATGATAAGGATGGACAATGGAACTCCTCGATTTATTATAGTAGAGGGAGTGGTTTGGGCTCATTTTGATCAGTTCCGATCATTATTTGTTCAGCAGGATAGAACTGAATAAAGCATTTTTTATTATTTGAGTGACAATAGAAAGTATAATGATGATAATGTTAAATTTTCCAGCGGTCTCGGGGTTTGTTGGGGTGCGTGGTGGGGCAGAGCCGGAGGAGTGGCATCCAACTTGGCCGTGGGGGTGTTGCTGGACTTCTCCTGTCCAGCGCCATTCGTTGCCGTCGCTGCTTTGCTAGCATGTAAGTACTGAATTATTGCACACATACCTATAGCCCCCGTCGATTGCTTCACTCGTATGCTACCAGGATACGAGATTTCAAAATGTCATTAATGCCTTTTTTTAAATCTTTTATTTAACTTGCAATGTATGTATGTTTGTTCGGGTGGAATCTTGCAAATTAATTTTAAATCAGTTATCTTTAACCGATTGAGCTGAAATTTTTTCATACCTGTCAAGTTCAGATGACAATACAATTTTATGGTGACGGCGAGCTGATCTGATGATGGAGACGGAAGGTGGGCAATGGAACTCCTCGATGATTAGTAGCCTTGCAGTGTTTCGGCTCATTTTGATCAGCTCACGGTTCCGATCACTATTTTAATAAAAGCTTCACTATTTACAGTGAAATTTTGCATGTTGAATGGCAATAAAATATTATAGTAACAGCGAGCTGGTCTGATGATGGAGACGCAAGGTGAATAACGGAACTTCTCGATGATTAACAGTCTGTAGCCTATTAGTATTAGTTTGGGCTAATTTTGATCGCTTACAAATTTTATCGATCTTGTTTTTATCGAACTCAACACGAATACTGCGATCACCCATCCTCCTTCCAACCCTGGCGATTATGGCAATTGCCCCCTATTGTTTTTTATGGGGGAGGCTTCGTAAAGCTTCGTAAGTAGTAGAACTACGTATGTATAATTTGTAATCCATGTTACAGTATCCATAGCTGCCATCATGGTCATCAAGTTAGAAGAGTCTAAAAAAGAAACTCCAGAACAAGAGGAAACAGAACAGGCAGAAGACAAAAACACAGGACTGGACAGATATATATCAACATATATGTAGCGGTATATTAACTTGTAGAATAACCTTACAGGATGCCCTCCCGAAAGGGGGTGGTTCTACTCATAAATCATTCTCTTTTAGCTATGCGCATGGGCATCCTATATATAAATTGCATTAGAAGTACATGAGCTATTGATAAAAATGTGGTACTAGATTTTTTATTGACATGACTGATGATTTAAAATTATGTTTTGCTAGGTAAATCCAAAGTAGAAAGAATTAAGTATTTGCTAACAGCTACTAAAAGTTAAAAGGCTGGTCTGAAACATAGTAATAGTTATTTGTTATACAAGAGTGCAAAGTTGCTTTTTAACCGCGTGCTCAATTTTGATGACCGAGTAAGCGAAGGATTCTAAAATAAAAAAATAGAATCCTGAGCGTTAGCGAGGTAATCAAGGCATGAGGGAGCACGAGGTGAAAAATCTTTGCCCTCGAGTGCAACACGTAACTTTTTATCCCACCTCAGCGAGGAAATGACTACATGCAAAAAAATAAACTTCCTCGTCGCTAAAATCACTCATTTTAGGTTTTTCACTTGTTTTTAAGTTTCTTGTTTTTAACCTAAGGTGTTAACAATATGACGTGAAAAGAAAAAGGCGCGCGTAAAGCAAATTAAAAAAAAGTAATACACCAAGAAGGTTCCGAGTCTGAAAATTAAAAAAGGTAAAAAATAAATTAAAAATGGTTGTATGATAAATTCATGGAAGTAATAAGTACTACGTAGTACTTATTACTTCCATGGATAAATTCGGCACCATGGAGGTAGAAGTAAATAGGTTTAATGATGTTATGAATTCACGTGCACACGATGTTCTAAATTCAATTTACTTTTTCCTCTAGTCTAGCGGATAAAAACGGCTTTTGCACTCAGATATCGAAGAGCAAAAATACTCTTTCCAAGATGTATTATTATTATTATTATTCAAAGAATGTTTCCTTAGATACTCAAAATATATATTTTTACGCTTTAGCAATGTTTTTATGTATCAATAGGATATCGTTTACATTGATATATATTAAAAAGTAAATGTTCGCATTTTAAGGATATTAGGAGTTATAAGAAATAAAGGTAGGTATATGTACCTAATTATAATCATGTTTATTTATTGTGATTTAAGTTTTATATAACTATTGGTGTAAATTGTAAATACATAATTTGTACACTGGATATTTTTTTCTTACATTAATTCAAGTACATTTTCAAATCTACCGCGCCGTGGCGTGGCGGGCTTGTAGCCAGCTGAGATGCGAGAGATGCGGGTTCGGTTCCCGCTACGGGACAAAATATTTCCATGATCTGAAAATATTTGTTCCGGGTCTTGTGTTGTGGTACAATGGTAATCGTAGTTCCTGATACCCACGAATCCTTGTGTGGGCTCAGGATAGTGTATTATATTTTATAAATCTACTTATCCATAACACGTACCTATGTAGGTATTGTTATTTTCACCCTATTATTATAGGGTAGGTATTCTATTATACTTATTTCAAATACTATCTAATAATAATATCAGACGATACCCAATAGCACTAAACTTAACCTTCAAAATCATAACTCTATCGTAAATTCATGAGATTAGCCTCTACAATTGCTCTATACTAATTAATAGGCTACCTAAAAATATCTAAACATATTGTAGTGCCCCCGCCAAGTCAAGCCAGCACAGCCGTTCAATCCATTTCTCGAATATACTTTTCATATATAACAACAATGACAATAACAACATTTATTTTAAAATATCTCTTAAGTTTTATACAGAACACTATGTGCCACTAGATGTCTCAGGAATATCAAAATTCAAAATAATAACAATGTTTTTGAGTGAAAAATCCCTCCTTTAGAATGAATTATTACTTCTGAGATAGGTAGTTTTCCTAAGAAGTTTGCTATAGTAAACCGATTATAGTAAAATAAATGACGTCCGCCATGTCTCTGTTATACTACGGCCGTCATATGAGGAATATTGCCTAAGGAATGCATACCTAAGAACATCCTCTTAGATTTGCTCCCATTCGATTTCAATTGCTTTTTTTTGCACTTTATTGAATAAGAGAATGGAGCGCGTCACGGCCTAGCATTATTATTTATTTATTTATTTAGATGAGCCTCTCAAGAATACGAACGCCCATTCTCGTTCATAGGCATTGGTATCCATTTATGTATTTTATCTACTTAATCCTAAACTTGTTTGAATCACAGCAAGTCCATACATTTAGCTAATAAATTACAATTTACTCTCATACACTTTGACGGCAGGCTTGTCTGGAGGGAGGAACCAGGCTACGAAGACACTACCTGAAATAAAAATGTATAATGTCAAGTTCAAAAGTTACTTCAAAAAAACCCATCCACCTCTCCACGTGCCAAGTCTCGGAGGCAAGTGCCTCCAGAATGGTATATTTGTTACGCTATAAATTGCGAGTGTAGGAGCACAGTTTGCTGATGTTGCGAATTGGCCCACTCCCCACTAACCTGTGGCCCGGCAGGCCAGTCTCAAACCATCCGCCACCGGGAAAAGTCTTCAATTAGCATCTGTATTGAGTAGTTGTACTCAACATGAAAAATATACGCTTATGGAGTGAACGGACTTTATAATTAATTCCTCCCACCAGAGGTCCTGAACATGAAGATAATTACGGAGAGTCCCATAGAAGTACATCTTCGACAGCGAGGAAGTTATTTGATGAGTTTTTTAAATCTTTCTTGATTGAAACTGAATGTCTGTGTTACAGATTTTTTTAATTTAGTAGACATCCACTTAGAGATGAGGCGCCCCCATAGCATGCATAACGTACAACCCCAGTGTGCAATGGGAGGATTTGCCATAATCACCACGCTTGGCAGGCGGATTGGTGATCGCAGTTTGGTGTTAAGTACTCAGGTGGATGCTGCTGCCCATCCCCTAGCGTAATCCCTTAGTCGCCTATAACGATATCCACAGGAGGAGTTAGAGGAGTCCTATTCGAAGGCCGAGATCGCCACAGCTGTTTTCTCTACTATCTTGATATGGCTTGGTTTCCATAAAAACAGGCAAGCCTTTGATACATTAAGAACGGCCCTCCACTCAATGGACTGATGACATTGAGGTATCAGAGGCCTTACCATGAGCTCTTATATCGATTCAGTTCAAAAACTATTCATTACAAAATATCGGTTCCGTGATGTCCGCAGCTATATTTAAAGGCACAGTAGCAGAAGGTCTATAGACTTTTGCGGTTAAAGTTATTCAATGATGACGGATGTCAACAACGAACCGATATTTTGTACCTCATTGTGACGTCAGGAAGACTTTAGATAGAGGTGGCTGGGGGGCCTATGTCCAGCATTGGACATTTAGCAACTGATGGTGACTTACTGAGAACTAACAGTGACCACAGGTAGAACGTTATCTGGCAATGGTCAAATATTGAGTTGGCCACGAGATTGATCCCGACGAAAGCGCAACTTCGACCCACCATGATACTGAGACAAGCTGCCATACCCCTGAAAGTGATAAAAACGGATCAGATCAGCAATTTCAGATCAAGTTAGAAGATAGATTACCCAATGGCCCTTGTCCGTCTGTTGAGTAAGTAAAGTACCTACTGCCATCTCTACTTGCCTAACAGAGTTGTAAATGTTATGGAATTTAGCTAAACGCCGATACCATGTCCATGCTTCAAATGATTGATGATATTAGCTACAGCTGATTATGCATTGTGTTAGTGGTATCTGCCGTTTTGCCGATGTATCTTGATCAAGCTGAGGTTGGCCTTTACGTAGCTTATACAACCGTACCGAAAAATCTTTGTTCGATTTTCATATTAACTGTAATGCTAAAAAAGTTTCATGTCAACACAGTTAGCAAGTTTACTAGGAATCTTGAGTGATTAAAAAGTATTTTAATCTCACCTGTAAGATGTAGGATACAACTCCACAAAATAGGACGCAAGTATGCCCATCCCCAAACACGTACAAGTGAACATCATGAACATGAACACACTGGTAATCGGCTCCGGCATCAGGTTGATGCTAGCCCCACTCAAAGATGAGAGGCATAGGATCGTGATTAGAACAGCTTTTTTTCTGTTAGGCAGACAGGAGATAACGAAGTTGAGGAATGAGAAGATGCACTGGGAAGCGATGAGGGTGAAGATCACGTTGTCTTCGATCGTGCCGACGCAGATTTCTGGCGTCTGGAAAAAGATAATAACAAACTGTTAATCATTAAGAAATTGTTGAAGGTAGCCGTGGCCAAATGCAGTGCTGACAGGTGCTGAAGCAGATTGCTGACCCTACATACTGCTTTTAGGGTATTGAGGAATTGAATAAAAGAAGAGAGAACCCTGCTCAGCAGAGGGATAACATGGGCTGCACGTGAAAATGATTAGATTATTCGAGTAAAACCTGACTCCAGAAGGTCGTATAAACGTATATCACCAGGGTCAAAACTGGTGACAATTTATTTTGGGGTATAAAGATATGAGCGCATGTACCTCATGATGTTAAACAGTAAGAAAATACAATGAGGTACCTGTCGTATCCTAAAATAAAAAACAAAGCATTCACATTGGATCAGCAGGTGTAGCTTCGTATATTGTCAGCAATAAGAACGCAGCTGGAGACAGAGCTTACCACGCTTGTAGGAACGGTGACATTCTCCGCCATGTGTTTGACCGGTGTGCTGATCAGAGAACACACACTTCCATGATCAGTAAGATTGCTCTCCAGAGAAACACGAACCAGGTTCATGATATGTGGCAGCCAGACGAGGAAACTGTTGTTACTGGAACAGAAAACTATGCTGTTAGCTTTTGTTTTCAAACGAGCGTTTAACGAGGCAGGTCAAGACACGCCACTGCACTCGGTCTTTAGGTCTTTTGTTCTGTGACTGCCAGTTTCCGTAGTTATCATACCTCTATCATAGGGTGAGCTAAAGAATTAACCTGTGACACGCTGAACCTGTTTCTACGTTATTCATTTTGCCCAGAGACGTCCCCCACGCTAGCATAATCATGGTTTAGTGTCTGCTAGATAATTGCTTTAAAACTTCAATCTATCTATCCAGTCAAGGAAGTGCCATGCACTACGCTTGTCTGATGATATACCGCGATGGATACCAAAATAGCCGTTCCACACATAAACTGCTGGTTCCCTGATGGATAGAAGCTACTGCTATAATAGTATGAGCCCGTGGATCCCATTTCGATACAGTTCTGCTCAGCATTGAGTGATGCCACACGGCTCTTGGATCATCATCAACACCTATAAAAAGTTCACGAACCCCAAAGAATGCCACTACGAATGGTCATCAGCCGCTTATATTCTATAACGGTTTTCAGTTCTGCAAACTGATATGGCTTACCCATTGCCACTTCATCTTGGTAATTCTGCTTCAACTCTTAGATAAACAGAGTTTAAAAGTTGTCTTACGTGATGTAGACAACGGCCACGATGTAGTAGAGCTGCAGGCTGCGGATCAGGTACGGTGGTCGGAACAGAGAGGAGCTTAGCTCAAACATGGCCCGTGGAAGCGACATCGGCTTCTTGGCTGCCACTTCCTCGGAGGAGATTGTGGAGACCTGGTTGAAGATATTTTGGAACAATTGTAACCATAAACGTAGATATTGGAGCTACAACTCCCTTCTCTCGAGACTAAGATTTTTGCGTCGGATATAGGCCTAAGCCAGACGTGGGGCCATCCTTTACAAGTAAATGACTGGAATGTGGCCCAACTTATGCTAAGTGGTAACCTCAGCCCCTAACAAATGCGATAGGTACCTCTTAAGTCATGCCATCCTAGTAAGCACCCTAGGTGATATAGCACTACACCCGTCACCCTGAGACATAAAGATGAAAAGTCTCATGTGCCTGTAACTTCATCGGCACCCATAAAACTGGAACACAGCATACGAGCACTACTGCTTGGCAACAGAAATAGGTATAATTAAATAGTGATAATTTATATCATCTTCATTATCAGCCTGTAGAAGTCCACTGCTGGACATAGGACTCCCCCCTAGAATGCCACGACGAAAGGTCTTGAACCGCCGCTATCCACCGACTTCCTGTAACGTTTATAATGTTATTAGTCCATCGAGTGGAGGACCTTCCTCTACCGCGTCGTCAGATTTGTGGTCACCACTCGAGAACCTTTATGGCAATCAACGGTTATCGATTCTGCGAGGTCCTTCTACGGATTTCCTCATTTAGGATTCAATCACTTAGTGAAACTAGCATATCTCTCTTCCATAGGCGTATATAGAGGGGGGGGGGGCCGGGTGGGCCGTGCCCACCCCAGAATGATCTGGTGCCCACCCCAGGATATTAGGTTACCGAGTTAGGTACTTCACGCCAGAAAAAGTTTTAAGTATTTTTGCAGAGAAGAAACGCAAATTAAAGTTAGTTTAATATTCGATCAATCAATCGAAATAAATAAACATTCAATTCACGAAAAAGTTTAATAAATTATTGACTTCCTGCTTAAACGTCTGTGCCATGGGTCCGGAAGGGTCTTAACAATTAAGTAAATAAAAAATATTGATTTGCCAATAAGAAAAGAAACCGCAAGATCACTGATATAGCTCTCAGAATTAGCAAGGTGGTCAGGGAAAGTCAGTGAAATCGAGGGGACATCTAGAAAGTCAGGGAAAAATTGTGATTTTACTTTGTTAAAGCCCTAAAATTTCCCATTAAAATTTCTGTTTACGTTTCAAAAAACTTCACTCCGCTCGCTACTGCCTCTAATTGCTGCCAATCACAGCCTGTAAATTTGGCTGTTTACACTTCTGAAATACAACATTTTCGCGGCTCGATGCGCTCGCCGCTGCATCACTTGTTCTGCTTTTTCGGCTGATCTTGCCACTATAATCACAAAAACTTTGGCTGCCACACTTCTTAAATACGAAATTTTCGCCGCTTGATCCTCTCGGGTAGGAAACTTTCCCAAAGTCAAAGTCAAAGTCAAAGTAATTTATTTGTCAGAATGTAGGTACATGATGTAGATTTCAAACAATTCAAATAGATCCACCACACTCTTACCGTCTTTAGGCATGCAAATATGTTATGTAGTTACAGGTAGTTAGGTAAATATTTTTAAAATATACTAAAAAAACTAAACATTGCTCAGGTCGTCCGTTAAAAACTCTGTCACTGTATAGTAACATTTCTCAAGCAGAAGTGCCTTTAGCTTATTTTTAAAAAGTATAGAGTCATTCTCTTTTATGCTCTCTGGTACCTTATTAAAGATTTTTGTAGCCATACAAAAAATACTATTTTGCATAAGTGTAGTTTTCGATTTTACATTACACAATCTATCCTTATTACGCATATTAAAATTAGTGATGTCACAGAATTTCTTAAATTTACTGATGTCATTTTTTACAAATAGTGCTACTTCATAAATATATAGGCTAGGTAATGTCAGAATTTTATAAGATTTGAAATATGGTACACAGCTGTCAGTACTTTTTAGCTTGAAAATAGCTCTCAGACACCTTTTTTGTGCAATAAATACATCCTGTTTATTTGTACTATTGCCCCAAAATATTACACCGTATCTTAAGTTAGAAGCTACAGATCCATGGTATGCAGTCAATGCAGTGTCATTGCTCACCACTCTTGACAAATGATGCAAAGCGTATGAAAAACTATTAATTCTTTTAATTAAATTTTCTGTATGAATTTTCCATGTTAAACTTTTATCTATAAATAATCCCAAAAATTTCGTAACATCGGATTCATTAATTAATTCATTTTCATATTTTACATTGATATTATTAGATTTAGAAATTCTTTGATAAAAGTGCATTATATTGGTTTTCTTTAGATTAACACGGAGATTATTACCTTCTAACCAGGTAACAATTTCTTGGAGCGTTTCATTAATGTCATTTTCATAGTCTATATCTTGTTTTTTTACAATGACAGTGCTGTCATCTGCAAAAAGTACCATTGGATGCCGCACATTGTCAGGCAAATCATTTATGTAACACAAAAATAATAATGGCCCCAAAACACTACCCTGAGGTACTCCATATACAACTTTTCGAGGATTAGATCTAAATTTCTCTTCAGAACGTGTTTTTAAATTTATTCGTGTTATTTCTGTGTATTGGCTTCTGTTTGATAAGTATGATTTTATCAATTCTAATACGTTGCCCCTAATTCCATATTGTTCCAATTTATATTCTAATAATCTGTGGTCTACACAGTCAAACGCCTTTGACATGTCCATATAAATAGCACACACAGGAACCCGTTTATCTACATTTTCCATTACCTTCTGCAGAAAATCGAATATAGCAAGGTTTATGGACTTCCCCTTTCTAAATCCTTTCTGTTCACTGATCAGTATTTCTTTCTTTTCCAAAAAACTATAGAGGGCATCATAAATAATTTTTTCAAAGATCTTAGATATAATTGGAATTAAAGCTACTGGTCTATAATTCCCCACCAGGTGTTTATCCCCATTTTTAAACAGTGGCTTAATAACAGATATTTTAAGTCCTGCTGGAAATATACCAAATTCAATACACAAATTGAAAATAAAACATAATGGGAAGCATATAATATCTGCCACATATTTGACTACTGACGTTCCTATATCATCATACCCTACACTTTTCTTATTTTTTAATTCACCTATTTTCTTAAATACGTCATACGGAGTTGTTGGCGCTAAAAACATGGAAGAGGACTGAGCGCGTAAAGTATGTGTCATACTGAAATCATTATTCGTCATACATTTAGAGTCAAGCTTTACATGGTCAATAAAATAATTATTAAAAATATTTGTTATGTCATTTGGATCAGTAAATTTCTTACTATCGTGAAATAACTCGTATATGTAGTCCTTTAGAACATCATTATGCTTATGATTATTAATTACTTGCCACGTAGCCCTAGTTTTATTGTTTGATGATTTTATGAAGTAATTATTTTGCGATTTTTTAGTTAACCTTATAATTTTTTTGTATAGTTCAGAATAACTTTTAAGATTCTGCTTATTGCAGTCGGTCGGTTTTACTCTATATTGCCATAGTAATTTTCGCTTGCGCTTACTACATATTTTAACTCCTTTTGAGATCCATTTATTTATTTTTTTTTCCCTGGCCAAGGGTGAGTTAAGATGACTCCCCCAAAATCTTTGGCTGCGACCGCGTCTGTAGAGTGACTTATTGGTACCTACTACATAAGTTGCATTGGCCGTTGACTCGGCTTCATTAGCACAACTCAGGGGCCAGGCCCTCCCTGGAAAAAAGCTACGCTCAACGCCAATACGCCAATGCTCTCTTCATAGCCCACTGCACGACTTTGAGTTTGTCTATACGGCCAATAGTTAGCGACTACGTCTGAGTGCGATAATTTTAGCGCACTTTAAATTTAGATAAAACTGCACAGAATCGCTACCAGAGTCAACCTTATTTTGTAATGACTTCGTGACTGACCTGATATCCCTTACTGCATCCTCTATGGTTGATCTCATAAATCTTATGCAGTACATCCAGGGCCTCTTCTTTCCTTCCTCTACCATACAGGAACTTGGGAGACTCGAAGAAGAAGTACAGAGCTAAAGCTCCGAGCCCTGAGGGTAGCGCAAGAATCACAGCCAGCAGCCGCCAAGGCGTAAAGGCTATACCCAGCCAGGGTAGTTCTGCTGAGAAGTCCAGCTTCAGGGTTGGGTAGGTGATTACTGTAAAGTTAAGTATAACAATATTGTACAAGGGATTTGAGGCACTTCGCGTGTATGCAAGGAGCTGTTTTATTGACTGGTTGTCAGTTCTAGGGCTCTGTCTATCTGCGATGCTCCATATGCTTAGGCTTGTGGAGCAGCAATAAGCTGAAATAAGGTGCGTTCGGCTTCACACACGCATCGCGCAGAGCGGACTAATTAAAAGCTTTCGTGTTTATTATTTCAAATTTAAAAATTTCTAATTATTTATTTATAAATTATGTATAAAATGGTATGTTTCTGTCAAAGTTTGTAATTTCTATGCTTTTCTTTACTCTACCTGTCTGATCTGTGTATATATGTGTGTAATTTTTATTTGTTCCGTTCAATATGTCATGACATACTCAGTAAACCATTATTAAAATGTGAATGTCTATTGGTAGTCTTGTCCGATAGTAAGTCAAGAAGCGTCTACAAAACCGGTTTAAATTAAATATATTCTATGTAATAATTTAATGTGCCGTGGTGTGTCCGGCCAAAGAATAGACCCCTCCTTCTCCTCCCGTGGGTGTAGTAAAAGACTTACTAAGGGATTACACCAGGAGATGGGCAGCAGCATTCATCTGAGCACTTATCACCAACTGCGATCACCAATCCGCCGCTAAGTGTGATGATTAATGGCAAATCCCCCCATTATATTTAATAGGGGAGGCTTCGTACAACAGTGGACGAATACAGGAGGCTGGTGGTGATGATGATGATATTCTACTAAGTATATCTCTATCTTCTATCTCTTTCAAATCCTATCTATTTTTTGCCAACTGTCCTTTTCATTACCTTGACAAGTTTTGTTTATTTTCTATTATCTTATGGTATACTTACATAAAGTATTTCCTATTCTATTTTACTAAAAATTTGTGTTTTTGTAAAATTTTAAAAGGGCTTGCTCAAAAACTGCTCTTGATGTTTACCAATACATTTGCTAGTAGTATAACCTATTATGGGTTATCTAACTCATCTTGGATATCATCATGCTGATTTAATTTTAAGTTACTTAAACCTAGCCAACGGCCTAATAATTTTAGTCTACTAAAAATACTGAGGATATTTTAAGTAGTAAGTAGCTCAGTCAGAGTTGTTAAATAACCAAATTATGTAGAGTTGGCATAAAAATAAACACGAACCGGGAATTGGGAAGTGACATCAGCAAGCACTTGTATCATTGCCAAATGTGATTTTTGGCCTAACGTAATCTATAACTGTCTGCCAAAATTCACTAAAGTAACATGAAATTCCGCAGGCACAACACATTTCTTCAACTTTTAGTTTTTTTTTCTGGTCCATAGTTACATAATCTAGAATGAATTTCATTCGATTATTATCTATAACATTTAAATACACATACATTTAAATACACACCATCTCAAACAAAAAAAGTTGCTAACTTTACCTACAGCGCGTGTACAGAGATTGAAGTAGAAATGAATCAACATCATCATTGTTAGCCTGTAGAAGTCTACTGCCAAACAAAGGCCTCCCCTATCTAATGCAATGGGGGGATTCTCCAATATCACCACGCTTGGCAGGCGGATTGGTGATTGCCGTATTGATGTTGAGTACTCAGGTAGATGCTGCTGCCCACCCCTGTTGAAATCCTTAAGTCAGATTTTACGACATCTACTAGGACTTTACGATATCTAGAGGGAGGGGTCTATTCTAGGCGATAAAAATAAGTGATTATATTTAGGCTTATTTTATAATTGTTACTCATTTTATCATCTTAAAATCTTAATTATACTACTCTCCTGCCCGAACTTCAAAGAAATCTCTAAAGCTTACCAATAATGGCTAATTTAAATACCTACCTATAATGGTACTGTACAGAGTGTACAGGTACATTCAGTTCATTAAATTTAACCAAAACAAAAAAATAACAAGCACACAAAAAAAAAACAGGTACAGTCGAATTGCGAACTTCCTCCTTTTTTAAATTGTAAATAATTCATTACAATAAAATTTGATAAAATAACCATGTTTATCTTGTCACTTCTATCTATAATGCGATTGTGTAACCCACTCTGGAAAGAGGCCTCTTTATTTGAGGCTCTGCTTACCTCTGCGAGGAAAAGGCGTGTTTATGTATGTATGTATGTTAGAGTTAAAATTTATAAACTGTTTGCATCATCCAATCCATCCTAAACGAGATGGTAAAATAAGGAAAATAGCACGTACAACTTTATTCAAATTGTTTGAATTAATTTTGTATGAAATCTTGTATGGACGTAATGAATGAATATTTTTACATCACAAATTGCATTGTGCAATTGTAAAAGGAGATTCAATTTGGAACGAGTCCGTGTGTACTGATCGATTCATTGAGTTTTTTAGAAACATTTGACATCATGATGATTATAATGAGTGGGTGCTGTAGACGAGTCTTAATAAAGTGATGATGATGATGAAGATGGAGATAAAAACTCACCACCAGCGACTGCAGGCGACAGTATGATGAGGCATGTCATTAGCAGCATGTACTTGCTCCTCACTCGCTGGACGCAGGACTCTCCCACCAATGTGTATGTTGCCGAATTCGCTGCGCAAGAGCTGAAATTTAACAAAAATCATGAAAAATAACAATGTTTAATTAAGAATTTCATAAAAGATGTTGCAAATAGTATCAAATGTGTGGTTATAAACAATGTAAGATCAACAGCTGAACAAATTGAATAGTAGAGGTGCTATGTCGTATCTAAAAGTCATTATTCACATCATATTCAAAGAACTGAGATGAAACTAAACATAATTCAGTGAGGTGCGAATATGTAACAGTATTGAGACGCTCGCGAGACGATGGTTCATCTCAAATATTGACCAATGATATACAGAGGCTTGAAATCTTTGTAATTTAATTGGTTCATAATAACATAACACCCAAGAGTCACTGCGAATAGTCTTGATCCTACTCTAGGATTCCCTGTGTCGTGGGTATCAGGAATTACGAGTACTATGGTACCATAAGACCCAGACCCGGAACAATTATTTGCAGATCGTACAAACATTTTTCCCGCAGCGGGAATCGAACTCGCAACCTCTTGCATCTCAACCGGCGACTCGCCCGCATCGCCACACAGTGGAAGCCAAGCCGAGTTTGTTGCCCGATTCTTCTATAGGCTTTGCTCGCGTTGGAACAAGAGAATTTGAATATACAGGGTGTTTTTTTTAAATGGGATATACATATTATATATATATTATATTTTATAATGGGGTATAGGGATATCCGAATCCATAAGAGATACGGGAAAACTGTCTTTGGAACCATATGCTCATTTTATATGAAAATGATTTTGGCATAGTTATTTTTTTGGTCAAGCGTGAGTTCTCCATAAAAATGAGTAGTTTTGATCAAAAATATTTTTTATGCGTATCGACTCAGTTTCACGTAAGGATTGTTTCATTGGAAGAAATAAATCTGAGCAGCAGAAGTTATTCAAATTTAATAAAATATTTTCTCATACAAATTGTAAGTAATCTGGTACCTACGTTAATAAAACTATCGCAATAAATTTTCAAAATGGCCTCCCTCTTGCTGTTTCCAGGTACGGGCACGTTTCAGAACATCTCTAGTGGCATTAGATAAAGATGTGTGGTGAATGTTGTTCTACTGCTCTGATGGTCTCGTGAAATGAGAAAAATCAGAGCTGTAGAACTTAGTCAAACTTTAATAAGAAAATCTTTGTCTGAGGCCACAAGAGGTATTCTGAAACGTACCCGTACCTGGAAGCAGCAAGAGGGAGGCCATTTTGAAAATTTATTGCGATAGTTTTATTAACGTAGGTAGCAGATTACTTACAATTTGTATGAGAAAACATTTTATAAAATTTGACTAACTTCTGCTGCTCAGATTTTTTCTTCCGATACAATGAAACAATCCTTACATGAAACTGAGTCGATACGCATAAAAAATTTTTTGATCAAAACTACTCATTTTTATGCAAATTATCATCATTTTTATAAAACTCACGCTTGACCAAAAAAATAACTATGCCAAAATCATTTTCATACAAAATGAGCAAATGGTTCCGAAGACAGTTTTCCCGTATCTCTTATGGATTCGGATATCCCCATACTGTCCCATTTAAAAAAACACCCTGTATAAGACGATTCAAAATGATCCTTGTGATTTCAAGGAATACAATTCTTTTAATTTGATTTGGTTAATATTTTACATTTACGATAGTCTCGATAATGACAGATTTTCGTGCTTGGGCCTCAGGGGGCTTAGTACGGGTATTGATAGTTTTCCAAAATATAAGTTTTGTTTCCATCCATACATTTACTTGCAGCGCCCCTAGCGAAAATGAGAAGAAAACTAAGGACGCTGTCAGTAAATGTATGGATGGAAACGAAACTTCATATATTTACGAAAACTATCAAAAGCCGCACTAAGCCCCCAGAACTATATGTAGAAACATGGAATAACATTTCGGATGAATGACGCTTTACTCGATTAAAAAAAAACTGATTCTATTATATAAAAAATCAAGAAAGCTGCGAATCTTCTTACCTAAGTCTTTTCCGATTATATTTATAAAATTGTATGTAGATCTGACTTGTAATTTTTAACCGACTTTACAAAAAGGAGGAGGTTCTCAATTCGGTTGTATTTTTTTTTTGTTTGTTACCGTATATCTCCGGCTTTTATGAACCGATTTGGAAAACTGTTTTTTATTTGAATAGATATACTTTCAGATTGGTCTCATTTTTTTCAGAATCCAGTTTTGATGGTGGAATCTATGAGGAATTGAGGGAACTCCTCAAATATTGTAGGCATACACATGGCGATTTTGATATTTTCAGCAACAAACCAAGCATTTGCATTCAGAAATTATCATAATCCTTTCACCACTATGGTTCTTTCATCATTTTTTTATCATCCAGATATTTATTTGAATACAATTGTTGAAGCCGGTTTTTTTAAATTAAAAGTTATTCAACAAGAAATTATGCCTATCACAGGAGATGTCTTTTTACACCATATAGAAATTAAACCATGATTCATGCGGCTTTATCTATAAAATAATTTACGTTTTATTTAGTTTAAAATAATTAACTTCGCTGATATGTTTTCATTTCGAATTACCAATAAAGCAAATCAATGTGCATTGGTTTCGCATGTAGTGGGGTCACTTTATAATATATTATTATAAGTTATTACTCGTAATATGATGGAAAATATTAAACATTTTACATTATGTTATGATCTCCAGTGTTTTCATAAAAGCCAACTAAAATATTACACCAGGGGATGGGCCATCGGCATCCACCTGATAACTCAATACCAATATACTGCGATCACCAATCCGCCAGCCAAGCGTGGTGATTATGTCAAATCCCCCCATTGCGTTCTATGGGGGAGGCCCTATCCAGCAATGGACTTCTATAGGCTAATAATGATGATGATGGCATACAAATAAAAATATAATAATAACAAATAAATGCTGGACATGTGACACAACATTATCTAGCCCCAAGCTAAGCAGAGGCCCAATTCACTAACTAAAAAATAGTTAAAATGGAGTTCGGATCATGTTTCGATCTTATGTCGATGTCTTAAATGCCAGAAATGGTTTTCTCCTGACATAAAATGACATAAAACAACACTGCAATGTGATTATATCGAAATGTGACCGAAACTTGAACGATTCAAAGTTTTTTCGATAATTTCAGCTTAAGTAGATGGAGTCTCTCTTTACTCTTTCCAATTATATATATAACTATCCTACTCTAATGGTAGTCACCATGAATTTAAAGTAGACTAAATTGTTATTTATGAGGGACTAGAAATTCAACTTTCAGTGAATTTACAATTCAGTCTCGATTCGGTCAACTTTCAGTGTAGTTTTAAAATAACTTAGAGAATTGGGCCTCAGAGCTTGTGTTATGGCAACTAGATAACTTACATAGATAAATACTTTTTATTCTACATAAAAAAATACCCAGAACACCCGGAATCTGCAGATTGTACAAATATTTGTTCCGAGGCGGGAATCGAACCCGGAACCTCCTGCGTCGCAGGCGAACCTTCGCCCGCCGAGCCACAGAGGTCGTCAAACAAATAACAATGAATTCCATAGGCGTTAGACAGAGCAACTATCAGAACCACCATGGGCCATCCACCGCCGTTAACGCATGGGGCAGTTTGGGATTTTTAATCCCATCCACTCCCACTTTATATATTCATAATCACATATGTTATCATTGAAAATGCTATATTGTTTTAAATCGTCTTATAATAAAGGTGAATTTACGCTTATAGTACGATCTGCAGATAATAAAATTGTTCAGGGTGTTCTGGGTATTTTTCTATGCATATTAAAAAATATTTGTTGTAATGTTATTGTATTAAGTATATCAGTTATCTAGTACCCATAACACACACATAAGCTCCGCTTAGCTAGGGGCTAGATAATGTTGTGTGAAATGTCCAGCATTTATTTATTATTATTTATTATTTATATTAGTGTACTGATTATGTGTAGGTACAAAGTTTCATGGAGTTTGAGGAAAATAAGCCAAATTAGTTCGCGTGCAAAAGGGTGTATATACACGCCCTTATGCTAGCTGCCGGTACAATTCAATTGTACCCCAGCAGTGGGATACCAAAGGTTAGAAATATAATTAATTGTCATTAAGAAAATGAATTGACATTAATAAAGGAAGCCATTGTTGATGCTGCATACATACATACACACCTTTTAATAAAGTCGGTAGAGTCGTAGTTATTACTACAGATGTACTTACATTATTGTACAGTAAACTATAGATGTTAATTGATCAGGAGCGCGCGCGCATCTGTTTCAATAGTCGGATCGATTCGTCATCGATGTGCTATTAATCAATATACTGTCCTGGTTTACCCACCTACTTACAAAATGCGTAGGTATATAATTATAACAATCTATAGTAGGTACTCTCACATAAACTCTACTAAGGACTTCTTAATACATACGTATTGGGATTATACATATAGGTATTAATCAATATAGTTCATAACTACTTATATATTTTCATTAATTTAGAATACTTTTTAGTTTTGCTTTGTACGTACACCGTAGTCTAATTATAGCGTGGCTCATTTCGTTCCATCCAAAGGTTGCATGGAAGAGATCGCTTTCAGCGATAAGGCCGCCCTTAGTGTTGCCTAAAATTAATCCTAAAATTACTTGTTTATTGTTTCTGCGTGGTGATCAATAAAGTGTTAATCTATCTATCTATATTACATTATTTATATATCTTTTGGAAACTAATGTAAACAAACTATCGTTTATGAGACAGGAGACGGACCATCCGTACCAAAAAAAAAACCTTTATTTTATATCTATAGTATGTATATAGGTTTGTATATATAGCATTGTATTATGTAGTAGATACTTTTTATTTAGTTATTTCAATAGTTATTCTACATAGGTATCTCAAAGCAATACCAAAAGCATATTGCTCTGAGGTAGGTATTTTTCTTAGTTTTTACTTCTTTCGTATAATCTTGTCTTTACGTAAACCCAACGAGAGATCATGGCCGGTTATTTTAATCTTACAAATCTCTCTCTTTATGCAAAGATTGTCTGGAAGAAGTCGCTTCTGAGCTATAAGATCGCCTATTGTATTTTTAATTATCATGTAAAGTTTTGTTTAATTTTTAGTATCAATAGGTTTACAATTACAGTTATTGTGTACAATAAAGTATTTTCTATTGTATTCTATTTCTAAACCTAAGGTTGTAGATAGTAAAAGTACTTACAAACATACCGACAAGAACTTCACTAGGCCAAGAAAGAGCCAGTGAGGTGACAGGCTACTGATGCAGGACAGCACGAAGGAGACAAGCAGTGGGATGACGAGCGTGAAACGGCGGCCGCGCGTGTCCGAGACGTAGCCCCATGCGAATGACGTCATCAAAATACCTGAGACATAAAAGAAGGTTCATTCAGTGGTAATAAGTTTCAATGAATCAAAACAACTTCTACTGCTTTCTAGTCTCCTAGTAGTCATACTAAGATAATGGTACGGAACCCTTCGTGCGCGCCTCCAACCTTACTACGCAAATCTATCAGAAGCACGGAGCGGACCAATCAGAAGAGAGAAAGCTCTAACTCCTATGGGAGCAAAATTGAATTTGGGTCCTGCTATCCTCTATAGACAATTGTCGATTTTCAAATAGGTGTGATGAAAATGCAATTTAATACTAAGAAGTTTGAAACAAAGAGGCTAACGATCCAGTATCACAAAAGGAGACAATAGGTACCAATCTGTTCTGCGCAAGCTCAAGTTTCAGACAACCATCTGTATTTGATAAATACCATTTCATAAACTCTGTGAGGGTCGAACTGCAATTGAAAGTTTATTTTGTTTTATTCTATTTGATTCAGGTAAACCACAAGCGTTACAATTTGTTTGAATAAAATATTATAAATAAAACTCTAAGGCCAAAAAAGGGTTACACAAAATATGATAAAAGTTTAGGAAAGAAACAAAAATGATATGTTATAAAGAAAATACAAGTTAAATAAATAAAAAAAAGAAAGAATACAGTTTTCGCTTGCGCGGCTTTGTTGTTGTGTTAGTGTGTGTGTGAGTGAGTAAGTGTGTGAATGTGAGTAAGTTAGTGTGTGTGTTGAGTAAAAGGGTGTTTGTGACGGTGAGGAGGATAAGATGACATTTTAAGGTCATGTTACAGCTTAAATTCTTAACAAAGCAACAGTCAGAAAACAATAGGGAAACAAGGAAACATCCGAATTGCTGGACATTAAGGTGATGTTGGATGCTGCATCTTTATCTGCTGAGTATTTATCACTACCTGCGATCACCAAATCTGCCTGCCCAACGTGGTCATTATGGCAAATCCCCCCATTGTGTGCAAGATTCGTATAGCAGTGGACGTAATAATTTAAAAATTTATGTTTATGTTTATTATTTCATAATATGTACATACTAACAATTGTATATGGATCAAGGTCTGAAATAAACGATATTATTATTATAAATTATTATAATATTAATTAATACCTGACGTTTCCCTACACCGCTGTTATGTCAGGAGTTTTGGCTGAAGGTTTTAGACGACTCACAACAAAAATTAAGAGCTGCACTCACCAACAAATGGTATGGAGGTCAGAATCCCCTTCTTAGACACGCTGAGCTCAAGGTCGCAGGCGGCGGTCACCACCAGACTGAACCCAAACAGGTCCACTCCAATCGCCAGTAGGATCAGCGAGCATGTAGCCAGCAACAAGTAGTTGTAGAGACCATTTCCTGGGGAATAAAATGACATTTTAAAACTTCGGATGCTGAATCTCGAAAACTATTTACTGGTAGATTTGGTAGTAGGATTATATAGATATCGCCACGTACAATAAAAAACTTCAAGTAACGCAAATGTGGCCATAACAAGATCGGGCCAAATTTTTGCGGCCACAATGAAAAAACCCCTGCAATCGTTTTGTTACACATTATACGAATAGGAATAACGGACGACGCAGCATAGAAAGGCCCCCTCTTGATGGACATTAATTCTGACGACCTCTGTGGCGTGGCCGGCGAGTACCTAGCCGAGATGCAAGAGGTTGCGGGTTCGATTCCCGCTGCGGGACAAATTTTTTCACACCACCTGCTCGACAATGTCCAATTGCAAATCATGCAACCTCAACGTAAAGTAAAGCATTGTCTCTCTAGGGATATAAAGTTGTATGGAACTCCCTAGGGATTAAAGTGATTTGAATTTGGAACGTCAAATTCGTGTGGAGACTCGTGGAAAACTCTAAGTAAAAAAATGCCCATATGGCATTGTAAAGAGGTTTGTTCGAAATTCAAACTGGCCACCATTAGCAGAACTCAAAAAAAAAAGAAAAAGGGTTTACAATGAATGTGAACAGCGTGTTTGGTGCTGTGATTTTCAGTAAATTTTATTGCAATATTCATGGTGATAAAAAATTACAAACGATAGTGATTCTATTCCAAAGTTTATCAAAACAGACGCTTTAGAGATTATTGATAATCTACTACCGCAAAATCAAAACAAGTGTGAAAAGTAGAGTATGCTCCTCTGGAATAAAGCCTGTCTTCGTCTTGGGCAGCTTGAACCCCTCGCTTCACTCAGGACTCTATATAACTCCCTCGCTTTACTCGGGAGTTAACTTTAGAGTCCGTCGTTACGCTCAGGGTTCAATATGCCGCCCGCGACATAAGACACTGCTTTATTCCCTTAGTGCATAATCTACTATTGTATGATCTACAAATATTTGTTGCGGGTCTAGGTGTTATGGTACCATGGTACTCGTATAGTTCCTGATACCCACAACACAGGGAATCTGAGGGGGACTACGTATGTGACTGTTGGGTGTTATGTTATGTTATTTGGAAGTCGGTGGATGGTTGCGACTAAATACTGGTGGTCGTGGCGTTCTAAGAGAGAAGTCTAAGGAGTGGAATTCTACATAACACGCTATGTATGGCATGGGGGAGGCCTCATCCAGTATTGGATGTTTACCGAATGATGAAGAGACACAAAACTTTATTTTGACAATTTTTATTACGAGAATTGGGCTTCAGGCACGTTTCAAGTTATCTCATTTTAGTCAAGAGTAATATCTAGAGGCACCTCTTTGTCATGTTTATAAGCTTGGAGAATTGCGGGATTGAGCCCTTGTAAATTATTCAAGTTCTGAAGACCTTGAAAAACGAAATAGGTAAGCTTTCAATCCAACGACAAGCTTCTAAGAATGTAAACAGAATCATAAATCAGATAAGTACTTGAAGGTATCTTTCCGTTCCTTCCTCGTTGTCAAACTTAATGGTCAATTCAATGAAAATGTATGAGAATGTAATCAATACGTTTTAGTCATGGAATAGTATTTAACAGGTTTTAGTATCTTTAGCTAAGAGGAATCTTCCATGCATGGAAGAACCTTCCATGCTTCCATGTAACCTTTAGAGCATTTTCGGTAAATGTAACAGGGTAGTAACATTCACCCTAGACAAATAAGATTATGTATTACAAAGAAATTGGAAAATATATAATGTGGAAAACCATGAATTTGGAACTTATCGCTGACACCATTCTTTGTCTCGGAATACTCTGAGACAAAGAATGCTAATAGGATAACTCTTCCAAAGTTATGTTCTCAGAATAATGACTAAAGCAAGTTATGTAAGAATAACTTTTCATTTAATAACTTTTCATTTAAAAAACCGACTTCCGCCATAGTATTTGACAAAATATTTGAATGAAAAAAAAATTATGAAAGAACCATAGTGGTGAAAGGATTATTATACTTTTGGAATGCAAATGCTTGGTTTGTTGCTGAAAATATCAAAATCGCCATATGTATGCCAACAATATTTGATATTTGAGGAGTTCCCTCAATTCCTCATGGATTCCATCATCAGAACTGGATTCTGAAAAAAATGGGACCAATCTGGAAGTATATCTATACAAATAAAAAAATAATTTTCCAAATCGGTTCATAAACGCCGGAGATATGCGGTAACAAACATTAAAAAATAAAAATAAATAAAAATACAACCGAATTGAGAACCTCCTCCTTTTTTGGGAAGTCGGTTAACAAGGTAAGAACACTCGCCATAGACTCTACTGGAATAAAAAAAAGACTGGATTTCAGTTTGAAAGTTGTCTACGTGAGGTCTACGTAGTAATGACGTAGTATTTATTTTTAACCGACTTCCCAAAAAAGGAGGAGGTTCTCAATTCGGTTGTATTTTTTTTTTTTTTTTTTTTTTTTAATGTTACCGCATATTTCCGACGTTTATGAACCGATTTTGAAAATTCTTTTTTTATTTGTATAGATATACTTCCAGATTGGTCCCATTTTTTTCAAAATCCAGTTCTGATGATGGGATCCATGAGGAATTGAGGGAACTCCTCAAATATTGTAGGCATACATATGGCGATTTTGATATTTTCAGCAACAAACCAAGCATTTGCATTCAAAAAGTATAATTATCCTTTCACCACTATGGTTCTTTCATCATTTTTTTTTCATCCAAATATTTTGTCAAATACTATGGCGGAAGTCGGTTTTTTAAATGAAAAGTTATATTTGTAAAAGTTCTTCGGATCCTTACAAAGGGAGCCTGGAATTGTCTGAGAATTCACGGAGAATTCCCTTGTATCCATCTCGAATCGATGTCTTCGCGGCTATGCTTTGACGGCTGGCGCCAACCACAAAGAATGCCCTGACAGACGACACCGTAAAGTGAAGATTATGTTAGTAAATTACAAATATCAACAAACGTATTCCACAATCATGCAATCGGTAAATTAAATAAAGTCCCGATACAACTACATATTTATATATTCCGTTGGGGAATAAAGTTATCAAGTGGCGACCACGAACTGCGGACTATGCTAGTATATGAAGGTCTCTCAATAGACTGACGACCTTTATGGCATGGCGGGCGAGTAGCCCGCTGAGATGCGAGAGGTTGCTGGTTCGATTCTCGCTACGGGACAAATGTTTGTATAATCTGCAAATATTAGTTCCGGGTCTGTGTGTTATGGTACCATGTTACTCGTAGTTCCTGATACCCACAACACAGCAGGGGTATCAGGAACTACGAGTACCATGTCAATCACAAACGCAAATCAACACAATCCTAGTGTGGGATCATGACTACGTATGTGGCCAAGAAGTCGATGAACGGCTGAACATAGTTGGGCGTGGCGTTTATATGGGGAGGCCTTTGTCCAGCAGTGGACACCAAAAGGCTGATGATGATGATGATGATGATAAGATTGGTTTACGGCTAGTACTCCAAATAAGCAGTACTGACAACCATTGGGGAATAAAGTTTCTCGAGTAGCGACCACAAACCGGACGACTCGGTGGAGGAAGGCCCTCCACTCGATGGACTAAATACATTATAAGCAAGCGTTGCAGGAAATCGGTGGCTGGAGGTGGCTCAAGACAATTTGTCGTGGCCATTCTAAGAGGGGAGGCCTATAACTAGTAGTGGGCTGATAATGATGATGATGATGATGGTGATGATTACAAATAAGAAGTGATTGATGGTGCTAGCTACTTAGAAAAAAATGGGCATGTACCAATAATTAATAGTTTGGACTTGCATCTGACTACTTCCTAGCAGGATCTCTTTACACATATCTGTGGATATTCTAAGCCTATGCAGACTTGCCTGTCTACTATGCCTGTAATTTCACCGGCCCCTATACCCTTCAAACCAAAACACAGCAATGCGAGCATTACTGATGCTGATTAAAAGTCAATGATGTTTCTCCTACTTCTTCATCAGCCATTAGACGTCCACTGTTGGACGAGGCCACCCTCATAACTAGTATGGAATGGGGGATTTGCCATAATCACCACGCTTGGGGGATTTACAAAACCACCACGCTTGGCAGGTGGATTGGTGATCGCAGTAAAAGTGTTGAGTGCTAAGGTGGATGCTGCTACCCATCCCCTGAGTGTAAATACCTTAGTTGACTTTTATGATATCCACAAGAGGAGACGGAGGGGTCTATTCTTAAGCCGGACCACGGCAATGTTTGTAATTAGGTGGATCGTCTCGCATGTGAATGGCGAAATTCAAATTTTATTGTGTTTTTTGCTCGTCACAGCTCATCAACACTTTTTGAGATAACGAAAACAGGTTTTGCAATAACTAGGAGACCTATCACACATGTTATAATTGATAAGTATCTCATAAATATCATTAGTTAAGCTACGGATATCCCTAAACAAAAAAAACACTTTAAAAATCATTGAACAGTATTCGTAGCTAAACTAGCTATCTTTTAGAGATTTTATCAACAAGAACATGTGTGTTAGGTTCCTTTGTTTTCGCAAAATCAGTTTTCGCAAAATCAGTTTTCGCTATCACAAAAAGTGTTGATGAGCTGTGATGAGCAAAAAACACAATAAAATTTGAATTTCGCGCCACATGCGAGACGATTCACCTTAATTGAAATCACAGGATTATATTTTGGAATCGCCTCACAAACAAAAAATAAATAGGTCCAAAATATTTTTTGGACCCCTTCAATACTATCGAAACATTTAACAAAGAGACCTTATTCATCAGCCGAAATAATGTCGCGATGACATGCTTGTTTTCTTTGTAAACAACTCTAATTGAACAAAGAAACATTACCAGTTCTATCCAAAGCTTCTTCGAAGGAGATGGGCACATCCTCCACAGCCACTTTCTCATTGGTCCCCATGGTTCTGAGTTTGTCGCCGAGTTGGCCCAAGTCGCGGAATTAGTCGCGGAGTTTGTCACGGAGCTGGTCGCATTCGTGCGTCCTCCGCGAAATCTTAAACAAACTGAAAGAAAGCTCATGAAAATATTTCAAAGTCATCTAGTGTGCGCGCACACTTGAGCTGAATAACGGCTAGAGCAATTTTTTATTCATAGTGTAGAGCTTGCTATAGATCTGCCCCTCTATTCTCTATCTTGAAAGTCACTCGGTGGCCAACGTTTGACAAGTAAAATTGCCATCAATTGTCAAATTGACAATTCTTAATGATAATTTTGAGCAATTGATAGTCAGTTTACTTATCTAACGTTAGTCACTGAGTGACTAACAGTTAGGGAATAGGGGAACAGGAAGAGTGGAAGAGTTTGGAAACATATTTTTCCAGCAGTTGGACAGCTAAGGTTAGAATCAGTTTACTTCAAAAATGATAATGAATAAGGGTAAATATAGAGATCTCTGATTAATAGTGCAGTAAGTAAAACTATTTTCTATCTCAATTAATTAAAGAGATGTGGCAGTGAATGACCGATTTTCGTATCGAAATCGTGAAAATTAAAATCCTTTAGTATACTTCCCCTGATCCTCTAAAGGTCTTTGGAATGCTAAGAGGATTTATGATACTTACAAATAAAGGTAAAAATCTAAAATGAGGAATTTTAACTTTTTACCTCTAAAATGGTGAAGATTGTAGGAAAAAGTGGTTGAAACTTGAAAAGGTCTCTGACGATTTCTAAGTAATTTACGGATCTGAATCCTCAGAGTGCGAGTCTCACTCAAACTTTTCCGTTTTAATTTTACCGTATACTGTCTAACTGCTGACTAAAAGGTGAAAAATTCTTTCAGCATAGCAGACCTTCAGTAAAAAAATTATGAAATCCTATCCACCTTCCTAGATAGGTACTAATAATAAAAATGTGAATGATTGTTTGTTTGTTACTCAATCACGCCCCGTAGCAGTTAAATTCAAATTCAATTATATTATATTACATAGTAGAGACATAATTATAATGTGAAACAAGGAAAAATTAAAAAATAATTCACTTTAAATCGACACCGATTCTTCCTATTTTATGCCTATTGCTTAACTGAATGTTTTCTGATCCAATATTATCTACCTAATATTAACTTTACCTTTATTACCTTTCAATAAATGAGACATCATGGATATAGGTAGATGTAGCGTTTTCCTAATTCAATGTGCGCCGCCCGTTACACGCGTCGAATCCGTTTTCAGAGCAACTACATAAACTGAAACAGATATTCATAGCAATTACAATAACATTCACAGAATACATTGCCGTTTTTATTCTGATTAGACAAAATTGAAGAGTGAAAAACAAGCAATGGTTTTGCAGCGGGGGAAAATTGCCAGTAATTTGAAGAATAGTGGCAAAGAGCCAAATAGGAACAAAATTGTAATACAAGGCCACATGAGATGTTCTATGATGGTTGATATAAAATTAATTTCAAGTAGGTACCTATATGTAACGTGGAAATATTTCTATGACTCGATAAAGTAATTCAAACTGTAACATTTCAATTAATTCAGCCAATGCATTCGGATATCGAATAATTACGTTGAAAAAAAAGATTCTCCATACAATGATAGTGTCTGTGCGGAATATAGATCGAATTATCTCGATCGATAAAATAATAGGTATCGCGAAAACCGGAACTAGCATTTGGTATTTTAAACTAGAGTAGGTAACCAAACCAAACCTGTCTAGAATTTTTATTTAATTATTCGTCTACCTAGAAGGATGGTTTTTTCATTGTTTACCTATTAGAAGTATCAAGATCTTGTGCCGAGACAGTGTTATTCACAACACAAATCTGTAATTAAGTACCTACTGAGAGCACCACCTCCAAACAGACCAAAAAACGTTACAAAAATTTCGTTTTCGGCTTCATGGTAGTAAATAAAGAAATTTTCAAAAAGTCGACATAAACGGAAAGTCGACATATTAGTGCGAAATAATAAAAAAATAAAAAGTCGGTATCAAGGGAATGTATGTAGGTATGGGGTTTTAAAAAAATATGGCAAACTGACTTAAATAACCACGCAGTGATACTGTGATAGTGACGTCACATTATTTTTTTGAACCGATTACATTTTTTTGATGTGCAGCTGTGCATAAAATTTATTTTTGTATAATAGTACTAGCTGCCCGTTCGCGACTTCGTCCGCGTGGTCCAAGTGGTCCAGAAACCTTGTCCGGCATACAGACAACTCACTAACTTACGCGCCGTAGTAACTATGTATATACAAATCTCGCAGATGCTATTTTGATTTTAACCGACTTCACCAAAAGGATTTTTTATGTTTGTTACCTCATTCATATCTCCTTCGTTTATAAACCGATTTGGAAAATTCTTTTTTTATTTGAATAGATATACTTTCAGATTGGTCCCATTTAATTCAGAATCCAGTTCTGATGATGGCATCCATGAGGAATTGAGGGAACTCCTAAAATATTATAGGCATACATATAGCGATTTTGGTATTTTCAGCAACAAGTCAAGCATTTAAGGTATCATTTGGTGATTTAATCCTTTCACCACTCTAGTTTTTTCACCATCAAAATATCTTCCAGATATATAGTCGAATACAATGGCGGAAGTCGGTATTTTAAATGATAAGTTATTGTTCTTCTACTCGTATAAATTGTTTTCATTTTATTCTTTCATAATTCTATAGAAGACCGAAGAGTATAACTAAATAGGACACACCACGGAATATGGTGCACAATATACCTATATGATATTAGTTGGATAATAATATTTTTTTAGTAGAAGGTGACTTGTATCGGAGAGTGCGGGGTCAAACATCATTAAATGCTACTTTCATAAGGTTCCGAAGTGGACATACATCGTCAAACCTTACCTGTCAACATGTCAAGGTCGAAAGCCATAGGTCAGGCGACCAAATAGTTATGCTGTGATCGCGCGAATGTGGCTAAGAGAATGTATGGTTTGACAGTCTACCGGCTGATGATAACTAAGGCATTCAACTAATATTATAAAACTATAAAAAACTATACAAAATTGCTCTACCATGACAGAAAAAGTTTATAACAAAATTCCTATAGACATAAGAGAATTGTCTACTAGTATTTTTAAGACAAAACTCCGTAGGTGGCTCATAGAAAAATGAGAATTCTGCAAACAATAAATTACCTAGTTATGAAAGTTAAATATTTTACGTCCATTATTAATGGATAAACTGTTGTTTCCACCTAGCTTTTAAGATTTTATTTGTAAACAACTCATTTGTGACGACCTCTGTGGCGCGGCGGGCGAAGGTTCGCTTGCGTCGCAGGAGGTTGCGGGTTCGATTCCCGCCTCGGAACAAATATTTGTACGATCTGCAGATATTTGTTCAGGGTGTTCTGGGTATTTTTCTATGTATAATAAAAAATATCTATGTAGTGTATTGTATTAAGTATATCAGTTATCTAGTACCCATAACATAAGCTCTGCTTAGCTTGGGGCTAGATAATGTTGTGTGAAATGTCTCCAGCATTTATTATTTATTATTATTAAAACAGTTTCTACAGTAAATTTCATTTCATTTCGTTTCATTTATAATTTATACTAATTTAGAAGACATGACGAAAATTTTATAAAAAAAATGTAAGACAAAAATCATATTATCGAAAAATTTATCATTATCGAATCAAATGAGAAATTTTGAATTATGAATAATCGTGAATGAAAAATCTCGAATGACAAATTCCTAATGAGAAAATCTCACTCAGTCATGCCGCTTGTAACTACTGAACAATAATCAAAGTTGGTAACGATAGATTGGATTATGACCGATAGGCACTATAGTCTTCATTTTAACCAAAGCCACATGCAGATGCTAGTTCTTCAAAAGGAACAAGGCCACAGAGTGTAAGCTTGCAATTGTACAGTTTTTCTACGAATGGGGCCCTCGCGGTATCCATCTAATTAATCTCATGAATGCTATTTTTAATAAACTCCTCGCAATTTAAATTAATTTACTAAATTGAGATTAATAACGATTTGATGACTTCCGTGGTGCGGCGGGCGAGTTCGAGAGAGAACGGACTGGGACGCATGAGGTTGCGGGTTCGATTCCCGCTGCGGGTCAAATGTTTGCATGATCTGCAAATGTTTGTTCCGGGTGTTGTGGTTGGTACCATGGTACTCATAGTTCCTGATACCCACGACATGGAATCCTAGTGTGGGATCTGTGAGAAGTCGATGTAGCGTGGAATCGACATGCCGGGAACAATTCGGCGCGATTACGTAATTCTGTTGCTATTGGTTTCAATCGATTTCAATACTGTTTCTATCCAAAATGACGCCGCGATTACCCAATTTACGTATTTTGCTTACAAAGGTTATTTGCAACAAGACTGCGTAAATTAGGTAATCGCATAAACGTAATTCCAAATAGAAACAACATTGAAATCAATTGAAATCAATAGCAACAGATTTATGTAATCGCCACTCAGGACTATGTATGTTACTGTTGGATTACTTGCGTGTTATTTATTTATCATTATACGAGAGAGGGGGGGGGGGGCTTCCTCTACTGCGTCATCCAGTTTGTGGTCGCCACTTGAGAACCTTAATCCCCCAACGGTTGCCAGTTCTGCAAGCTATATGACCTGCCCATTGCCACTTCAACTTGCTAATTCTGAGAGCTATGTCGGTGATCTTGGTTCTTCTATGGATTTCTTCATCGGATTCAATTAAGTAGAACCGTATTGTTCGTATCACAAGAAGTTGGTGGATGGAGGTGGCTCAAGAACGTTCGTCGGGGCATTCTAGGAGAGCGGCCCTATGTCTAGTGGACTTCTAAATGATGATGATGGAGTAAATTACATAACGATCGTATGTTTGAGCTGTTAATAAACGACAATAAATAATTATGGCAACAGAAAGAAAAAAAATAGCAGTATTTATTTTTAACCGACTTCCCAAAAAAGGAGGAGGTTCTCAATTCAGTTGTATTATTATTATTATTATTATTTTTTTTTTTTTTTAAATGTTTGTTACCGCATATCTCCGGCGTTTACGAACCGATTTGGAAAATTCTTTTTTTATTTGAGTAGATATACTTCCAGATTTGTCCCATTTTTTTCAGAATCCAGTTCTGATGATGGGATCCATGAGGAATTGAGGGAACTCCTCAAATATTGTAGGCATACATATGGCGATTTTGATATTTTCAGCAAGACACCAAGCATTTGCATTCAGAAAGTATCATAATCAGTTCACCACTATGGTTCTTTCATAAAAAAAAATTCATCCAAAATTATTTTGTCGAATACTATGGCGGAAGTCGGTTTTTTAAATGAAAAGTTATTAAAGATAAAGTAAATAAATAAGTAATAAGATCTGTGGTTTTCTTACCCAACGCCTGATTTTCAAAACGTGCAAGCTCAAGAGCTGTTTGCTCCTCAGGACAAGAAATGTTGTTCTCGAGGTTTGCTCAGTGAAACTATGAGGCACCAGTTGGTGACAAAATTTAATTTAATTTAATTTAATCTGTAGATATTTGTTCAGGGTATTCTGGATATTTTCTATGTATAATAAAAATATCTATCTATGTAATGTATTGTATTAAGTATATCAGTTATCTAGTACCCAAAACTCAAGCTCTGCTTAGCTTGGGGCTGAATAATGTTGTGTGAAATGTACAGCATTTATTTATTATTTATTTAACTTCGAGGACTATAGGTACCACAACATACTAAATATTTGCAGAGCATACCAGCATTTTTGTTTCGAGGTGGGTATTAAACCCGCACCTCTTGTGTCTCAGCTACTAATCTTCCCTCCCGCCGCACCACACAAGTCAACGAGAAGTATGTTATCTTGAAATCTGATTCTACAGACAAAGGGGAATTAGACTTTCAACGTCGTGGGCGTTCTATTACTTTCATAAATTATCCTATTCATTGGCCGTCGTGTGTCCGGCCTTAGATATACCTCTCCTGCTCCTCCCGTGGATTTAGTAAGTCTTACTAAGGGATTTACACTTGGATAGTTTTATGATAAAAAGTGACGTGCATGGTATTAACACGAGAAATAAACACAAACTAAATATACCAAAATTTCGATTAAAGAAAGTAAGTGGGTCTTTTATGGGGAATTCTGTACGGTTCTATAATAAACTTCCAGAAGGTGCATTTAAACTTCCTATTCGAAGATTTAAATCCTACATAAAGATGAATCTAATTAAGAAAGCGTATTACACTTTTGATGACTATATTAATGATAAAGCCGCGTGGCCTGATGTCGCTCTGCCCCTCGACTGCTAAAATGGAAATTTGCAATATCTGTACTTACCTATTTACATGTTTCTATTACATTATTATTTATAAGTATAACAAGCGTAGCGTGTGCTGTCTTGCTTATTTTTGCTGATGTTTATTTACTTTTGACTACCTTCCTAAGGTTTTTAAGTTCTCATTTACTATGTATCAGCAACTCCTTGCTCCGAGGCACCACACAGGCGCTTCTCACCTAGTGGTAAGACGGACCATTTATGTAAGCCAAGCCGTGTTTGTTGCCTGATTCTTCTAGGCTTGGTCGCGTTGGAACAGGAGTAATTTTAGTTTATAAAAAACGATTCAAAATGATCCTTGTGATTTCAATGAATAAAGTTCTTTTTGACTTTGACTTTGATTACACCAGGGGATGGACAGCAGCATCTACTAGGTACTTAACGTCACCAATCACCAATCCGCCTGCCAATAGTGGTGATTATGGTAAATCAATTGAATAAAATCCAGCAGTGGTTGTGAGGCTTAAGTCTAGCTAGTGGACGTTAACGGTTATGATGATGATGATGAAATTATCCAAGACAGTAAGTACTTTTTGCAAGGTTCTTGACTAGTTGCGTCAACCGACTCTTAAGAACCTATTAGACCATTCATTTAATCGTTTCCTCATTTTGATTATTTAACTAGGTCCATTAACCTTATGATTCGGGTAATTAGGGATTATTTCGGGTATCCGGCAGATTCGGTCGTAGACCTTTGCTTGGGTGGTATGCAACAATCGAATGCTGACTTACCGCTGTTTACGATAAAAAGCTAGAAAATTATAAAAATAGAGGAAACTTGTATGAATTTAATATTAGTAGTATTTATATTGTAAGCATGCCTGCATATCCCTCCAGCAATTAATTGTATTTTTTTTATCATTGTGATCTGTGACTGTGTTTGCCGGCATGTATAAAATCTTGTTATTTTTATCTGGAACCTTCCCAGTAATCACTTGCCTTGCTTGGTATGGTTATTTATTTTAGATGTGCGCACATAATGTTTATATTCCTACCAAGTTTGAAACAATGGTTTTTGTATCTCTTGTTTTATTTGTGGTTGTAATGGGTTTTGTGCGTGTAAATAAATAAATAAATAAATTTAAAAAAAATCACTGAACGAGATATTTACCATATTTTTTGGGCTCTATTATTCCCGATATTTTGGCACAGTTACATGCGGCATGATCACGAGTAAACATCACTATGGTAAATATCCTGTTTCTAGTGATAGCGAGCCATGATAGTTTCAAAAGTTAATATTGAGGAAAGGCTGATAAGGATCATCATCATCAGTCTGTAGAAGTCCATTGCTGGAAATAAGACGCGCGTGTGTACGCCGCGCCTTAGAGACGTTACATGCTTCATACGCATCCGGTGGGAATGGGCCTTAAGAGAGGATGAGTAAAAATCAAATCAAATCAAAATAATTTTATTCATTTAAATCACTAGGATCATTTTGAATCGTCTAATAAACTACAATTACTCCTGAACCAACGCCACCAAGCCTGGAAGAATCAGGCAACAAACATGGCTTGGCTTACTTTGACAATCCGTCTTACCACCAGGTGGGAAGCGCCTGTGTGGTGCCTCGGAGCAAGGAAGTTGCTAATACATGGTAAATGAGAACTTAAAAACCTTAGGAAAGTAGTCAAAAGTAAATAAACATCAGCAAAAGTATATAAGACAGCGCACGCACGGTACGCTTGATATACCTACTTAAATTACAATCTAATAGAACATTTAAGCTTATGGTAACCCCCATGATCTAACTAATACAAATTGAGGTCTTCATGTTTAAATAATGAATGTAAAAAACAAATTTGTATGACATTCTTTTGATTGACTTTCAATGTCAATCAAAAGAATGTCATACAAATTTGAAATTTAGAATGTTATAGTTTTTGTGTAAAAAGGTCAATCACGAATCTTAGACCGTGCAGGTTTTAATTTAATTTTAATTCAAAGTGATCATTACGTTAAAACGGCAACAGGCAACATCATACTTTAACCCCCATTATAATTATAAATAATTACCATTAGCTTATCAGATTATTGCTGTGCATTGACCGACGCAACCTATTAGGGATAAAAATATATAATAACTTATTATTTTAAATTGTTAACTGTCAACTCGGAAAGCTGTCTACTGCCATTTATTTATTTTGTTTAATATTTAGGGTTTCGCAATTGCGAAAACTGTTTCTGCTGTTTTTTTTTTCTTTTAACTAAAAGAAAAAAAAACGTAATCCTTATAATTTCGGCCTGTATGTCTGTCCGTCCGTATAGCCATTTTATTTGGATACTATCAGCACTATGATAGATGAATATCAGAAGGTTTTCTATGAACCGCTATGCAAACGAGTAGTGAAAAACAAATTAGAAAAATTAAATTATATATTGGGATTCCAAAATGATTTTATGAAGTCAGATAAAAATAAAATACACAATAATTTGTTTCGTAACGTTGAATAATGATTATTGGTGCAAATCATACGATATTTATTACTATCTAATGACCAGTGGTGCGATTACTTCATTATGTTGCTATTGGTTTCAATCGAATTCAATGCGCTATCTATCCGAAATGACACTCTTGCGGTTACCCAATTTACGCATAACAACAAGTCTGCGTAAATAAGGTAATCGCATAAAAGTAAAATTCAAATAAAAACAGCATTGAAATCAATATTAACAGTATTACGTAATCGCCATTCTGCACAAAGTTTTTACTATATTTCATCTGTGCCTGGATTTTCCCTATATATATTTTAAAAGGTATAAAAAGTTTATTTTCTGATACAAAATATACTATTAAGATACTATATAAGATAAGATCTAGTCCGAAAGAACAAATTTAATTACTAGTGTCCGTCCGCGGCTTTACTCGCGGTATACCAGGGTATAACGTACCCTACGTTATGTTACATACAGTAACAGATAAATTATAATTAAATTGATTTGTAACCGATCCGTTCGTCACCGGATCAAATAGTAAATAATGTATAGGCATAACTATAACGGATCTCGACGACCGGATCATGCAGTAACTATTCGTTTGAATGCCTTTCCTTTTTTAAATAATGCAACAAGGAGGTTGGTGTCATAAACTCTATACTTAAACAAATCTGATGACGTAGCTATGCGTATTCGGCGCGTGCACGCTTCCCGCATTTTAAATTTAGAATATACAACCCAGACATACAACAGTTAGCACAAAGTTAGTAGTACGATAGCTAGAGCGGTCTGCGCGGCCGTGCATGTGATAAAAAATATTAAATAACTTCTCGCCTGAATCGTGAATTTGTGAAAGAAAACAATGATAAAAAGTTTTAAATAAGTACCTACTAGTTGATAATGTTTTACCAATATGGTAGATTGTGTTTATAACTGTTGCCGGGCAGTTATCGACAAAATACCTTACTAGTTTTAAACTTAAAACGTGGGTAAACGCATTAAAAAAGGTATTCATAAACCGAAGCACGTGAGTGCACAAAATTATTTGAACTAAGTACTTTCCTGTACATATTTTATAAATTTATAGTTGTTTTTTGAAATTGACTATTTAATTTTGTTAAAATGAAGACGGAAGAGAGTGATACGTTTCTACCTGATGTTGAGAGGAATTTGAAGATGGAACAGGAGCATACCTTTGAGGAAGCCTTTGAATTGACAGGTAAGATTTTTATTATGTTCATTCATTACCCACAAAGATGGTTATTTTAAGCATGTCTGAACAGCATGCTGTTATTTTTGCAAATTGCATGCTATATTTGCATAAGTAAGTATAGGTAAGACAAACAAGTAGGTAGCTGGATAGGAACCGAGCTACTAAATTATTATCTAGGTATAGTAGACAAAAGTGGTTGTACTTTTTATTTGAAAATAAATATAAATAAATTGGTACACGCGAGAGATAGTCTTATATTCAGGACAGAATTCGTTTTTTGGGGGTCGAAAGGTCTTGTTTATGAGTGTACCTACTATTGAGTATATCATAATTATGTATATTTGAGGGTTGGGAGGGGTGGGGGAGGGGGAAGACATCACTGGCATTTATAGTCCGTGGTACTACCAGTAAATTACTATAACAGTGGTAACAGGGGTAAAAAACCCATAGAACTACCAAGTGATCCAGTAGTACCACGGGAAGTTTTTTTTACCCGTGTTTACACTCTTTGTCGAGATTTCATAGTTTGACACCTGTCACTTTGACACCTGTAACATTAAAAAACAATATCATAGAAGTCGAACACAAAATTATAATAACAATAATAATATAGCCTTATTATTTCCCTAATATATCTAATGTAATAAATTGGGTTCAAATAAATTCATGCATTAATTAAATTAAATAAAATCATTTAAGTTCAGGCATTCTTAATCATACTTGTTTGAAATAATTAATTATTTAATTTTTTTGCTAATTATGTATTAGGGACCTCTCAACGAGTAAAGGCCTCCTCCATTTTATTCCAAGCATCTCTATCTATGAACACAAAATTAAATTAATTCTAGGACTTAGGCAGTTCAACTTGCTTATTCTGAGGGATATATATCGGTGATCTTGTTTCGTTTACGGAGATCCTGATTTTGGATTCCATCTATGAATGTCCGAAAAACTGACTTAAATTATTAAAAAAAAAAAGATATTATTTGTCCTGGCTGCTGGCTTATTTAGTAGTGTGTTATTACTGGAAGCGTTAGCCGAGTTGGTCGTGGAAAGCAATGGCGGTGATGAGTTCACCATTTGTCACGTCTATATTCCACTGATTGTGCAACCCACGGTGAAAAGAGGACCTATGCCTATACTTCACCGTGGGTTGAAAAACTCACAGTAGGCCTCCCCCATAGAACGTAATGGGGGGATTTGCCATAATCACCACGGCTGGCAGGCGAATTGGTGATCGCAGTATTGGGTGTTGAGTACTCAGGTGGATGCTGCTGCCCATCCCATATAGTGTAATCCCTTAGTCGGCTTTTACGACATCCACGGGAGGAGATGGAGGTGTCTATTCTTAGACCAGACACACCACAGCAATAATATAATATACTTATATATATAATTCATAAATAAAATATTTAAATGCTGGACATTTCACACATTATCTAGACCCAAGCTAAGCAGAGCATGTGTTATGGGTACTAGATAACTGATATACTTTATACAATACATTACATAGATAGATATATTTTATTATGCATAGAAAATACCCAGAACACCCTGAACAAATATCTGCAGATCGTACAAATATTTGTTCCGAGGCGGGAATCGAACCCGCAGCCTCCTGTGTCGAAGGCGAACCTTCGCACCCCAGAGGTCGTCAAATTCATAAATTTATAGCAAATTATATGCTTATATTTTTATTAAACTAATTAATTTTATCAAATAAATTTTCTTAGCTGTCATGTTCACAATAAAACTGGTTTACGTAACAGGTCGTATAATCATTTATCATTTTTCATATAATTGTTTTCAATCCTGTTCTGTACCTACCTAGAATATTGTGCGAATGTTTGTATGTTTGTAGGTATATTTAGATGTCTGGATATTTGTTTGCTAATCAATTGCGCCATAACGGCTGAACCGATTTCGATGAAAAGGCTATGCAACCTATTGGTCTTCTTTCATTTTTTTTTCGCCAGTTGTGAAACCTAGGCCATAATTATGTTAGAGGAATATATGAGAAATCATAATTGAATTGGGGTTATTAGTAGAACTTCTTGTGAAAGAGTTCGTCCGGGGAAGTACTACCACCGTACCTATTTCTGCCGCTAAGCAGTAGTGTTCTCATTGCTGTGTTTAGGTTTCAAGGGTACGGGTGCTGGTGAAATTACAGGCACATGAGACTTTTCATCTTTATGTCTCAGGGTCGGCAGCGCGCGTGTGATGCCTTTGGTGTTACAGGCGTTCATAGGCTACGGTAACTGCTTTCCATCTGGTGGGCCGTAGGCTTGTATGCTTGCCAAGAAGCATAAAAAAAATAGAATAGCAAAAAAACCAGGCCTATTAATCGTAACCGAATCATGAAGAGAGTAGGAGATTTCTATTTTTTTTCAGGCCTTGTTTTATTATCATCACCATATTATCACCGGTTACGGTTAATAGACCTGGTTATCTCTGTTATTGACTTCTCATTTATGTATATAACATTATTATGACATAGATTTCAATACTGGTTAAAAGAAAAAAACATGCCAGCAATGTATGGCCGAAGTTTCATTGACATGGCATTGGCTTTTGGCACACCAATTGTTTTTTTATATCAAAAAGGCACAGAAGTATACTTTTGAACTTTTATACAAATAATTACACATTTTGTAAAGAAAACTTAAAACAAAGAATAATAAAAAAAAATGTCAATCACGAAATAAATTAAGTACCTACTTAATACTTACTTAAATGATCTAATCATGATTTTCCTGGATTGAGCTATATAGGTACTATACTTATTACTTACTAATATATTTTTGTGTTTTTACCCCGGTATAGTGCGAGTAAAGCCGCGAGCGGAAACTAGTTCGTAGATAAATCAAAATAATTTCGTACACTTAAACTTTAAAAGGAATGTGGGGTGACCCAGTCAGATGCCCAGCCAGTTAGGTACATGTTTTTTTTTCTTTGGAGAATGGGTATTGTTTTTTATAAAGGAGTCAGGACAAATAATATGAGCAATTGGACCATAGTGCCATATAGAGATAGAAAAAGGTACCTCATAAATAGGAATATTTATTTTTGTATATGAATTCATTTTCTTAGTAAGTATAGTTGTATCGAAAATACGGCTTTAGGGGATAGGTGACTTTGGGATTAATTCGAATAAAATACCTACTATTTTATTGTTCGTGGGATGAATACGGCCTACACTACATCTTGGGCAGAATCCGAAAATAAATATTCATGGTATGAATACGAACGCACTCAGAAAATGGTATTATGTAATATTTTTTATTCGACTGAGCGTGTTAAATTGTCTATTGTCTTTAAGTCTAAAGTCTTAAAGACTTTTGACTTTTTGTTGAACCAAGATAATAATGGGATAAACATTCTTGGGTTGAAACACGATAAGCACACCAATAACCTATGTTTTTCTTTTAGGCCATGGGAAGTTCAACCACCTGGCTTTGTTCACCAGCGGGCTGATCATGCTGAACGTCTCCATGGAGTCTCTCGGCATGAGCTACGCCATCACTTCAGCAGAGTGCGAGCTGCAGCTCACCAGCAAACACAAGGGGCTGGTCAACGCGGCTGCTTTTATAGGTAGGTACATTATTAAATATTTCGTCAGCTTAATGCTTTTTCGAAAGCTTCCAAACATGGGGTAAGGACGGTTAAGATAGAGTGTCAAAGGATTAGTTACAGCAGTGCAATTTTTGAAAATCATCGATTTATTAATCGTCACTAAAATTGCCGTTTATTGCACGATTTCCAAATTTCAATACATCTGAAACACATTGATAACTAAAATTCTTATTCCTATGATATTAATACAAGTGCCTCCTCCAATAAATCTACTGAAAAACGGTGAGTTGCGGCATTTAAGATGACATTTAGTCACTTAGTGACATTAAAAAATCGCACCCCAGTTCGTAGTCATTTTATCATTGTCCTTGTAATGTAAAATATGTGATTATACTGATCTTCCATGCTTGATAATTTAAATGGATTGATTAAATACATGGATTATATTTTTATTATTTATAATGTAAAATCCTTGAAATTCGAGACACATTTCTGTTTTGTTGTAAATTGTTAAACAATTTTTTTTAGTTACTGTGTGACGGATGTATAGCTATAGCTATAGCTACCTATCTATTATATGAACGCAATATTATCATTATACATTTTAATTGTACGGTAACATGTTAGTTCACAATCAGGTAGGCCACCAACTACAGGCATGAGAGCGCAAAAGATAGACAACGTAACATGAAAAAAAAACAGCCACGTGCGAGTGGAACTCGCTCCTTGAGGGTTCTCTGTAAATTATTTCGAAATAGTCTAAGTCCTTTTCGAGTTTCGCCCACTTTTCCTTTTTTTCTTTTCCTTTTTCCTCCAGCCCATTTCAGGGGTATAAAATAGTCAAACTACCTCAATTATTTGTGTCACAAAAACTCTTAGCATTCCAAATTTCAGAATTGCGAAGTCACTAAAAGTGCCCTAGAGGTTTTTCATTTATACTATTTCCATACAAAAAATTTACATTAATTGCCATATCTTTTTAATGCATTGTTGTTAGAGGCTTGATTTGTTTTTCGGTACCACAGATTTTAAAAGTATCAATTTCAAGTTGAAAACTTTTAACTGGTCCAGACAGACAACAAAATGATCCTATAAGGGTCCCGTTTTTCCTGTTATAGTACGGAACCCTACCAAATATGTTATTCAAGATAAAATAATGAATCACGGCTACTCACTGTTCCGTTATGAATGTTAGCCCATTGTTGGGCGTCCGGTCAATGGCACACTGTCTGCCGATTACCGATGCTTAGGTAGGTTGGTAAACCTAACTGCATCGCACGAGATATAGGTGTTAGATGTGTGCGAGTCTACCTGGCACGGGTAGGTACACAGTTTCATTAAGATAAGATAAGATAAGTTTATTTCATTCAGCTTAGATACAATACTAGTTGCGCCCCGCGGTTTCACCCGCGTGAATAATGGTGAAAATTGATGATGATGATGATGATGAAAATTGATGATGATGATGATGATGAAAAGTAGCCTATGTGTTAATTCAGGGCGTAAAGTATCTCTATTCCAAATTTACTCAAATCCATTCAGTAGTTTTTACGTGAAAGAGTAACAAACATCCATCCATACTCACAAACTTTCGCGTTTATAATACACTCGAGAGCAATGAATCCGGGTCACTTAAAGAATGTTAAAATCTCGGAAACTAAAAATGATAGATTAATGCAATAAATTGTATTTAATAGACAATGTAATACTCCTTAAATGAAGGTAAAAAAAAGTATGAGTCACCATACATTTTATTAACACAAAATTACATAAAGAAAAAAACTGCTGATCTCTCCTTAAAACAAAAATAGGAAACATGAAATTTTTGAACTTTATTACGATTTTCTTGAATTTTAATACTTCGTATTGCCTCCTCGTGCTTTTTTAATTTAATTTTAATTTTTTTTTTTATTATTAAATTTTAATTTTAAATTTTAAATTTTAATTTTATTCTTTTTTTAACTTAATTTCGTAGTTCCATCTTCGAAAGTGGCCCTTTTTCAAATTTGATTTTTTTATGATATAACTTTACAATAACTAAGAAGTTTTAATACCTTCATTTAAGGAGTATTACATTGTCTATTAAATACAATTTATTGCATTAACCTAGCATTTTTAGTTTCCGAGATTTTTAGGATTCTTTAAGTGACCCGGATTCATTGCTCTCGAGTGTATTAGTAGGATGTAAAAGGAATATTTGCATCCATAATTTATAAAAATGATGAAATGTATATATATATATATATATGTAGTTCAAGAACTTTACCTTCCGTGCTTGTTTAAAAACGGGGTTACGGCAACTTGAACATAACACTAGTTCAAACTAACATAAGTAAATAAAAAAAAAATAAAAAAAAAAACTGCTTTCTCCTTTTGATCTCTTTTTCTCTTTTGCCTCTGAGGAAAGTCTCCTAAATTTTGTCAGTGTCAAGTACATAACACAACACCTAAAAGTTAACAAACGAAGTCATCATTACTACACCCATCCACATCCTGGGCAACATAGGCTGTTGCCCATCTCCTGGTGTAATCCCTTAGGCTATTATATAAATTAAATGAATTAAATATTATCAAAGTCAAAGTCAAAGTCAAAAAGAACTTTATTCATTGAAATCACAAGGATCATTTTGAATCGTCTTATATAAAATTAAATTACTCCTGTTCCAACGCGACCAAGCCTAGAAGAATCAGGCAACAAACTCGGCTTGGCTTACATAAATGGTCCGTCTTACCACTAGGTGAGAAGCGCCTGTGTGGTGCCTCGGAGCAAGGAGTTGCTGATACATAGTAAATGAGAACTTAAAAACCTTAAGAAGGTAGTCAAAAGTAAATAAACATCATTTATTCATCATTTCATCATATATTAATTAAATCCATGAAAAAAGACGAGGGGTCTATTCTTAGGCTGGACACGCCACGGCATCAATTACGCGAACATTAATAATAATAATATAATAATGTTTATTTTCTTTAACTTAATATTAACATAGTAATAGCCGTAACTGAGACCACCTTTTAAGTATAAAATACCTGTGTTAGGCGGCCTCGCTCTTCCTTACCATAGTTTTAGTTTCAACAAGGGCGTTACAAATAAAACATTTTATAAACTTAATATGAATAAGTTTGGTATGTGTGTATGTGTACTTCTACGTTTAGGTATGAGTGTAGTTTTTATTTTAGAGGGGTAAACACAGGTTGCGTTGGTGTGTATGTGTATATTATTATGTGTGTTAGGGTGAGTAGGCGTATGTGTTGTGTATGGTTTTAGTGTGTGATTGTGTGTGGATTTATTTTGCAAAAACCTCAGTCTGAGTCTCGGTATTGCAGGATAAACACCAAGTGTATGGATGTAAGAGTGTGTGAGTATGTACAATGGAAGGAGGTTGAAAGGTTTTGCCTATTTAATTTTTTCCAAAAGTGTTTCAATCTCATCGTAACTTAATTGCAGTAACCATCTACATAGGGTTTCTTTGCAATTATGTTTATTCAATGTGTAAATGTTAATTGTCTTATTTATTTTGTTATAAAGGTGAGTAGATTGCACATTGCATTCGAGTCGGAAAAATCAATTCCATATATTCAGCTGTCTTACATAATTAACTTATTTTTATCTTCCAGGTATAATTAGCACATCGTTTCTATGGGGCTACCTTGGAGACAGACAGGGCCGACGAGCTGTTATGTTACCAGCATTGGTAGCGTCAGCAGTTTTCTCAGTGGCTTCTTCTTTCTCCACCAGCGTTTGGACGCTGCTGGTGTTGCGGTTCCTGACTGGATGTTTGTGAGTTATCCTTTCATTAGCAAGTTTGATGGGAGAATAAGTGGGTGAGCATTGGCCAGTGGAGTTAAAAAAAATATCATAAAAAATAATTATCATCAACTTAGTCAACGAAACCGTGTGACCGTGGTGTGCCCGGCCTAAGAATAGAACCCTCCATCTCCTCCCGTGGATGTCGTATATACAAGCTGGGATTACACAAGGGGATGGGCAGCAGCATCCACCTGAGTACTCAACACCAATCTGCAATCACCAATCCGCCTGCCAAGTGTGGTGATTATGTGCACCCCAATATAATGGTGTTCGTGGCATTCTAGGGGGGAAGCCTATGTTCAGCAGTGGACTTCTACAGCCTGATGATGATGATAATCCGACAAAATATTTAAAAAAAATCCGTCACATTTTAACGGGTTTCCGATTACCTGTTTGTGGCATTATGAACTTTTTTCTGTAGTATTAAGCAGTCTAGACCGATAGGTCACAATATGTAGATTTGTATTAAATCAATAATGCGTAATTAGATTTTTATTTATGACGAATATTCCTTGCCTTCAATCTAAATAATATCAAGCAATTGCTATATAACTTTTCATTTAAAAAACCGACTTCCGCAATTGTTATACGACTAAAAAATTTTGGATGATTTTTTTTTTATGAAAGAACCATAGTGGTGAAACGATTATGATACTTTCGGAATGCAAATGCTTGGTGTCTTGCTGAAAATATCAAAATCGTATATAAATATCATATGTATGGCTACAATATTTGAGGAGTTCCCTCAATTCCTCATGGATCCCATCATCAGAACTGGATTCTGAAAAAAATGGGACCAATCTGGAAGTATATCTAATCAAATAAAAAAAGAATTTTCCAAATCGGTTCATAAATGCCGGAGATATGCGGTAACAAACATTAAAAAAAAAAAAAAAAAAAAAAAATACAACCGAATTGAGAACCTCCTCCTTTTTGGGAAGTCGGTTAAAAACTGTGGTTAACCGGATATGCTTAACTGGTTCAATAAAATATGTATCAATATTTAGTTTTATTGTTACTAAGTATCACCTGAATGGGTGATCATTTTGTCATAATATAGCCACTTACGTTATATACATACAGCTATGTTTGGGTTGCTGGTGGCTGATAAGAGCCTGGTGCAATAGCTTTCACTTTCCAATAGAAGCTTATGATTTATGAAGTACCTACATTTTACGCTAATGGGGCTTGTACACGCTGGCCCAATCTAGCTGGCCCAACGTTTTGGCGTTGGCGGCCAACGTTCTTTATTCAAAGTGTGTGAGATAAGATTTGCACTGACACACGTCCCACATTGGGGTATGTTGTGCATTGTCCCCCTGCGAACCTGACTTCAGCCATACTCCTTAAAATAACGGAAAAGGACTTTGGGTTATTGGCAGCACAGTTCTAGTTTCCTCGAGAGTGTTGTAGATGAAGTGGAACAGGACTTGATAAGCTACTGGAGTGTCGTTTTCTCTCTGGCTTCATTTGTGGCTGTGCAGTGTAATATCACATGCTCCACCGTCTCTTTGTCCTGAATACAGCCGCGACATAGTCCACTCTCTGTGGCCCCTGTTCAGTTAAGATGTCCCGTGATAATGCCCACCAACATCAGTATGTTTTCGCGGTGGCAAACGTTGGTGCAGTGTTGGTTTATCGCCCACACATCAAAGGACTTTGGCGCCAACACGTCACGTGCGTTCACACGCTAGTCAAGCATTCGGATTACGGGTGTGTGTAGACGGTGCAGAGACCGTATTCCATGTATTCTTATGGTGTAGGTAGTGTAACGTCACAAAGTGTACACGCTAGGACTACTCATCGGTGTCTCCATTCAAAATTCGTGTTATACTACACCATACGTCTGTGTCAATTGATTGCTAAGCACTTATAGACTATAGCCTCAGGTGTGTTTACGTTTGTAAAAGCTTAGCCAACGTTTAATCTGGCTAATTGCCCTATTGGGCCAACGTTTACACGGTATCACCAATGCTGACCCAAATATTGGCTTAGCTAGTTGCACCAGTATGTGCAAGGCCTTTTACTTTACTGGAAGTAATGTATGACAGGTACTACTTATTTGCTAAACAGGTTTGCTACATGGCCCTAACATAAGGTTATCCATGGCATAAAGAGTACACAACTCGCGCCTATGATTCTTGTTTCTATAAATTTCACGCCTTGCTAGTAAGAGGAACCTATAGGCATCGCACATTCATTATCATCATCATCACCAGCCGTTATACTTCCACTGTTAGGAGAGATTTAGAATACAATAGGGGGATTTGCCATATATCACCACCACTCTTGGCAGGTGGATTGTAGATCGCATTGATTTCACAGGCAGATGCTGCTGTCTATCCCCTTAGCTACTTTTAAGACATCCACGGGAGTAGTTGGAGTAGTCCTATAATTTCAGGCCAAGACAACAACAGCCACCACTTCATAATTCATTTAATTTCAGGATATCAGCGTCCAGTGCGACCGTCTACGCGTATCTAGGCGAAGTTCACACGAGCTCCCGCCGAGCCGCGGCCATCGCGTGGGGCTCTGCCTTTATTTCTTTCTCCTTTATTATTCTGCCAGGTCAGTAGTTTTCACCATCACCTGCATAAACACGCCTTAATTTATCAAAAAACCTTCCTGACCCAATGTAGGTTGATTGTGGCAAATGCCTTTGAATGGTTCTACGACATATCGGTTTCCTTACGATGTTTATCTTCACTATTTTGGGAAGTACTAACTAATCAAATCTTCGAATTTTCACCGACTTCCCTTTAACCTATTGAGTTGACATTTAGACACTATGTAGTTCAGGGGGCCCCATACAATACTATGGTGACAGTGCGAGCTGATCTGATGATGGAAACGAAATATGGTAAAAGTCCGCCAATTTATTTACAGGACAATGTGTATATACCTACCTGAAGCGATCTGAGATGATTTTTATAGAGGATTTATGCATTTAAAAGTTATCATCATCATCATCATTTCAGCCCGTCTGCACCCACTGTGGGGTATAGGCCTCCTCTTTAAAACGCCATTCTTTTCGGTCCATCGCGAGTCTCGTCCATTGGTTGCCGGCTACTTCAACGATGTCATTCGACCATCGGGCGGGTGGTCTGCCTCTTGGCCGTCGTGCATCTCTTGGCCACCATTCTGTGATCGCCTTCGTCCATCTCCCATCAAAAGTTATATGAAATAAAAATTGTATTTCTCCTAACGAGCCCTTTCATATAAAAAATAAGTTTGAAACCAAAAAAGTTGAAATTTGGTTAATCACGGACGTATGGCGTTTATATGAATAAATAAATACAAGATGAGCAATAAATAAATACAAATACAAATATTCTGATTTCGCGAATTATTTTTGGGGGGCAAACTAGAAAATTAAAAGTAAAACTGTTATCAAATGAAATAAGTGACATAACAAATATTTAAATGTATTCTTTTACAACTTTAAAATGCTTTCTTTAAAAGATATTAAAGAAAATATGTGAAAATTTACCATCCCCCCCCCATTGGGGCCTCACTCGTACTTAAATGAAAAACCTAAATCTTCAAATTCCTACGGGAAACGGAAAATACTGGTAATGAGAAAATGCGTATAGAATTAAAATTGTGCTGATTGACTAATAAGTTAATAACTAATTGACTATGGTAACATACTTGTATGTAACCCTTTCCACTCGAGTCCGACTCGCACTTGACAGCCCCTACGCGACACTGCATTCATCACTTCGCCTCGTAATACTCGAATTCAGATACAGTAAGCATCTACTGGTGAAATTCAGATAACAACACAGGGGGGTGATTCTTGGTTACGTCATGACGTCAAATCTCGATTGATAACCAAAGTTTAGTATGGGAGTCATACGAGATGTGACGTCATCTCGTGAACGTGATTTATTCAAGAATAATCAAATCAAATCAAAAAAATGATTTTCATTGAAATCATAAGAATCATTTTGAATCGTCTTTTAAACTATAATTACTCCTTTATTAATACGGGTACAGGGTCCAACATCTTTTATTGTAGGCTTGATCTTGGAAAAACTGGAAAATTAATTTGGTTTACTACTGAAAAAATTAGGTAAGGATTAGATGGAGTAAATGCGAAGGACAAAATTATAGAATGACATAATCAACCATACACAACATTTTAGTTTTCAACATTATCAAATATATAATTATCTAAGCGTATAATAAGCTAATGTTAAAAATAAATTTGTTAAATTAATATCAGTCCGATAACTAATGGTACACTCACTTATTGCATTTACCCAGTGGACAGGGGCAATTGTAATATTGTTGGGAAATTTTTAAGGACTGTTAGATAATTTGAAATCAGGGGTTGTAGCAATAAAATGCAAAAATCTCATCATCACAAGGTTTATCTGAGGAAATAAGCCATCAGCACACCCTATTACCCCGCTATTGCAATTACCCCACCCAACTTTGCATGTCATAGAGAGTAGGGATTGAAGTTGGATATATTGTGTTAACAAAACAAATTATTAATTTTATTATCTCTTTATCAGTCAATGACCTAATTTCAGCCATGATTACATAGTATAGACATGTTTATTGACCTTCATTATGCCCTACTAAACAAATATGACTGAATCAATTATTAAAACTTAAATATCGCAATACAATTACGCATTTGCCGGCCCTGATTGTGATTTGTAGACAATCCTACTATATTATATACCTACTATGGGCTTTATTCATAATATTTTTTTAAACCTATTTTAGTTAAAATATGTTTTGTCTTGTTCTCTCTGATACAAAATGTCATACGTCAATACAAGACAAAACATATTTTAACTAAAATATATCTAAAAAATTATTATGAGTAAACCTCTTATTCATAATATATATTATAAAATTTGTAAAAGTTTGTGAGGATGGATGGACGGATATTTGTTACTCTTTCACGCAAAAACTACTCAACGGATTTTGATAATTATTTTCTGTATTATAGCTCTGCTTATACATCAGAATAACATAATAGGCTATAATTTATAATAAATTATAACAGTGGTAAACACACGGTTCCACACGGGCGGAGCCAATTATGGTACCATCGTACTTAGGTATAGTTCCTGATACCTACGACACAGGGAATCCAAGTGTGGGATCAGGATCTAGGTATGTATATGTGACTGTGGGTATTTTGTTATATTGGATGGTTTTTATAGAGAACACATCTGCTTACAAGATTGTACAGACCAAGATCTAATCAAACAATCCAGTTGGAACTAATTACTGATACAAAAAACTCTTCTAAAGAAATGTGGTCACGTAGACACACGCTGGCTGATTGAATGTATAGCGAAGTCATTTTATAGAGCCCTGCCCTCTATGAGCCTCAAGGTCTGAGTCAATATAATATCAAATAGGTATGTTATTCGCGATTCATTTATTCATAATCTACAGAGTATGCAATCTCGCAATTAAAATTCAATCCCGGTATTTGTGGAGTTGAGTGCGCCGCGGGATCCCGGTATTTACGGGCTTCCGCGGGATAGGGTTTTAAAGTGTATGAGGAGAAAGTATCAAGGCGGTGATAGATGTCAAATTTTGCCACTGTCTAACTTAGGTTAGTTAGAAGGTGACAGAATAGCGCTCGCGAAGCAAAAGTAAGCGAAAATCACGAAAAAAAATATTTGCAGCCTAATAAATCATTGATTTGACTATCCAATTGTACACTTTGTGAAAAAAACCTTGACACATATTTGTGTGAAAGAAAAATACTAAAACTCAATGCCGTTTAGGACTTAGTTACAAATTTTCAAACAAAAATGCTTCACTTTGGATATTTTTTTAGTATTGTATAATAATATTTAGAATTATTATTATTATTATTATAATTTAACGTCTAATATGCAACATATTTTTTTGTACGTTTATATTCACTCATCAAAGAAGAGTTACACGAAGAAAACCTCTAGTTGGCATCTATCTATACGCCTTACATTATCATCAACATCAGCAGCCTTTAGACGCCCACTGCTGGACGAGGCCTCGCCAGTAAAATACAATGGAGGAATTGGCATAATCACCACGCTTAGCAGGCGGATTGGTGATCGCAGCATTGGTGTTGAGTACTCAGGTTGATACTGCTGCCAATCTTCTGATGTAATGCCATAGTTGGATTTTACGACCTCCACGGCAAGAGAGGGAGGGGTCTTATCGCTAATAATAAGTAATAATAGATATGCAACAATATATACAAATTCTTAAGATATTGACACTTCATTCCATCCATCCATCTTCAAGCGCGTTCTTTTTACCATTGGTTTGAGTTGGTTCAATAACTTTTCTGCTAACTTAGTTCTAACGTTACATTGTTACTTTTCTTTCTTTTTTACCGTTTGAATTATTTATGTGAGTATTTAAGGCAAAACAAGTTTTTTTTAACTCTTATATGCTAAAAACATGTTAATGGTAATTAGTTTTTTAATCTGTGGTTTACTAGTTATACATACTGTTTGTTTTCCGAATAAAATAAAATAAAATAAATAAATTCTTGTGCCCAAGCTTAGATGCATCATTGATAGTATTAATTGAAAGTGGGTTTTTTTTAATGTTTTGGCTCGACAAACTGGCATTCGATACGGCCCACCTGATGGTAAGTGGTTACCGTCGCCTATTGACATCTGCAACACCCGAGGCATTGCCAATGCGTTGCCTGCCTTGGCAACTTGGAGGACCCTTTTCACATTTTTTTTGAAGCTGTGCATGTTGTAGTTTAGCGAAAAAACTACACACATACATGTATGCGGGGTACATTGCTATTGACTTAAAATTGTACAGTTGTAGAACTTGCTTGCATAGATCTATTCCAGGTTAAAACAATTTGAAAAATCTGATATTGGCTTCAAATAATTTCACCTGAAGCAACGGTATAGGGAAAGATTAAATAAACTATTAATATGGTAAGCAAAAATAAAAAAAAGTTAAAGCAAGTTTAATGTTTCTTCCAGCAAACCTTTGAAGCTAGAGAAAGGCTGTTACAGAAGTATAGGTTGGTGCATATATTGAACACAATGAAATAGATTTAGAAAATTAATCTGTTTCCAATTAATGTCCATGTTGATAGTTTAATAGTTTTTTCCTTAAGATTTGAACAACAATTCTGTTTAGAAAACTGTTCATTTTGTTTTTCTTACTCTCAAGCGCCTTGTGACGTGGACATAGAATTACATGGATTTGTTGTTGTAAATTCCTGCTAAACCCGTAACCCTGACTTACTTCGTAAAAATCATGCGGGATTCCGTTATTTTGGGATTTGGGAATCCCGGTATTGCAATCTCTATTCGTCTCTCTTGTAAGGTTATCGATCAAGTACCTAGAACTGTATAGCGTCATTCATTTCTAGCCGACGACCTAATAATAATAAGTAAACATAACGTTATCAGCTAGGTACATAATATGGTACATTTAAACCAATTTCCTGTCCATGCTGTGACGTAACAAGAGATGTGGTTTTTTGTAAGTATTTCGTAATGGTTAAGGTCAAAAATTAGCTGATGGGATGTCGAGTCTATGAACAGACCCCTCCATCTCCTCCCGTGGATTTAGTAAAACCGACTTAGTTATTGCACCAGAGGCCTAAACATGAGCTCTTATAGCGATTCAGTTCAAAAACTATTCAGTACAAAATATCGGTTCGGCGTTGACGTCCTTCATTATTTATTCTATATACCTTCTATATGCTACTGTGCCTTTTGTTTGCTTTTGTTTGACCACCAAAAGGATCAGGAAAGTCTAAGATGTGACACAAGTGTTCTGTGAGGGTTAATTTATAATAATGGTGAGTTACAGGGCTTGGTTTGAATTGTGTCAAAAGTGTGGATATCTATTTTATCTTAAGCATAACTTTCTTCTTTTATTATTAGTTAGTCTTATAAATAGTTTTCTTTGTTAGTGTATTTTTTTTTGTATGTTTACCTACTTTTTGTGAGTAGTTGGTCCGTAGCGCCAACAAGTGGCTCTGACGGAAGACCAGCGTTGGTTGCTAGCTCGCTAGTCAACCAACTCATGCTGAGGCAGAGCCATTTTGTTACTGGAGTTACACTTCGTACCTTCGGGTCTGTTTCCTCTTAGTCGTAAGTTTTTTATGTGTCTCTGTGTAACTCTTTTATACAAATAAATTATATTCTATTCTATATGTATTCTATTCCTTTAAATATAGCTGCGGACATCACGGAAACGATAATTTGTACTGAATAGTTTTTGAACTTAATCGCTATAAGATCTCATTGGTAAGGCCTCTGGGGATCAGCATCTACCTGAGTACTCAACACCAATACTGCGATCACCAATCCGCCTTCTAAGCGTGGTGATTATGGCAAATCCACCCCATGCAATCTATGAGGGAGGCCTTGTAAGGTGGACGTCTGAAGGCTGCTGATGGGATACAGAATGATTCAGCGAAAATGGATCAACTTATACAGAAAGTAGAAAGCCCATCGTAGCACGAATAGTGGGAACTGTAGGGGAATTTTGAACTCCATATAACTGCTAGTAGGCATGTTTGGTGGCAACAACAGACCGGCCGTTTTTCAAATAAAATGAGACCATTTTAATTCGCTCTGCAATGATGTACCGTTGTATATGAACCTCGATGGCCTTATTGCAAAACATGGTCTAAATCTGAGTTTCGACCAGCGTGGCTAGGCTACTCTTGACGCGCTATTCCAATCCTAATTCAGGATTTAGTGTCGTTTCGTACTCTTGAATTCAATACTAGCGCACAATTAATGGAGATAGGTGGAATTTTATGGAACTAAGTGAAATCGACTATCCCCGATTTTTTGGTACCTACTCTTGATGAGATTTTGAAGTTTTTCTCTCCACGCGATTGACGCAAAGTCGACGCGCTCGATCTCAATTTCAAACTCGATTTAGTTCAAGAGTGCCAAACAAAACGTTATTAGGATTGAAACTGGATTGCGATTAGAACTTGATGGGGATTTTAACTGTTTTCAAGAGTAGCCCTGCAGGTGTACTAGTCTAAGCTTATATGAGTTTAACATCTCAAACAAAAAAATATCCATAAATAAAAAAGTTACTTAGTCATTTTTTTAGATCAGAATTTACATTTTGTTCACCCTGTACCTACCGATTACTCCGTAATGGGTCTAGATAGATAATAGTTAGGAATGTTGTAGTCATGTTATCTTCCCTATGAGCATAGATTAATCGTTCCAAAAGGTCTTATCTCAGAATGTTGTTTTTTTTCTAGCCAGTTCACTTATCGCCTTTTTCACAACGCCCTATTTTTAACCTTAAAACTTTTTATTCCAGGTCTAGCCTGGCTAATAATCCCGGGAAAATGGTCATTCAGCATAGGCTCCATGGATATAGTACCCTGGCGTGCCTTCATGTGGGTGTGGTGTGCCCCCGGTTTAGCGGCAGCTGCGATCCTCCTATTCCTGCCTGAGAGTCCTCGGTACTTGCTCGCAGCGAAAGGTCCTAAGGTGGCTCTGCCTGTGCTTGCCAAGATGTACGCGTGGAACCATGGCTGCTCTGCTGAGGAGTTCCCAGTAAGTATAGATTTAGGGAAAACTTTAAGAATGAAAAAAGAAAAAGCATCGAGTCTTCCTTCACTTACCAGTAGAGGTCTACCGAACTGATAATCGAACTGAACTGAACTGAAAAAGGATAATAATAATAATATACCGCAGGGCACGCTTGTGGCAAGCGTTCGGTGAGTGGCGACACCGCGGAGCCCCATTACTATCTGGGGTCAACAGAGACCCCTGACGCTCGGCTTGCCTTAGCCGGCTGGCCGAGGTGGAGGCGCAAGAGCGAAACCTATGCTCCAAGGGTGGAAGTGTTAAAGGCATAAAGCCGGGAGTAGCGCTTAGTGAAACTGCAGCACACCTCTCAATACCCTTTAGCCGTCCAGGCCAACATTGCCCCTTACACTACCTTTAAGGGGCCCGTTTAGTACAAGTCACCACCTGCCGTCGTTCGGAAAATCGTTTTCAATAATTTAGAATTGGCAAGTGCCGTTTCTCATATTATAATAGCCCAATAAACATTCAATTAGCATGTTCTCCTTACAATAGCACCAACTTTCATCAATTTCCACAATAGTTTAATCATCTGTCTTCCATCCACCATAACAATAATGTTTTTTGACGTGTTAACGTCTTATAAATCGATGGAGCCGGCTGCACGCTCGAAAAAACATGACTAATGCGTCGTTACCTCGTCATGCGTCACCTCGCCAAACGCATGCGCTATATATGCTATATATATATATATATATGCGCATGCGCATGCGCATAGCGCATGCGATATATATATATATATGCGCATGCGCTAACGCCACATGCGCGAAGCCGCATGCGCATGCGATATATATATATATATATATATATCGCAATATATATATATATATTCGGCGGGCGAAGGTCCGCCTGCGACGCAGGAGGTAGCGGGTTCGATTCCCGCCTCGGAACAAATATTTGTACGATCTGCAAATATTTGTTCAGGGCGTTCTGGGTATTTTTCTATGTATAATAAAAAATATCTATCTATGTAATGTATAGTATTAAGTATATTATTATCAGTTATCTAGTACCCATAACACAAGCTCTGCTTAGCTTGGGGCTAGATAATGTTGTGTGGAATATGTCCAGCATTTATTTATTTATTTATATGCGCATGCACTAACGCCGCATGCGCGTGAGCGCGGAACGAGCGACAAAGAAGCACAATAACGACGTTGACACGTTGAACTATCGTCAGTAACCCGACTTTACAGACAACCGTTTTTTTATCCTGATTGTAAAAGGGCCTCTTACTGTTGGCTAATACGGCCCCGGTAATGCCTCATAAAGGTACAGGTTAAGCCTGTGTTTGAAAATAAATGACGTGAAATAATAATTATAAGTTTATTGAAAAAAAAAATACAATTAAGGTTGCGGTGATGGCCGCACGCTAAATCAACTCGAGAATAGCGCAAAAGTCGGCCTGCATATTGCTGTCCCTGTTTGGCTAACGCAGGCGCGCGCGGGGCACAGCCGAACACTTATTTCTATTCAGTGGCCGTTACCATTCATAATTCGAAGCTGGTATTTATTTTTTATGCAAACTAGCATTTGACAAAAATATTTTTTTGGCATATTTGGCATTTGTCACAAACTTTTTACATTTATATATCTAGCAATAAAAACTCCTTGGTACCTAGTTCTGCGAACAGTTAGAACTAGCGAGCACAAACTTTTTTCCAATAATTGTGATCAGGGTGGTTATTCGCTATGACCTATGAGATTTCTTTTCAATAACGTGTGACGTCACCCATACGATTCAGCGATGATTCCACGCAGATATCGTAACGAGCCCGCGTTATGTTACGTTTGGTCAGAGCGAATAAGGGGGCAAGTTGGTGCTTTGATGATCGTTGAGTTTGGCTCAACTTTCCAATAGCGACTGTGAGCTAGGAGGTTCATATTTTTATCACATGTAGACACAAGCCTAAATATGAAATGGCGTACTGCGGAAACCAATAGTTTTAGCATTGTGAGCTATGACAAAAAAATCAAAGAAAAATATTTCAAAGTAAACGCTCAACTTTCCTTTAGCTACTGCTAGCTAGGAAGTTCACATTTTTATCACATGTAGGTTCACATAGCACAAGCCTAAATATGAAATGGCGTACTGCGGAAACCAATAGTTTTGGAGCTATTCATTTTTAAAATTTGCTAATAACCGCTTTCCGAACGCCATGTTTTGGTGATATTTTACTTTTTATCAGTGTTCCCATACGATTTTCGGCTTTTGACAATGACAGTGACAGACCAAATGGTATATTTTGCTAAAAATTGGTGGTTTCTCAATTTTCAACTAGTCGTGTTTTTTGCTCTTACGGTCCAGTCGGTTACGTATTCCTTGAACATCAATGAACTCTGTCATCGTTTGTGTTCTCAGAGTTGAGATTGTTTACGTGCTTACTCCTGTTTGAGAATTCATCGAAGGACTTTCCTTTAGCGACTATAAGTATAAGGCTTGAGGGGGGAGGGGAGGGGTGGGTTGTCAATGTCAAAAGCCGAAAATCGTAGCCAAACACTGACAAATAGTAAAATATCACCAAAATATGGAGATCGGAAACCAGTTTTTAGCAAATTTCAACAATGAATAGCTCCAAAACTATTTTTTTCCGCAGTACGCCATTTCATATTCAGGCTTGTGCTATGTGAACCTACATGTGATAAAAATATGAACCTCGTAGATCACAGTCGCTAAAGTAAAGTTGAGCATTTACTTTGAAATATTTTTCTTTGATTTTTTGTCATAGCTCACAATGCTAAAACTATTGGTTTCCGCAGTACGCCATTTCATATTCAGGCTTGTGCTATGTGAACCTACATGTGATAAAAATATGAACCTCGTAGGTCACAGTCGCTAAAGGAAAGTTGAGCATTTACTTTGAAATATTTTTCTTTGATTTTTTGTCATAGCTCACAATGCTAAAACTATTGGTTTCCGCAGTACACCATTTCATATTCAGGCTTGTGCTATGTGAACCTACATGTGATAAAAATATGAACCTCGTAGATCACAGTCGCTAAAGTAAAGTTGAGCATTTACTTTGAAATATTTTTCTTTGATTTTTTGTCATAGCTCACAATGCTAAAACTATTAGTTTCTGCAGTACGCCATTTCATATTCAGGCTTGTGCTATGTGAACCTACATGTGATAAAAATATGAACCTCGTAGGTCACAGTCGCTAAAGGAAAGTTGAGCCGCTACTATTTCTCGCAAAAACTAGGTACTGAATGGTAAACAAAGCACAAGTCGTAGGTATGTTAGTTACCTAGGTTACTTCATTCCAAATCACAAGGCAAATCTAAATAAAATTACAAAAATATTGCAATGTCATATATAACAAACAAATAGGTGAACAAACACAAGAGCAAGCGAAGCGCGGGGTTACACAGTGTACTAGTGTGAGTGCCTGTCGAGTTGTCAAACATCACACAACCGTAGTTCCCCGACCGGCCCTCGGTTCTGACGCGATAGCAATATGGGCGTTCAGAATTTTTTAGAAATTTGTTCAAGTTCCGTAATACCAAAAATTATGAATAAAAACTTGTTGTTTTTTTTATATCGTGTTGTTATTCTGTTACTTGACAATATAAGCTATGTTCCTACACATAAAATACGTAACATATCGTTGTTTTTCATACGAAACAAATAAGATGAAAACATGTCGTTTAGGTCGTAAAAATATACAAAAAGTAATTCGCTTACATTTCATTTTAGGTATATATTTTGATAAAAAAACTATCTGGGAACATAGATAAATACTATCCGAATCCGAATAATAGCATAATATGGTGGAAATATGCTCGAATTACAAATGACGTCGGTATTACGTTTGTATGGGCAGTCCATCCTTCGCTGGGTTCTTAAAACAGATTGTACATTATAAAAAACAGAATTGGGCTCCTTAACCCAGCTTGCGGCCTTTTTGATGAAATTATTCGTCGCTGACCGAACTAAGAGAAGCATTACTCATCGCTCACCGAATTGCCAAATCACAGAAAATATCATCATCATCATCACCAGCCCTTAGACGTCCACTGCTGGACGAGGCATCCCCCATAAATACAATGGGGGGAATTGCTATAATCACCACGCTTGGCAGCCGTTTTGGTGATCGCAGTAGTTGTGTTAAGTACTGCTTCCCATCCCCAGGTGTAATACCTTAAGGCGGGTCCAGACATGATCATTTGACCGATCCTATCACCGTATCCGATCACCGTATCCGTATCTGCGTATTGTATCAAGCCCCGTATCAAGTTGTGGACGCCTCCGATTTGCTCCGTATCCGTATCTGACTGACCCACGTCCGTATCTGTATCACCTTTGATGATCGGACAAAAACCGACACGACATGGGACGGGCCGTATCATAACGGCGTATTGAGATCCCGTATCATGATACGTATATCATTACCCGTCCACATATGCGATCATGATACGCGTCGACGATACGGATACGGTGATCGGATCGGGCAAATGATACATGTCTGGACCCGCCTTTAGACGACTTTTACAACAACCACGTGAGGAGATTGAGGGGTCTATTCTTAGGCTGGACACACAATTGCACAAAATATACTAGCTGCTATTAAATTTAGAGATACCATGTACTTCTATAAATTTTTTTCAGCCCTACTCTTTGATTCTCCAGGTTATGAAGATAACTTCAGGCAGCATGGAAGGGGCTCCAAGTGGAGGCTTTGCTGGCGCCATTAAAAACTTCACTTTGCTGTTCAAACCACCTCTACTGCGATGTGTGATCATCTCGCACGTCTCCATGTTCGCTGTGTTTATGGTGTAAGTCAACATCATCTTCCACACCATAATTATCTATCCTTTCGTGTACCAGTTAAAGTGGCTCAAAATTCGCTACCGTCGGGATACTCACGTTCTCTGTCTTCTTTATAACATTCTACATAGTCCGCTTTCTCCCAACTACTTAAAAGAACGTTTCTTTCCCCGTTTTCCTCCTGACCGTCTCTCTCGTTCCTCGCAACATCTTCAACTAATGATCCCTGTCCATAAGACCTCGTTTTTCACGGACTCTTTTACGGTCACTGCGATCCGCTTATGGAACTCTCTTCCAGTTGAAATTCGGAAGGCTGCGTCCATAGGAATTTTCAAGTCCAAACTGTACCACTACTTTTTCTCCTTGCAAAATGTTGAACAAAATTGAGCGCTTATGTTATTTTCTTATTTGTTTTCTTTATAAGTTTGTTTATGGTAGGTTATAATAATTATATATATTTATATATATATTTTTTAATATGTATCTAGTTATTTTAAGTAGGTAAGTAATTAATTATGTTATCTTTATAATCTCGTTCTGTATTATTTCCCTATAGCACTACCACCCACTCTATATTACACAAAGGTTATCTGGAAGAAAATGCTAATTAGCATTAAGTTCGCCTATGTACTTGTTTTTTTTGTCTTGTGCAATAAAGTATTTTCTATCTATCTATCTATGTACAGGCTGTGCGATAAAGGAACGTTTTTATCACTTTCCAGAAAAAACTCTTAGGTCCAGATAAATAGAACGTACTTCACGGTGACAAGTCTAAGTCTTACTTTGAAATCGTCCCTGTCTCTCTCTAATACGCGTGTTTTAACATTTGTGTGACAGTGACAGGGACAGGTCTAAAGCCGAGTACACATTAGGCGCTCGGCGTTGCGTTAGGCGCGCGTTGGTAGCGTACATACAGCGCGCTTAGCACGGCGTTTTACGAGCGTTAGTAGGGCGTCCATACTAGCAATATTTTAATAATAGTAATAATTTGATAATATTATATGTATATAATATTATCAAATTATTATATATTAAATTATTATTATCAAATTATTATTATTATATATTGATAATATATAATATTTTAATAATATTAATAATATTTTGTTTTTATAATCAGGACTTACCATGTCCCATATAGCTGGACGCTTTTGGATTTCGTCGATAAATAAGTCTGTATCGAAGTGCTCGGTCTCCATTTTGGTGAATTGCGTCCACTCTACTCGAAAGCGCGCGTTCAAATGTACAACAAATGGCGGCTCATGTATGTCGAAGCGCGCGGCTGACGCCCTCCCAACGCGCGTTTGAACGAAAATCTCAAAGCGCGCGTTCGACGCGCGCTTGATCAGAAACGCGCGCTTGCGTGTGTACACCTAGATAAGAACTACTGGTTCTCAAAACGCGCGTTACCAAAGCGCGCGCTTCAAAACGCCTAATGTGTACTCGCTCTGAATCGTATGGGTGACGTCACACGTTAATGCGAAAGGTTGCGGGTTAGATTCCCGCTGCGGAACAAATGTTTGTATGTTCTGCAAATATTCCGTTTCTGGGTGTTATGGTACCACGGTACTCGTTCTGCTATTGTTGGGTAATATGTTATGTTACGTTTGGGGGAGGCCACGTCTAGCAGTGTACATCTTCCGGTTTCGTCGTTCCATCTAGCCCCCACAACCAATAAGTTTGCTTATACGCATTCTCAACTGTAGAGCTCGGATGATGTCCATCTTGAGGTATTCTACTAAAGGTTCTTGTGGCATGACTTGGTTCTAGGAGTAAACTCCATTAATTGGAAGCTGGATTTAATCTCAGTGCAATGTCCTATTAAGCTTTTTAGAGTCATGTTTCCGTTTGACACATTTGACACACATTCTGCTTAAAGGTTATGAACGAAGTTATTAACTTATTCAGATAAATAAGATACAAATGAAAACGGACAAGTGTAAGCGAGGCTCGCACCCTGAGGGTTCCATCCGTAAACTATTTTGAAATCTGTAGAGCCCTTTTTGAGTTTCGGCCACTTTTTCCAACAAAGTTCACCATACCCCACAAAAGGGGTAACTGCCAGTTCCCCTTAAAGTGTAAGCGAGGCTCGCACCCTGAGGGTTCCATCCGTAAACTATTTTGAAATCTGTAGAGCCCTTTTTGAGTTTCGGTCACTTTTTCCAACAAAGTTCACCATACCCCACAAAAGGGGTAACTGCCAGTTACCCCTTAAAGTGTAAGCGAGGCTCGCACCCTGAGGGTTCCATCCGTAATCTATTTTGAAATCTGTAGAGCCCTTTTTGAGTTTCGCCCACTTATTCCAACAAAGTTCACCATACCCCACAAAAGAGGTAACTTACCCCTATTGCTATTGCTGCGGCCTAACCATTTTATGCGATATTTTGTAAGACTTTCACAATAATGTATATGGTGCAAAATAAATGATTACTGATTACTGTTTACTATTTAAGAGGCAAAAAAGTAAAGATTTATTTTATTTGTAAAGCCTTTTAGTGTTTAAAAGAATTGTGATGATTTACTAGAAGTAACCTAAATATTTTTCAAAATCACGATTACCATACAAAATTCCACGGATACCGCAGAGCCTCAAGACGAAAGTCTTTAATCAGTGCTTGTTGCCAGTGATGTCTTACGGACGAGACGTGGTCGCTAACTATTGGTCGTATAGACAAGCTCAAAGTCGCACAGCGGGCTATGGAGAGAGCTATGCTAGGAGTTTCACTACGTGATAGAATCCGAAATGAGGAAATCCGTAGAAGAACCAAGGTCACCGACATAGCTCTCAGAATTAGCAAGTTGTTATGGTAATGGGCAGGTCATATAGCTCGAAGAACTGATAACTGTTGGGGAATAAACGTTCTCGAGTGGCGACCACAAACCGGACGACGCGGTAGAGGAAGGCCCTCCACTCGATGGACTAAAGACAGGGAGTCGGTGGATGGAGGTAGCTCAAGACCGTTCGTCGTGGCATTCTAAGGGGGAGGCCTATGTCTAGCAGTGCATGGACTTATGATGCTTACGGGCTGATGATGATAATGATACAAAATTCAGTCACTGCATTGAGTTAGAAGCTAGATTTTTCACGGCATTTTTATATTTGGTCTAAATTTCAAATTGATACCTTTAGTCTTTCCTGAGAAAACGGGTCTTGACGACAGACAAAGAGACAGACAAACGGACAACAATGTGATCTTAAACGGGTTCCGTTTTACCTGTTGAGGTACGAAACCCTAATAACTACAATACAATAACTAACAACAATAAAACCGTATCAGCAGACAGACTCCTATCTTATCTCGTCTTTATCAGCATGAATAAACACTTTCTCATGTTGAAACAACTCATACGTATCATTTTCAGGTCCAGCGGTCTATACGTATGGGTTCCTGATATCCTGAATAGTATCCTGAGGAACAGCAGTGAAAAGAGTATTAGCATCTGCGAAATTATATATGAGAAGGCAAAGAATGCTAGTGTAAGTAACGTTATTACTGTTGCGTCTACTCCTGACCGGTGAGAATAAGCTTAAATATCTGAGGCCCAATTCTCTAAATTATTTTAAAACTACACTGAAAGTTAACCGAATCGAGACTGAATTATGAATTGACAGAAAGTTGGTATTCTGCTATAAATAACAATTTGGTCTACTTTCAATTCACGGTGACTACCATTAGAGTAGGATAGTTATTTATATAATGGGGAGTTTTCTGACAGCTGAAAGAGAATAGTTCTAAATCCATGCATAGATGGCGCAGTCCAACTAAGGTTGTCTAAATTTGAAATTTTGTCTGTCAGCCACCATCTGTCAGTGTCACTGACTTCCAGGCTCATGCTGTTCGTTGGTGAAGTACCTACTAAAGCTTTGTGTTGTTTGTAGAACAAAAGCGTAAGAAATTGGACTTTTTGGACAAAGAGAATTTGTTGTGCTTTTGCAAAATCTTCAGAAGACAACCATGGTGAGTCACCGCCATCTATCGGAATTTTAAGAACTATTTTTTTTTTAATTGCCTCCCTGAAAACTTCCCATTGCAAAGGGTAAAGAGAGACTCCATCTACTTAAGCTAAAATTATCGAAAAAACTTTGAATCGTTCAAGTTTCGGTCACATTTCGATATAATCACATTACAGTGTTGTTTTTTATGTTTAGAGAATTACCATTTCTGACATTTAAGAAATCGACACAAGATCTAAACATGATCCGAACTCTATTTTAATTATTTTTAAGTTAAAGAATTGGGCCTCTGAAAACGAGTACCATGGAACCACATAAACACCGGGAACAAAATATTTGTAGAACATGCTGATGTTAGTGTGTAGCGAGAATCGAACCTGCACCTCTGGCATTTCAGCCGGCTACTCGGCCGCCATGCCACCAATGTCATCAGGGTCTTCTTCATCAGCCGGTAGACATCCACTGCTGGATGAGGCCTCACATGCATAGCGTGCAATGGAAGGATTTGCCATAATCACCACGCTTGGCAGGCGGATTGGTGACAGCAGTTTGATGTTAAGTACTCACGTGGATGCTGCTGCCCATCTCCTGGCGTAATCCCTTAGTCGCCTTCTATGACACCCACAGGAGGAATTGGAGCAGTCCTATTCATAGGCTGAGATTACCACGGTACCAGGGTCACAGAGGTTTAAATTGTGGCTGTTGGTATAGAGCACCAGTTGTGGTGGAAGGATAAGGGTGCAATTCATGGTGTAAATTTGTTTTTGTAATGACTGTCGGTTTTATTATTCTTGCAGCTGGCAACACCAGATGAAAAGTGCCATGCAGAAATATCAGTTGCTGTTTTCCCCATTTCAATGTCTATGGGTGCCGTGTTTGCTATTACCTACCTCGCTATTGGGTTCTTTATCAATAGGATAGGACGAAAGACACTTTACTGTAAGTATAGCCTAATTAAATTGTTGTAGATACATATGTACATACATAAACACACGTTTTTTTTCCTGAAGGCGTAGGCAGGGCCTCAAAGGGTCTCTTTTCACCGTGAGTTACACAGTCGCAGGAATATGAAATGACAAGTGGTGAGCTCATCGCCGCCATAGCATTCCACGACCAACTCGGTTAACGCTTTCTTCCATATATTGCCCAACAAGTCCGGGGGGATAGACTCTATATACAAGTTATTGTTTAGTTTTTCCTCTTATAAAATAAGTTTTGGGGGTCCAAAATTTAAATCATGCTCGCTATGACCTTAGCTACGAAACTGACCTTAACTAAACGGTATCTTCTTTTTGAAAGGTTACTTAGCTGAGATCGCTGTTAGCGATATGGCCGCCCATTGTATTACCCTTCATTTTAATTGTTTTTTTTTTGTAATACTTTTGTGTGATGATCAATTAAGAATTATCTATCTATCTATGATCTGTATTTAAGTATTCTTTAATTATGGCCTGTGAGGCAAATTTTCCTCGATTTTACAAATGTCAAGTAATTATTTTGATAAAGTTAGGTCAAATCATCAAAGTCTCAGTCAAGTCATGTTCTAGTAAGTTTTAACAGTGTTCGTAGACAATTTCCACTCATTTGAAAATACACGCAATACACTTATATTTAAATTCACTATCAGTGCTTTTTATATAAGCTACACCGGTTAAAATTACACGATATAACTAAAAAAACACTAGAAATTGAAGTAAAATGAAAATGGACAAATACAAATACAAATATTTATTTCGGTAAACTTAATCATATAACATCTCATGGGTTTGGGACCCTCTTTTAAGTATGAAAATACCTGTATTAGAGGGTCTCGCTCTTCCGTAGGAACTAGCTTCTTTGATTAAATATATTAATTTTAGTACATACCTAGGTAAAAAAGTTTAACAAATTTAATATAAAAGTTAAGAAATGAAGTTAAATAAAATAAAACAAAATAAAATAGAATAAGGTAAACTGAAATTGATCTAAGTTAAGTTGTGTGATGGACGACACGATGGACCTCCTCTTAATGAATTGCTCAATTGCAGGTGGGATTATGTTCATTTGCGGGATAGCGACGATAGCAGCCGCGTTCGTACCACAAGGGGGCGCTGCGACCGCTCTGCTCATAATCTCTTTATGTTCCGGCTGTGCAGCCTCTATACTAGCTGCTATTGCTGTCGATGTGTTCCCCACTTGCTTGAGGTAAAACTAGTTTCTTTAATTCTTTGACCAAAACACTCGAACTCCGAACGTGCGACTCATGTATCAAGATTTAAACATTTTAGTTGTTTAAAAAATTATCAGAAATTAGAAAATCTGTAGAAGAACCACGATCACCGACATAGCTCTCAGAATTACCAAGTTGAAGTGGTAATGGGCTGGTCATATAGCTCGCAGAACTGACAACCGATGGGGAATAATGGTTTTCGATTGGCACAAACCGGACGACGCGTTAGAGGAAGGCCCTCCACTTGTTGGACTAAAGACATTATAAACAGAGCAGGAAGTCGATGGATAGAGGTGGCTCAAGACCGTGCGTCGTGGCATTCTAAGGGAGGCCTATGCCCAGCAGTGGACTTCTACAGGCTAATAATAATGATAATGATGATAGAAATCAAGTTGACTCGTCTGAATGGTCTTCAATCTCAAAATTCTGGTGACCAGCAGGGCTATTCTCTACCTTGCGAACCGTCGCGAGGTAGAGAATACGGGGGCCGTTGCTTATAAATTATATACTATTATATAATTATACTCTTAATTCTGGTATTTAAGTGATGGAATTCGATGATGATATCTGTTCCAGGGCTATGGCGATGTGTGTGATGTACATGGTGGGTCGAGCCGGCGCTGCCGTCGGCTCCAACCTTCTCGGAGCCACCCTGGACACGCACTGCCACGCTGCCTTCACTATCTTCGGAGCTTTTACAGCAGGTGAGCACATACCTTTATTACTTTACTCTGTTTCCTTACCTCATACTGATAACCCCAGTTCCACCGTCGTAATTCGAACAGTTAATAATAATAATAATAATGTTTTATTTCAGGCTACATGGGAAATGTATAATAAAATTATACCTAAACAATAAGCCCATAGAATATATACCTTATAGACTAACATATATATTTTACACCTAAAACTAACACTTTACATCTTTTGGGGGATTTTGTTTCGATACCGCTTCCCTATAGCATCGGTAAACAATACCAGCTGGCCAGAAATCAGGTTTGAGGAGCTCATTCTTGTATCTTGCTGTAACCTGGAGAGCATAGGACTTGAAATCAGTGGCCCTATTGGTCTCCAGCCTCTGGAGGGACAGTCGAATCGTCCCCTCAATCCGGCCCCGGCACCTCTCCTTCACAAATCGCAGGACATCATCTCCTGATGTCTTCTCGCTTATTCGAAGCTTATTTAGTTAAGGAATGGATACTACCGTCATCTCATGGCTTTAATGGCACTAATGGATGAGGGCTGCCCTATTAAATGCCATAAACATAACGCTTGGTACAGGTCGCGCAACGAGTTATGAGCGCTGACCTTCAATGCGAAGCAGTAATTTTTTGGGTCTGTTTAGCGGGGGGAGACAGGCACAACGGGAGAGGTGGCCAGCGCCGGCGCTTATTGGTTGATCAGTCGCCGCGCGCCCCGCACTCGCGTCTCGCGCTCCCTAGATACAGACGCGCACATATGTGCACATGCGCAATCAACCCCACCACTTTCGCCGAGCGCTCATAACTCGTTGCGCGACCTATAGGCGGATTGATGACCGCAGTATTCGTATTGAGTACTCAGGTGTATACTGCTGCCCATCCCCTGAGAGGGAGAGACGGAAGAGTACACCTCGACAGATGAGTACCCGAGCAAAGCTGGGTCGTTTAAGTTTTCATCATGGTTTGAGTTCTTTACTTTAATGTTAATTATCTGTTTCTCAGGATCTACAATCCTCATGGTTTTCTGGCCACCCCCAGCAAAGGTTCGGAGTGCAATGGAGGAAAAAGGTCTAACGTACTAATTTAGAATGTTCGGTCACACAGGAGCTCGCTTTTCTTGTTTCTTGTTTCGTCACACAAATGTTCATCCCAATAGAATCTTGGTTCGACCCATTTTATTTTATTTATATTCCTGTTTCAAACCATTATTAAATATTGCTAATTTCCATCTAAATTCAAGCATGTGATACAGTGTAATAAATAAGCAGAAGCCCTATCCAGTGCACAACCTTTGCTATGTTCTAATTTTTCAGCTTAGATCGAAATAAGTTGGATAAGTTACGTTTTAATAGCAAATGACGAAGCGTGCCCCGATAGTGGCCAGCAAATACCAGAACCTAAGTATTTATTTTTGATACATTTTAGCCATTAAAAAAAAAACATTAAGGTAAATTAAAATAGTTTTTTAGTAAGAACAATATACCTAATCAAGGAAGAATTTTAAAGTAATTAGTAAATTAAGTTTGAATACTGCTATAAATACACTGTGACTCATATTTTAGGATTGGGATGAAACAAGAATATAAATAAAATTAAATAGGTTGAACCAATATAAATACCTATAATGGGATGAACAATTTTGTAGGTTGAAACGATAAGCACTCGCGGTGCGGTAGCGGGCGCCGGTTTTCAAAATACTTTCAGTTCTGCCACTGTAGGTATCTAGGCCACCTTGAAGTTAGCCATTTAGTAATGTTGTAGATTTTTTTGTCTATTGCGCAGTCAGCTAACTTCAGGATGGCGCCGAACGAGGCCTATTATACTCATAATGGCCTTTATTTATGTAAACTTGCCGGGGTGCGTTCACTGTGGTTTGAGATAGTTATATTTTTCTTTCTCTGTATACACTTTATCTGTATAGAGCCCTATTTATAAACTACTTTGTAAATCTCAATTTGCTATTAGAAATTTGTAGTGTTGGATTATGACCGTTATATAATTTCTTAAGAAACCTTCCTATCTCAGCCATAGACTTTTCTAATATAGGTGTTAATATTTTGTCTTCCATTAAGACTGATCAATTTACAACAAAATGTGTTGCATTAGAATTAACTTTTTTATTAATAAATAATTATGCATTGTTTTATTCTGTGTTTTTTTTGGCCTGATAATACAGTAAAACGGCTTATTGGTTACCCCCACGTAACATTAAAGGCCACAGCACACCGGCTGCGTATGCGTAGATGTTAGACGTGCACGTCAATATACCATTACGTTGTAATGTATGGAATTGTATGGAACTGTATGAGAACATGGCACACCGCTTACGTGAAGTGCACGCAAGCGTGTAGGTACATACGTAGAGACGCGCGTGTCACATTACTTGCTGCATACGCATCCGGTGTGCTTTGGCCTTTCATGAAAAATCTCGCGTGCCAAATGACAAAAAAAAAGTTATCGTATTGGGAGGCATTACATTTTTTTTATACTTACTGCTAAATACACTTGTGATACAAAAAAGATAGGTATGGAAAAAATATGAATAATTTCGTTCTACTTCAATATTTAAACACACTCGACGGTAACTAGTTAGCATTGCCAATCTGTACATGGAGGTCAAAGAAGGCCTGATACCCGAGAGCTGTTTAATTACTTACTTAGGTTTCGTTTGGAATCGATTTGGCTAGATAGTTATGGGTTTTCGATTGTACATTCCAAAATGGTGGTGATGTGTTTGCAATCTTTCACGTCAGTACAGTAAATACAACGTGGACATGTGCCAAATGTATTGTTTGGACTTGCTGCTAACTACCCCGTAGTAGTGTGCCCTTACGGATCTGAGTGAGATATCTATTTTTTTTATTTTCTTCTTTTAAGGATGAGAAAAAGTAATACGCTACAGTAGTTACAAAAAAGAAAACAATAGTTATAGCGTACGTATGACCCACTGCCCACCACAGCATGCCATATTTATTTATATGGTATTCTGTTTTACTGCCCTCTGTTGGAAATGACCCACACCAAAGTTCATTCACACACAACTGAATACCTTATTCATCATAGCGCCATCTGTTTGAAGTAACTCGAACGATGACGAAAGGCAGCTGACGTGTTTTAAAACTGGGTTCGTTTGCTGCATAGTCCAAACTATGTCGTGTTCTATTTTCGCAAAGCGTCGCTAGATGGCAAGCTGTAGGTAGGTACTCTAAATGTGTTCCGATTTTTTTGTTTTGTACCTATCGTCTCCTTGTGATACTGGATCGTTAGCCTCTTTGTTTCAAACTTCTTAGTAATAAATTGCATTTTCGTATGTACTTCAATCATAGATTTATGTCTATTAGTACAGGCAAATTAGCAAAAAGTGTGGACCTAAGTCGTCTAGTCGTGGATTCTTATGTAAACGTTAGATGACACGAAAAGAAGCTTATCCTAGGTTTGCACCGTTTCTGGCGCTTACGGAACCCTTTTAAATATTAGGTACAAACTTAAAAAGGCCGTAAATTTTAAAATAGGAAGAAATTACTTGATGCAAGTTAAATTACGTATAGAGATACTGTTTTAGTGCATTATGATTTTAATAAAAACCACGTGCATGTAGGGAACACAGTGTAGAACAAATGCATCTTCCGTAAAAAAAAAACCAGTATAAAACTTCCGGCAGATGTAGTACTAATTAAATGAATAATTTTAAGTCAATTTCCAGACCTACATTAATTTTCCCCGAAGTAGAGCGACACTAATATATGGAAAAGTGCCTTCCGTGAGACGCACCATGGTGAAAACCTGGTAATGTATTTCGACCATTTTTCTGATAAGTCTATCAATTTGCACCGACTACCTTAATTTTCCCGGAGCCGTAATAACCACAAAAAGTTTTTTTTGTAAACGATTTTTTTTTGTATGTTCCCTATGTCGGATTTAAAAAATACTTGGTGCAAATGTAGATCATAACGGTTCAAAGTCTATGCCAAATTGCACCGACTACTTCTATTTCCCCCATTAAGTTACGGATATTTTAAGGTTATTCACCCTATTTCACCCTGTTCCGGAGGGTGAAATTACTGATGCTTATTATTAGAGGTGATTTTTAAGCCATACAAAACAATTAGAAAAGTTTTCATGACTACATCTAATTAGTTCCACACTTTTGCAAAAAATCACCTAATTTGACTGTACTATATGACTTCAATATAACTTTTCATTTAAAAAACCGACTTTCGCTCCATTGTATTCGATTAAATATTTGGATGAGAAAAAATGATGAAAGAACCATAGCGGTGAAAGGATTATGATACTTTTTGAATGCAAATGCTTGGTTTGTTGCTGAAAATATCAAAATCGCCGTATGTATGCCTACAATATTTGAGGAGTTCCCTCAATTCCTTATGGATTCCATCATCAGAACTGGATTCTGAAAAAAATAAGAGCAATCTGGAAGTATATCTATTCAAATAAAAAAAGAATTTTCCTAATCGGTTCATAAACGCCGAAAATATGAGGTAACAAACATAAAAAAAAACAAAAAGCAACCGAATTCAGAACCTCCTCCGTTTTTGTGAAGTCGGTTAAAAATTACCTGTTATTGGGCTACCATAATTACTATTAGGTACCTAATAGCCCAAATGTTCTCAGCAACGCGAGGGATAATAATATTCTAGGGGTACCTACTAATAGTGAACTTATAACTGAACATCTTATAGAATCAATACAAGTACTTATACAACCAAAGAGAGGCCTTAGGCTTAAAATTAGGCGTGCTGGGATGGTGTCCAAACCTCTAATCAAGAACAAAAAGTATATACCTAGCCAACAACCATCGAATAATCAACGGTAGATATACCTCGATCAAAGGTGTCAAAGGGTTGAATAGTGACAAATGGCCACGTCATTATTTAGCGATCAAGATAATGCTTATCCGATTGTGCCGGTTATAATAAGAGTTGACCCGGTAGTTGACACCTTTTTTGCTGAATCTAGTTTAGAGTTGACAAAAAAATACAACGACGGTTTGAAGGAAAGGGTTGATAAATCATTGTAACGGGGTCAAATTTTGGTGTAATCATGTAGGGTTATTTTACTAGCACGATTTCCTCTCAACTTCGGTGGTACCTACTGTTTAGGTCCAGAGTCAGCCTGCTGGTCAAATTCAAAAGTATTTTATTAATTGAAATCACAAGGATCATTTTGAATCAACTTATGTAGGTACTTCTGTTCTTACGCGACCAATCTTTTTACTTTTGATTTGACTACCTACTGAAGGTTTTTAAGTTCTCATTTTCTATCAGCTTCTCTCTGCTCCGAGGCGCTTCCCACCCTAGTACCTAGTACCTAAGAAGGATCATGAAATCAAGCCAAGCCGTGATTGTTGCCCTGATTCTTCTTAGCTTGGTTGCGTTGGAACAGGAGTAATTTTAGTTTATAAGACGATTCAAAATATTCCTTGTGATTTCAATTTACTTGCTTACTTTTGACTTTGACTTTGATTAATTGTTATCTATCAATAAAACATCAATATAATGTATGTGTTTTGATCGCAAAATCTTTAAAAAACTATTGTAGGTAGAGATAGGTATTGATTATCGTATTAGCAGACTTCTTTTTTTTTTTATGCTACTTGGCAAGCGGACAAGCTTACGGCCCACCAGATGGAAAGCAGTTACCGTAGCCTATGAACGCCTGTAACACTAGAGGCATCACACACGCGCTGCCGACCCTGAGACATAAAGATAAAAAGTCTCATGTGCCTGTAATTTCACCGGTACCCGTACCCTTCAAACAGAAACACAGCAATGCGAGCACTACTGCTTGGCGGCAGAAATAGGTACGGTGGTAGTACTTCCCCGGACGAACTCTTTCACAAGTAGTTCTACTACTAACAAAATACAATTGTAATGTTAGTCTATGGTATTAGCCATGGTGTGTTCGACCTAAGAATTGACCCCTCCTACTCCTCCGGATGTAAAAGCCTTACTAGGATACACCAGCGGATGGCCAGCAGCAGTCTATCCGAGTACTTATCACCAATTGCGATCGCCAATCCGCCTGCCAAGCGTGGAGATTATGTCAGTCTCCCATTTCATTAAATGACGAAGCCTCTTCTAGCAGTGGACGTAACCAAACTGGTGATGATGATGATTATGATATAGAGATTTAACTTTACAATTAAATATAACCTTTATTATAAGACCAGAACTATTTTTTTTTTCAGTGAATCAATCAAGACAATAATATTCCCAAAGTTTAATCGTCCTTCCGATCCCCTGGAAATTTAGGGATGTTGTGTAAAATATTTTATGACAAAATAATAGAGCCTTTATATCACTGCGAGAAAAAAACTAGAAAATTACAAGAAAAAAGAAGGTTCGAGCAGGTAGACAAAGGGATGATATTATAACTCCGGGTTTTGGATCTTATTAAAACTATCGGCGGTTAGAGCTTTGTATAAAATAGTAGATTAGGTTAAGGTTAGGGAAGGCACTCTTATCGATGGACTAAAGACATTATAAAGGTCGGTGGATGGAGGTGGTTCAAGACTGTTCGTCGTGGCATACTAGGGGGGAAGATAAAAAAGTCAAGCTTCTAACTCTATGCATTCAAAAGATAATGGTAATTCTTTTTTAATCATCTATGGGGTAATCTTTTTTACTCCATAGATGGGATGGTGTTAGTTTTAATTATTTTTGTAAGTATTGCTAATCTTAAATTTGTGTATTTTATTTTTATTTATTTTGTCATATATTTATGAGCATGTACATTTTAAATAGAAAAATTGGGAAAGTACTTCAAACCGAGACACAAGTTTTTTAACTTAGTTTGGTTGGAAGGGCAAATTGCTATAAATTGCTAGTAAATTGCTGTTATGTGTATCTATTAAGTGAAATAAATAAATTTGAATTTGATTTGGTGAAGTTTGCAGGGAAAACTGGCTGAAACTGAAAAAGTGACGATTACGAAATAATTTACATACATATTGGACGAGTGCGAGTCTCGCACTTGCCCGTTTTGTATTCCTTTGTTTTTTTTTATTTGGTGTACCATAAACAATTTGTTTATATAAGGAGGTACCTACATAATCATCAAGAAAAAATATCAAGCCAATATGATTAATTTTTTGAAGAAGTTAGATCAGAATGAGTACTTTCCTCTAATAACAAACATGGGGTGAAAATTGCCCGAAGGTCAAAAGCTAAACGTTCCATAAGTCACCATATGCCACCAACGGCTCCGACATCGGTTGGGCTAATTAAAATAATTTTACATTCACCCACCCCCTATGCGATTATCATTGACATTATAACCCTCTTTATAGCATAGCAATAAAAAAGGTATGTAATAGTAAGAAGCACTCGACACTATAGACTAGCAAAAATTATGATGAAATTGAATTGAAAATAAATAATTTCAAACGGAAAGCGTGCTCTATATGCTAGTTTTTTTTATGCCCATCTTTGTATTATTTCTAGATGTATAAATAATCTATCTCTTCTGTTAATTCAGGTAGAGTTTCGTCTAAAACTGATCTGTAAAAAAAGTTATTGTGAGTAAAAGACGCTGCTCTACCTAGAATGCTATCAAAAACAACCCAATTTAATTCTCCCTTTTGACACGTCGTAACATTTACCGTAAATCCTCTTTATTTATAACTATTGGTGGGTAGTTATTTTTTCAGGATAAGTACCTAATACTTAACATAAAATGAAGACTTATATAAGTAGCTTAGGCTACCTATAAGTACTATATTATCTGAAATTCGCACGATGTGAAGACAATTCCGTCAAGACTTATTTCTAGTGCGTTTGATCAGCAATTGTGTTGGGTGTTAAAAAAATATGACGACCTCCGTGGAGCAGCGGACGAGTGGCCTGCTGAGACGCAAAGTATGGGTTTGATTCCCGCTACGGAACAAATGTTTGCATGAACTGCAAATAATATATTTGTTTCGGGTTTGGGTGTTGTGGTACCATGGTATTCGTAGTTCCTGATACCCATGACACAGGGAATCCTAGTGTGGGATCATGACTACGTATGTGACTGTTGGGTGTTATAAATAAAAAGATATTAATTCGTAATAAATAATAATTCATAATAAATAATATTAATTATAATCGTTTATTAATTTATAAACATCATTTAAGTTAGGTACATTTCTTGCTAAGTAGGTATAATCGGTAAAAATATACTAGAAATGACAGTACCATAAAGTCAAAGTCAAAGTAATTTATTTGTCAGAATGTAGGTACATGATGTAGATGTCAAACAATTCAAATAGATCCACCACACTCTTACCGTCTTTAGGCATGCAAATATATTATGTAGTTACAGGTAGTTAGGTAAATATTTTTAAAATATACTAAAAAAACTAAACATTGCTCAGGTCGTCCGTTAAAAACTCTGTCACTGTATAGTAACATTTCTCAAGCAGAAGTGCCTTTAGCTTATTTTTAAAACGTATAGTGTCATTCTCTTTTATGCTCTCTGGTACCTTATTAAAGATTTTTGTAGCCATACAAAAAATACTATTTTGCATAAGTGTAGTTTTCGATTTTACATTACACAATCTATCCTTATTACGCATATTAAAATTAGTGATGTCACAGAATTTCTTAAATTTACTGATGTCATTTTTTACAAATAGTGCTACTTCATAAATATATAGGCTAGGTAATGTCAGAATTTTATAAGATTTGAAATATGGTACACAGCTGTCAGTACTTTTTAGCTTGAAAATAGCTCTCAGACACCTTTTTTGTGCAATAAATACATCCTGTTTATTTGTACTATTGCCCCAAAATATTACACCGTATCTTAAGTTAGAAGCTACAGATCCATGGTATGCAGTCAATGCAGTGTCATTGCTCACCACTCTTGACAAATGATGCAAAGCGTATGAAAAACTATTAATTCTTTTAATTAAATTTTCTGTATGAATTTTCCATGTTAAACTTTTATCTATAAATAATCCCAAAAATTTCGTAACATCGGATTCATTAATTAATTCATTTTCATATTTTACATTGATATTATTAGATTTAGAAATTCTTTGATAAAAGTGCATTATATTGGTTTTCTTTAGATTAACACGGAGATTATTACCTTCTAACCAGGTAACAATTTCTTTGAGCGTTTCATTAATGTCATTTTCATAGTCTATATCTTGTTTTTTTACAATGACAGTGCTGTCATCTGCAAAAAGTACCATTGGATGCCGCACATTGTCAGGCAAATCATTTATGTAACACAAAAATAATAATGGCCCCAAAACACTACCCTGAGGTACTCCATATACAACTTTTCGAGGATTAGATCTAAATTTCTCTTCAGAACGTGTTTTTAAATTTATTCGTGTTATTTCTGTGTATTGGCTTCTGTTTGATAAGTATGATTTTATCAATTCTAATACGTTGCCCCTAATTCCATATTGTTCCAATTTATATTCTAATAATCTGTGGTCTACACAGTCAAACGCCTTTGACATGTCCATATAAATAGCACACACAGGAACCCGTTTATCTACATTTTCCATTACCTTCTGCAGAAAGTCGAATATAGCAAGGTTTATGGACTTCCCCTTTCTAAATCCTTTCTGTTCATTGATCAGTATTTCTTTCTTTTCCAAAAAACTATAGAGGGCATCATAAATAATTTTTTCAAAGATCTTAGATATAATTGGAATTAAAGCTACTGGTCTATAATTCCCCACCAGGTGTTTATCCCCATTTTTAAACAGTGGCTTAATAACAGATATTTTAAGTCCTGCTGGAAATATACCAAATTCAATACACAAATTGAAAATAAAACATAATGGGAAGCATATAATATCTGCCACATATTTGACTACTGACGTTCCTATATCATCATACCCTACACTTTTCTTATTTTTTAATTCACCTATTTTCTTAAATACGTCATACGGAGTTGTTGGCGCTAAAAACATGGAAGAGGACTGAGCGCGTAAAGTATGTGTCATACTGAAATCATTATTCGTCATACATTTAGAGTCAAGCTTTACATGGTCAATAAAATAATTATTAAAAATATTTGTTATGTCATTTGGATCAGTAAATTTCTTACTATCGTGAAATAACTCGTATATGTAGTCCTTTAGAACATCATTATGCTTATGATTATTAATTACTTGCCACGTAGCCCTAGTTTTATTGTTTGATGATTTTATGAAGTAATTATTTTGCGATTTTTTAGTTAACCTTATAATTTTTTTGTATAGTTCAGAATAACTTTTAAGATTCTGCTTATTGCAGTCGGTCGGTTTTACTCTATATTGCCATAGTAATTTTCGCTTGCGCTTACTACATATTTTAACTCCTTTTGAGATCCATTTATTCTTTTTTTGGCTACGGACAATAACCTTTCTAAATGGGAAACAGAGATCATAAAAGAGTTTAAATGTTTCAAAAAAACATTGATACGCACTGCTTGGATCATTTTCTGTATAAACTTCAGAAAAACTTAAACTTCTAAGGCACCTCGCAAAATTATCCATATTTTCTTGACAAAAATCTCGCATTTCTACAGACCATGAGTTTAATTTATTTGTCATTTTTACAGGGCATTTGAATAAATAGGTTATACTCTTTATACTCCATAGGTTAGGCTCTGTTCCCCACACTAGGTCTATAAAGCCTGTAAAGTGGGGTCACAGGGATTCGCCACGGACTCTCCCTCAGTTAACATATTTTAACAAAAAAGATTATTTTAGCGTTCATGTTGAAACTGTTACGATAAATAATCGCGGAGAACACAATAAAAGTATAAACAATAAGAAAGCAAAATAAATAGTATGAAATAAAAGGGTAAGAAGCGCTAGGAGTACTGACGCCGAATGGGAGAAGTGTATAACATGTGAGCGTTGTTAGGGAGGGAATGGGTGAGTCAGTGAGTGTGTGTGTGTGTGAGTGTGCGCGCGTGGGTTATGGTGTGTAAGTGTTTTCTAAAATATCATAATATAATTTTATAAATATGGTTTGTGCGAATGTACATTTGAAAGTATTAACCAATAATATTCAATAAGTTCTCAGTTTCTTCATAATTTAGATTAATTAAGTAGGCATTCAGCGTTTTTTTTAGTTGGTTATAATTTAGAGTAGCTATAGTAATGTCTTTACTAATGCGGTTATACATCCGCGGTCTCAAAATAGCCAGAGATTTCTTTCCAAAGTATGTACGGGTATTAGATACTTTGAAGATTTTATCTTGTCTCCGCTGCGTATTTAATTTTCCCATAACTTCCTTATTCACTAAGGAATGCTGCTTCGTTACCAACGCCTTAATGAATAGCTGTCTAACGTTGAGCACAGAGCATTCTTTGTACAGCAAAACCGTAGAATATTGAGGATTATTAGTTTAATTTAACTTTAGTTTAAATAATTTAATTTTAGTTTAGTTTTAGTTTATTTTATTATAATTTTGTATACTTACTAACATTATTTTTAAGACGTAATTGCTAACAAAATGGATGACATGTGAATTACTCTGTGTGAAATCTGATGAATAAATAAATTATTATTATTATTATTATTAACTTAAAACTATATATAAATATTTAATATATGTTATGATTATTATTTAGAGCTAGGAATTCAAGTAGTATTTTGGGCAAGATGATAGAAAGACTATCAGTGATACCTACTTATGGAAAGGAAACTTTGGAAAAGAGAATTTCAGTCTTGCACATATTCAGATAAATCTCAGAGTTGAAAATCAGATCCAAATTCTCAATGTATCAATAATACTATCCGATTCAAACCTTGTTCTATAAAAAGTGGTCTCATTCAGCACGTGTTTGGCTCAGGTGCCATGCCACGTGTAACCGAACCAGCATATGTCACGGGATTTGATGCAGACTGCGGGTAGGTATGTAATTATGGTAGGATTTTCTTCTTTAAGAGGACATAAAGTATAAGAAGCAAGGAAGTGGTTCAAGCTGTGGTTTGGTGAATAAATAGGTATGACTTTTGTCCTTTGAAGAAATATAAAAAAGCTGAGGAAAGTAACTTTTTAAATTCAGTACAGGTTATGTGATGATTGATAATTTATGTGGTAATTTCATTTCTTTCGTTTCTCTTAAGTTTTATTGATTGGGAAAAGACTTGAATTAATGTCTTAAATCAAGTCTTTTGTTTTTAGCAGTAGTGCTCGCATTGCTGTGTTTCGGTTTGAAGGATAAGGGTGCCGGTGAAATTACAGGCATATGAGACTTTTCATCTTTATGTCTCAGGGTCGGCAGCGCGCGTGTGATGCCTCTGGTATTGCAGGCGTCCATATAGGCTACGGTAACTACTTTCCATCAGGGGGCTTAATACGGATTTTGATAGTTTTTGAAACTATATGAAGTTTCGTTTCCATCCATACATTTACTGACAGCGTCCTTAGTTTTCTTTTCGTTTTCACTAGGGGCTCTGCATGTAAATGTATGGAAGGCAACGAAACTTAATATAGTTTCGAAAACTATCAAAACCCGTACTAAGTCCCCAGGTACGCTTGTTTGCTTGCCAAGCTATAAACAAAAACCCACTCTTTAAAATTTCTTTAATGGAAATTTTGTAATGCGTTTATTTTTATGTTGGCCCTAGATGTCATTTAGACGTTGTTTCTGTTTTATTTTTTAGACCATCATAAGAAGCCCTCCCCAAATATTACCCCTAAGGATCCAACTGACATCTGTGTCCTAATATTGCATAAGTCACGGGGGTAGGTCACGGTCCGTGCCCGTGCCTTATGGGAAAGGCGATGCAAAGATGGGCAAACGGACAAGCTTGTATAATGCCTGTGTACAGGTGGTGTGTTTCCCACGATCGGGCCAATTATGCCGCCTTATTGTAGCGTATGCAAAGTCTTTTTACATGGTCTATGGGGATACTAGACGGTTCCCACATTTTTGGTAAGGCTCTACAAAATGCATAATAATTTATGCATTTTGAATTTTTTTTAATTAGAGAAGCATTTTAAGAGGTATTTCGATGAACTAGGAGAGTTTTCTCTGAAAATGACCTTAATACCTAGTCTTGGGAACTGCAGAATTCACGGGTTTATGACTAATGCTTCATGAGAATATATATTATTATGTATTAAGAAACCCTTTGGAAGACGTCACCGGTAGTTAACAAAAAGGCGCTTAAGCCCTTTTTCACGCGACAAAAGTTTTTTTTTTTATGCTACTTGTCAAGGAGACAAGCTTACGGCCCACCAGATGGAAAGCAGTTACCGTAGCCTATGAACGCCTGCAACACCAGAGGCATCACACGCGCGCTGCCGACCCTGAGACATTAAGATGAAAAGTCTCATGTGTCTGTAATTTCACCAGCACCCGTACCCTTCAAACCGAAACACAGCAATGCGAACACTACTGCTTGGCGGCAGAAATAGGTACGGTGGTAGTACTTCCCCGGACGAACTCCTTCACAAGAAGTTCTACTACTAACAAAACTACTATTACTTTGCTTCTAATTTGGCTATTATTACAATAGACCCATACTACACAGTGAGGCTACCGATAGATGTAGTCAGTGCAACAATCTTTAACTCGTAATTCATACAAATTGTACACATACATTAGAAATTTAAATTGGTCGGGTTACTGCCTTAATTATAAGGGTTTCCAAAATCAGTATGAAATTAATTAGTGAGCGAGTACCTACTTCAATTGAGGGATTGAATTTCCATAGATTTATAATCTGCTTTAGATTGTTTATTTGTAGGACCTCCTTATTTGATTCTCTTTTTTATAACTAATTATTTTCTCCTAAGTTTCCTCATACAAATTCCTTGTCCTCTTCTAAGCTCTTAGCAGTTTCACAGTATCAGTGTTAGCACAGAATAAATATTAGTGTTATAGACCGATATAAATGTGATATACTTACTGAGTAAATAAAGGTAATGTTCACCGTCACGGTTGGTGATTACGAACATTATGGCTATCGGTGTGATCATCACGACAGACGGACGAACTAACGGACTTACCCACCGTTTGTTAGATGTCCAAAAGTTAGGTAAATCTTTGAAATATATTATTTGTTTTGGGAAAATTATCATTATCATCACCAGCCTCATAACGTCCACTGCTGGAAAGGCCTCCCCCATTGAATATAATGGGGGGGGGGGGGGATTTGCCATAATCACCATGCTTGGCATGACCGCAGTATGATGTTAATTAGTACTCAGGCAGATGCTGTTGGTCATCTCCTGGTGCAATCCCTTGTAAGGTTTTTAACTACATCCACGGGAGGAGAAAGAGGCGCACGGCACTTTGTGAAGATATAAAGACGAAATACAGTAAAAAGACTTTTAAAATTGATTTGAAATACTAGGATAAAAAAGATAAAGATAAAAATATGTATTTGATACAAAATAACAGGTTTGACAAAAGGGAAAAAAAGTACATTAAAATTTAACTAAAAAGCAACTAATCTAGTAATAATAATAACATTAACAAAATTACCATTTAACACAAAAATATTGACAAGTTTTAATTTTCATCGTTAACGCGAAAATACAAAATCGTATACCTCGGTCATCTTAACCCAAAAACCGTCTGTGATAGAATAATCACTTTATTTTATAAAAATACAAGAAATTATAAAGCAGAGTCCAACCTTAATTCTCAAGATCGCACCACCTCAATATCCAGTCCATAATACAGGGCAATTCCCAACGCCTATAAAGGCGCGTCCACACTCGCGCCGACTACCGCCAATACCGTCGGAGGCTGTAATCGATTAAACAAACATCCGCTGGAATAGCCTGCGCCATAAATCAACCAGAGGTGATTGGATTGGGCAAAGAGAAACAAAAAATGGTGCAGATGAGATGGGTGTATTTGGTGTACCTACTATCCGTCGATAGCAAGATTCATTAGAGACGAAACGAAATGTCGCAGAAGACATTTAACTATCATTAAATACGTCGATACGGCGGGCGATGGTTCGCCTGTGACGCCAGAGGTTGCGGGTTCGATTCCCACCTATGAACAAATATTTGTACGATCTGCAGATAATTGTTCAGGGTGTTCTGGGTATTTTTCTATGTATAATAAAAAAATATCTATCTATGTAATGTATTGTAGTAAGTATATCAGTTATCTAGTTGCCATAACACAAGATCTGCTTATATAGCTTGGGCTAGATAATGTTGTGTGAAATGTCCAGAATTTATTTATTTTATTTATTTATTTATTAAGATATGAAAAATGAAAAAAAATAAATTGTATGCAGTGGATGATCGTTGTGTTTTTAGGATCTAACTACAAGAAATCAAAAGCTTCAGTGAAAAATCTACCGTACATCGATGATAACTGAATTGGATTATTTATTTATTGTCAACATGTACATAATTTATAGCTTAGGTCTAGGAGTAGCTTATGTAGGTACCAAAGGACATTTTATATCCTTTAGGGCGCTGTAATTGTAATATTTTAATCGAATTTAATTGTAAGTTAAATATAAAAATTAAAATACCTACATAGTAAAATAATTATAATTTGAAACACACTTAGACAGAACATAAAAAAGTGTATATATAATTATAGCAAATTCCTACCAACCTAAAAATATAATCCTACTTCCTACTAATCCTACTAATATTATAAACGCGAAAGTTTGTGAGTATGGATGGATGTTTGTTACTCTTTCACGTAAAAACTACTGAATGCATTTGAGTGAAATTTGGAATGGAGATACTTTACGCCCTAAATTAACACATAGGCTACTTTTCATCATCATCATCATCAATTTTCATCATTATTCACGCGGGTGAAACCGCGGGGCGCAACTAGTGAATATATATATATATAATAAATATATAATGTATAAGCAAGGCAATAAGAAAAATTAATGTCAAACTAATAAATGAATGGAGTGCATCCTTGGGTGCTTCTTGTTTCAACCCAATGACGTTTTTACTTAAAATTAAACAAAATTAAATGTTCATGTTCAGGCATACAATTACAATTAGATTAACAATTTACAATAACTAATCAGATAAGAATTCATCCACAATAATTATTATAAGTTGGTAGGTAGGTACCCTTTTATTTCCTGTAGTAACGAAGTGACCTCTCTACAACTCGGTTATTTAGTCTATGTCGTGAGAATGCGCGCGCGCCTCTCGCGTCAGTTTCGGATCCGAAGCGATCGGTGCTATATTGTTTCTACCCACTTTTTACAACATAATTTTAGATTTTTTGGCTACGTTATTGTTTTGTTTTAGCGCATTTAATTCAGCATGTTTTAAGTAGAACTCTTGGTCTACCTGATTTGGTAAAATTGCCTAGGTACCTTATTTGCCTAGGTAGAAACCAACTGTTAAAAGCTTGAACTTACGTATAAGTAGATACCTACATATTTGGTTATAATTTAGGATACTTTTAATACCTAGGTAAAAAATTAATAATAATCATAGGATTAGAGATTTCAATTTTCATTCGTTTGCATTCAATATAGAAATATAGAGTGCCTGAATAGATAGGGCATATTTTATTCATTTTAAAAATTTTGTACCTACAGACATTATTTTTGTATGCTTTTATTATTGTATATAGCTAAAATAATATCAGTTTTCTAAAATTAGGTATGTGGAGCTCAGGTGAGTGAAAAAGATATTTCGATTGACGAAATCCATTTATCCCAAAGTTAACCCGACAATGCCCTATAATAACTTAATGCTTAACCCTGCGATAAGGCGCCAAACAATATTTGTTTTTTTACATCAAAAACTAAGCTTTTTCACGCCCACTGTTGGTTTTACAATAATTACTTAATCATCTTGTTCGAAAATTGTAAAAAGAAAAAATGGCGCCGAAAAGCGGTGTGTTTTTGACGGGCATTTTGTTGAAAAAACTATTTTTTATTGAGCATCTATAGCTACTTTTCGGTTAAAATTTAGCTGCCGTGTGGCAATCACAAGGTTTCTAGGAATACTGGGAGGTTGTAAAGGATTGGTCCTAAAACAATATAGAAATTCTTACAAATTCTAATTCGTTTATTACTCTTCACGATCTCTTTTATTGATTTGATGGAACATAAATTTACTCTATTGAAATAAGTTAGAAATAAAAAAATATGCTTTCCTGTTCATAGGCCGGAAATTTAATAAGAAGTGATATTTTCCTGTACTATTATTGCTATTGATAAATCGATGCCAATTACTATTTTGCTGTTCATTGCGCTGCATGCTTTAGCAGTTTTTCAAGAGCGGAAATAATATGTAACACACGCAGCGTAATGAACAGCAAAATGGTATTCAAAATCCAATTTTAGTCTGTCAGGGAATAAGACTGCATGCAAATAAAAATAATGTACCAAAACCAAAACAAGGTACTTACAATATTTTTATTTTCATTCATATATTATTTATTTTTATTAAGAAAGCTTTAAAGCTTCGGTGCAAATGACGGAAATTCTGTCGAGGAAGCGTAAAGATTAGTCCATTTTAAACTAAAAAAATCCAATGGGCAAGCCTTGTTAAAACAATTAGATTATGATAAAAAATTCAAAAAAAAACAAACAAACATACCCTCCATCATAATTCATTATATTCACGGCAAAATTAGATTGGGAACCGCCAAGTTCTAACCAAAAATGTCTATAATCGGGAATCAAACATGCACCCAGTAATCAGGGTTAATCGCCTTGTTTGCCCAAATTGTGCACAAAATTAATTGAGAAAAAGTGGCATAAGAAGTTCCAAATTCTACCGTGAATTTAATAGCCAACGTAAGTAGGAGATTCTTAACTTTTCCAGAACACAATATCTACGTGGAATTCTAATTGAAATATGCAATAATAATAACAATAAAGCCTTTTATTTCCTTAACCATTCACATAAATGTTTGCATAACTAATAAACTTAACTTTCTTATTTTAATAGCTAAGGCTCCTTTCGGGTATTATAGGCTCCAGTTTTTTCCGGATTGTTCTGTCTCCAGTTTTTTCTACCCAATTAAAAAAATCAATATGACATAAGCGGATAATACTCACAAAATGTGTTTTTCACTAGATTGTTACAATTTAAATAAAAGATGCAAACAATAAAAATTAAACAACTTCTAAGCCGCATAACCTCACAAATTGGCCTTAAATTACTATAAGGTAGTACCTACACAAAAAAAAAACAAAACAAACATGCCGAAAACTGTCAATACTCCAAATACAGGTTATTAAAAACAATATTTGTTATAATAACTGCCGCTCTTCCTAATTCAAATTTTTTCACATCAATGACAAAACAACTTATGAAGCGTTATAATTAACGCGATTTAAAATTGCAAGCTTTTGAAAAATCTATGGAACTTTATTGCCAAGAGCACACAATTCAAAATGGAATAGTAAAAGTTTTTATGACAACAATAGAAATTTATAATAACCTATTGATGTAACAATTGGTTTTGCATTTGCAAACTAATCTGACAACACTATTGCTATTAACATAAGGTGCCATTTTGTCGATCATTTAGGAACCAAACGTATTATTTTAGTAAAAAGCTCGCGTGCGGTTTACGACAAAGATTTTTTTTAAGGGGCGCCTATACTCTCTGACTTGCAAATTTCTTGGACCATCTATTTGTCATTATTATTTATCTTGCGGTCTCCTTTGTTTTTTTTTAAAGATCCGACTGTTGCAATTTATTTGCGCTTGCCGCAATTTTGATTTGTCGGCTATAGATCTGCAGCCTTTAGGCATAGGACTCCCCCATAAAATACAATGGGGGGAATTGCTATAATCATCACACGTGACAGGCGGATCGCCGTATTTGTGTTGACCTACTCAGATGAATGCTGCTGCCCATCCCCTGGTGTTATCTCTTTGTTGACTTTTTTGACATCCTTGGGAGGAAGTGGAGAGGTATATTCTTAGGACGGTTTAGTATTTTCTGTCAATCATCCAAGGAGCACTACTACCAGAAGCAGCAGTACCAAACCATCAATCAGCAAACCGCACCGCATTGAGTGCCTTTAAAAGGGCCTTTGTTCTCGTTGCGTGATCTTTTGATACATTCAATAATGCCATAATATCCGTATTTATATCGACTACCTACCTGCGGCAAGGTACCGTTTTGTTCCTTTTCTTGAAATATTAAGGTCATAGAGCAATTTTTGAAAAGTCTTAGCTATGGGCATATGAATACTTAATAACCAAGTGTGCTAGTTTCGCAACCAAAGTCGCACTAAATACCTTTTCACTCATGAAACGATACTTCAAGAGAGGACAGTTTATCTGTTCTATGCTATGGTAATATAAAGTTGGTGATAAGGCAGTTACATGCATGGTTGGTGTGTTATGTTATGTTATGTTATGTTATTACCAACCTTTTCTAACTTATAACTGTACCTACTGTAACTTTTCTTACTTATAACTGAAAATCCAATGATAAAAACATCGATTTTATTATTGGATTTTCAGTTGTGGTCAAACCTCTGCCTGATACATGATCTATTCATTTGTATTTTACATCTTAATCATTGATTATGTACTTGTTGAGGTTAACTATTATTCTAACTTTTTTTTAGGCACATGAGACTTTTCATCTTTATGTCTCAGGGTCGGCAGCGCGCGTGTGATGCCTGCTGGTTTTGCTGGCGTCCATAGTCTACGGTAACTGCTTTACATCAGGTGGGCCGTATACTTGTTTACTTGCCAAGTAGTACAAGAAAAAAAAACAGCCAATACCACCTAGGACGCGGCCTATGTGCATAGTTACAATTATCAGGTGAAATAAGATGTTCTCCATCAACCTCTAGATTATACTTTCATTTTATTTGTTTGTAGAACGATTTGCAGGAAATAATCATATAAATGATACCAATTATGCTTTCAATAATTTTGTTGTTTCAGCAACTGTTCTAACTTGAAAGTCTCCAGTCTCAAAACTATTTTCAAACTCGGGTTTTGATTGTATTCTCATAGAGAACGCCTTAAAATTTAAACGTTAACGCAACGCAGATTTTGAAGTTAACATCGAGGTGTGAATTATGCCCTAAGGCTAAAATCAACACTTTCGGTTTCCAAAAAACATAATTTTGAATATTTTAATATCATTAAAATAATCGATGATCAAATCATGATTTGTTTTAGAAACGTTCTTATTTGTTATACGGGATGTATTGCTTAGCTACGGGAAATGTTAAATCATTCTATGGTATAATAATTCTATGTTTGCTTAGAGTTGCAAATTGCAATTCTAAGCAAACATTAAAAAATATCTCAGTTTACAAAAAGATTAGACTTATACTCAACATCATCATCAGCCTGTAGATGTTTATTAACTACTGGACAAAGGCCTTTCCCCTAGAATGTCATGACGAACGGCCTTGAGCCGCCTCCATCCACCAACTTTTGACCTTTATAGTGTCTTTTGCCCATCGAGACTAGGCCTTCCTGTACTACGTCCTGTACGGTTTGCGTCGCCACTCGAGAACCTTTATTCTCCAACGGTTGTCAGTTTTGCTAGCTATATGGCTTGCCCATTGCCACTTCAACTACTCTTCACTACTACTTACAAATGCTCTTGTTCATCAGCCGTTAGACTTTCACTTTTGGACGAGGCCTCCCCCATAGAATGCAATGGGGGGATTTGCCAAAATCAGCCCGCCTGGGGTTGGTGATCGCAGTATTGGTGTTGAGTACTCAGGTGGATGATGCTGCCCATCCCCGGGTGGTAATCCCTTAGTTGATTTTAATGACATCCACGGGAGGGGATGGAAGCAGCGTGGCCTGATGTCGCTCTGCCCTTCGACTGCTAAAATGTAAGTTTGCAATATGTGTACTTACCTATTTACATATTTCTGTTTACGCGGGTTATGCCATATTTTTCGAAAGATACAAAACAACAAATTTTAATGGTTGTAAAAGGACAAGAAATTAGAACTGCGTAGGATTCGGTGGTGAGAGGCAGTTCTCTTAGGGATGGTGAGCACAATACCTTTCTTTTCAACGATGATGGTGTTTAGTGAATTGAGTAAAGTCCACTTCCTTCCATAGTTCACATTCACAAGCTTTTCACACGAGAAACACATATAATTTTGCGCGGCGCGGTAATAGCGAACCAAAACGATTTTCGGCCATGACAGTTCTTCATCAGTTTCTTCAAAAAAACACTCGCGGTAGGTGGCGCCTCTTTCCATGGCGGGCGAGGATGCGCATAGGTCTCGCTCACACGTACGCGGTGAAGTATAAGTGCGAAGGGATGGAGATAGGAAAATGATTGAAACAACCAAAAAAAAACGTTTGGTTTTACGCAAATACTGAACAAATTGAATCAGCGCAACCATTTCCCCGGGCTTGAAGGGATGCCTTCAAAATAAAGTAAACAAAAAACTAACGCAACTAAAGTTAAGTATACATAACCTAACTTACATAGCAACCTATGCTAACTAATACCCTAAGCTAACCCTAATGCGAAGAACTAATTAAACTACTGATTAGGCAACGCACAAAGTCGTACGGTCGGGCGCAGGTAAGTTCCAGACGTCGTCTTAATACGAACAATTCGTGTAACGCCTTTTGAATCGGGAAATACCTCCTCCACAACAGCCAAAGGCCAGTGAAGGGGTGGTGCGTTTTCAGTCAAAACAATAACAACCGTCCCGACAGTGATTGGATCGACTGGCGTATTCCATTTACGACGCGACTGTAAAGTATGTAGGTAGTCAGTTCTCCAGCGCTTCCAAAATGACTGGACTAACTTATCTAACAAATCGTGTCGCGAAAGAGTATGTAAGCTGTCATCGATCTCTCTAGAGGGCAAGTATTTCAACGGTGTGAGGTTCAAAAAGTGTGCTGGAGTCAAAGCAAGAGGCTCCGAAGGATCGCTAGAAAGCGTTCTACACAGAGGTCGAGTATTCATGACTGATTCAACTTGAGCGAGTACAGTACTTAACTCCTCAAATGATAGGATTTGCTCACCTATCACGCGGTACAAGTGAGTCTTTAAACTCTTGATATTTGCCTCCCAATTTCCCCCAAAGTGACTTGCAGCCGGGACATTAAGCGACCAGTCTATTCGATTTTCTGCTAATATATTTCCAAACTCAGTTTTATGATATTTTGAACACAAAAATTCATGAAGTTCCGAAAGTGTGCGCTTAGCACCGATGTAATTACTTCCATTGTCAGAATAAACTCTTCCTACTGGACCGCGGCGCGATAAGAACCGTTTAAAAGCTCCCATAAAGCTTGCGGTACTCAAATCACCAGCTAGCTCTATGTGGACTGCACGAGTTGTCATGCAGACGAAAAGGCATATGTATGCCTTAGTTGACCGAACACCACGACCACGAGTTATAGTAACTTTGAACGGGCCTGCGTAATCAGTACCCGTGTGCACGAACGGTTTTGCAGATTGCACAACACGACATAAACGGTGATCTGCCATTTCAGGAAACGTTGGCTTTGGACGAAGTCGAAAGCAAGGGAGACATTTATGTATCCTATTCCTTATCAAATTACGTGCAGAAAGTATCCAGTACTTCTGACGTAAGAGCGACATCAACAAGTCAGGACCTGCGTGACAATTCACTTTATGATGGTAATCTACCAGTAAATTTAAAATTGGATCCTTTCGTGGAAGTACAATAGGATGCTTTTGATAATAATCCAGGTCCGAATTTGCCAAACGACCTCCAACCCTAACAAGCCCATCCTTAAGGAATGGTTTGAGGTGTTGAAATGAGCGGCTACAAGGTTTGCCTGCTTGTAGATTAACGATCTCATTAGAAAAATGCAACCGTTGGAGTTCACGAAGAGTTAATAACTCGGCGAAGTCAAGATCTGACGCCACTATACGATTACGCGGTGGCAGAAGTTTTACGAATCGACAAACGTAAACGACGCAACGCAACAATTTTGACCATGATGACAAACGATTGGACAACAAAATTATAGGAGATTCTTCACGTGGCGCAACGGTTAACAACGAATTTTTCTTTTCTTCAGGCGCCTCTGATACCGTGGAAGTAACAGGTAGGGAACAGCAGGCCACTGAGAGACATCTGAGTTGGCCCACGGGGGGCCACTAAACCAAAGTGGATGGTCGATGATTTGTGAAGGTGTGAGTCCGCGTGACAGGCAATCCGCAGGATTTTCAGTACCAGCCACGTGGTACAAATTATGCGGTGATAAATCATTTTGTATTTTGGATACTCTGTTGGCCACAAACGTGTCCCATCGATGGGGTGATGAATGCACCCAACAGAGTGCGACAGTTGAATCCGAAAATGCGATAACCTTTTGAAGGTTGATACGGTTTTCGCAAGCGACGACAATATTCTTTATGAGCTGAGCCAGAACAAGAATGGCGCAAAGCTCAAGCCTTGCAAGTGAAACGACTTTCCGAGGGGAAACCTTAGACTTTGCGCTAATCAGACTTAAGGTATTACCATCACTATTTTGAACGTGAAAGTAAACTACTCCCCCGTATGCCTTTTCACTTGCATCTGCGAAGCCTAAGACCGTTACGACACTATCAGTATTGATACCTACATAGCGCGGTATCTTTATTTCAGAGAGCAAAGGGAGTTCTTCCCTAAATCGAGACCATACTCGAACAATATCTTCGGGCGGTGTGTCATCCCAATCACACTCACACAACCAAAGCTGCTTGATTATGAGTTTAGCATACAGCACGACAGGCGCAACGAATCCCATAACGTCCCATATTTTCGCGACACATGACAATATGTTACGTTTGGTGCAAGTATGAGTGGGGGTACTAATTTTTAGACCGAATAAGTCAGTTGTTGGTGACCAACATAAGCCAAGTATTTTATGCTGATCAGACTCATCAAATTCTTTGACTGATGAAAGGCGGTGCGATGGTGGAATTGAATTCAAAACTGTTTGCGAATTACTTGTCCATTTGACGAGTTCAAACTGACCAGACTTCATGAGACCTATCATTTCAGAGGCAGTTGATATGCCTTCATCCTCATCGGGAACGGAATAGACAAAATCGTCCATATATAACCCAAAGCCAATAATATCTCTAGCCTTAGGGTAAGAATCGCCTTCATCAGCCGCGAGTTGCTTGATTGTACGCAGTGCATGGAATGGACTTGATTTAAGGCCAAAAACGACTCGATTGAATTCGTAAACCTTTAGAGGTTCTTGCGGGGCGAAGCGATACAGAATGCGTTGGAATCTACGATCACATTCACGAATACCAATAGAGAGAAACATTTGACGAACGTCAGATGATAGCGCGATCGAAAACAAGCGAAAATTAACGATTATGTTAAACAAATTTCCTTGGAGATTTTGTCCATTATAAAGGACATCATTAAGCGAAACGTGAGTACTAGTCTTGCAACTACCATCGAGTACAACTCGTAATTTGGACGTGACCTTATCCTCTCTAATTATTCCGTGATGTGGTATAATGTACGACTGCGTTCTCAATGTATTTGTGTCTACAGGTGCGGGCGAAATGTAACCCTTTTCTAAATATTCTTGCACTACATCATCATAGGCCTCTTTTAACTTCGGAGACGCTTGCAATTTCCTCTCCAGACAAAGAAAGCGTCGTTCGCTTGCTTGTCGAGAGTCGCCAAGCGAATTAATATCACCCTTAAAGGGTAGTGCTACTACGTAACGTCCATCATTATCGCGAATGGTCGTGCGAGTATAAATTTCTTCACATATTTTGTCATCTGGGCTGAGTACAGGTGGAACATTCACCTCCTCTAGTTGCCAGAATTTTTGGACAGCAGAGTCCAGAGGATTAGCGATACAACAATACGAAGCGTTATCGTAACTATTAACGCGGGCCGGAGCGTCACCAATAATCACATAGCCAAGGACGGTTTCTAATGCGAGCGGCGAATAATGCGAAGATTGTCCTTGAACCTTGCGAGACAGAAGGAGATGCGGGAATATCGAAGCTCCTACCAAAACCTGAATCGGACCAGATACCGAATACGTATCGTCCGCTAACGGCAAATTTTTAAAGTTCGATAAATGCGAAACATCGACTGAGACAGTAGGCAAGCGTTCAGTTATTTTATCTACCACTAGAGACTCCATGTCATAATTTATGTTGCGATCAAAGCGAGAGAAAAACTTAACGTTTACCGACCCTTGAATAGATTTAGTCGAACCTCCTATTCCCTTCACTTCGGAACAAGCAGGTCTTCGATTTATATTCAAGCCTAAGCGTTGACAGCAATCACGAGTGATAAAATTGCTTTGAGAAGCGCTGTCCAACAAAGCGCGTACGCTATGTTCTTTACCTTGAGAATCAACGATAATAACACGCGCGGTTGCAAGAAGTACCGTGGTAGGGCAGCGAGAAACAAGTGTATTTGCATTATTATCTGCTAACGTACAAAGAGCGACGTCATCAGTGCAAGCGGAGCGTGCTGATACGGCGGATGCGTCATTGGAGCTTGATGACCGCACCGAAGGGGCGTGGACGCCGGCGGCAGCAGGCGCGCGCGATACTAGCGAGCTATGCACGGATGCATTCCCGAAACACAACAATGTATGATGTTTTGAATTACATTTTTTACACGAATAATTCGACCCACACGCAGAAACACGATGACCACCACTTAAGCAATTGATGCACAAGTTATTTTCCTTAACGAATTTGAAACGTTCATTTGGTTTATAATTGTGGAAGACGGAGCATTTGTATAAATGGTCATGTTGACCATTACACAAGGAACACGAGGCTTGTTGCAGAGTACTGGATGCGGCATTTACATAGGTGTGCGTAATCGACGACTTTGGTAGCTTAGATGCCGTATCCATTTTACGATCGACATAATTTTTCTTCGTAGCTTCATGTTTGGCAGACGAGGTGCGATGCAATATTTTTATGTGATCTCGTACGAATGAGATTAGATCATCGAAAGATGGCATTTCGCAACTGCGTTTGTCTAACTCGAAAGAACGTGCGGTTTCTGGATCCAATTTCTTGAGTGCGACATTCAAGAATACAAAATCTGAAAGGTTTTCGACCTTTAGGTTTTTCAAAGCGGCGACGGAAGATGCGAATTTATCTAGAAACAGTTCAAGATTACTAGGGGTTGCGGCCGAGATTGCTTTAAACTCGAGCATTTGATCTAAATACGAAGTGGCCACCAGCCGTTTATCTTCGTATTTATTTTTAAGCAGATCGAAAATCAAAGAGTAATTTTCGGCGCATGGAGTAATGCCAGAGCATACGGATCGAGCCTTGCCAGTGAGTTTGCCAATCAGGTAGTGTAATTTTTCAGAGTCTGTTAGCGAGGTATTTTTGTGTACGACATTTTCGAAACTAGCAAAGAATAGTGGCCAATTTTTGATATCACCGTTGAACTCGGGAATCTCGATCGGAGGCAGTTTAGGGGCCCAGCGCTGAGGTGCTGGTTTGACGACACCAGTTTGAAATTGCTTAGCGGCACGCTTGACGCAACCTAATAGATCTTCGAATGATGAGAGCGACTGAAAATTGACAACGAATTCGGGATCTATTTTTAACTCCAGCTCCACTATTTTGTCCAACACATTTTCGAAATCCTCATGCAAAGTGTCTACGGTTTCCATTTCACACAAAAATGTTTCCTCAGACGCCTTTGAATCAAGATCTTTTACATGGTTACAAATACTTTGCATGCGAGAAAATATCCGATCTCTTTTAGAGTACAAAACCTTTAATTGTAAGTTCAATTCTGCCTTAGGTGCCATTCTAAGAGTAGGTTACCTTTCTGTATCAAAGTAAACTCTAAAAAGTACCTAAGTATATTTTTATAAGCAGCGGAGAACAGACCACCCACCTACCTACGTCTATAGTTACTCAACAGGTTTATATTACCTAATAATAAGCGTGCTAATAATTTAGCAAACGAAAAATAGGTAAGTACCTACGTACTGCCACGTCTCCGTTTCGAAACAATATAGAACGGTAGGTATATACGTTTACCCGTGCAGGGTGAAACGAAATAGTAGGAGTAGGTAGGTACGAGCGACAGCGGAACTAAAGCGATATACCTATCTAGTAGTAGTAGGTAAGTAGGAGCGACAGCGATACTACAACGATATTTTTATTTGTGAACGATTCGCGTTTACTGGATTACGGCTTATTTACCCAATGCGGGGCGATCAAAGTTTGTTATTGGGTAAATAGACCTAACCTGCAATTACGAATCCGAAACGACAGCGAAAGCTAGTGAATGATTTGCATTCACTGGGTTAGGTACAGCTTATTTACCTGATGCGGGGTGAACAAAGTAATCTAGCAGGCAAATAACTTATCTTTACCTACGAGTTTAGAAACGACACCGAAACTTTACTTATTTACCCAACTGATGCGGGGTGTACGAGAAAATAAGGTAAATAAGTAGCCGGTATGAACTAGGTTTGTAAATGCGAATACAAGCGAAAATACCTGGTTAGGTTATAGGTACCTACTTACGAATGCATATGTCTACCGTGCCGGCCGGCCGACCGAACGCGATGCGATGTTATTGCGATTTGATTCGACAAGTTATCTAGGATTTGTCAATGCATGCCTAGGTAATAGCTAACACTGATTCAATATCGGGGTGAAGGACCATAAAATGTTTACGCGGGTTATGCCATATTTTTCGAAAGATACAAAACAACAAATTTTAATGGTTGTAAAAGGACAAGAAATTAGAACTGCGTAGGATTCGGTGGTGAGAGGCAGTTCTCTTAGGGATGGTGAGCACAATACCTTTCTTTTCAACGATGATGGTGTTTAGTGAATTGAGTAAAGTCCACTTCCTTCCATAGTTCACATTCACAAGCTTTTCACACGAGAAACACATATAATTTTGCGCGGCGCGGTAATAGCGAACCAAAACGATTTTCGGCCATGACAGTTCTTCATCAGTTTCTTCAAAAAAACACTCGCGGTAGGTGGCGCCTCTTTCCATGGCGGGCGAGGATGCGCATAGGTCTCGCTCACACGTACGCGGTGAAGTATAAGTGCGAAGGGATGGAGATAGGAAAATGATTGAAACAACCAAAAAAAAACGTTTGGTTTTACGCAAATACTGAACAAATTGAATCAGCGCAACCATTTTCTATTAGGTTGTTGTTTATAAGTACCTATAACAAGCGTAGCGTGTGCTTTCTTAAATACTTTTGCTGATGTTTATTTACTTTTGGCTACCTTCCTAAGTTTTTAGTTTATAAGACGATTCAAAATGATCCTTGTGATTTCAATGAATAAAATTATTTTGATTTGATTTGGCCGGACCACGACACCTGGACACACCACGACACTTACAAATAGATAAATATTTTTTTTTAAATACTTCAAGCATTGAAAGTCCCACGACTTTGACACATAAATAAAAGTATTGCAAAAGCTTTTAAGAAAGTGACTCCCAAATATCGGTCACGGACTGCTCCCATTTCAGTCTCATACAAAAGCCTTTTGTTGCTCTCATACAAAGGCAGAAAAGACCAGTGAGCATAATATTCATAGCTGGAAGGCTTTCCACATTAACTTGACGTAATGCGTAAGATTGGGTCTTGCGACATAATAGCTGGCCAAGGGGGTCCGTGACTTGACTTCCGTGCATGTATGTTTGTGCCGTGATGTGTCCGGCCTAGAATAGATCTCTCCTTCTCCTCCCGAGGATATCAGAAAAGCCGACTGAAGGATCACACCAGGGGAAGCGTGGTGATTATGGTAGCTCCCAGTGTATTTCATGGGGGAATTTTTGTCTAGTAGTGGCCGTCAAAAGGTTGTTGATGATGATGATGTGTGTATAAAAATAAAAAGTGATAAATCAATATTTATGTATTAATATTGTTTCAATTAATTCAACCCAATATTAGGGTTCCCACGTTGAACTTTTCCACTGAAAGAAGCTTATTTTTTTTCTGATTACATAGATATATAGAAAACAGTACATTATTGCAAAGTACTTTTCTTTCTAACATAGGGCTTGCCCCCCTCTGGATGGACTAAGGATATTATAAAGGTATCAGGAAGTCAGTGGATGGAGGCGACTTAAGTCCGTTCGTCGTGGCATTGTACGTCCTATGTACAGCAGAAAACATCTACAGGCTGATGATTATGACGATTAGTTAATACCACTACAGAGCGCTTCTTGTTTCAACCCAATGACGTTCAACCCATTTAGGTATTTATATCGACTCAACCCATTTTATTTTATTTCTATTGGCAAATACACTATGATTCATTATATATGATTAGGTTGAAACAAGAATATACATTTTATAAAATAAGGTGTGCCGTTATAAATGTTTGAATGGGTAGAAAGTTTTTGGGTTGAAACAAGAAGAAAAATTTGGATTTAGTTGAAATTATTGTGTTATAATGTATGGAGGCGACTCAAGACCATTTGTTGTGGTCTATAGGAGTCCATTACTGGACATTGAGCAATGGACTTCTATAGGCTGATGATGATGATGATGATGATGATGATTGTGTAATTCAGCCGAAAAATTATATATGGTGTCCATGAGAACTCTTGAATTTCATAATATTGTTCTTCGTATGACTTGCGTGACTCTAAGTAAGGTATTTTCTCGTGAAAAGCAATATAGCGTTGTGATAGAGAGAGAACGATAATGTGCCACTTTTAGCTATCATTTTAGTCATTCCTAAATATTACAATTTCACTAATAGCTACCATATACCTCCCATATCGACTATTAAATCTCTCCTAGTCATCAAAACACTGTTTTTAGGTGTAAAAATTGCCACTTTTAGAAGTCAATACCGTTTTTAGGCGTCAAAAATATCCGTTACAATGCCACCGCCTTGTAATTTCGCTAAATGGTCCATTGATCTGTGGTTATAGCACGGTGGTCTACTTCCGTTTATCATGTCATTTCCTGTCTAATTTTTACGTCTCTGTTATCTGGATGTGACATTTTTGTAGTTTTAGGGACAGTATTATCATCATCACCCGTTAGAAAGAAAAAAAAAAAAAGAAAGAATATATATTTATTTGTATACAGGAGTTACACAGAGACACATAAAAAACTTACCCCTATATTCACAATCATTTCTTAAACCTATTTTAGTTAAAAAATGTTTTGTCTTGTTTTGACATATGATATTTTACATCAGAGAGAACAAGACAAAAGCTATTTTAACTAAAATAGGTTTAAAAAATGATTATGAATAAGGCCCTTAGACTAAAAGAAAACAGACCCGAAGGTACGAAGTGTAATAACTCCAGTAACAAAATGGCGTTAGATGTTCCATGGATCAGTGCATGATCTTATCGCATATCTATATTTTCTTATTTTAAGTTCATTAGTAACATTATATTAGTATCGTATTTGCCGTGTTATGTCCGGCCTTAGAATAGATCCCTCCGTCTCCAACCGTAGATGTCGTAAAAGCAGACTAAGAGATTACCTACACTAGGGGATGGGCAGCATCCACCTGAGTACTCAACACCAATACTGCAATCACCAATCCGTTTACTAATCGTGGTGTTTATGGCAAATCTCTCAATAGGATTCTATGGGGGAGGCCTCGTCCAGCAGTGGATGGTTTATCGCGCTTATACTATCAGCAGAGTGTAAATTTATTTTATGCGACGTATCACCGTACTTCATGCAAATAGTTATTGTTACTTGAATCACATTCTGAACTAAATAACATTCACTTGACACCTACAAGCTTCGAGCAACACGGACTTCCTACCGTGGGCCGGAAGGGAGTAGCCTTAGCGATACATGTTATGTTATCGTATCAATATTTAAGTATGTAGGTAGGTGCACCATAAATGCCCCATTTAATTTTACACAGTCCAGTCCATCCAAAGGTTGTCTGGAAGAAATCGCTACAGAGCGATAAGACCGCCCATTGTATAGCATAGTTAGTTTTAGTTTTCGTTTGTTAAATTGTTTAATTTATACTATGGTGTGCAATAAAGTATTTTCTATCTTCTATCTATCTATATTACCGTTCAAATAGTTCTGTCATTTTTTGCGGGGGGAAACGTGCACACAAGCGCAATTCCGCATATACACATTCAAATACAGCACTGTAATGACGACACTCACACTAACAAACCTTGCACACCTCCTCAGAATAACAACTAGTTTTATTAAACGCATATGCCTACTTTGGCTTGTAGTTTTTTGGCTGACAGAGGGGAACGCTGCGAATGGCTACTCCCTTCCGTGTTGCTCGAAGCCTACAAGTAAAGGAATTGTTTTGGAGATAATATTAACATATAATTTCTTCCGTGCAGGTAAAAAATCGCAGCACAAGACAATCTCACAATGAAAACAGCACAACCAATAAGAGATGTTTATAGAGAAACCGTTAAAAAAATCTAGATTTAGCTCACACAATGACATTCCTAACAAATGGCAGAAATTGCAGCAGTAATCATTGCGGTGACCATGGTCGTTGACCATTGCATGACCATGAACATTTCTACACATTAAAGAAAATTGCTTGATACCTGGAGAAAATACACTTTTCTAGAGGTTTAGTAGATAAACTCAACAGTCCTATCAAGTGACTCTATCAACATTTATAAAAAATATGACGTTGCAACTTAGAATAATGATTATTCTGAGCGTCGCCAAGTTTTTTTTTAGAATTATCGGTCTTTATGAGATGGTAGAAGTCAAGGATACGGCAATCTGAGGAAAGAGTCGGTCAAGGATAAACCAAAAATCACCCAAGAGATAATTCTGTGGATATGACTTTAATGTGAAAAATTTAATTTTTATAACTTTTTACATGTATAGAAATTAAATATATTTAAATACAACAAACATTACAAATACATCAAAAGTACAATAAGTAATTAATAGTTACATTTTAAAAGTTGAATTATGTAGGTACTGATTGGATAACCATTAATGCCCAAACTAGGGTGACCTGTGATTTTGACGTACTAACGCCTTCCGCCGGACAAAGCTGAAAATATATAATTATTAAAGACTACAGAGAATAACTGAATGAATATAAAATTACAATAAATCAAATTTTAAATGTATATAGAACTACAAAAGTGTATAATAAGTGTATTATTGGTGTATAACGTTTTTTTACGTAAAATCCTATGACTTGGACACGACTGAACTCATTTTATTTTCACTCGTTAGCGCTTTTGCCTTGGGTGTACAAATGTCTACTTCCGCTGGTAAAATGTCTTCCTATAACGAAGAGATTTTTTGTGATTAATACAAGTTAAAAGAGATACCGTTTTTATTTTTTACTTTTTTAAACATGACCCCGGTATCTTCATCAACGCCAATCATAGTCTAATCGGAAGTGCATGCACCCCGGAACGGATTTCATCCCCGTATCACCGTTACAGTAACGGGGCAAAGGAACAACCCTTAACGTATCCTGTTACACACTTTTTTACGTATTTTTTTTTCTGTTTTTGTTATATTTTTCACAGTCAACTTGCTATAGTGTTCTGTTACGATTTTTTATTGTAAATTTGTAGAAAAAATTTAGCTTAAGCCAGAGCTTAGAGTTTAAGCCAAAAATTTATTGAAAATCTCAAAATTGTAAAAGAAAAACAAAAGAAAGGTAGGTTATAGTTTTAGGTAGAATATAGAAGTACTTCACAAATAAACAATTTATTTCCCACAGGTCATTTAAGTATGATCTGACAAAATAACCAATTGTTGCGCTGTGGACCAGTAGTACCACTGAGTAGTTCAACTGGTAGTACAAATGATACAACTTTGTATCTCTCAATGTTGAAACTGAAAGGAAATACCTTTAATACTCAAATTTTACGTAATACATTTAATAACGACTGTATTTATATGCATTGCACTAAATGCATCAAAAACAAAAACTACGCGTAGTGTAGGGTTCTGAAGTTAATTCAAAATCAAAATTTATTTATATAATAGGTTTTTAAAATCAATTTAACACGTCAACTCAACTTTTTCTATTATAAATAACAACTAAATAAATTAAAGAAACAAATATTATAAATAATAAAGATATTCAGTCCAATTTACTATTATATATCGCCACTAAATAATTATATTATATCGCTTCGATTAGAATGTGCTATTGGTTTTTTCCTTAGTTAGAAAACCCCTGTACCCCTCTTGGTATCTGGTTTTTAGCATTTTTATTATCATATTATGGTGCTTGCCCAATCAACACAAACTATGGAAATGTCAACTGGCTATCTCTGACGGCTGCCAAGATATACCTACCCGTGTGAAAGAATCCAGAGAGCTGACTATTTAACACACAATTGACACGGACGTCTCATGTAGTATAGTGTGGATTTTTGTATGGAGACACTGATGAGCGCTTCTAGCGTACACTCTGAATCTCATTATCCATACAAAAATCCGCGTTACACTACACCAGAGGCCCAATTCTCTAATTTAAAAACATTCAATTCGCAGTATAATCTCGTCTCAGTCGCACTGTCACGCATAGTAACTATAACTTAATCTTCGCGTTTCTTGCTAAGAATATGGAATAGTTTCTATACGAAACGGTGCGACTGACACGAGACTGGAATGTTTTTAAATTAGAGAATTGGGCCCCAGACGTCCGTGCCAATTGCTTGTCAAAACGTAGAATTAGCTCTCAGACAGACAGACGTACGGTCGTCGTAGGTTTAGTAATAGGGTACCGATTGTCACTCTTTGGGTACAGATCCCTAAAAAATAATGAAATGCACGTAGCAGATAAGTGAAACAAGATTTACTAATTGAATAAAACTGGCAATGTAGTTTTATTTAATTTAATGGTTATACCGAATTTTCGATTTAACAAGGAGTTCTTACAAAGGAGGTTCAGGATGAGAACAATCGTCTCAGTGTGTGGCCACGACTCAATCGTCGATCATGTAAATATTACCATAATTTTGTTAATGTCTGATAACATCATAAATAAATAAGGGAGCCAAAATGTATTTAATAAACAAAACGGTTGATCAGTCTATTCGATTCTTCAGAATTTGGATGAGAGATTATGATAGATTAAGTTATCAAGGCTTGAATAAATTGGCTGACATGAAATACGAAAGGGTTTTTATATTTTTAGATGGTAAATGTTCATAAATTTTTGTAACGCAGCAAAAATTTATAATAATAATTTATCAAATAATATATTTAAATAAATATTGGAGCTCTCATCCAGCAGGATATCTACCGACTGATGAAGAAGAAGAAGAAGATATATTAATCACCTTCAAGTAATATAACTTAAGAAAGAGGTAAATAAGGAGCGTGGAAGCTAAAACACTATTTTTTTTTGTTTTAATTTAAAAAAAAAAAAAAAAATTAAATAGTCTTAAAGTCATACTGGATGTCAAAAAGGTCTAAGTTGAAAAATGTACTTTTCTCCATATGCCTCCAAGTAATGATGATATGTGAGCTAATCAAAATGAGCCCGGTATACTATATTCCATGAAGGAGTTCCATTGAAACTTGACACGTATGCAAAATATAAACTCAATCGGTTGGGTGAAACACCTGATCTATATCAGTTACTACTCTAAAATTCAGTTGTAAGATGGGTGCCATACCATAGGTTAAATTAATACCAAAATAAAAACCAATTTGTGGCTTTTGATAAATATAAACTTAACATTTGTTTGTTAAAGAGAGAAGGCAAAAAGCTTCTTATAAAAAAACTCAAGTGTCTATGCTAAGATCAACTTTTTTTCCTTGGCGCACATTTGTGAAATACGATCCACTGTGGGTTAAATGATGCGTGAAACTACGGTAAAACAATAACGGAGTCGGAATAAAATACATAATTGAGTATTTTGATCTAATTGTCTTAAAAAATTACTTGCCGTGGTGTTTCTGGTTTAAGAACATACCCCTCCATCTCCTTGCGTGAATGTCATAAAAACTGAGGAATTACACCTAGGGAAGGGCAGTAGCATCTACTGAGTACTCGACATGAATAGCGATCCAATCCAGCTGACAAACATGGTGATTATCGCAAATCCCCTCATGGGGATGCCTCTTCCAGCAGTGGACGCTAAAAAAGCTGTTGATGGTTTTCGGAATGTTTTTATTTCGATTTTTTTTTTAATAAATTAAATGTAAATTTGTATAATGTAATCATAATCATAATCATTTATTCATTTACAAAGATGGGTACATAGTAAAAGTTGACATATAGTATAGTAGATCTAGCCATGCCTTTGCCCATTTCGGCATGCAAATATATAATGGTAAGCGACATTTCAAATAATAGTACTAGAATATATATCAAAGTTTTATTTAATTCATTTTATAAAATGTAAACGACGTTAGTTAGTCGGTGAACTTATAAGTTTGATTCGCGCACTGATAACAAATTTTTACTTTGTTTCGAATATCCGTGTATAATCAAATTTGTTTAGGGACCTACCTGTTCTCAATTTCAATTTCAAAAACATTACCAAAGACTAAATCCTGAAACTAGTTAGTGCAGAAAATCGATGTACGTTACATTTTCAGTGAATTTTCAAAAGATTTTACCAAATAAAACTTTAATGGAAATCTGAAAACGAATGCAAACGAGGTATGGAGTGAGGACAGTGGAAACTGACTGGACCACCGGGTGCACGAACATGTGACCTGGAGCTATGAAAAAAATTGAATCTTAGCTTTTAATAATTACAAACTTGTAAATATATGCTCGTAGCGGCTTCGTAGCACATTGAACAATTGCTAGTGTAAAAAACTCATTTTTGAAAATAGAACGTTTTTTAGAGCTCACATCTAGAAATAGGTAATAAGTGCATAGAGTTAAAGTTGTAGATAATTTTATGTGCTTGAACAAAATTTCTTTTGGCGTATAGTTTTCGAGATGCAAGCAAACAATCAAAAAAACCCACCAGACCAAACCCCTAATTAGGGCTCACCTCAGAGGGATGGGAAATTTTAGTATGTTTGTCTCCTAACTAGTCTAAACAAAGTTTCAAAGTCAAACTATCTGTTCTAGACCTCATCCACAATCATTCGTTGTCTAAACCACAGACCAAAAGGGAATATAGTACAACTAACTATGTGGCCCGTACAGAAGACTTCAACGCGCTCTTTGTAAAATAATAAATAAATAAAAATACAAATCAAATAATAATTCATTTTGTAAAAACGGGAAACCACCAACAACATATTGGTACGTGAAAATTTCCCGTTTTTACAAAATGAATGATATAATTCACGAAAGATACTTTAGTCGAATAATAATGTTGTTTTGTTTGTACATTGACAATAAAATAATAATAGTGTTAAAATAATATATTATATAATAATATTTAAACAATTAGATAATATTGTGTGAAACGTCAAGCAAAAAAAAAAAACATATTTTGTTGAAATATATTATTTCTATTTAAAAATGCAATTAGCCAGTGTGCTGTGGCGTTTATTGTTTCCATTCATTATTAAATAAAAAAAGAAGTAATAATAAGTGCCCCGATAGCTGGCTCTTATTTGGCTCAAAGCATTAGTATATTGCTATTCAGCAATGCAATCCAGTGTCTTGGGGATGCTTCCGTCTAGTAGTGTTTTGGATCAGATGAGCCATCTTTAGATCGTTTGCAACAGAGATAACTGTATTTTTGTTTATTTTTAACTTTTGTAAGATACTTGCATTAGTTGTTTTATTTGTTAAGTTCTTGTTTCTATAAATAAAGATACCAAAGATATTGACTATCTCTGTGGCGCGGCAAGCGAGTATAGCCGGCTGTGATGCGAGAGGTTGCGGGTTCGATTACCGCTGCGGGATAAATTTATGCATATTCATATTCATTTATTCATTGTTTTTATGTAGTAAGTACATTTATATTAGTAGGTAGGTATTGGTCTTATTATACTAAGTAATTAAGTACTTGCAAATAAATCCCGTTTGGGCATATACTACGTTTGTGACTGTTGTTAAGTTGTTGTTATGTTATGTAATACTAGTTGCGCCCCGCGGTTTCACCCGCGTGAATAATGATGAAAATTGATGTTGATGATGATGATGAAAAGTAGCCTATGTGTTAATCCAGGGCGTAAAGTATCTCCATTCCAAATTTCACTCAAATCCATTCAGTAGTTTTTAGTAACAAACATCCATCCATACTCACAAACTTTCGCGTTTATAATATTAGTAGGATAGTAGGAAGTAGGATAGGATAGGATTTTTTATAATTATGACAAAAAAATTGCTATAAATTCTGGAAATGGCTTATCCAAATCTTCGTCGCTCATCAACCCTCCCAGGCCACCTACATAATTGTCTTGAATTTCACCCATCTCAGGTGCCTGGTGGAAACTTGCCTTCCTCGGGTCACATGGTGTCGGGTGATGGCCGGTCCCGTCCTTCGGGATCCCGTGATTCATCATGATTTGCGAAGCACTTTACAATCATGGCAATAAGTTGAACAGTGCTTGTGAAATATCTTTGTCTAGTAATAGTAGGTACAGAAGATGACCACTCTGGCACAGTGGACGAGTGGCTGAGATACGAGAGGTGCAGGTTGGATTCCTGTCGCGGGACAAATGTTTCAAGTGGTGTGAGGTCAGAGGCCCAATTCTCTAATTTAAAATTATTCCAGTCACAATATAATAACGTGTCAGTTCCACTGTCACGTATAGTAACTATTACTTAATCTTCGCATTTATACGCGAAGATTATGTTAAGAAGATTTTAAATTAGAGAATTGGGCCTCTGGACTGTTTTGGTTGTTACTTACTTATTTGTGGTCCCCCATGGGGGGTAAACTGCTTTTATTTTTTCGAGAAAAACCTGAATTTTGCTTTAAAAAGCTGCTTAGGTTGACCTTTTTTTTACCTCTTTTTCCTTATGTTTGTGTAAAATTTAATTTAAAATAATTTAAGTCATATATGGACTAAATTGATTTTTGTGTAAAATTTCATTATTTTAAATGAAATTTTACACAAAAATAAGAAAGAAGAGGTAAATAAAAGGTCAACCTATAGGACAAAAAACAAACTGAAAATGTACTGCAGATATTTTTTTTTAGCATTTTTTGACATTTCTAAAAATTATAGTGTCAGTTGATCTTATTAAAATAAAAACATTGACGGCAATTTTTTCATTTCCTTCTTGCAATAACCTTGAAAACGGTAGCAACTGCTTTGTTCCTTCATACATTCAATAATAACAAAACCTCTTTTCACAACAACATTGTAAGCTCATTACAACTACCGCAAGGTTAAATACAATTCAATACCGAACTCACCCCTACTGAGGGTCGCAGTCAAATGCATTCAATCAGCACCCTTAAACAAGTGCCCATCCAAGCGTTAACTACGAAAGCTCTATTAACATCTATAAAGATGACATAAGATCGCTAAAAGCCGTCAAGGTCAACGCTATCCCCATACATTTGCTTAGCGTTTTGTATTACTATAGCTCTTGGAAAGACGCTTGTCTAAAGACCCAAACAACGGCACACGCAGCCCCCGGGACCAAGTAATTAATGATGATTGGCCTCAAATTACCCTCTCGGCGGCTATAGCTATCTCTCTCCCACCCACCCGTTACCTACCATCCTTTATACTCCCGCCGTTTTACGCAAAACGGGAACCTATATAAACCAAACAGGTACGAAACGAGTGTAGACCCCTGTGGGACACCGAACTGAACACACCTACGTCAATTTTTCAATTTTTCTGAACACTCGCGATCATAATGGCCGCTGAAACTTACGGACATCGTTTGCTATACACTGAGAAGGATATGTTTCCATCTGACGTGATGATGGAATACGCAACTGAAGAGTGCTATCTATCATGGCCAAGGTCACCTGACTCCGGAAGGTCAAGCCTGGAGCCAACACCTTCCTTGGACGGCAGCATTCAGGACTCTGCTCAAATTGCCTACCGTGGACTGGACCGTGACATAGTTTTAGAAGACAGTGCAGAAGATGCTGATGAAAGTAATGGCAAGAGACGTGGAAGAGCTACTAGTGCAGCAGTTTTAAGAAGGAGGAGACTAGCAGCCAATGCCAGGGAGAGAAGACGGATGCAGAATCTGAATAAAGCTTTCGACCGGCTTCGTGGACATCTACCTTCCTTGGGAGCTGATCGCCAGCTTTCAAAGTACGAGACTCTTCAGATGGCGCAAACGTACATTGCTGCTCTTTACGAGCTGTTGCAGTAAGGTAACCTATTGAAACTAGCAGTGTAATACGTTAAGTAGCAATCTTAGGAACTAGATAATTTTTAAAGTATGTAGTTTCGGAAGTTTTACCATTCTGCCAAATTGACATTAAGAATAGTGATTTACAGGGATATTTATTGTAAATTAAGTACCGGAATACTCGTTACCAAGTACCATTTTAACTTTTATTGTATTAAGTTCGAAAGATTAACTTTTTTCAAAAGTGTCAAGTTACCGATATTGGGTTTCGTTGAAAATACGCTTATAATTTTTATATCTTTTTGTATAAACTTTACTAAATTGTTTTATGCCAGTGGTATATTTTGCTAACTTATTCATAGTGTCCAGTGAAAGAAAACATGTATCGCTTAGTTTATTTTGAGGGTTGATTTTTAACTATACCACAGTGTCTAAGTTAGTTTTTGTTTTTAAGTGATTCTTGCCAGTATAATCCGTCCTACCGATTAAGTTATGTTTAAGTTAACATCTTGCCAACGAAAGTATTATTCCCAAACATTCCAGTATAATTATTACCTATTCTAAGTTAGAATTAGCACCAGTACCTATTATGTAAATAATTGTTACAACGAAGCTATTAGATAGTAGACTGTTTCTGTATAAATTAGCTTTTAGAATGTTTTTTGTAAATAAAAAATGATATCATTGAATGTTTCTACATATTCATTTCCCATCGCATATTAATTGACATTTAAGTCTTTTATTAACTAATTAATTTATTCATCATCAGCCTGTAGAAGTCCACTGCTGAACATAGGCTTCCCTCTAGAATTTATTATATCATAATAAATAAAAAAAAATGAAGAAAAAGTTTTTTTTGCATGAAAATTAAGAGAACCATTATAATAAATTAATATCAATTGCAGGTGATCCTTAGATCATTTGCAGCGGTCTTTAGATAGGTCATCTATTTCATTTGTATTTTTTTGAGTTTAGTATATACTTAGGTACTTGTTTAATTGTATTAATTCCTTCTGTAATTAATTATAAAAAAACTGATAGATGATATTACATTTTTAAAGCAAAAAAGTCAATAGCATAATATCCGATTGGTTTTCAGGGTTCCGCACCTCAACAGCAAAAAATGGTACCTATCCTAAGCTAAGCAAAGCTATCCTATAATAGGATAGCTTTGTTGTCATGCTGTCTGTCTGTCAAGCAAGACCCTTTTTCTCAGGAACGGCTAAAGGTATCAACATGTAATTTATACCAAATATATAAAGAGGTTCGAACATTTTTGTATGGAGCCTGGCATACCTAAAACCCACCTATAGTAAACCCACCTATATTAAACCTACCTATAGTATTTTTTTAAATATCGGACTTTAGGTATGCCACTGAGGTTCGATGCTCTTTGTGACTTTATATTGCTTTACATAATAAAAGCTTCTTACTCAATGCATTAAAAAGATATGGAAATGAATATCTATTTTTTGTATGAAAATGGCGAAAATTAATATATTCTATGGTACTTCCAGTAACCACACAACTATGTGGAAAGCTAAGAACCTAAAATTGTCTTTTTTACCCCTTATACGGGAAAATGAAATTAGTAGGAAAAAGTGACAGAAACTCGAAAAGGATATTGTCGATTTCGAAATAACTTTTATAAATCAAGACCCTCAGGGCGCGAGTCTCGTTCACTTTTGTCTGTTTTGTCTGTCAATTAAAAAAGTAGGGTAAATTCGTCACCGATTGCTTTTATACAGAACTCTAACCCTCGTAGTCATAATCATTTTTGAAACCTATTTTAGTTAAAAAATGTTTTGTCTTGTTTTGACATATGACATTTTACATCAGAGAGAACAAGACAAAACCTATTTTCCTTAGCAAAATAACGCAAACATTTGCGAATATACACTAAGTGAAGTGGCACAGAGGTGTGGGTTTGATTCCCAGTGCGGGACAAATGTTTGCATTATCTGCAAATATTTATTCCGGGTCTGGGTGTTGTGATACCACGGTACTCGTAGTTCCTAATACCACACAGGGAATGTTTATGTGACTGTTGGGTGTTAAAGTACCTACTTATTATAATTTTTGAATTTTTTTTTTTTTTTTTTGTTTTTCATTCGAGATTTTCAATTAGAAATTGATACCGTATGTTTTATTTAACAAAAATCTCACGCCAACTGTACAAAACCTGAGAAAATATTGCTAGTGAAGAGTTTATCCTCAAAGTATGGAAGTTAAAAGTAGCACAAAAAATGGTCTAATAGCGACGAAAGGCGCCTAACCCCCCATCACTGCCGCCAAGCAGTTTGATGGTGAAATTACAGGCCTATGAGACTATTCATCTTTATATGTTTTAGTATGACGGGCACAGTGCAGGGCCAAGTAGGAAGCGACCTAGGTGGACGTGGCCTAAGAGGTATTGCAATAGACTGGGGTAACCGATTAATATTATGTGGGTCATTTACCAAAAAAAAAGAAGTTAATTTCCACACATCGAAGTGCATTAACGCTTCGATGTATGTATACCTCCAGAGGTACGATGTTTGAATATCACCAAGTGACTAAATATCGTAAAAAAGCCCACAAATCATAATTTTTTAAGAGATTTACTGGAGGTTGTTTGATATCATAGGAAGAATAAGATTTTTATAATATATAAGAATTTTAGTCATCAATGAGTTCAATTTTCTATATATTTTATTTTAATTTCAATTTTACTGACATTTAGATGACATTCAACAATCACACCGATGCAATTGTGTTGTTGTGTGCAATTTTTAAATGTTATCGAGTGACTAAACGTCAGTAAAATTTATTAACCCCAATTTCCAAATTTCTGTATATTGAAACTCATTGATGACTAAAATTCTTATTCCTATGGTATCAATACAAGTGCCTCCTCCAGTACTTTTCTTGAAAAACGGTGATTTGCGGTATTTTTAATTGAACGAGCGAAGCGAGTTCTCTGAGTCAAGTTGGAAGAACCGGCGTTTGTATGTATGTATTTTTGTTTGTTCGATGAAAACTTCCAAACTGTTAATCCGATCTTCATGAAATTTGGTATGGAGGTAGATAGTATTGGTACAATTTGTAGGTAAGGTTATGAGCTATATCGGTCAGGGGGTTACTGAGATATTGGGATCCAAGAGGGGTAAAAAAATAAAAGTGAGACAGTCAGATCAAGTGGGATGTCTAATGAAAGCGCTTTGGTTGGACATTTCAAAACTGTTTTTAATAAGTATTTAGCCTTAGTAGTTTTTGAGATATTAAGGAAAATAAAAAACGTAAAATCAAAAATTCTAGGGTACTTCCAGCAATCCCACAATGCTGAAATTTGGTATACTTGTGGCTTTTGTGTCACAACTACAGGGAAAAGTCTGAAACTGAAGAATTTAGAAACCTGTACTCCATAAAACAGAAACCAATATAACATCCATTGTTGACCTCCCATTGCTAGGAATTTGAATGACGTTGGAATTCTATGGTTTTCATCAAAAGGACGTTATCAATTAATTCGTCAGGTACTTGATATAGGTACTAACAGGTATGTAGTATTACGCCCCATAGCTTAGCCCTATTCAAAGGTTATTTCGATGATGTGTAGGAAATTAGAGTTGTTACTGATAGATCCTGTACTGTACTGGTAGAACTCGAGGTGAAAATTTTCAAAAATAATAATAGAAAAATGGAAATTACTTGGTTAAGTAGTCGGGCTGATAAAGGTGTTATCGCGAGGTCTCAGTTCGGGGCGAACCACTAGTGATATTTAGTGACTCGATGACATTCAAAAATGCACTCCAGTACCTACATATAGGTATAGGTTAAAAATAAACCAGCTGAAATCTACCCCCTAAATATTCCACTAGGTAGGTAGGTACGGGGAGTTCAGTCGTATCATTCATCGGAAGCCAGGGTGTCAGGGGGTTCCTTCCAACTCTTCTATACTCTATGGCCGAGTGGCAGGACAATCCGTCAGTCTATGCAAATCAAGCAGATGCATACCTACCCTTATTTTTAAACTTACCGTTACCCAATTGCTTGCTAAAGGATTTTGAGATTTATTTTCTAGGTGGTAGAGCTGTGGTGTAGAGTGGTGGATGGTAGATTAAAGTTGGACAGTAGAGACGGTTTAGTTTTATGCAGAAATCAACGATGTCCGGTGCATTCAACAGAAATAGGGCAATACGTTTTGTCTTTACAGAGAGTACGTGCGATTGTTTTTTGAATAAACGTCATCATCATTAACCCGTAGAAGTCCACTACTGGGGAAATGCCTTCTCTATCGAATACCACGACGACTGATCTTGAGACGCCTCCATCCACCGGCTTACTGCTACCTTGATAATGTCGACATCAAGATAATCTAATTTGATAGTCTCAAAATCCCTTTTGACATGCCAATGCCAGTGATCGCGCGGTGGGGTTTTCGGGAAGTTTTTTTAGCATATTCCCAAATATCCCATTGGTGGGGTTTTTGCGAAGATTTTTTAGCATATTCCCAAATACCCCATTGGTGGGGTTTTTGGGAAGATTTTTTAGCATATTCCCAAATACCCCATTGGTGGGACTTTTGGGAAGATTTTTTAGCATATTCCCAAATACCCCATTGGTGGGGTTTTGCTGGTGGGGTTTTTCGGAATGATCTATACCTACCTACATCAAGAGAGAGGCTTTCCTAAACTGCGTTGTTTAATCCTTTCACCAATCGAGAACCTTTATTCCTAGCGATTGTCGGTAAACTAACGATATTTAAGTACTTTTATACCCCTATTTATAAAGTGAAATTAATGATGATCATGATGATTGAATGTTTGTACAAAATCTAGAGTGAATTTTAGAAAATGCCCACATGTATGTAAACTGATGTTGAAATGCCTTATATTTAAAAAGTAAGTGGACATAGTTTTTACGACTTTGTAACGCAAGAGAGTTATGATCCTTGCTTTAGAAGCGCATGTCTCATTATAACTGACAAGTCAGATAATTTTGACTTGAACAAAAAGTAATTTTCAATATCTCAGAATATTTTTTGAAGACCCATCTAAAGATACGCGTATTTGCCCTGGATATTTTTTAGTGCCTTTCCTATTTCTTATCGTATGAAAATACGCTATTGTATTGTTCATAGAATAATACACATACCTTTCCAAATGTTATATAAATAGTAAATGACTGTGATATACGGACAGGAAGAAGTTGTAAGGGTTTGTTTTTTACCCTTGGCTACGGAACCCTAAAATATATGCAAGGCTTTTACCTTCACCCCTCAAAACTAATTGATAGGTACGTAAAACTTTTTTAAGACACCCTTAAAAAGCAATATTAATAATAAACGTATTGAGTATGTTATTAAAACACAAAACGTGTGAATATAATCAAGGGTTCTGTAACAGCTCATCTCGTCAGAAACGTCTTATTCCAACTGTCAAATTTGACAGTTATGACAGCGCTGAATATCGCAGAGTCATACGCGGTTCTTTGCGAACTCATTGGTGGTTTTGATAAGATGTTATTAGGGGTGTCATTTTTATTAATCATTGGGGTGAAGGATACCCCACTGAGATGTTCCGCGATGACTACGCGCTTGTGCGTGAAATTATTTACAGTTTAACATTCAACAGAACTCGGAAAATTCCAAAGTTGAGGCTGAGGTTCACAAAATAGACAAGAATTTTAAATCGTTCGTTCCATCCAAAGGTATACTGGAAAAAATTGTTTTCAGCGAAAAGGTCGCCCTTTGCATCCAAAGGTATACTGGAAAAAATTGCTTTCAGCGAAAAGGTCGCCCTTTGCATTGCCTTTCTATCATAAAGTTACTAGTTTATTGTTATTCGTTTATTTATTCTCCTACAAAACTGCTATGTCTATACATACGAGCGGTATTTGACATTACCGGTGCATGCGCAGTACGTGTCTATGAATGTAAACGTTCTCATTGGCTGCGGGCCGATCCAATCACGGCTCATAACGCTCTGTGGGTTTCAATTGTTGAATCTTTACATAGAACCAGTAGGGAGTCCACGACAATATGGTGTGTCAAAATTTGTCGTTGTGGTAATGTGTGGCACGCGTCTGTTCATCGATAGATGCGTGAGGGGAAGTTATAACAGCCGCAAAGTTATATTATTTATATTACATAACATAGCAACATAATATATATATTGACGACCTCAGTGGCGCTGCGGGCGACTGGCCAGCAGAGATGTGAGAGGTTGCGGTTGCGATTCCCGCTGCTGGAAAAATGTTTGAATGATTTTATTCTTGGTCTGGAAGCAAAGGGTCGCCTGCGACGCAGGAGGTTGCGGGTTCGATTCCCGCCTCGGAACAAATATTTGCACGATCTGCAGATATCTGTTCAGGGTGTTCTGGGTATTTTCTATATGTATAACAAAAATATCTATCTTTGTAATGTATTGTATTAAGTATATCAGTTATCTAGTACCCATAACACAAGCTCTGCTGAGCTTGGGGCTAGATAATGTTGTGTGAAATGTCCAGCATTTATTTATTTATTATTTATTGTAATGGTACTCGTAGTCGTACGTATGTGGCTGTTGAGTGTTATGTGTAACATAACATAAAGCTCAACGTAGTCCTGATCCCACACTAGATTCCGTGTGTCGTGGGTATCAGGAACTACGAGTACCATGGTACCTAGCACCCAGACCCGGAATAAATATTTGCAGATCATACAAGCAATCGTCCCGCTGCGGGAATCAAACCCACAATCTCTTGAATCTAAGCGATCTATATATTATGGCGAGCATTTTACTGTTTCGTCGAACATTGTAGGTAAAACTACAAATATTTACTTATTTATAATTCTGACACCTTATGATAAAAAAATGGATGAATCCATTTTTAACCCAATTTTAATAATTTGTTTCATAATTAACACGTTTCGACGTCAAGGGATAATTAGATGGTTCTTATATTAAAAATAGTTGCCTCAATCCCAGTTATTATTAAATATTTTAATTTAAAAGTATAATTTTGATAATGTCTTACTAGAAAACTTTACTCGTGACAACGCTCTTTGGTGACAGTTACCAAGCTTAAAAGCTTTCATAAACAACAGTTACCACATCGCTGGCTCAATGAATACCGTCCAGCGTTGCCAAAAGGCTATTTTTGTAACCTTTTAAGTTACTTTTTCCACCACCAGGTTCCTTCCAAGTAACACGACTCAAAATGTAACATTTAGTTTACTTTTTGAAGTCAAAATATTATGAGTTAGTTTTCTTTGAAACCTGTGGAATTATTTAATTACGGTCTATCTAAAAAAGTTATTTCGTTTTCCAAAGTATTTTCAAGTTCTTTAGCCGTGAATTAGCAAGTCCGAATAATTGTCGGATCGTCGATTTACGCAATTACCACACGAAGGTCGACTCGAAATTAACTTTAATCTGAAATCGGCTTATCGGTACATACAGACAGACATACAGACAGGACAGGATGTGTCGCAATTAACCTGTCTAAGTTTAAGATGCAAGTGAAATTCGAAATTAGACTATATTGGCATGCTTTGAATTCGCACGGAGTACCTACAAAAACGGATAACAAGAGTGTATTTCGTGACCAAGATAACTGCGAGTACCGATGGATTATCATCATTACCATCATGCCTGTTTATGTCTACTGCTGGTCGATGCCTCTCCCATTGAATGGGGGGATTTGCCTGAAGGCAGTACCCCGACCAAACACGGCGTCAAGCTGTTTTTTTCAAGCCTCTCTCCTCAGTTAATAAAGCAAGTAGAAAAAAAATTAAAAGTCACCACATATATTTGACATTTTGTCATCAAGTTCCACGATTGGTTTAATGATTTAACGTCGTAAGTACTCGACAATAAACCCATGAAAAAATTGAAATAAATCATGATGATCATTTTGTACATCTTCTCTTAAAGTTCACGTTTTTTGGTTTACACAATTGGATAGTTAATTAAATAGTAGAATTAATACACGAAATTTTTTTTTTTAAATGGGTTCTCTTTATTTTTTATGAATTATATTTCATGAATCCGTGCGAATCTGGCTGTGCGCAAGAAGCGGACCAGTCAGCCCCCGGTTCTCGGATGGACGGCTAGATGGCAGTACTATTAGAACGGACTACATAGGTGTCACTAAAGTAAATAATTTGCGATGTATTGTAGAGGCGAAGTCCTCAAGGTCATTCGGTCAGGGTAGCGCCTTAATGGATTAAAGACATCATAAACGTCGCAGGAAGTCGGTGGATGGTGGCGGCTCAAGACCGTTTGTCGTGGCATTCTAAGGCCTATGTCCAGCAGTGGACTTCTACAGGATATTGTAATTACGTAACTCCTTATAGGTACCAGCTCTAGTTTATTTTTAAAATATAAAATGATGGTCCATTGAAGATACAAGATCAGCGATATAACACTTAGAACTAGCATAATATTGAAGTGGAAATTGAAATAAAATATTAGCTCGCAGTACCGACAGTTGTTGGGTAATAGAGGTTCTCAAGTTGCAACCACGAGCCGAACGATTTTTTCCCGACCATAACCGACTGACCATTCGTATACTATTATAGGTACTTTCAGTTATCATGCAATCAGATTTGGTTGTGATTAAAGGTATAGGTTTCAAACTATCATAAACATAAACACATCCCATACAAAAATTCTACTTTGGTCAAGCCCTAGTTTTTACTTCCTTCAAATTTTTTAGTGAATTGTTAATAACAATAAGATCATTATAAAAACGATCATTTAAAATATAAATAATGACATCAAAACACCACCCATCCAGTAGCCAAAATGAAATATTATCATTATAAATGAATATTATAAAGTATTAGTCCCGAAAAAGGAAAAGGCGGGTCCAGTATCATCAATACTAATGGAATTGAAACAAAAGGTTTTGCGTTTAAAAACTAGATCTAAAAAATAGGGAAGTAAGCAGGACATGATTGAAACCTCTTAATTATGAAAGAATTATTTCCTTCTTTTGATGATTTTTAATACTCATACTCATTTATTTACCGTAGGAGCTTTACAGCACACTTGGTTATGTAAAATTTACACAGTAGGAACAATAAATAATAAACTAAACAAATACAGAAATATAACCTACTCAGAGCCATCCAAAAACAGACAAGCATAGGGATAAGTACACAAGATAACACAATAACACAAACACAAAAAACAAAAAACTAAAAATACAAGTTATTATTTAAAGCTGCTGTAAATGGGTAAATGATTGTTCTAATCACACGAGGGTCTTAAAAACCGATTTTGTATCTTTGAATAACCAAAAACCTGGAAAAAATATAGTTAGGTACTCTTTTTAGTAATATTTTTTTTGTTTTAAATATTATATTAATTAATTATTATTATTATTGCAATTTACTCAATAAAAATCTTAAACGATGTCGATTTTAACGGCAATTTAAGTTTTATATTCTAATAACAGCAAGAAATGCTACAAAATTGCATGTAATTAAAGATTGTCCAGTGAATTCTTTGGTTCCGTTTTTATTTATTTATAATTTGTGTTAGAAATCTTGCAAAACGTGAGTGTTTTGCATTTTCAGGCAGCGCGACGGGTATACGCGCCACGAGTGCCACCGTCTAGCGTGTTCCAATTTCAAATTGAATTTAATGAGACTTCGTTCCAAATTTGAAGAAGCGCGCGTTGAGGTGCTATAGAAATAGAGTGTACCAAACAGATTATAACTCCTCATTTTTGGAATAATACTTAAAATGTGGATTTGCGTAAAGAATTTTATTGTTGCCATTTGTGCTTCGACTGCGTGGTACCAGGGGCTATCTCCATTTTGACACACTCCTAAAGGTGATAACAGACGGGTAATTTTTCGTTCATTTTTCGTTTTTCATTCAGCACCATTCACTCGAAATGAAACAATAGTGCCGAATTAATTCAAAGAAAAAATAAGCATTCACTCGAGTGAACATTCATTCGAATGACCCGTCTAATATCACCTTACACTCTTTTATTACACTCTGCTGATTATAAATATTATAATTACATTAAAAAAACCCTTTCAACGAAACCCATTTCGTACACTTCTTCAATATGGTTCACTTTTGCACAGAAAAAACAAGCGAAGTGAATCAGTCATTTGCAATAGCTATTTCTCTTTTAGAATATTTGTTGGAGTTAAGTAACAAACGAACATTGGCATTTATCATCTACTCTTGAATCTTCTCTCACCAAGATTGAGTTACGATTAATTCTTAGAACGGCCATAACATGGTTTACAACCAAAACTCCCTATCGAATCTTTTTCTTACTTTCTAGAGTCACCTGTCAACGCGGCTTCTCTACAAATTACCACGCGTTTATCTACAACTATATCTACAAAAACTGCCTTTGAGTAATTTATCGCATTTAAATAAAGCATAAAAATTATCTCGGTATAAATCTCCATCGGGAATCGAACCTAAAACAAACAATAAAATGCAAAAGTCACCGCTAGAGCGAGAAGTAGCAATACAAAGGAAAGAGAGGGCGCCACTCGCGCACTCCTTCCGGTTGCGCCCGCGCAGGTGACACAAAATTTATTCCGAATTTGAAAACCGAAAGATATTTTATTCGAAATGAATCAAACGGCTTTTTAAATACTGACATCTTTTATTCTGTGGTCGGTTGACATTTTTATATTTGTCGTCGGCAAAAAATGCTTTTGATTTATGTGAAAATAATGCGGTGCTTAACCGTGGGATAACAATGCAGATTTCAAATTACTTGGTGTTGAAACAGCATGAGCTTTGATGTATGTGAGTTAAGATGTAATTCAACCGGCGTTTATCGATCTTATCTTGTACCACTTACAGGTATACACTTATAGGTGTACCTACATACATTAATAATTTAATTAATTTACTTCTAAAACAACATACACAATTTTACTGGAAAAATAAAAAAAATATGTAAAATTTGACTAAAGTAAGTTTTAAACCAGTTTAAAGCTATTTAAATGCTTTGTTTTTTAGTGCTTTTTAAACACTAAAAATAAGTTTAATTTGCAAAAAAATATGATGTTAATTTTTGTGTTTTTAATATTTTTATTCTTGTTTTTTTAATATTTTTACACCCAAGCTGTTAATTGAATATTTGCAATAGCTATCTCTCTAAATCTCATTCATGTTTTTTTTGTGGTTAATAATAGAGTAAAACTAAGTTATTATTCGAAATATTATTTATTTTATCGTTAAAAAACATGCAGACAGTCAATTTTTCGGAATCTTAATTGCTCACATTCTCAGTTGAATACTATGACAGTTAGTAAAAGTCCTGCAACTTTGTAAATAATTTTCGTATACTCCTAGCGTCCCCCACCTATCTGGCCCATTTTGTTGGAAGAAAAAGTGCCATCGTCCCCCACTCGTGACAACGCATGAAAGGTGTTGTTCCAAGATGTATGGAGCCTAGCCCTTGTCGGTGTACACTTGTGTAAACGTGGCTAAATATATGTAAAACCTTTTCCCATTGTAATTTTGTGATTATTTCGCTTCATTTAATGCAGGTTTCTAAAATATATTTTTCACGGAGAGCAACACAAGACAAAACAATATGGCGGGGCGGATACAATTTACTCTGTGGTAAAATGTTTCGACAGCTGTTAACAACTTTGACTGAACTGCATTTCGTTCGTGTCTTAGCTTTAAGGCCTTGGAGGAAAGGCAAGGAAAATATTTTCGCGTAGAATCGAAATGTTTAATTGAAGAACTTGTACTGATGTGATGATCGTAATAAAGCTAGCGTAGGCAACGCATTTCATGTAGACACACTACTCCCAACGAACGAATAAAGCAAGCAACCACAGAGCAATAAACGTGACATTCCCTGTCATGGCTTCTCAGGAAAATATGTTACCATTGTAATTTTTTTTCGAATTTTAAACATTTCTGTGCAGTAAATTATGCTTCAAATTAGAGTAAGAGTATTTTTACGATATTTACTGATTTTTTTGCCATTCTCTGTCTGCTTTCATCGATATAGGCCATTTTGGAACATGTCCTTTAATGTTTAAATAGTAGAACTTTTTTTTTCTGTTGGTTAGAGGTATAAATAAATAGTAGGTACCTATCGGGAATAAAAAGCCAGCCACAGGAGGAGCCCCATCCACGGGAGGAGACCCATTCACGGGAGGAGACCCATTCACGGGAGGAGACCCATCCACCCCACACACCTTTTTATTCCCTATACTATTTATTTGATACCTCTAAACAACAGAAAAAAACAGTTCTACTGTTAAAACATGAAATTTCTGGCGTTGTCACGAGTGGGGGACGATGGCACTTTTTCTCCCAACGTCCCCCAGTGGAGCCAGAAAAGTGGGGACGCTGGGAATATAGGATAATTTTGTGATCACGATTTTTGTGCAATTGTGTTTGTGAAATTTTAAAGAAGTGTGTGTTTGATCACAGTGAAAAAGATTCCCTATTGAATCTTAAACCAACGTTTTAAAGCTTATTTTACATTAAAAACTAATTTGGAGTGACACAGGTGGAGTCATAAATCTAACGAAATAATGCGAAGAGACTTTCTTGGAGCTTTTTGATGTGATCATTATCGCGATAAGAGAATATTCATAAGTGTGGCAGGTTTTGAATTTTCGCACTTTTGGTTTCTGGTTCTGAGAACTGTTTTTATAGATAAAAGTCCAATAGCAAAGTTTCATCATCATCATCATTATCATCATCAGCCAGTAGAAGTTGAGCAAACCAAGTTTAGTCGAAACTTGAAAGAGCCTTAGAGATTTCCATGTATACACACATCCATGTATGTTACAATGGTGTGTGTATTTTCAAGTTTTTTTTTAAATCTAGATTTTAATAATAATAATAGGTTATCAGGTCAAAACTACCATTACATTATCAACAAGTGTTACACAAAATACCTATTATAAATAAATTACAAATTTAATGTTAACAATAAAAATATTTTTTTCATCCCACCATCTCGGAAAGAGATCAGAGGCCCAATTCTCTAATTTAAAAACATTCAATTCGCAGTATAATCTCGTCTCAGTCGCACTGTCACGTATAGTGACTATTACTTAATCTTCACGTTTCTTGCGAAGAATATGTAATAGTTGCTATATGAAACAGTGCGACTGACACGAGACTGGAATGTTTTTAAATTAGAGAATTGGGCCTCTGAGTGTAAAAGCCGTTTTTATCCGCTAGAGGATAAAGTAAAATTGAATTTAGAACATAGTGTGCACTAAGTTTGTGGATTCAAAACATCATTAAGTAAACCTATTTACTTCCACCTCCATGGTGCCGAATTTATCATACAACCTTTTTTAATTTGTTAAAAACTCAGACTCGGAACCTTCTTGATGTATTACTTTTTTTTTATTTGTCTTACGCGCGCCATTTTCTTTTCACGACATATCGATAAAACCTTAGGTTAAAAACAAGAAACTTGAAAACAAGTGAAAAACATAAAATGAGTGATTCTAGCGACGAGGAAGTTTATTTGACAAACAGAATTGACTGAAACTTAAAAATAATGCCGGAAATGCGCAAAAGTATCTTGTGATTGTAAATGGGTTTTTTTTGCATTGTCATTTCCTCGCTGAGGTGGGATGAAAAGTTAGGTACGTGTTGCACTCGAGTGCAAAGATTTTTCACTCGTGCTCTTTTGATTCTCTCGCTAACGCTCAGGGTTCGAATTTTCAAATCACTCGCTACGCTCGTGATTAAATTTTAGAATCCTTCACTTGCTCGGTCATCAAAATTGAGCACGCGGTTAAAAAGCAACTTTGCACTCTAGTATAACAAATAACTATTTAGATATTTTTTTTTACTCATGTTAAAGTGTCTTTTCTGTTAAAGCTACCTTTACTTTCTCGGTAGAATTTGACATGAAAAAACATGATCACAAAATGAATCCACAAATTGCAGGAATTTTATTGACTCGCACAGTATCCAACTGAGAAAGAGGCTTCTTAAAACATTTAACAAACCGATGATAGATATAAAATTTATGTATTTTAATATCACTATTAGCATAATTTTATCGATTTTATTAATTTCGATACGGTTGACAAATTAAAAGCTGTCCAATATGTTTAGAAGTAATAGCTTTGGGATGGTAGAACTTTTAGAAATATACACCGAAAAGGGTTGTTCAGGGTAAGATATATTATTTGTTACTGACATGCTTCTTAAATTTTTGGTGTTTTTGCGCAGGAAATACAATATCTCTTTGGTTGTACCGGCATTGATGTTGGTGCTTTTGGAAGTTTTGGATATTATATTCATAAAACAATGCATGTTGAGAAAATATCTTTATTTTTTTCTTAGAAACATAATAAACTGGCTTGATTTTAAACACTTACCAAACAACCAAAACTAATAGTGCAGTATTTGCGGTTGGTAAAAGCACTCATTAACTCAGCGCTTTAGACCTAGATTTTTGGATTTGACCATCCCTCAGCGTGAAAAAGGTAAAGCCGCAGATTGTTAGTAGTTTTGTTAGTAGTAGAACTTCTTGTGAAAGAGTTCGTCCGGGGAAGTACTACCACCGTACCTATTTCTGCCGCCAAGCAGTAGTGTTCGCATTGCTGTGTTTCGGTTTGAAGGGTACGGGTGCCGGTGAAATTACAGGCACATGAGACTTTTCATCTTTATGTCTCAGGGTCAGCAGCGCGCGTGTGATGCCTCTGGTGTTACAGGCGTTCATAGGCTACGGTAACTGCTTTCCATCTGGTGGGCCGTAAGCTTGTCTGCTTGCCAAGTAGTATAAAAAAAAAAAAAAAAAAAAATTGTGGCCCTCAGCGCTTGAGTGGTAAAAGACTATTTGGTAATAAATTTCAAGATCTTAGGGTTAATTGAGTTGTATGAACCTTACCCGGAATTTGTCTCTCGATTGTAAAGAGGCTTGAAAAGAAAGAAAGTGACAAACGATAGCTATCAGATTGTTCTAACATTCAAACAATTTTAACCATGTCTATATGAAGTTGAAGTGTGCCATGGTGTGGCCTAAGAATAGATCTCTCCATCTCCTCCCGTGGATGTCGTAAAAGCCGACTAAAAAGCCTCCCCCATTGAATTTAATGAAGGGATTTGTCACAATCACCGCGCTTGGCAGGAGGATTGGTGTTAAGAGGGCACTATACTACAATTTAGGGTCCCTCTTTAACGCACGCGATAACCCGCACGCCATCTCGCTCGTGCTAGCGAGTGTCGTGCACAAAAATGAAGTTATTTGTTTATTATGGCAAAATAAAGTGTTTATCAAAAAACTGATTTTAGCATAAGAATAAATAGTTATTACCAACTTGTTGTAGTAAAATTTATCTCAAAACACCGTAGGGTTCGTGAGATTTGTTTCAAAACGTGTGGGAATTGTTTCCCACACGTTTTGAAACAAATCTCAACCAATGAAAAACCCTTGTGGGTTTTTCATTAAATAAAACTATCGAGGTTTTTTTTACATATCGTGTTTTCAACTTTACACAATAAATGCAATTTCATATTCAAAAATATTGAACTCGTAGAACCCGTAGATACTGAGTTATAGATCGATTTTGTTGGGCAAATTCACATAGTACGCCTTCTTAAGTCAGGCGGATGCTGCTGCCCATCCCCTGGTGTAATCCCATAGTAAGACTTTTATTACATCCACGGGAGGAAGAGGGGTCTATTCATAGGCTAGACACACCACGGCGTACACTAACAAATATAATAGTTGCTGTTAAAACAACTCTCTGCAAATTTAAATTTTGACCATCAACAATGTCGGGCAGCTAACTAGCACCTGTAAAAACGTGTGACCAATTTAATAAGAATTCACTGCGTAAACCATAACTCATTGTAAACCGGACGCCATACCCTAACGTGAAGTTCACATTACAACGAGACGATCACGACACGTATAGAAAGGGTTCTTATGTAAATCTTTTAGTTAGTAGTAGTAGAACTTCTTGTGAAAGAGTTCGTCCGGGGAAGTACTACCGACGTACCTATTTCTGCCGCCAAGCTGTAGTGTTCACATTGCTGTGTTTCGGTTTGAAGGGTACGGATGCCGGTGAAATTACAGGCACATGACACTTTTCATTTTTATGTCTCAGGGTCGGCAGCGCGCGTGTTATGCCTTTGGTGTTGCAGGCGTCCATAGGCTACGGTAACTGCTTTCCATCAGGTGGACCGTATGCTTGTATGCTTGGCAAATAGTATAAAAAAAAATGTCCACTACCGGACATAGGCCTTCCTTCTGTAGAATGCCATGACGAATGGTCTTGAGCCACCTCCATCTGACTTCCTTCGACGTTTATAATGACTAGTCCATCGAGTGAAGGGCCTTCATCTACCGTGTCCTCCAGTTTGTAGTCGCCACTCAAAAACCTTGCTTTCTCCAAAGCCCACTGCGTGATTTTGAGCTGGTCCATACGGCCAATAGTTAGCGACCACGTCTCAGTGCCATAAGTCATCACTGGCAACAAGCACACTATAGACTTTCGTCTTGAAGCTCTGCGGTATCTGTGTCTTTAAAATCAGAGTGAGGGAAATACAAGAATCTGTCTAAACCTTGTTACGTCGTCGTGCCGCAAACCAGCTACAGATAGGCAAGGAGCTATTATTTATTATGTAATAAAGCCATTCAGTTCAAAAACTATTGAGTACAAAATATGGATTCCATGATGTAAGGCACTGTGGCAGGAGGCATCTGCCATTAAAGTTATTCAATGATGGGGAATATCAATGCCGAACCGATATTTTGTACCGAATTATGTTTTGATCTGGATGGCCATAAGAGCTCATGGTAACCCCCTAGGTAATGCCACTAAGAAGTTATTATAAGTTTAATTCAAAGTTCTGTGTTTCGTTTCGTGTCCGTCCCGTCTCGTTTAAAAGCAATTAATGCTGTGAGGATGTGAGAAGTGGTTTATTTGCCGGCAGCCCGGAAGAAGCTGATGGATGGGCGTGAGCTTCGCGGGGCTTCCGGATGAAGTGGCTTATCAGGTAATGCGTAATGTTGTGGGAGAGGCTTCAATTTATTTCCCAATAATGAGCTTTACTTTTCTAGACGTAGAATGGAATAATGGATTAGTTTCGCCATTTTGCATTGAAAATCTTTTAAGAGAACGTCACCGATAGCTAGCAAAAGAGAGCTTACGCCCTTTTGCTTCTAATTTGGCTATTATTTCTTCAAACTCCATGAAACTTTGTACATATGATCAGTACACTAATATTTAGACCCATGGTGCGTTAGTTTCTTATAAAATTAATATCATGGTCACCAAACCATAAATAAAAAAAATAATGTTTAAAAACCTGACGCATCACGAGTCTACATAATATTAGTGTACTGATCATTTGTACAAAATTTAATGGAGTTTGATGAAATAATAGCCAAAATAGAAACATACTTCGTTCGCGTACAAAAGGGCGTAAGCCACATTACTGGTAAGGTACCAGTAATGTGGGTTCAATATAGTTATTTCACATTTTATAAATGCCTTAATTTTTGTATAGAAATTGCGAAAATGAAGAACCTCTAGGGTAATTCCAGTAACCTAATAATTCTGAAATTTGGAATGCTAGGAGTATTTGTAATACAAATAAAGGATCAAGTCTAGAATTCGAGAGTTTTTAATTTTTACCCCTAAAATAGGACGGTTAATTTTTAACCGACTTCCAAAAAAAGGAGGAGGTTCTCAATTCGGTTGTATTTTTTTTTTTTTTTTTTAATGTTTGTTACCGCATATCTCCGGCGTTTATGAACCGATTTGGAAAATTCTTTTTTTATTTGTATACTGTAATACTACTGTGTATACTTCCAGATTGATCCCATTTTTTACAAAATCCAGTTCTGATGATGGGATCCATGAGGAATTGAGGGAACTCCTCAAATATTGTAGGCATACATATGGCGATTTTGATATTTTCAGCAACAAACCAAGCATTTGCATTCAAAAAGTATAATAATCCTTTCACCACTATGGTTCTTTCATCATTTTTTTTTCATCCAAATATTTTGTCAAATACTATGGCGGAAGTTGGTTTTTTAAATGAAAAGTTATTAGGGTAAAGTATCTAACATTCAAAAAGAGCTCTGACGATTTTGAAATAATTTACGAATCGGAACACTCTCGCACTTGTTTTATTCTAACACAGGACTATTTAACCAATGAGGTATCTAAAACACAAGCAAACCAGCCCCCTAATTACAGTAGCAGATGGTAATGGAGAACGCAACGATGGGGATCTTTTTGGCAGCCTTAGCATTTTGGCAAACTTGAATAGGGAGAGCTTTTTGACCTAAATATTCCTCCTTTCAAGTTTCAAAAGATTTGGACAGCAATAAGGCTGCCAAAATGATCCCCATCGTCGGTTCCCCATTGCCATTTGCTACTGTTATTGGGAAGGAGGGTCAGTTTTCATCGAAATGGCATGATCAGTCGCAACATCTGGTCAATTTGGGAATCAAATGGAACACGAATATGCGCACGCGTGGCTTCCGAATACCTATTATGAAAGACTTTATATCAAATCATTATCATAACAGTTTATGTTTTATTTCCACATTTAGCTGAAGACCACCCAGGTCTTGAGCTAATTGAAGCCTGTCGCTTGAAGCGTTTTTTGGTTTAAATCGGTAGATTCCGATTGATCAATTCAATTAGACAAGAAAATTGTAAAAGAGTTGTTTTGTAACTTTTGTCGGTGAGCTTTTAAATAGATAAATTGAATAATTATATACTTAAATAAAATGGACAAGTGCGAGCGAGACTCACGCCCTGAGTATTCTAATCTGTAAATTATTTCGAAATCATCAAAGCCCATTTCGATTTTCAGTCGCTTTTCCCTACAAACTTTACCATCCCATTTTAGGGGTAAAAACTTACTAACTTTAGACGGTACGCTAGACTTTTTCCTTTATTTGTGTAACAAATTCTCCAAGCTTCCAAATTGTGAGGTTATTGGAAGGTAGGTTGACCCAAGAAACCCTTGAAACCCAAAAGGTTTTTAATTTTTGAAATTTCCTTCACTGCCATATTATATTTTGAATGCATTGAGTTAGAAGCTTGTTTTTTGAACAGGATTATAAACTTATAGACTAATATTAAATATAAATTATTTAATTTAAATTTAATGTTGTTACCTATAGCGTTTTTTATATGTATAGTCAAAGTCAAAGTCAAAGTCAAAAAGAACTTTATTCATTGAAATCACAAGGATCATTTTGAATCGTCTTATATAAAATTAAATTACTCCTGTTCCAACGCGACCAAGCCTAGAAGAATCAGGCAACAAACTCGGCTTGGCTTACATAAATGGTCCGTCTTACCACTAGGTGAGAAGCGCCTGTGTGGTGCCTCGGAGCAAGGAGTTGCTGATACATAGTAAATGAGAACTTAAAAACCTTAGGAAGGTAGTCAAAAGTAAATAAACATCAGCAAAAATATGCAAGACAGCACACGCTACGCTTGTTATACTTATAAATAATAATCTAATACAAACATGTAAATAGGTAAGTACAGATATTGCAAATTTCCATTTTAGCAGTCGAGGGGCAGAGCGACATCAGGCCACGCGGCTTTATCATTAATATAGTCATCAAGAGTGTAATACGCTTTTTTAATTAGATTCATCTTTATGTAGGATTTAAATCTTCGAATAGGAAGTTTAAATGCACCTTCTGGAAGTTTATTATAGAACCGTACAGAATTCCCCATAAAAGACCCACTTACTTTCTTTAATCGAAATTTTGGTATATTTAGTTTGTGTTTATTTCTCGTGTTAATACCATGCACGTCACTTTTTATCATAAAACTATCCAAGTGTTTATGTGTATGTAATAATATTTCATAGATATATTGCGATATTACTGTAAGAATATTAATTTCTTTGAAACGCTCTCTCAAGGAGTCACGCGACTTCATTTTATAAATGGCACGTATTGCCCGTTTTTGCAAGACAAAAATAGCTTGGATATCTGCTGCTTTACCCCACAGTATGATACCATATGACATAACACTATGGAAGTAGCTAAAATAAACAAGCCTAGCTGTAGCTTCATCAGTAAGCTGCCTTATTATACGAACTGCATATGCAGCGGAACTAAGTCTACCAGCAAGAGCCACAATTTGTGGTGCCCACTGCAAGCCCGCATCAATATTAAGCCCTAAGAAAATGGTAGACTTGACAAGATCAAGCGTCTCCCCATTTATTTTAATATTAGTTGGATAATGTTTTACATTTGGCAATGTGAATTTGATGCATTTAGTTTTTTTAGCATTAAGCAAAAGATTATTAACTGTGAACCACTCAAGAACACGCGATAGTGAATCATTTACATCATCGTAATTAGATTTAGATCTATCAACTTTGAAAATCAAAGAAGTATCGTCAGCAAACAGAACTATGTCACATATGTCTTTCACAAAAAACGGGAGATCGTTAATGTAAACTAGGAATAAAAATGGGCCTAGTATTGAACCCTGTGGCACCCCCATGACAATAGTCGATCCTGAAGACCTTTCACCACCAACATCAACTTTTTGGACTCTATTGGATAAGTAAGAATTTACAAGATTAATTGCCTGATTTTGTATGCCATAATGTTTTAACTTGGAAATTAAAGTATCATGCCTCACGCAGTCAAAAGCTTTGGACAGGTCGCAGAAAACTCCGATCGCGTCCTGCGAGTTCTCCCATGCTTCAAATATGTGTTCTAAGAGCATGGTACCAGCATCGGCTGTCGAACGACCCTTAGTAAATCCAAATTGATGACTATGAAGAAGTCCGTGGAGGTTGAAGTGTGACAATAACTGAGTAAGAATAAGTTTCTCAAAGATTTTACTTAACGCAGGCAATATAGAAATTGGCCTATAATTACCTGGATCTTTTTCATTACCAGACTTGAACAAAGGAATTAATTTACTATGTTTCATAAGATCAGGAAAGACTCCCTCGTCAACACATCCATTGAAAATATAGGCCATACACGGCGCAATATCAATAATTATAACACCTAACACCTTTGTAGATATTCCCCAAAGGTCTTCAGTATTTTTAATATTAAGTGACTTAAATGTCTTAACAATATCAATGGCATTAACGTATCTGAAACTAAACGCGACCTCACACTTATCAACACTTAATTCCAATAAAGTAGATGCTCCAGAGGCAGTTGATTTTAAAGATTGAGTCACAATATTAGGTATACTAGAGAAAAAACTATCAAAGGCATTTGCGACCTCAATATTATTTGATAATATTGTATTGTTTACGTTTAAATTAATTTGTTTACTACGAGGTTTAGCTTTACCTGTTTCATTATTTATTAATTTCCAAGTTGTCTTAATTTTATTTGTTGATTTTTCTATTTTATTTCTCAAATGCAATGATTTTGCTGCATGACAAACTTTTTTGAAGGTCTTGGAATAGTTCTTTATGTACAAGATAAACGTTGTATCGTGCAACATTGATTCTCTAGCCGCATAGAGTTCATATAATTTATTCCTACTTCTATAAATACCGGTTGTAGCCCAATCAGCTAACCCGACATTAGCTCTAGCTTTACATTTTTTTAACTTAAATATCTCACTATGTTCCTCACATATCAACTTAAACAAACTAGTAAAAAGGTCATTCGGATCATCTACGCACGGTACAAGGGGCATTTTAAGTTCAATACTGCCCTGGAACTTCTTAATGCGACTTTCTGTGATAGGCCGATAAGTGAATTCCTTAGGTTCATCTACAAAATTACAAGTAAATATAGCACTGTGACCATAGTGATCTGAGGTGAAATGTTTAATTACTGATTTATCAATTGGAACACTACTGCAATAAATATTATCTAAACAGGTGGATGTTGTTAGTGTCTAAAATAGTGTAGTATAGAAAAATGGTCATGACAGAACTATAGCCGGACACCAAAGTGGTCCTGGCCCGGTGGGGGCCCGTTTCTTCCTGTTGAGTTGCGGAACCCTAAAAATGAATTAAAGCCCTATTTCAGTGAGGGACTTTTTGTATGAATATTTTTGTTGTCTTTTTACGTCCTGACAATACTAAACATGTTCAATTTAATATTATTTTTAACCAACTTCACAAAAAGGAGGAGGTTCTCAATTCGGTTGTATTTTTAACCAACTTCCCAAAAAAGGAGGAGGTTCTCAATTCAGTTGTATTTTTTTTTTTTTTTAAATGTTTGTTACCGCATATCTCCGGCGTTTATGAACCGATTTGGAAAATTATTTTTTTATTTGAATAGATATACTTTCAGATTGGTCCCATTTCAGAATCCAGTTCTGATGATGGAATCCATGAGGAATTGAGGGAACTCCTCAAATATTGTAGGCGTACATATGGCGATTTTGATATTTTCAGCAACAAACCAAGCATTTGCATTCAGAAAGTATCATAACACTTTCACCACAATGGTATTTTCATCATTTTTTTTCATCCAGATATTTAGTCGAATACAATGGCGAAAGTTGGTTTTTTAAATGAAAAGTTATTTCAATTCAATACACGGTATTTCATTCTAAATTTTTTTTCTGTGTTTTAGGGTAGTTCTCTATAAAAGAGGCTCGTGCCGCTACTTTCTGCCGTGACCCTAATACCCGTAATATTGGCTAATTTAGAATAATTTTCTACTAATATCGACATTATTAGCATTTTAAAAAATATTGAGAACCGTTTTAATTTAAAAAATAACTATCAAATGTAAAGGCAAATTTTTGTTAATAACTAAAATTTCAAAATCATGCCAGTACAGATATTTTCAACAAAAATTCGTCTGATTTTCATGTGAGCTTTTTTTTACTTTAATTCACATAACTAACTATTTATTTATTTAAGTCAAGCAACAACAAGGGTCATAAGCATAACACACAATAAACACATCAATACAATAAACTACAGCTACAACAACCATAACAGAATATTAAACAAAGGCAACATATAGATAGGAGTACCCACCTACATGTTACCTTTGTTCAAAGGGAGGGCAAACTATCACCACGCTCTAACGTTCAACTATGATACCCTGCAGAAACCTAATTCCACGGAAAGACGCATTGGTATAGAATGCACTTTTCGAAGCACAGCCAAAAGTCACAATGTTTGCTTTATTCCAGACATTTTTCATTTTAGCATGCACAACCAACAATTATTTTTGTGATGGTTGTCTAAAAGATATTCCAATATACATAGTTACTCCTTGAACTTTCGCATACTGTAGGTACTTCAATAGCTAGTTCATCACCGGAATTCGAAAGCAGCCTAAAAATTTTACGGATCTACTTTTAACATAAAATATCACCGAATCTAAGCCACCATAGATCTGACTCTAAATATAACTTTTCATTTAAAAAACCGACTTCCGCCATTGTATTCGACTAAATATTTGGATGAAAAGAAAATTATGAAAGAACCATAGTGGTGAAAGGATTATGATACTTTTTGAATGCAAATGCTTGGTTTGTTGCTGAAAATATCAAAATCGCCATATGTATGCCTACAATATTTGAGGAGTTCCCTCAATTCCTCATGGATTCCATCATCAGAACTGGATTCTAAAAAAAATGGGACCAATCTGGAAGTATCGAATAGATATCGAATAAAAAAAGAATTTGCTAAATCGGTTCATAAACGCAGGAGATATAAGGTAACAAACATAAAAAAAATAAAAAAAAAATACAACCGAATTGAGAACCTCCTCCTTTTTTGGGAAGTTGGTTAAAAATAATCCGAGGACGTCATCGGTAGCTAGCAAAGGGCCACTTACGCCTTTTTGTACGCGGGCAAAGTTTGCTTCTTTGGTTATTATTTCATGAAATTAAACTTTGTACACATGATCAGTACACTAATATTATGTAACAAGCGTAGCGTGTGCCATACTGTCTTGCATATTTTTGCTGATGTTTATTTACTTTTGACTACCTTCCTAAGGTTTTTAAGTTCTCATTTACTATGTATCAGCAACTCCTTGCTCCGAGGCACCACACAGGCGCTTCTCACCTAGTGGTAAGACGGACCATTTATGTAAGCCAAGCCGAGTTTGTTGCCTGATTCTTCTAGGCTTGGTCGCGTTGGAACAGGAGTAATTTTAGTTTATAAGACGATTCAAAATGATCCTTGTGATTTCAATGAATAAAGACTGAAAATGGCTGTTCGACTCTGGAACGATTTGCCGGTAGTTATTAAAATGGCTGATTCAAAGGAGTCGTTTAAAAGATTGGTACGTGAGCTTTATCTCAAGAAGCTAAATTATTAGTTATCTCCTTTGTTAAGTGTTTCACTCTCTTGATTTTATTACCTACAGCCTTGGTTAATTTTATGTACTTTCTCACTCATTTGTTCTTAACATTCTTGATGTTTTGTATAATTTTAGTATGTATAATATATATATGTGTATTATAATTTATTAGTATATATTATAATTTGTTAGTTTAGATTATATTTATATTTTTAGTTTTATTGGTTACTACCTTGTTTGTAAGACACGCCTCACCATCTTTCTGTACGCCCAGGATGACTGGTAGATAATGCTATTAGCATTAAGTGCTCCTTGCACTAATGTTTTGTGTGAAAGTTTAAATAAATAAAATAAATAAATAAAGTTCTTTTTGACTTTGACTTTGAATATCTAAACCCGTAAAACGGCGTAATCGCTCTTTTGCTAGTTAACTGTGACATTCTCTTAATACATAACTACGAACTTAGAATAAGGAGTTGGTCCTTATTCTAAGACTACGAGGACCGTTTTCGAACGTTAAGCTTGTGTCAAGTGTCAATTAAAAGCAGTTGAGGAGCATGCAGTTTTATACTAGACGCATCCTACGAGGCCTTTTAAACAATGACCCAGAGAAAATTCAGCGAGTTCAAGCTGAATGGGAAGTTTTCTGACAGCTGAAAGAAAATAGTTCTAAATCCATAGATGGCGCAGTCCAGAAATGGTTGTCTAAATTTTGTCGGTCAGCCACCAACTGTCAGTGTCACTGACTTCACTCGCTCATGCTGTTCGTTGGTGAAGTAAAGTAAGTATCTACGTAAAGGTTTTGTTGAAATTCTGATATATTTGTTAGTGTTACGTTATTGTTATAATTTTTGGTTGTTATTTTTGAAGCCGGACCAAGTAGACCGGCCTATTGTAGACTTGAAAAACGAGCTTCGGAATCGCAACGCGAAACTTGGAGGAAAAAAAGATAAAACAAAGAGAATTTAATTTTGTTCTCTGTGGTGCTTTTGCAAAATCTTCAGAAGACACAACCATGTCGAGACACCGCCATCTACCGGAATTTTAAGAACTATTTTTTCTTTTTAATTGCCTCCCTGAAAACTCTCCATTCAGAGTAGTTACTGATAGATCCTGTGGCTTGAATCCTTTTTACAACGAGATGTAACTTAACGAACCCACAATTTCAATGAACGTTGCCGGCAATCGTGTTAATAACAGTGTTACCATTTCAATGGTTATCCGGTGCGCATTACTGTGGTTACCATAAAGTGGTTACGTTCTTTGGTTACCATCACAATGGCAGTTCAGTTAATAGATGGTTATTGGTGGAATTAGTAACTTTACTAACTTTGCGCTTGCTAATTGCTTGGCTAATCGGAACTCGGCTCATGCTTTTGGTAATTACCAGTCCAATACTATATTCCGTTGTAAATTACTATGCTGTACGACTTCTTGGGATTTAAATTACTATGCTGTAAGAAGTCGTTCTTGCGATTTTTTTGGATGATCACGATTCTCGGTTTATTTTTAAAGGAAAACGGAAAAGTGTGAGTGAGACTCGCGATCTGAGTTTTCCGATCCGCAAATTATTTTGAAATTGTCAGCCCTTTTCAGCCACTTTTTACTACAAACTATAACATCCCATTGTAGGGTTAAAAAAGACAAAACTCCTCATATTTAAACTTTTTCCTTTATTTCCTCTAAGTTCACTGGAATTACTCTAATATATTCGCGATTTCGATACAAAAATTAGATATTTCATTTAATTTATTCAGGAACAATTTTTTTACAAATCGTATATACAACGTGGGTAATATGTATATTAATATGTCTATTTACTTATTACACATAAATATCAAATTGTAGCTCTCCATAATTAAAAACAATAGTATAAACGCAAACTAAAATAACACACAACAATTTTATTACAACTAAAATAACTTGCAGAATTAAAAATATAAATATCGCAAAATTAAATTATTTCATATTGATTTAGATTTAGACGTCATATTATATTTTTTATACATTGAGTTGATTTTTGTACAAAACTATTATAATGCTCACAGACTTTCAAGTTGAGTAGCAGACAATCGGATAACAAAGTGATAGGATCACTTTATTATCAGGGTTATAAACTTATAAGGGTTCCGTTTTTTCCGTTAGTACGGAACCCTAAAAACCTTGGTACCTACATTTTATTGTTATCAGTTTCGATACCCTGAATCTGAAAGAAAGTCAGGATTTTGCAATTGTAATTTGTATTAATTTGATATACTTAATCGTTTTGTCCTTTGATTATAACATTATAACATGGTTCATTATAAATGAAGGTGACCTCTATGGCAATGACAGTTAAAGGCCTAATTATTAAAACTAAACAAATCCTAATCACCCGATCACCCAAACCCAGGTGTGGCCGTGGGCTGCGATAGGCGGAGCGACGAGCGGAACGATACACCTGCGCACGCGCCGATGACACGAGCTCTAGTGATGTGGCAATGCTATCGATAACAGATTAAATTGATAAGATTTTAAAGAGAGCTTCTTTCTTCTTTCTTTATCAGTCTGTTTAGTCCACTGCTGCATTAAGCCTCCCCCATTTAATACAATGGGGGGATTTGCCATAATCACCACGCTTGGCAGGCGGATTGGTGATCACAGTATTGGTGTTAAGTACTCAGACGGATGCTGCTGCCCATCCCCTGATGTAATCCCTTAGTCAGCTTTTACGATATCCATGGGAAGAAAAGAAGGGGAATTTTCTTAGGCCGGATATACTACGGTACAAAGAGAGCTTAATTGTTTTTATACTGCTTTAAAATTTCACTTTATAAACATCTATAGCGAACTGAAACCCACCGACTCGTGTAACAAAGTCCAAAAAGTGGTGGATCGTCTCGCTTGTGGCGCGAAATTCAAGTTTTATTCTAGTTTTTGTTCTTCACAGCTCATTAAAACATTTTGAGATAGCGTAAACAGGTTTTGCGAAAACTAGGAGACCTAACACACATGTTTTATTTGAAAGTATCTTTTAAAGATAATTAGTTTAGCTACAAATATTGTTCAATGATTTTTACAGTGTTTTTTTGATTTAGGGATATCCGTAGCTTAACTTATGATATTTATGAGATACTATCAATTAAAACATGTGTGTGGGGTCTCCTAGCTTTCGCAACCCCTGTTTTCGCTATTTCAAAAATTGTTGATGAGGCTGTGAAGAGCAAAAAACACAATACAATTTGAATTTCGTGCCACCTACGAGACGATCCACCTTAAATTATTAACATGTCACATTTAAGTGAATGAGGCAATGGTACTGGACAGAATCTTTCAAAAGCATGGCCCCATTTTATGAGATAGAGTAAGTAACAGAAATCTATTTATACAGTCTTCTAAGAATGGGGTCTATTACCAACTATGCAGTCTTGCTGATAACTATACCTATAGCATCTGCTATGACTATGTATGTTACATACTTATTTAGCAGAATTACTAATGCTGTTCTATTCTCAAAAAGCTTTTGAGAGAAGCTTTGCTGTTGAGTTAGTTCTTATAATATGTTCAGATATTTATTAATTTTTATTTTTATGTGTGAAATATTTATTTATATATTATTAAGTACACCGTATGTATGTACGTATACGTCCATCGTTCGTTTGACCACGAGGAGGAACCGGAAAATTATATCGATACAATTGCATCACTAGCCCACCCTACGATGGCTAGGGAAGATACGTCGAAGGTACTGGCGCGTACGACAGCGCAGGGCGCGTGCCACCTTTTTTCTTCAATTTCACTTACTTCACTTTTACAGCCAACTGTACAACCCTAACAATTTTGTTAGGATTCGATTTGAAGTCTTATGTCATTGGAACAAGGGTTCCTTTCAGATGTTAGTGACAGTAATAAAGGGGTGTTTTTTATATAGAAGAGAATAAAATAATTGTACAAAAGTACGTTCGGAAACACAATAATGTTTTGTTAATTTGAATACGGAGCCGCGTTTATTTTTGTTAGGGGTGATGGTCGTATTTCAATGTGCGCACGCGCCGATAAGAAGTTAATTACTTAGAACTAATTCATGGGTGTGCGAGAATTCCGTTGTGTTTTGGCCGGAATGTTTTTTTTGAATTTGTATTTGGAATATAGAAAAAACATGCCAAACAGCAACCCAAATAACATATAATCCCTGTGTCGTGGGTATCAGGAACTACAAGTACCATGGTGCCATAACACCCAGACCCGGAACAAATATTTGCAGATCATACAAACATTTGTCCCGCAGCGGGAATCGAATCCGCAACCTCTTGCATTTCAGCCGGCTACTCGCGCGCCACACCACAGACATCCACAGAGGTAAATAAGAGATGATTATAATGTATTCCTACCTATAAAAAAATACTTGATTCTTCAGGATTTCCCCAAAATAGTCTTAATTGTTATGAGTTTAAGATCCAAAATCCATTCAGTGGGACTACTCTTGAAACAGTTGAACAGTTCCAATCTCAATCCAGTTTCAACGCTTGTTTGGCACTCTTGAACAAAATCGAGTTTGAAATCGAGATAGAGCATACGCGATTGACTTTGCGTGAAGAACAACAGAGACTGAAAGTCGATTTCACTTAGTTGCATAAAATTCCACTGCAAATTGTGCGCTAGTATTGAATTCAAGAGTACCAAATGACCAAGGAATCTAGTACTCTCCGACGACAAAATGACACTAAATCCTGAATAAGGATCGAGTAGAGCATCAAGAGTAGCCCTGCTATTTTGGTAATTTGAAGTTGTAGGTAAATTGAAATGGAATCTATCAAAAGCAATCAACCGAAAAGTACATACATGTAATTCATTTCCAATCGAAAGGATGACACCCCAATCACCCCATCCATCGCCCCATACAGCACAGTTACGGCTATGTACACACTGGGCAATGAGCCGGCACTAACGTAGACACACCCTTACCGTGGCTAAATAAAGTTGATGACATCGTGAGCTATTGATTTTAGTTCTGATGCCAATAAGTAGCATCTGTTACTTCACTATCAACCGAAGGGTGGAAATAGTTAAACTTAGACACAATCCGGATCTTTTTTGTCGGTTGTCTGATGTCGTTCATAGTAATAGCGATCAATATAAAGTTTGTGTCCGGAACTCTAAGACAACTTTGATGCGCAAGAGCTTCTTCAGTATGGCTCCATTCATTTATAATAAAATGCCTCTATCTTTGAGAGAATTACCAACGTCGATGTTTCAGAGAATGCTGAGAATGTTTTAAAGTCAATAAATATATAACTTTTCATTTAAAAAACCGACTTCCGCCATTGTATTCGACTAAATAAATTTGGATGAAAAAAAATGTTGAAAGAACCATAGTGGTGAAAGGATTTTGATACTTTTTGAATGCAAATGCTTGGTTTGTTGCTGAAAATATCAAAATCGCCATATGTATGCCTACAATATTTGAGGAGTTCCCTCAATTCCTCATGGATTCCATCATCAGAACTGGATTCTGAAAATGGGACCAATCTGGAAGTATATGTATTCAAATAAAAAAAGAATTTTCCCAATCGGATCATAAACGCCGGAGATATGCGGTAACAAACATAAAAAAAAAAAAAAAAAAAAAATACAACCGAATTGAGAACCTCCTCCTTTTTTGGGAAGCCGGTTAAAAAGAACTTTATTCATTGAAATCACAAGGATCATTTTAAATCGTCTAATAAGCTAAAATTACTCCTGTTTGATAAATATTATATTAAAATAGTGAATTCATGACCGATAAATCTTTTATTATGTAATTAAATTTTAATAATTATTATCATCATTGACTAGGTATTTTATTTTTAATTTAATTCATGTGACATTTATACAATAATATATGTAATGTTTGACATCTAATATTTTATATTCAACTATTATTATTATTAATCTAAATATTGTAAATTAAATAAATAATCCATTATACATATAATAACTATAACATCTTTTTATACATATAATTCAGCAATAAATATACTTTGACTTTGACTTTAGTTTAAAACATCATCATCATCATCAGCCTGTAGAAGTCCACTGCTGGCATAGGCTTCTTTAGTATGCCACGACGAACGGCCTTGAGCCGTTTACATCCACCGACTTCTTGTGACGTTTTTATAATTACTCCTTGAAATTTCGCAGACTGTACTTACCTTAATAGTAAGTTCGTCACAAGATCTATTAGTAATTTGAAAACTGGGTAAAAATTTATAAAATCTATATTAGTAACACTAAAATTCGGGGCGGTATACTTAATTTACCTGGGTGCACTAAGTACACTATTTAGTAGACTTGATTCACCCAGGCAATTTATCATAACTACAGGATCTATCAACTCCTAAATTTTACTCACGCAAAAGGTAACTTATCTGTTCTTATTTTTTGTGTTATTTAATTTTTTTTTCTTTGACTTTTTTGTTATGTATTAACTGCTTATAAATAATCATGATGTGTACACATGATTTGGAATGCCACCTAGTTAAAAAAATATATTATGTACTTTTCAAATATATTTTTTTTCGGTTGTGTTCTGTTTTGTGATAAATAAATAAATAACAAATAATAAGTTTTGTAAATATTTTTTTATTTTTATTTTCTTATTAGATCAAAATATAACTACACATAATTATTTGGGAATTAAAACATATTGTAACGGATTAATTTCCAATTTTTAAATTACACAATTTCAATTGGCTTTCAGTAACAGAAGTGTGGATTAAAATAATCTTGATAGCTTGCCGGTGTAGTGTAGGTGCATCCAAGCTTCCGCCAGCAATCGCCAGCGTCCGCCATCATCCGCCAGCGCCCGCCAGCGTCTAGTTGGCGGTCAAAGATCCACCGCCGGTAACCGCAGCACCTTTATCAGCCTTCACTTGCGTAATGCTGCTCGTGCTGCCGTTTGGCTTAGTGTCGGTCCACGTTGTGCTTGTAATGTTCTTTCCAGCCACGGCCCCAACCGAGTCAGATGTAGCTATCTTTGGCGCTGTTGAATAAAATTATTTAAATACTTGTGTTTGCGGTAAAAGGTTAATTGTTGACGACCTCTGTGGCGCGGTGGGCGATAAGCCGGTTGAGATGCAAGAGGTTGCGGGTTTGATTCCCGCTGCGGGACAAAATGTTTGTATGATCTGCAAATATTTGTTCCGGGTCTGGGTGTTATGGTACTTTAGTCTTCGTAGTTCATGGTACCCACAACACAGGGAATATTAGTGTAGGATCAAGATTACGTATGTGACTGTTGAGTGTTGTTTTAATGTTTATATAAGAGATAATTAAGAGATAATTTATTTATTCACTCTTTTAAAAATATAGTAAATATATTATATTAAATGTTTTATTGACAATTTCAACCGGTTTAATTCATTTTTTTAAACAATTTGCAAGACTCTATTACTTGGATTCGAACCCCACGACCACGAATCGAGATAGTTAGATCCAAGCAGGCCCAAATCAGAACTGAGCATCATCATCATCATCACCAGCTTATACAAGTCCACAAGTCCGCAAGACTTAGGCCTCCCTCCCCCAATGAATGCCATTACAAACGGTTTTAAGCCGCCTCAATCCAGCTACTTTTTTTATACAACTTGGCAAGCAAACGATCCCACTTGATGGAAAGTAGTTACCGTAGCCTATGCGGACGCCTGCAACACCAGAGGCATCACACGCGCGCTGCCTATCCTGAGACATAAAGATGAAAAGTCACATGTGTCTGTAATTTCACCGGCACCCGTACCCTTCAAACCGAAACACAGCAATGGCAGCAGAAATAGCTGCGGTGGTAGTACTTCCCGGACGAACTCTACTACTAAGCTCTTAAAACTTCCACAAACCTTTCCACGACCTTTTGGCCTTTGGTCCATCGACACCCCCCCCCCTCCGCAGTGTAGGTCCCCTTCCAACACTGCGTCGCCCGGTATACACACAAAGCATAATTGAAGAAATAAGAAAAGTTGCCAGAATTAGGTAGGTGCTCTCCTGCAACTCGCTTAACATGAGACCTCTCCATTTCCGCTCGTGGATGTTATAAAAGCCAACTAATGGGATGAGCAGAAGCATCCACCTGAGTACTCAACACTCATACTGCGATCACAAATCCACCTGCCAAGCGTGGTGGTTATGGCACACCGTCCCGATTGCCCGAGGGGGCAGCCTCGTCCAAACAGAGGGTTTTTAACGGTTGCTGATGAAGTAGGTACCACTCTACTACTTAACATAACATAAGACCCAACAGTCACATACATAGTCATAATGTGACTGGATTATAATTGTCCTACATTTGATTATTAACGGCCTTATTACAGAACATGGACTAAATCTGAATATAGTCCAGGCGAACTAGTCTAGGATTAAATATCGACATTAAGCATATTGGACTTTAAATACCAAAGCAGATGGTTTGTTTTCCGAAATCAATTCTCGCGCTACTTTGCAAATTTCTAAAGTACCAAACTGACGGATTGTGTCACATCACAATAATTGAGATGTCCAAATTCTTACCTCTAACAAGCAATCAACTGTCAATTTATAGACCATTCCTAAACTAGGGAGCTGCCTGGTTTTAGATAAACCAGAGATAGTCCAAGCTCATGTCATTTTTGGCATATCTAGCTCGAAAGTTGCTTCTTGAAAACAAACCATCTGCTTTTGTATTAGAGTCGTATATACGACTAGGGTATATACACTAGGTCGCTATTTTAAGCCTAGACTGGTAGTCCTGGTTTAAACCCAGACTAAGGGCATTTTTTATAATAACACCATATGTGTTGAAGTGTACTAAACTATGAGTTGGTGTGTAATTATGTACCTATACCTACCTAATTAGTGTAACTGGCATTTGATGTCGATCTAATTAATTAAATAAATAAATGATCCCACACTAGGATTCCCTGTGTGTATCGTGGTATCAGGAACTATGAGTTGGTACCATAACACACAGACCCGGAACAACTATTTGTAGATTATGCAAACATTTGTCCCGCAGCGGGAATCGAACCCGCAACCTCTCGCATCTTAGCCAGCTATTCGCCCGCCGCACCACAGAGGTTGTCTTGACTTGATTGCCTTACAATTGTTGTTGTTGTCACCATTATTGTTGCTGTTGTTGCCACCATTCTTGCCATCGCCACTATTGTCTCCCGTATTGTTGTCTCTGGTTGGACAGCGTGCCTCGCACGCCAGCAGAGCCGCAAGTGCAACGCACACGATCTAAGAATAACACAAAATAATATTTATACCATTCCCCCTCCTAAAAGCTTATTTTATTCACTAACTAAACCGTGAATAAAAAGTTCTTATAATCACTATATACGAATATATTTGTGTGTTCTAAATTCAAACACGAAAATTGTTTGAATTTAGAACACACCAATACATTCGACCTCCATCTCAATGCTAATACAACCTCCTTGCGCAAAAAATACTCAATACAAACTCCATGTGCAAATAACTCAACCCAATATTGTCTTACCCAATATATAATCTCTAAAATAAGTATATTAAATCTAAGTATTCGTAAAAATAAACAATTGATATGTTTAAATTTAAAAAATAACAGTTATCTAAATCTACCCCTAAATGGGTTAGGTTTGACTGGCATCGTTCTCCACTGGCCCCGAAAAACGTTAACGAACAGTTTCTATGCATCAAATCAATACCGGTATTGTTGCGGATAAAATGTTACAGTACTATTAAAAAAACATTCCCAATTATAATTTACGTTCCATTTTAAACAAGGTGCATAATCAATGCAAAGTGCATGCTTACGAAATCAGTTAGTGCTAGTTCATTACCTATAAAAACTATTTTTTTATACAACTATGCTTAGGTGTTTTGTACTTACCAAAATAGTGTTCATCTTGTTTTAAGTTTCAAATTACATTATAGTAAGTAGAAGAAAGACGAGGGTTATATACTAATCGTCGCCTCATCGGGAAACTATCTATGCGCATAAATTCAGATAAGAGTTTAAATTAAATAAACTATTAGCTAAATTCTAGAAAAATAATTTGAACGTTGTGAATTTTGTTACCTATATACAATCGATACAGTCATGAGCGTAGCTAGAGGGGGGGTTAGACCCCCCCAAATTTTCAAAATGTTGACAAAATCTTTGGAAGAATCACCAGTGTGGTGAATGTGTTATTTTTCACATGAATATTAATGTCATTTGGTGTAACCCCGTGTGGTTTCTGCTGGAGATAGGCCTTCCTTATTACCACGACAAGTGGTTTTGTGCCGCCTTCACCCACTCACTTCCTATGACCTTTAAAATGTTTTTCGAGAAGGGTGCCTATATAAAATGCAATTTTGTTTATTTGGCCCAATTTTGGTCCCCCAGTTCGTGTATCATCACAATTTTATGTATGTATTTTAATTACCCCATGCGCACGCGCTTCCAATATCCTCTAATGCGGTCACGCGATTTGTGTAATAGGTAAGTAGCTTTCAGCTGCCCTCAACCAATTTGAAGTCAATAGCAATGGATCATTTGGGGATAAATTGGATAAATAGGCCATAATGATATAACGAGAAAATTGGTATAATTCTATACAGGGGTCCGTAAATAATCGTTTTTCAGGTACTGGAGGAGGCACTTTTATTGATATCATAGGGTATAAGAAATATACCACTGCATATTTACTGTGACACATGTTTCATGATTGGGTTGAGTTAAGAATAGAAATTTTATAAAAATGGGTTGAGTCGATATAAATACCTAAATGGGTTGACCTTCATTGGGTTGAGTTAAGAAGCACTCAAGAGTAGTCATCAATAAGTTTCAATGTACAGAAGTTTGAAAATCGCTCAATGACATTCAAAAATTGCACCCTAGGGCTTTGAAAGAAATGGTAGAACTACTTGAATATAAACAGTTAATTTTTTAAACAAATAAACATTTAATAAAACAGCGGTCATGGTTGGTCGCGGTCTGTCCGGACTAAGACTAGACCCCTCCATCTCCTCCCGTAGATGTCGCAAAAGTAAACTAAGGGATTTCACCAGGAGATGACCTCCAAAGAATACCACGACGATTGATCTCGGGTCGCCTCCATCCACCAACTCCCTGCAACCTTCCTGCGGCCTGGGGCCTTTCTACACTGCATTTTCCGGCTCAATCATCATCATCAACAAGCCTTTGGGCGTCCACTACTGGACGAGGCCTCCCCCATAAAATACAATGGGGGGAATTGCCATAATCACCGCGCTTGGCGGGCGGGTACTCAGGCGGATGCTGCTGCCCGTCCTTCGGGTGTTATTCCTTAGTCGGCTTTTACGAAATCCACGGGAGGAGATGGAGTAATTTTATTTATTTATTCAATAGTATTTCCATGATTGTCTCGTTAACATTTTCGAATAGATTATTTGGAATCGCTTTGGTATCAATGTACGAAGTTTTATTTGTTTAGACATTGAAAGTGGTAGCAATTAACCATAAAATGTAGAGTTAATTACTCACTTACAATGCATGGATGTCATTGTATTCTACCACTTCGATAAAACAACTTTTCACTAACATTTCAAAGTGTTTCCCATTACATTACAAAAACTATCTACCAATGATAATATCTACAATTAAAATTAGTTGATACACTGTAAGACGAATTGTGTGTACTGTACCAGTGACGAACACAAAATCTTGAATTAATAGATTTAGTATGGAAAGGTTGTTAAGTGGCCTTAAAATCATTTTGTTAGTAGTAGAACTTCTTGTTAAGATGTTTGTCCGGGGAAGTACTATCACCGTACCTATTTGTGCCGCCAAACAGTAGTGCTCGCATTGCTGTATTTCGGTTTGAAGGGTACGGATGCCGGTGAAATTACAGGCACATGAGACTTTTCATCTTTATGTCTCAGGGTGCGGCAGCGCGTTTGATGCCTCTGGTGTTGCAGGCGTCCATAGGCTACGGTAACTGCTTTCCATCAGGTGGGCCGTATGCTTGTTTGATTGACAAGAAGTATAAATAAATAAAAAAATTGGTACAGCCTCGTAATATGCGCGATGGAACTTGTCAGTTCATTGAGGAGTAAGCTGTTTGGCGTAGCATTTGATTTTAGTACAGGCAAATTAGCAAAAAGTGTGGACCTAAGTCGTGTAGTCGTGGATTCTTATGGAAACGTTAGATGACACGAAAAGAAGCTTATCCTAGGTTTGCACCGTTTCTGGCGCTTACGGAACCCTTTTAAATATTAGGATTTTTTTTTGTATGTTCCATATGTCGGATTTATAAAATACTTGGTGCAAATGTAGATCATAACGGTTCAAAGTCTATGCCAAATTGCACCGACTACTTCTATTTCCCCCATTAAGTTACGGATATTAATAAGATTTTCACCCTATTTCACCCTGTTCCAGAGGGTTAAATTACTGATGCTTATCATTAGAGGTGATTTCTGAGCCATACAAAACAATTAGAAAAGTTTTCATGACTACATCTAATTAGTTCCAAACTTTTGCAAAAAATCACCTAATTTGACTGTACTATTTTTTAAGAACATTGAGGCTCTGCCTTCGCTTTCGGTGAAAAAGCCAGTATGTGCGCAAAATGTAAAATTGGAAATATTTCAAATGTTTATTTTATCAACAATTTTAGCGATCTCAACTCGCGACACGAGTTGCCGGCTCGATAAACAGCGCTTGGCTCATCAAACATTGTTTCCGCGCCTACTGAAAATATAAATAGGAGCGTTAAGGCGAAGCTCAGCAAAAGTAATAATAATTTATAAATAAAGCAATATAAAAAAAAACAAATAACAAAATTTGTCAACGAAACGTCAGCAGGAGAAAAAAAAAAAGTAAGAAAAGTACGTGCAATCGTAATTTTTCTAATATGATACCAAGCTACTATAATTGAAATTCTATTAAAGTAATATAACTAATATTTGAGTCGTTTTAGGGTCGAAACGTAAGTCTCATTCACACCAGAGGCACACACATTATCTACAAAGACCTAGCGGAGAGACTCGGAGACTAGGAATGCTGGCTTTGCTGTACAACGTGGCAATGCCACCAGCATTCTGGGCACGCTGCCATCTGATGACGGCATGGATCGACTTAGTCCTACTACGCATTAAGTAGATCGATTTGAAACGTTGCCTATCTAACTAACTATTATTGTCTACTTCGCACTATGACTAGTAATAATGCGACATATTAAGCCGGGTCCGCTGCGCCATGTTTTAATGTTTTAAAACCATATAACATAGTTTTCTAACATAAAGGGGGCGTGGCCTAGCTGTATTGTGTTAGCAAAAACACAAACATACTTGCCACGACAAACGGATAACGTCCCCCGCGTACGCCTGCGGGGGGGGGGGGGTGAATACATTCATTCATTTCTAACAAAACATTGTCAACTCAAAAGTCGCAGCGAACTGGCTGTTTTATTATTATGTTTTGTTACGAAATTTGGCCCAGTGGACCCGGCTTTACCTCTGCTCTCTACACATAAGGTATACACCGATTTGAAACAGTTTATTGTCCCTTTATAAAAACATAACAATGCAATAGCATTCGCCTTAACCTCTGCACGTCCGTACGTTGAACAAACAGCGGAATGACTCGCTTTGTTCCAGATCCGACCATCAGCAGAGCTAACAAGCCATTGTCCAGAACATAGCACTGTTTGCGGTTATTGGACCTACCTACACGACCCACACAACGATATGTTACGAAATTGTATTCACAAATTTTGATATCATATTTTAGCTGATCATCCCTGCTGGCTTTGAATTTGATGGACTCTTTCAGGGATTCGTTTCAACGAGTTTATTGAGTTAATTTGCAATATTTGTACTTACCTGTTTACCGGGTTTTATTAGATATAAGTATACCAAGCGTAGCGTGTGCTGTCTTATAAATTTTTGCTGATGTTTATTTACTTTTGACTACCTTCCTAAGGTTTTTAAGTTCTCATTTACTAATGTCTTGATCCGCCTCCATCCACCGATTTCCTGCGACGTTTATAATGTCTTTAAACCATCGAGTGGAGGGCATACCTCTAACGCGTCGTCCGGTTTGTGGTCGCCAGTCGAGAACATTTATTCCTCAACTCAACGGTTATCAGTTCGAACTATATGACTTGTCCATTGTCACTTCAACTTGCTAATTCTAAGAGCGTTCGTCGTGGTATTCTAAGGGAGAGGCCTATGTCCAGCAGTGGACTACTACAGGCTGATGATGATGATGATAATTTACTATGTATCAGCAACTCCTTGCTCCTTGCTTGTTTTTTTTTATATTGCTTTGTTTATAAATTATCATCAAAGTAAGCCAAGCCGTGTTTGTTGCCTGATTCTTCTAGGCTTGGTCGCGTTAGAACAGGAGTAATTTTAGTTTATAAGATGATTCAAAATGATCCTTGTGCAGGAGATAATTTTGACAGCCTTAGCACTGTCCAAATATTTTGAAACTTAAAAGGAGGAATATGTATGTCAAGAAGTTTCCCCTAATCAAGTTTCATAAGATTTAGATAGCGCTAAGGCTGCCAAAATCAGTATCTACCTGAGTACTCAAGCGTAGTAGCCAAGCGTGGTAATTATGGTAATTACCCCCATTGTATTTCATGGGGGAGGCTTCGTCCAGTAGACGTCTAAAGGCTGCTGATGATGATGACACAATACAGTTTTTGTATTCAAAGATTTTTTAACGGATTTTGTTTAATTTAGACACCAGTTATAAATAAATCAATCAATTAAATCAATTGCTCCCAAAAGCCTCTTGCGAAGATATCGAATCGAGATTGAAGCATTGTAATTTTTCCGGTTGGTTCCGTTCAGTCGATGAGATTCAATAACACCACTCAGAATAAACACGCTAACGAGACAGACCAAATACATACTTACCTACAGGGTGCTACTACACGCTCGTGCGTCGTCATTGGCATATCAACCATACTGGCCATCGAGTTACCGGCTGAGATGCGAGAGGTTGCGAGTTTGATTCCCGCTGCGGGGCAAATGTTTGTACGATCTGCAAATATTTGTTCCGGGTCTGGGTGTTATGGTACTATGGTACTCGTAGTTCCTAATACCCGTGATACAGGGAATCCTAGTGTGGGATCATAACTACGTATGTGACTGTTGGGTGTTATGTTGTTAGGTGTTTTATTATAAAAATAATAATAATAATAATATAAGCTTTATTCATTCCTTACACAACAAGATTAACATAAATACTATACTTAATTTATACTTAAATGTAACTAACTCTATATCTTATGCATGCATACATTTCTATTTTTGTGTGCAAGGACCACTTTCAGCGGTAAAAGCCTCCTCCAGCTCCTTCCATCTCCCCCTGTCTCTAGCGGCTCTACTCCACGTTCTTCCTGCTACTTTGACTAAATCGTCACTCCATCTTTTATGAGGCCTTCCTGGTTTACATTTCTTATGAATAGGGTACCAGGGGTAGGGTGTTTTATTATATGCAAAGTAAATAACATATAATACTTACCTAATTTGTGCTTTAGATAGGTACTAGTTTTGATTTCTAGTTTGTTTTAATTTTATATAAACTTAAGTTTGGTGTGTAGTATCGGCATTGTATTGTATTTGTGCCAAATAAACGTTTTCTTTCTTTCTTTCTTTATATTTTCAGTCATAGCTGCGTCCATACTTATTTTACATTGTATTGTTAAAACTGCTTTGTAATATCTATAGAATCTACTAAGATATTTTTCTTTTTTAAAACATATTATAGTAAACGAAGGTTAATCGGTAGTATTACTCTATGGGACACAAAAATTCCCAACTACTTACTCGTGTTAGTCGTTGGGACCCTCCTAGTTATCTGGTGTTATACCATATGAATAGCTAATAACCAAATAAAACTGACTTTAATACGGATATGCGTTAACTGGCCCCACTGTCCGACTTTGCGGCCTTTCGAAATAGTGCTAAATAGTTTTAGGGTTCATTATCCTTTGGGTAAGGAACTCTAACAATCATACAAAGTTTTTTCACTCGTATATTCAAGTGTTTTGTAAGCACCCTGTATGCGAACGTGGCAAAAATTAGCAAATCATTCCAAAAGAGACAGGACTGTTCACGCGTCCAAAGGCATATTGTAAATAATTGTTTTCGAGCGAAGAAGTCGCGTGTTAACAGCGGGTTCGATTCCCGGCCGGCACCGAAATGTGTCGAAAAGGAGGACCGCCGCGACGGATAATTTAAAAATAATTTGAAGAGTGCCAAAATAGCTGTTCTTATGTAATTGCACGTGTTCTGGCCACGTGTCGGCCACGAACCACGCGCAATGCCATTGAGATAAATATTTATTTCTTGGAGTGCAATTTAGGTGTTGTCACGCATGGTCTTTATTATTTCTGTGTCCTAAAACACCTTACCGTTAAAAATAATGTATTTTAAAGAATTAAACATATGTGGATATAATTGTTGAGGTATTGTGAGGGATGGTGTGGAATGTAACACGGGTAAGAAAGGAGTAAGTACCGAGATGACGGTACTTAATATACCGATAAATAAAAAAATAAAAATAAAAGTTGTGTTTACTCAAATAAAGACATGAAAAAGATGTAAATATATGCTATAAAATCACTGAAACATGAAAATTATTGATGACTAAAATATTCATACCTATGATATCAATACAAGTGCCTCCTCAGGCACATTTCTTGAAAAACGGTGATTTGCGGCTTTTTTGATGATATTTCGTCCCTAAACCATCACCTGTACAAGATTGGGGCCACTGACAGCGGGCTATGTCGGGGCTGCTTGCAGGAAGAAGAGACGGTGGAGCACGTGATCCTGCATTGTGCGGCTACAAAAGAGACCAGGGCCAAGACGGGTTTGCAGGAGCTACTTCTATCCTGCTCTCCATCATCGACGCCTTCGGACACACTTCAACGGTGTTGCCACTAAACCAAAGTCCTGCTCCGTTACTTTAAGGAGCTGGGCTGGCTGGGGTAGGGTTAGCACAGGGAGACAATGCACAATACACAGCGGAACGTCAGTGCAGGTCTTAACACCCCCACTTAGAATTAGAATTAGAATTAGATATTTAGTCACTCGGTGACATTCAAAAATCGCACCCCAGAGTGATCCTATAATGGTTTCGTTCGTCTTTTGAAGTACGGAACCCTAAGCACTATTTACAAGATAGATCTTCATAAAATGTTGTAATCATTAAGAATGGTCTGCTGCGCTGTTTCGGTGTTTTACAAACATATAGAATGTTTTGCAAAAATTTTTTTGTGAGAAAATTTGCGTGAAATGTTTCGCAAGTGGCGCGAAATCCAAATTTTATTGTATTTTTTGCACAATACAGCTTATCAACACTTCTTGAGATAGCGAACACTGGAGAGTGTTTGCAGGAGTCAGGAGGCCTAACACACATATTTTAATTGAAATTATCTCATAAATATCATTAGTTTAGCTACGAATGAACCAAAATAACACTATACAAAACAAAAAAATATATTAAAATATGTGTGTTAGGCCTCCTGACTCCCGCAAAACCAGTGTTCGCTATCTCAAGAAGTGTTGATATAAGCTGCATTGTGCAAAAAACAAATTAAAATTTGAATTTCACGCCACTTGCGAAACGTTTAACCTCAAATAAGACTTCTCAAGGTAAGGAATGTACTAGATTTTTTTTTAACAAAGCACAACGTTAAAAAAATTCAACAAACTACAAACGAACTGCAAACGACGGTAATTACCTCATTATCATTACCCTCCCTAAGGCGACGGTCACTTTCTTTGTCCTTACCTTAAACCAAATGAAATTATTACCGAGTACCTCGAACTACGTTTAAGCAAATTGTTTGACACCTCAGAGAACACCATTAAAATTTCCTGACTAATTGAGTGTAATTTGTTAGTCATATCTATTTAGTTAAAAGCCATAACAACATAACATAAAACCCAACAGTCATATACGTAGTCTTGATCCCACACTAGGATTCCTTGTGCAGGAGTCAGGAACTACGAGTACCATGGTACTATAACACCCAGATCCGCCAACGACGATAACGCCAAAAAAGGTTAGTGGTTTTTTTTAGTGTAAGCAAGACAAAATAGAAAAATAAGAAAAAGTTTTTTTTTACTACTTGGCAAGCAAACAAGCATAAGGCCCACCTGATGAAAAGCAGTTACCTTAGTCTATGGACGCCTGCAACGCCAGAGGCATCACACGCGCGCTACAGACCCTGAGACATAAAGATGAAAAGTCTCATGGGCCTGTAATTTTACCGGCACCCGTACTCTTCAAACCGAAACAGCAATGCGAGTACTGCTGCTTAGCGGCAGAAATAGGCACGGTGGTAGTACTTCCCTGACGAACTCTTTCACAAGAAGTTCTACTACTAACACCTATTAGTAGTAGTTTATTTAAGATACGGCTATAAGCTGAAACATACATATGCAATTAAAAAAAAACCGACTAATTGCGTCTCGAACCACGGCATGGCGGCATAGTGTAAGGTTCCGAAGTCTAGCCACTAGACTTGCTGCGACCATAATATGTCGTACGTCCATCATGAGCGCCATCCTACACTGCTTCGTCCGGTTCGTGGTCACCACTCGAGAACCTTTATTCACCAACAGTTGTCAGTTCTACGAGCTATAATGGCCTTCCCATTGCCACGTCAACTTGCTAATTCTGAGGTATAAAAAGCACTTATAATTCAATAATATTTTCCGAAAGCCTCCAAAATAATACTTTAACATAATGTGAACACGTGCTACATCACGACATATGGACCAGCCCTGTTTGAAGAAAAAACACCGTCATATGGCAAGAACATAAAATGGGCCAAGTGCGAGTCACAGTACGCAGATTGTAGGATTCTGTTGTCATATTAAATCAATAATAACCTACTTACTATATGTATACGCTGCACAAATATATTTCTAAAAATTCATTGTCAGAATTAAAAACTTCATCAGCCAGTAGACACAGATGTACGCACTGTTGGATGAGGCCTCCTCCATAGCATGCATACAGCCTGTCTCATAATCAAACCTATTTTAGTTAAACCTATTTTAGTTAGTACCTATGTTAGCTTTTGTTTTCTTCTCTCTGATGTGAAATGTTATACGTCAAAACATGACAAAAGCTATTTTAATTCAAATGAAGGGCTTTTTTTTATTTTATTTCAATTTCTAGTGTTTTTTTGAGTTATATCGTGTAATTTTGGTGGCATTTTAACCGGTGTAGCTTATAAAGAGCACATAGTAGTGAATTTAAATAAAATAAGTGTATTGCGTGTCTTTTCGAAGGGGTGGAAATTGTCCAGGAACATTCTAGTAAACTGCCATCAATTTACTAGAACATGACTTGACAGAAGACTTTGGTGACTGGACATTGTTTGGTTATATCAATAACTTGACATTGGCAAAATTGAGTAAATATTCAGATGCCATATAAAAAAAAAAAAAAAAAAAATGAAAAATTCATGAAGAGATTGATTATGAAACAGGGGGTAAGTGTACAACCTGTAGCATTATGCAATTTGCCATAATCACCACGCTTGGCAGGCGGATTGGTGATCGCAATATTGGTGCTAAGTAGGTACTATGGTGAATGCTACTGGTCCATCTCCTGGTGTAATCCCTTTGTCGGCTTTTACGACATCCATGGGAGAAGACGGAAGGGTCTATTCTTAAGCCACACACAGTACAGCGTTACTATTCCCTGCTTGCTTTATTTAAGGTGGATCGTCTCGCATGTGGCGCGAAATTCAAATTGTATATAGTGTTTTTTGCTCGTCACAGCTCGTCAACACTTTTTAAGAGAGTGAAAACTGATTTTGCGAAAACTAGGAGACCTAACAACACACATGTTTTAGTTGATAGTATCTCATAAAGATAATTAGTTTTGCTACGAATATTGTTCAATGATATTTAGAGTATTTTTTTGGTTCATAGATATCCGTAGCTTAACTAATGATATTTTTTTTGTTTATTTGGTATATTTATGAGATACTGTTAATTAAAACATGTGTGTTGGGTGTTTTCGCAAAACCTGTTTTTGCTATCTCAAAAAGTGATGAGCTGTGACCATGGAATTTTTATACTACGTACCTTTACCAAGTAGGTATATGCATGGCTGTGACGAGCAAAAAACAATACAATTTGAATTTCACGCCACATGCGAGACAATTCACCTTAAAAGCTGTAAGAAAGTAAGCTTGCAAGGATAACGACATATGGACAAACGAATTTCTTGTAAGGAACCCTAAAAATACGTACTTTAGTTAATGATAGAGGAAGTGATTTTACGCGTACAATAACAATACAAAACTTTCATATATAAAGAGGATGTATTAATTTATGTAATTGTTAACCCTTTACGGATAAACATATTTTTTAACCCTTTACGGATTTAAACATATGTTTTGGGTCGTTTGATTAACTTCTATTGTTGGGTTCAGTTTCATTTCGAATCTGTTTTGATTGGGTGCTCGTTTGCTTGGGGATGGGCTTCCGGTGGTTGTTGACTTCCGTTTTATCTCGCAATGGGGTTGGATGATTGCTTTAAAGCAGAGCTTGGACGCTTAGTCAAGAAAATGACATAGTTTTAGTCCGAGACCCAATTCATAATTCTTATAAAAAGGCCTCCACTAGCAAAATGTACTTAGTAGAAATTCTTTCTAATAGAATCGTATATTTGAATTAATTTATATTTTTACTAGTTGCGCCCCGCGGTTTCACCCGCGTGAATAATGATGAAAATATTGATGATGATGATGATGATGATGATGATGATGATGATGATGAAAAGTAGCCTATGTGTTAATCAAAGGCGTGAAGTATCTCCATTCCAAATTTCACTCAAATCCATTCAGTAGTTTTTACGTGAAAGAGTAACAAACATCCATCCATACTCACAAACTTTCGCGTTTGATGATGATCATGATGATGAAAAGTAGCCTATGTGTTAATCCAGGGCGTAAAGTATCTCTATTCCAAATTTCACTCAAATCCATTCAGTAGTTTTTACGTGAAAGAGTAACAAACATCCATCCATACTCACAAACTTTCGCGTTTGAAGATGATGATGATGATGAAAAGTAGCCTATGTGTTAATCCAGGGCGTAAAGTATCTCCATTCCAAATTTCACTCAAATCCATTCAGTAGTTTTTACGTGAAAGAGTAACAAACATCCATCCATACTCACAAACTTTCGCGTTTGATGATGATGATGATGATGAAAAGTAGCTTATGTGTTAAGCTTATGTGTTTATAATATTAGTAGGATTATTTATACACAAAAAAGAGTTTTTGATTTGCTGAACCGCATATTTATACGACCTCCCCATTGCCACTTCAACTTGCTAATTCTGAGAGCTATGTCGGTGGTCTTAGTTCTTAGACGGATTTCCACAAATTGAATTTTATCACGTAGAGAAACTTCGAACATAGCTCTCTTCATAGCTTGCTGTGCAACTTTGAGCTCATCTTATTTGGTCATACAGCTCGTAGAACTGACAACCGTTGGGGAAATAAAGGTTCTCGTAGTGGTGACCACAAAAACCGGACGAAGGAAGAAGAGAAAATGAAGAGGAAGTTCCTCTTCTCGATGTACTGTGACATTAAGGTCACAGGAAGTTTGTGGATGGAGGCGGCTCAAGACCGTTCGTCGTAGCATTTTACGTTGAGGCCTATGTACAGCAGTGATGATGATGATAAAGTTATGTTTATCTCACTCTCACTAATATTATATAAATGCGAAAGTTTGTGAGTATGTTTGATCCTTCTTCACGCTAAAACAGCTAAAGCGATTTGGATGAAATTTGGAATGGAAATAGCTTAAACCCTGATTTAACATAAAAGCTACTTTTTATCCCGATATTCTTACCGGATCAAGACTTATGCGGGTGGGACCGCAGAGCGCAACTACTATAATATGAATACTGGTAACACCCAACAACCACATAGGTACATAAGTCCTGGGGTACGATTGTTTAATGTCACCGAGTGACTTTATATCATCAAAAATGCCATAAATCACCGTTTTGGAGGCAATTGTATTGATACCATAGGTATTGTTATCATAAGAATTTTAGTCATCAATGATGAAAAGAAAGAAAGAAAGAAAAAGCATTTATTTGTGTTAATAATGCAGATCATAAAAAAGACACGGGAAAATAGAAAAGACACACACAAACAACAAAGATTAACAAAGAAAATTAAAACTAAACAGAAGACAAGAATGAATTATAAAAATGTGCCTCTTAGTACCAGTCATGCAACACTGTCACAAATTGGCGTCCAGCTCAGCATTTGTTATGATGATATGATATATGATGTTTTGTTTGTGATGAAGTGTATCTATATGTGTCTATGGTCTTCAGATGTATAGAAATTTGGAAACAGTGGAATAAACGGCAATTTTACACTATGACTTTCAAAAATTGCACCCCTGATATCTAATTGTTTCAATTGATTCGTCTCTTAATGAATCTATTCAAACAAATGGTATACGAATTCGGCTAAGAATCAAGAATTATCAAAAAAACTAGACCGCACAATGCGTTTCCCACGACAAAGTATTTCGTATATCATAGAAATTTATGCAAACCGGTCATTTATGGCGTCAAATCTGTTTCATGGTTTCGTTTATCAATAACGCCGAACCACAATTATTCACAACGAAACAGCGGGAACCCAAACCCTTGCGTTTAATTTTTTTTAACTTTTTTATTGCAATCTGATGTCTTTTTTATTATAAATATCGAAGAAATAAAGAAGAAAAACGCGTGGGTTTTTTAAAATTAATTAATAAAAAAACTGTTATTGCTCTGTCATTTTTGATAGAGTCACATCGTTTTGTTTTGATGAGAGAAAATTAATAAGGATGGTGGAATTTCAAAGTTTTAAAGTTTTTATTAACATAAGGTATTCGGGTTTTTCTACGAATAGGTACATTCTTGTACCTTTCATTGGATTTGGTTATTCAAGGGGGTTAAGAAAACTATAACTACTGGGATTTAAAGATAATTTTAGTCAAGTATAAATAAAAAAAATTTGATTAATTAATATTTTGGAACCGGAACTTGTGTTTTGAACCGATCATAAATTAAATACTATATCAAAAGACCACCAAACATCGGTCATATTCTTTCACGCAGCGGGATTTTTACGTTCAACTGTTTCTTATGTCCTTGTGATAAAGTTGAATTTCCCATTGATAGATTTATTAATTTCTTGAATTAATACAAGTTTTCGTGCCAATTGTATTGTGTAGCGGTAAACCTATTCATTGTTTATAACAATAGTTACATTGTATTTCTGATATCCTGTCTCTGAGCAAATTAGTCCCATTGTCGAAAGGATTCCGATTTTGTGTGAAAAAGGTCGATTTAAACGGTTTTTATTGTTTATTAATTGATATTAAAAGTTCGTCTTTTGATCTTGAGACTTCGTATATTTTTCGACCATGGGTTTTTTTTTATTTAAACATTTATGGTATTCCACGTCCACGTCGTTCTACGTCAGAGGGTTAAATTGAGTGAAGTTAATAATTTTGTAAGATTATTCTCCTAAATACGCCCCTTGCGCCTTATTCATAATCATTTTTTAAACCTATTTTAGTTAAAATAGCTTTTGTTTTGTTCTCTCTGATGTAAAATGTCATACGTCAAAACAAGACAAAACATATTTTAATTAAAATAGGTTTCAAAAATGTTTATGAATAAGGGGGCTTGTCTTTTTCGTACAATCCATTCCATTTCAAAGGTTATCTAGTAGAGATTGCTATTCAGTGATAAGACTACCTATTGTTTATCTTAAGTTTTTTTCAATTGAATCGTTATGTTTTTGGTATGCAATAAAGTATTATCTATCTATCTATGCCTGGTTAGGCATTCCGTCTCTCGGATGAAACGATTCATCAGCATCCACAGCCAGGATGAACGGCCCCGAGCTGCCTCCATCCACTGACTTCCTGCTACTTTTATAATATCCTTGGTCCATCGAGAGCTTTCCTATATGCGAAGTATTGTGGCAGAATTTATAAAAAAAACATTGATAATAAACACCGTTTACGAACCTGTTAAAATATACAAAGGTTATCTTCAAATAATTTGTTAACAAAACACTTGAAATTAACAAGAGCTCTACGAGTGTTTGCTTGCTACCGGATATTTTTTACTACCCCTACCTAGGGGTATGAAAACATGTCAATGTTTAGTTAAGCTTATCCGTTTTTGCTATTGCTTCAAAACGCCCTTGAGCGATCTGCATAAAAACGAAGTTTGCTCTTAACTTAGATACTATCTCATCAAAATCCATGATATTTTGTAAACATGAATAAACATAGTTTCCACACCGATTTAAAGATTTGTACATTAATCTTATAATCAATGCTAGTTTGATTCCGTACAATTTAATAGAACAGGAAAACTGAAACCATAGGCCTAGATATTACGGCCCCTTAGTCGCCTTTTACCACATCTGCGGGGGGAGTTGAAGGAGTCCTATTTCTTAGGCTGAGACCACCAAAGCCTGGTAGTGATCAATTAAATTGTTCAAAATCAAACCACGCTTAAATAGAGACATCAGACGGAGCTTGTTAAGATCACACTTTTCAGCACTTCTCACCAGTCATTCTGATCGTAGGTGGTTTTTTACACAACGCTATGGGAGATTTTTACCACTCATCAAATTGCAAGTCATTGGCGGCGTTGTAAAAAGAGCTTCCTTCCTATCAAAAGCATTTTTTGTAACTTTTAGGAGTCCGCACCGTATTAACATTGCTTATAAAACGGCTTTAATCGTATTTGGTTAGAATTTTTTGTCGGTATGATAATGCTGGTTGCTGACTTATATAGGAGTGTGTAATTTTGTTATGTGCCGTGGTATGTCCGGCCTAAGAACAGATCCCTCCATCTCCTCCCGTGGATGTTGTAAAAGCTGACTTAGGGATTACCTACACTAGGGAATGGGCAGCAGCATCCACCTGAGTACTTAACACCAAACTGCGATTGCCAAGCGTGGTGATTATGGCAAATCTTTCTATTGTATTCAATGTAGGAGGCTTCGTCCAGCAGTGGACGTAAACAGATTGGTGATGATGATGATGATTTTATTATTGGAGGAAGTCGTTAGCTGAGTTGGTCATGGAAATGCAATGGCGAAGATAAACTCACCACTTGTCACGTTTATATTCCTACGATTGATGTGAGCCATGGTGAAAAGAGGCGGGTTGAGACTCTGCCTCTTTAGGGGGGAAAGTGTTCGTGTGTCTAGTTCCCGGAGGTGTCTTCCAGGTGGGCCTTGGGTCCGGAATGGTTACAGCTCAGACAGTTTCACTATGATTTCAATCATGAGTCAGAACATAAATGGAAGTGTAAATCAATGTTGATACTGTTGGAAGCATGAAGTTCTTTCACTCATTCAGAATGATTGTTTGTGCCTCCATTTCATTCATTCGCTCTCTAGCTGCATGTTGAATTTAATTATTTTAATATTTGAAATACCAGCCTAGGACCCAATTAAATAGTGTGTAGCCTAACAGATACATTGCCAAGTATTTGAGCAATACTTTTTGTAACCATTGATTTTATTTTCATCTTATCATTATGTAGATAGATAGATTTTATACATAGATAGATTACCGCTTTATTGTTTACCAGGAATTCATAATAGGGTTTATTAAAATTAGCAGTACAATGGGCTTTCTCATTGTTAAAAGCGATTTCTTCCAGACAACCTTTATGTTAATAATAGAATTGAAGTTATCGTGGCTTGGTATAGTTTTATAAAAAACCTATCTAAAACCTTTATGTAGATGGCTTATGACTAAACTGAAAAATTTACATGATTCTTGAGAAGATATACTGACTTAAATATCATCGGAATTTGATAACACGTACGGGACCCTTCTAATTTAATTCGCTGTCCTAAGTTTTTTAGATTCACGCGAAAAAGCTTCACTCGCATCAAGAAAAGGACAGCACTACAACTTTTTAACAGTCTGTGACGAAGTTAAGTTATAACTTAATAATAGTTTAATTACTTTTAGATACGAACGGGTGGTCAAAATTAGTTTTTTTAATATTTTTGTGCTACTTTATTGAGTGTGACGAAAGGGTAGTGGTGGTTTTGGCGCCTTTAATTTGACGTTTGAGAGGTTTGTGGTCATTTTTGACAGTTATGAAAAATAATGAGTTAGATTATTGCTTTTTTTTTAATCCTTCATAGGTGGGCACATTAAAAGTGGGACAAGATAATAGGCTCCTATTCCCCTTAGAATGCCACGACGAACGGTCTTGAGCCGCCTCCATCCACCGACTTCTTGCGACATTTATAATGTCTTTAGTCCATCGAGTAGATGGCCTTCCTCTACTGCGTCGTCCGGTTTGTGGTCGCCACTCGAGAACCTTTATTTCCTAACGGTTGTCAGTTCTGTTTGCCTATATGACAGAAATATTATGTCATATAGCTCAATATAGCTCGCCACAATATAATTATCTCTGCTACTCTATAACCCAACAGCTCAGGGCCCCAATTTTACTAAACAAATTGTGTTTGAATTATCTCAAAATTTACACTTTTGACACTTTTGGTATACTAAAAGTGTCAATTTTGAGATAATTCATTAACAAATCAAACACAATTTGTTTAGTAGTATTGGGGCCCTGAAAGGTTTAATGATCAAAGTAACCCCAGTTGACGATACCTTACCAAATTAAATAAAAACTAACCCCCTTATTCATATTCTTTTTTTTTTAGTTAAAACAGCTTTTGTTTTATTTTCTCTGATGTAAAATGACATACGGCAAAACAAGACAAAAGCTATTTTAGCTATCAAAGGTTTAAATATTGAATAAGAGGCAAAGTATATACTTATATGGTTATAGTATGCTGGGTATGCTCTCCTGTTTTCATTTAGCTCTAAATATAAAAGGAAATCGTGAAAGGATATATTATGTTTGTGTCCGAGGTATCTCACGCAAGATTATGGTACAGGATGTCATTATGTGCCCATTGTTGAAGATGATAAAGCGAGAGACGCATCAAGCGCAATATATTCCTGGGTAATTCAAAATAACACCCAACAGACTCATACGTAGTCATTGATCCCACACTAGGATTCCCTGTGTTGTGGGTATCAGGAACTACTAGTACCATGGTACCACAACACCTAAACCCGGAATAAATATTTTACTAAAGTAACTTTCGTGAATTATATCATTGATTTTGTAAAAACGGGAAATTTTCACGTACGAAAACGCCGATACGTACGATATGTTGGTGGAAGCACCAACAGGTTTCGATCCTAATCGAGGGTCTTCATCAGAGTGGGTATAGGATCCGCGCTACACTCCCTCCGCATCCTTCCTCGCACACACGAGCGAGGAACAAGCGCGAGGAACGAGGAGGAGCTGCGAGGAAGGACGCGGAGGGAGTGTAGCGTGGATCCTATACCCACCCTGATGAAGACCCTTGATTAGGGTCGAAACCTGTTGGTGCTTCCACCAACATATCGGTACGTGAAAATTTCCGGAATAAATATTTGCAGATCATGCAAACATTTGTCCCGTAGCGGGAATCGAACCCGCAACCTCTCGCATCTCAGCCGGCTACTCGCCCGCCATGCTACAGAGGTCACAAGGCTTTCGGTGGCGTAGAAGTCAATTGTTTCTTTCTAAACCCAAACTGGTTATCGGAGAGTAGCTTATGCTTTTCCACAAGAAGTTTATAAGACGGTTGTCTAACACCATTTCTAGAATTTCAGTAGGAGTTGGTAAGAGGGATATTATATCATCATCATCAGCCTTTAGACGTCCACTGCATGGACGAAGCCATAGAATTCAATGGGGGGATTTGCCATAATCACCATGCTTGGCGGATTGGTGATTGCAGTTTGGTGTTAAGTATTCAGATGGATGCTGCTGCCCTGCCCTGATGTAATCCCTTAGTAAAGCTTTCACTGCATCCACGGGAGACGGAAGGGTATATTCTTTGGCTGGACACACCACGGCTGGAGTGGATGGAGGCGGCTCAAGACCGTGCGTCGTGGCATTCTAGGGGAGAGGCCTATTTCCAGCAGTGAATTTTTAGAGGCTGATGATGATGATGATAATATCAAAACTCACGCGTCACCATATTTTTGCACGCCCAGAATGAGTGGTAGATAATGCTATTAGCATTAAGTCTTCCCAGCACTATTGATTTGTGTGAAAGTTTAAAATATATAAATAAAACTATAACTTTATACGACGGTTTGTTTGCTCCCTTGATCTTGGTGTGCCACAGGCTTTATACCGACCGGACGTGAGAGCGGAACTCTTCCTTAACTTTTATTTATGGTAATCATTACAGATTTTTTGACTTTCACAAAAAAAAGTACCAGAAAAAATATTCCCACAACCTCTTAGAGACTACCTTTTACCAAGAAGAAATTATATGTAAATAAATTGGAGAGATTCACCAACTTGTGTATTTATTGTGTGAGTAGTATATTTCGAAATATTTCGATTGTGCGACGCACAATAGTGATAAGGTCTTCGAGGCTCTGCCTACCCCTTCGGGGAAAAGGGTGTGTGTCTGTTTTTGTGTATGTCGTAGTAAGTAAAATCAAAGAAATGGGCATTTTCCACGGACATTGTATTTTCTATATGTATTATATTTCCCTAGTCTAGTGAAATATAATTTTATAGCGTTGGGGTTTGGTTGGGGATTTGGACTTGGGGTGAAAAGATGTGTCCATAGTCACTACTTATCCCAGTCAGCTTTTTCTTCATCCATGGGAGTTGAAGGAGAAGTTTACTTTTAGGCCGGACACACGCCAAATAATAATATATTTATTAAAAAAGATTGAAAAAACGAGGTATATATTTAGTTAATTTGCCGTGGTGTGTCTGGTCTATGGGTAGACTCCTCTGTTATTTCCTGTGGATGTTAAAAAAACGCCCAGTCGTTTTTAATATCAGGGTTATAACATTAGGGTACCGGCAGCAGTATCAACCTGAGGAGTAGTTACTGATAGATCCTTTGGTTATGATCTTGTGGACTTAGGAGTTACTAATAGATCCCTTAAATTTTAGGCAATTTTTTAATTACTCCTGTGACGAACTTGCTATTGAATTAGTACAGTCAGCGAAAATTCAAGGAGTATATTGGAATATTTTGCATAGGAAAAAGTTGTTTTGGCTCAATATTTGTAAATTAAAGATCTCGAATGAAACATTTATAATTTCTAGAATGAAAAACCTCAAATTAAATTTCTCAAATTAAAAAAAGTAGGTAAAACTGAGATCAACAATCCGCCTGTTAATCTTTGTTGACAAATCCCCACATATACATTCAATCGGAGCCACGTCAAGCAGTGGGCGTCTACCAAGTACTGATATTGATAGGTATAAAGTGACTAATTATCACGTCCAATGATTTATTTGTACAAATAAAGAATGTGCTAAACGGCAGTAGGCCAGTGGTGACCGTCTGGTGGTTATACGGCTTCGGCCACACGGACCGCAATCACACACTCCATTGGTTCAGGACTTTTTGTTCTATCGTACTAAACTCGTGTTATAGTAGCTTGTGTTATGGTTCTTAAATACTAAATAAACTGGCGAGTATTGACACTTAGAAAAATCACAAATATATACCTCCCAAACTATGCAAGATATCGAATTGAAATATACTAATTCATTTAAAATAGGCCATTAAAGAAAAATACTATAAATACTTAGGTCAGGTAGTTTATTTCCTAAACTACATAGTTTAGGAGATATCTAGGCTCTTCCAAGTGACCCCCTTTCGTTGCACGCCAGTGTATTTTGATACTTTATTACGATTTTACTTTCCTTTTTCATCATCATCATCATCCAAATGGACATAGGCGTCCCCTGTGACCTCTACCTGACCCCCTCCTCTCCTGTAACTTTTCTCTATACATGATGTAAAAAGACTATTTACGAAAACTTTAAGGGGATGTCCAGACCCGATTCTTGATTGATTACCTAAGAAAATTACCAGAAAATAATTTTACTTAAATAACTATCGTGATTTTTTTCGTTTTTTTATCATTAATTTTGTAAAACGGGAAATTTTCACGTAACCAACGTTGACGTTGACGTTTATGTGAAAATTTCCCGTGATAATGAATGAGAAAATAATTGTAACATTTTGGGACTTTTGGACAAAGCCACCGTTTCTGAATTACAGGTGTGATTTTAAGTTGAATTATTGTTTATTTGATATCATCACCCGTGGTGTGTGATGGTCACTCGTGTTTCTATAGCCTCCAAACTTACACTCCGTGCAACAAGATATCACTTTCCGTTCGGTAAAATAACCTATTCTATTCCCGATCTGCCCTATACCGCGGACTTTTATGCTTTTTATTTAGACAAAAATAGAGCATACAATGAAAATAGTCTGTGTAACATTGTTTGTTTGTATATACTTTATTGCACACAAAACTAAAAGTAAATGTACAAATGGAGGGCATAATGCCAAAGTCAGTGACCGCCAGTACGGATTTCGCCGAAACCGGTCTACTGGGGATCTTCTTGTGTATGCCACGCACATTTGGAGTGAGGCCATCGAGAAACACGGTGAAGCACTGGCTGTTTCACTAGACGTCTCGAAGGCCTTTGACAGGGTATGGCACACTAGCCTTATTGGCAAGCTTCCAGCTTACGGACTACCAGTTCGATTCTGCTCCTGGCTCGCTGACTTTCTGAGGGAAAGATCAATTCGAGTAGTCATTGATGGCTGCTCGTCTGATCAATTAGCCATCAATGCCGGGGTACCTCAGGGGTCGGTGCTCTCTGCCACGTTGTTTCTGCTGCATATCAATGATTTGCTCATGCCCGGTGTCATTGGGTACGCAGACGACAGCACAGTTGTGGAGAGGTACGTTTCCACTGCTCGAGCTAGTCAGAGTGAAATTCAGAAGCTGAGAGATGAGATGCTTCAGCGTTTGAATTTGACTCTCAAGGCTGTGTCCGACTGGGGCGATGCCAATCTTGTTAAATTCAACGCCTCCAAAACGCAGGCTTGTCTCTTCTCGGCGAAAAAAAGTCAGGTTCTTCAAGTTCCCATTTTCCGGGATGTACCTATAGATATAGGAGATCACCTGGAGCTCTTGGGTGTTTCACTTTCGCCTACTCTCAACTTCGGCTCATACATCGAGTCAAAGGCAAAAACAGCTGCTATGAAGCTGGGTATCCTGAATAAGGTAAAGCGATACTTCACACCGGGACAGCTTCTCAACTTATACAAAGCACAAGTCCGGTCTGGTATGGAGTATTGCTGCCATGTTTGGGATGGCTCGGCCAAACACCAGCTAGCTGCCTTAGACTCGATTGAACGCAGAGCTTTCAGGCTTATAGGGCAGCAATATATGGCGGAGACTAAGATCCAGAGTCTCGAGCACCGCCGTAATGTTGCTAGCCTTTCCATTTTCTATAGGTTGCATTTCGGAGAATGTGCCCAGGAACTATATGATTTGATCCCACCATCTCCTTTTCATCATAGGACGAGCAGGCGCACGGCTCAGTACCATCCTTACCTCATTAGTATACCTTCTATTCGTACTAAGCGTTTCGGTTCCACCTTTATTATGCGAACTGCTAAGGAGTGGAACTCGCTGCCGTCGTCTGTCTTTCCTGAAAACTATAATTTGGGTCTTTTCAAGGCAAGAGTGAATAGGTGCCTTCTAGACCTTCGTGCTCCATCGTCGGCTGCATCATCACTTACCAACAGGTGAGATCGCGGTCAAACGAGGGTCTATAATTGTAAAAAAAAAAAAAAAAAAAAAAGTCATTTACTACCTGCCAACCAAGAAAAAAAAAATAAAAAAATGAAATATTGTTCTCCGCACGGAGTAAATTTTTATGCAACGCTAAGTGAACTTTTATTTTAAGTGATTTTTATTAGAACCATAACATAAGATTCCATCCATAATAAGTAAATATATTTTTTTGTATGTCAGGAAGAATATTTTGAACAAAGTGATCAGGCGCGTTGAAATCTTTTACTCTAGTAACACGCAAATCAGTACATGAGAATGAACAATATGGGCCCCAATAAATCTGACTCTGACCACCTGTCATCAAAACTAGCATGAAAATACCTTCATAGTCAATTAGTTGGCTAATTGGACAATAATTGCACTAATTAGTCGGTCAGCTGAGATTTAGGTGAAAAAATCATAACATCTGCCGCAAGCTGCAAAAAAATAGCCATCTTATGTGACACGGCGATTGTGTGAAAAATGAAGAATACGCGGGAAAAATGGCAGTTGGTAGGTATTTGATAACAGAAGCTGGATCTTTGGAGAGCGTTGCATAGGCTTCGAGCAGTGACGGCCAGGTGCTTTCCAAATGCTTTAAAAAGCAAACAGAAAATTACGATAAAATAGCCAATCCCACCAAAGACATAATATAACATAACATATCCACAGTATAAGATTTTCAAAGAATTTGAAGTTTCATTGACATCTGTTTTTTTGTTTTATGTACCAAACTGTACTTATTCGGATTAAGAGTATGTACAATTTGTTATAAGATTTGTTAGATAACTTTTCATTTAAAAAACCAACTTCCGCCATTGTATTCGACTAAATATTTGAATGAAAAAAAATGAAAGAACCATAGTGGTGAGAGGGTTATGATACTTTTTGAATGCAAATGCTTGGTTTGTTGCTGAAAATATCAAAATCGCCATATGTATGCCTACAATATTTGAGGAGTTCCCTCAATTCCTCATGGATTCCATCATCAGAACTGGATTCTGAAAAAATGGGACCAATCTGGAAGTATATCTATTCAAATAAAAAAAGAATTTTTCAAATCGGTTGATAAACGCCGGAGATATGAACATAAAAAAACAACAACAACAACGGTAACAAACATTAAAAAAAAACAACCGAATTGTATATATGTTATTGTATATATGTATATAACCGAAATCCTTTTTTGGGAAGTCGGTTAAAAATGAGGAATTAGGAAAATTCGGAGATTTTAACATTAATAATTTAGAGTTTAGACAAATAAGATTATGTATTACAAAGAAATTCGAAAATATATTACACTAGTTGCGCCCCGCGGTTTCACCCGCGTGAATAATGATGAAAATTGATGATGATGATGATGAAAAGTAGCCTTTGTGTTAATCCAGGGCGTAAAGTATCTCCATTCCAAATTTCACTCAAATCCATTCAGTAGTTTTTACGTGAAAGAGTAACAAACATTCATCCATACTCACAAACTTTCGCGTTTATAATATTAGTAGGATAATGTAGAAAAGCCTGAATTTGGAACTTATCTCTGACAGCGGGATAATATAGAATATCTTCTTTAGTCTTATTACCAAAATTGATGTATCTTCCTCCTTCATCAGAAGGTAGACATTCACTGCTGGACAAGGCCTCCCCCATATAACAGGGAGGGATTGCCATAAAATATGATAGTAATCACAAAAGCTTGGCAAGCGCATTGATGATCGCAAGCGTCAGCAAGTTCTCAGATCGTCCATCCCCTCGAGTAATCCCTAAGTCACTTCTTATAACATCAAAGGGAGCAGAGTTGGGGGAGTTAGCGCTTATGTATCTTCTTATCAAATTAAAATATTAAATAAGTGAGAACTATCTACTAATTAAAATTTTTTCGAAAGTCCTTTTCACGTACATCATTTTTAATACAATAATGTTAGAATATAGAACAACATTATGAGCTGTGGTGTATCCGGCCTAGAAAGACCCTTCCTTCTTTTCCCGTGGAATTCGTAAAAGCCGACTAAACGAATTACACCAGGGGATGGGCAGCAGCATCCGCCTGAGTACTTGACACCAAACTGCGATCACCAGCGCCTCGTGGTCTGCGTTGTGATTATGGTCCCTCATTGTATTCGGGGGAGGCCTCATCCAGCAGTGGACGTAAACATGTTGGTGATGATGATGATGATGAAACAATATAGAAGGGTAATATCAGCACCAGTAGGCTTCAAAAGGGCGTACCGTGTTGGGACTTCCAATAATTTCCAAACGCAGGGTTTCCCTGCCGGAACCTGCAGAATTTGTAAGATATCGTACTTCCGGGTAGCGATATTGTCAATGAATACGTGGACTGACTCGTTTTGATACTTCTGTCTTTTGAAAACATTTAACACAAGTTTTTATGATCATAATCTACTTCATGTCATCTGTTCTTTCCTGGTCAGCCTGCGTTAGGTCAAAGACCTTAAATGATCTGTCATATATTGTTATTAAATAACCTGCGTTAGCTGTGATTAATTTTACAGGGAACGCACCCAATTTATTGATTCTATTTTTAAGTTATGTATTATCATCATACATCATAATAATGATCATCATCAGTCTGTGGAACTGGACGTAGGCCTCCCCATATTATGCCACGACGAACCGTCTTAAGCCACCTTCAAAGAGTCCCCAAGTGGTGACCACAACCCGGACGACGCAATAGAGGAAGACCCCCCTCTCGGTCGACTAAAGGCATTATAAAGGTCGTATAGGAAGTCGGTAAATTAATAAATTAGTAATAATTACAATCAGCCTGCATTAGTCCAATGTTGAACATAGATCTTCGAGCCTTTGAGTCCTTTTCAGCTCTTCGCATTCTTTTTACCTTTCAGAAACTGTTAACTGTTTCCATAACTGTTTGTTAACTTGATTAGGAAGAAGAGTCTGAAAACGACCAGTAAAGGGCTCTGAGACTATTTCATGGCCATGGTCAGAAAAAATGGATCAGAAGAAATGAAAGATGTATGACATAATGATGATGTATTTACAACCGAGGAATCGATTCAAACAAACAATTTAAGATAGTTTTTGGTTTAACCTGACAAATGCAAGAAATAGGTGCTCCAAGCGTTACATGAAATATCAAGAACTCTATTTTTAAATTATAATCAATTTGTTGACAAAGTATCAAGATTACTAACTCCCGGAAGGATGCATGATCGCAACTCATATCAACCGGATGTCCAGCGCCGTACATTTTGTGCACACCACTGAGCTGAAAGTGTTCTTGGAATAACTAGCTCATAAGTGCCATCAAAATAAACATAAATGAACAATTGGGCAAAGGTCCAAAGAGGATGTTTTTTTTTGTCCTTGTCCTTCGACAAATGCAGCAATATGTCTGCAATAGATCTTTCTGTTTCTTCTTTTTTAGGGTTCCTTACCCAAAGCATAGAATAAATATTAGTCCCAAAGGGTAAAACAGACCGTATTTATTTATTTATTTTTAGTTATCGTAGCCTATGGACACCTGCAACACCAGAGGCAACATACGCGTGCTGTCAACCCTGAGACATAAAGTTGAAAAGTCTCATGTGCCTGTAATTTCACCGGCACCCGTACCCTGCAAAACAAAATACAGCAATGCGAGCAGTACTGCTTGGCGGGAGAAATAGGTACGCTGGTAGTACTCCCTTCGACGAACTCTTTTGCAAGAAGTTCTACTGCAAACAAATCTGGTCTGGATGTCGTAAAATCTGACGAAGGGATTAACACAATGATGAGTTGCAGCATCCTCGGTACTCAACACCAATACTGCAATCACCAATTTGCCTGCCAAGCGTGGGCGTGGTGACTATGGCAAATCTATATTGCAATTATATTGGTGTAAGTTTGGTGGCATTTTAACCGGTGTAGCTAATAAAGAGCACATGGTAGTGAATTTAAATAAAATAAGAGAATTGCTTGTCTTTTCGAAGAGGTGGAAATTGTCCAGGAACATTCTAGTAAAACTGCCATCGATTTACTAGAACATGACTTAACCGAGGACTTTAACAATTTGACATATTTGAATAATTTGGCAAAATTGAGTACCTCCTCAGAGGAAATAATTTAAAAAAATCACAAGGTTAATTTTAAATCGTCTTATAAACTAAAATTACTCCTTTTCCAACGCGACTAAGCCTAGAAGAATGAGGGCTAGTTAAGGGGGAGTGGGGGTAGTTAGGGGGTTTTTTTTATCTTCGATTAAAAAAAAGTAGTTAAATTGGTTCGATAGATGGCGCTGAGCCCACTCTAGCTATCAAGATAGTCAACTGTATTATCTGTGGTGCACGCGTACTAAGCTATTAGCTAACTAGTCTGTGGCTGTAGTCATGATGTTCTGTTTGTGTTTGCTTCTTGAGTGTGTGTGTGTGCCCTACTGATTTCATGGTGTTTTTTTAGAAGTAAACAAAAATAAATACCACGAATCGAAAATTATTTCTATTTTGTTGACATTTCATTTTATTTTGACACTTGACAGCTAAGTTACAGAGCAGCGCCATCTATTTTTAACGCTGAAAGCATGATTTGAAACGGCCGTGAAATCCCCTCATTGCGTTCGAATGATATTCGCGATCATTTATAAGTAGTTTTAGACTAAACCAATCTAAAAAAAGACACTAGGTTTATATTTTTTGCAGTGAGTTGTAGTAGGATATTTAAAAGGTCTTGTCCTAAGGCGAAACGATTAAATTGATAGAGTTATGAGTCCGTATTAATGCGAACATCGTTTAAGAGTTAATCAGGTTGAACTGTTCATAATTTTGTAAATTAGGTTGGAAAAGCTTCTTTGGTAGATACCTACCTAAATGTTTTTGATGAAACCGAAAATCATTTAACAGTTATGTCCTAACAAGTACCTAATTGTGCATTTAAGTATGAATAAATGAATGCAAACGTTTTAATAAGTTTTAAAAAATCCTTTTCGTATACTTACATGCACGAGTGTGTGAAATGTGTACCTTTTTCTGTTTAACCCACACACGCTCACACACTTTTTCCTACAGATACACATCGCTTTGCGGATCTTTCGTTCCTACATTCACACGTTCTCATGAAATTATAAACATTCATGCATATATCTTTCTTTTTTTTTCAGACAAAGCACAAACACTTTTATAGACAATCATTAATTTTACCAATACAATTTATCTACGCTTTCATAGCGATTCAGTTCAAAAACTATAACTACCTTATTTTTTTTATGCTACTTGGCAAGCAGACAAGCTTACGGCCCACCAGATGGAAAGCAGTTACCGTAGCCTATGAACGCCTGTAACACCAGAAGCATCACATGCGCGCTGCGGACCCTGAGACATAATGATGAAAAGTCTCATGTGCCTGTAATTTCACCGGCGCCCGTACCCTTCAAACCGAAACACAGCAATGCGAACACTACAGCTTGGCGGCAGAAATAGGTACGGTGGTAATACTTCCCCGGACGAACTCTTTCACAAGAAGTTCTACTACTAACAAAACCTTTCACTATACCTACGCCGACCGTCCATCAGTCTGTTTAGATTCTGGGTTATATTATCTCAACAGCCGTAAGACGCAGCGTTGATATTTTCACAGATTATGTGTTGATTAAGCATGAACCCTGCAAACAATAAAATACCAAAATCAAATCCCGCCCGTACAAGAGTAAAATCCCAGGGAATAAAACAGATAGCGCGTTCTAATTTATCAGTGGTGACATCTAGTCTTGAGATGAGTAAACTTTGCAACCCTACATGACTATAGGACGCATATCGGGTTTGTTAAAATGATCCCATAAAAATACCCTGTCACGGCTCTCTCTGAAACTTAGCTAAAATTCGACGGAAAGCGACATTTTTTGCCAAATTAGCCTTTACTCTATATTTATTTAATAACAAGCTGTAATTTTCGACTTTGCGGCTTCGGCCTAATGCTGCGAATCTCTAATTCAATTAGAAGGACTCAATAGTCAGGGGTGTCATGAACATAAGTGCAAAAACACCGTTACTTTATGGTTGAATCAAATGACGAATGGCACGTCGAACTAAAATTAACACCAATATTGTGATCACCAATCTGCCTGCCAAGCCTGGTGATTTATGACAAACGTTACCCTCTCTAGTAGTGGACTTCTAATAGGCTGATGATGATGATGATGATGGGACACTCAGGTTGAAAGCACAGGAATCAAGCAAAACTTGGTAACTTTTAAATTGGTGAGCATAGTATTCTTTCAACTCGATTAAAATTTTTTTATTCCATAAAATACAAAAATACAGCAGTTGTGTGGCAGCCCTAGTAACAGGGGGAGTGCATTGATTAGGATTTGATGACAACCTTCGTTTTTGCGAAAAGCTCCCAATTCACTAATATGATTTAATTTTAGGAATTAGCTGTGATATTACACGCTATTAGTGACTCTCGCTTTGCTCATTAGAACTTCCTGTTTTGACTGAGTCTTTAGTTTTTTTTACCTAAATAGAAGACTCTCTTTTCATCTAGGCATTGCTATTGGGCTTTCTATTGAGCCCGGTTGCAGAAAATTGGTGGATGGAGGTGGCTGAAGACCATAATATCGTGGCATTATCTATATATAATAAATATCAATTGATTACTGACATTCCAAAGTCACCAGTATAAAAAAGCAACCCTTAGCTTGGCCACGGGGTCGTCTTGACCCATCAATTAAGTTTTTGCCACACGTGAGCTTCTAAATAAAATCATAAATTTCAAAATGGCGGTCAGTGGCAAAAAATCACACTCTATATCATATTTATATGCTCCGGGCGTGGTGAGGTCGATTTATGACTAAATTTTAAGGGTATTTTCAGTATTGCGACCATACCACTGTTGTAAATGTTTTAAAATACAGTTTACATTCAATATCTTGTGTATTTTTTTATAAATGAGCAATGCCCAGTTGAATTTCGAAGATAAGGTATCGCAACTTGAACGTATTTGGAAGATTCTTACACGCTCTTTATGTAATAAAACTTTCATCCTAGAATCACTTACTATTACAGAAAAATTCCAACATATTCTACAGTTTAATTGCTACCGATTTAATACCTATAATTAAAGCAAAATGTTAGTCATTAGGATCAAATCAGAAATTGATATAAATCCATAAAGCTTAGGGGTGTAACCCGCCCTTGCATAAAACTCCCAAGATTTTAGGAAAAAAAATCGCGTGTATTTTGTTTTCGTGCAACCGCATAATAAATGGGTGCGTTGTTAACCCACAATTAAAAGCATATTTAGTCAAAAGCTCAATAGACCGATAAATCGATCATCTTGTATTGTGTTTTTGCATGTGGTTTCTTTGTATTATGAGAAAGCGAGCATCAAGAGATTATTAATTTTAGAATGTGGGAATAATAAAATACTTAGATTAAGCCACAAAATCTCTACTTTTGATATTCTTAAGATCATATATATAAACGATTGGCAATATCTTTCGTTCATTAAAAAACAACTGGTTAAAAAACGCGCCACGTGACTACACTTTTTGTCACTTTTTTTAATGAAAGTGTAAAAAAACTTGTTTCATTAATAGGTATTTAAAAGGCTGACCATTAACTATTTTCAAGTAGTCCCATAAAATTAAATTTATTGAGCTCACGAGTCGATAAGTCCATACAAAACGGTCACGGATCTATTTGTGTGACAATAGATCGAAATGTCACATACCTTACTTCAAAGATTGTCAAGAGATATTCAACTCTATCTGATTGGAATTGAATACATTTTTTATTTTAGTGTTTCTCAAGGAGTTAAGGGTTGTAAATGAGTTTAATGTTCTTAGTACATGGTAAAGTAGACTCTACATTTATCATTTTACAGTTTAATTTGGACCGTTTTTGGTTGGATTTGTAACTTTTTGGAGCGAAATGTGTACTGTACTATTGTGAAGGAATTAACACGTTAGGTGTTAAGTTATTGAACGACTTTTGGCGACACTTTGAGCTTTGTAAAGCCGATCGTTTTCTAGTGAAGCGGGAGGGGATGAAGGCATCTTTATTATCTTGAGAAGTATGAATCTTTATTTACAGAATTATTAATACAACTATATACAAGCATACAAAATAAAAATATACAAATGAAATAGTTGAGCAATCTAACGACCGTTATAAACAATCTAAAGATAGCTCAACTGATCCAAATCACTACCAGACGTAAGCGTCCTTGAGAAGCTGGTTGCGTCTTATTAAATTGTATATTTAGGTTTAAAAACTTTTTTATCTGTTAAAAAAACAGATTTATTTTGTTTTGTATACAAAACCATCACATGATTTTGATGTGTTTAAAATAAAATATAAATTAAACGGGCATCCTATTAAAGTATTTCTTGCCAAGGAACCGGCAAAGAACCCAAAGGTTTTTTAATTTTATTTTTATTTATGGATTTATGGGTTTTTATTTTTTTTATTTTTATTTAAAGTTGTGTCGAATACCTATACGAAGCATAGAACAAAGTTACTTAAAAAAATTAAGGTGTTCAGTTATATACATATGATACATACATGTAATACATGATTTCATAGAATCGTTTCCAATTTCAAATTTATAATAAATAATGGCAAGAATTGTAATACGTTTGTTCTTTAAAAATCGCTACCAGGCGCAAAATTGACCCAAAATAAAGTAGCAAAGCGGCCATCAAATCTACAGCTAAAACCATTTCACCCCCAGGCCAAACTCATAAACCTTTTTAGCGACATTAAAAAGCGGAACCAAAAGGTATTTTTGAGCCAAATTTTTAATGGGTTATTAAAACAAATTAACGTTCAGTGTTTTTAAGAAAAAAATTGTGAAATTTATTAGTTTCCTTCTCAATAAAATTAGTGACTATCTTTGTATCTAAATGGTTGTCGTGAAATACTACTGATGTTGAGATGAGTCGTTTAGATACGTTTGTGGAGCAAATTGTACGAAATACTCTACTTGTAACAATTGCATTTTTCGCATATTCTGTTAATGTATCAATTTGCACCTGAGTACTTATGTAATTCCGAATACAGTCCTAATTATCACCTGGTTAAAATGTGAACAAAATGTTACCAACTCAGAGCGAATTGTCTAATTTTAGTTTTTTTTTTTTAAATTTTGGGGCTTAATTTTATTTTTAATTTTCGCTTATTTGGAAAATTACGTCATCGTAAGAAAGGGTTAATATGGCAAGCGTGGTGATTATGGAGGCCTCTTCCACAGTGACGGCTGATGATGAAGAGAAGAAGAAAGGGTTAATTGTACTTGTTTTTGTTTTAAAAGGGTCTTTATTAGTCATATAATACAGAAAAATATTATATCTAAACAGAGTTAAGTAAAATATATCTAAAATTATAAATAACTCGGCAGGCTACGGTGCCTATAAAAGTTTTTGAACAAAATTGGTATTTATGTAAAATATTTGGTACTTTATAAATCTAAATTGGTGATATTTTATGCAATAGACATTATATAAACCATTAGGTACTATATGAGCACTTTGGCTAGCACACATTTTTAACGTTGAGATTTTCAAGCATTTACTAAGGTACTAGGTACCTAAGTACCTAAATATTAATTAGGTTACTTAATTATTTAAGTATAACAAAACTTGGTTAAGCATTACAAAACATAAAACATAATAAAACGTTCATAACATATACAGGGGGTACAAAAAAGATCGTTGCGAAAAGTTACCATAAGCGAAAGGTTAATTGTACTGTTTGATACCACATTTTCGTTACGAAACCCTGATTCACACTAGTCGAACAATGTAGTCTTATTTAAATTACTGTATAACGTTATTTTTCTAGTATCACTTTCCTCGATGTGTGGTACCATAAACCATATTAAATTAAATATTGTTTGCGGCCACACAAGTAAGCCATAAAACATGTGGGCGGGGGCGGAGAGACTCTGCCCCGGCACCGCGAGTACAATGAAAAGTGTGTGTAGCAGGCTAGTTTTTCATTGAAATAATGATATCGATTCCAATATTCATAGAATTTTAAGATGATTTTAATAATGCTGTTGTTAACCCACACTAGCCCACCAGTGGGTAATAATAATAAGAACCTTGTCTAATTAATTTTGACGGGACTTTATTTGAACGCGTTGCAACAAGCAAGACCCATAGTATAGATATACTGACTAGAAAACTATTTTTTGATGAAGTTGGTAGAACTTTAATGGAACACAGACATTTCATCCCGTTAATCTTTTACTCTCGATGGATTAACGATATTTTAAAGATCACATGTAGTCGGTGGATGGAGGTGACGCAAGACTGTTTGACGTGGCATTAAATAGAGGAGGCCTTAGTTCAGCGCGGTTCTTCTATGGGCTGATGAGAGCTTTTAAAGCATCTAAAAACTACCCTCGCTCATGGGAACTTAACCTAACGCAGGAGGGACTAAGAAAAAACCAGTGAGACTAGTAAGTAGTATGGGAATATGACAGGTTACAAACCTCGTTTCCATCAAAATGGCAAACTGATCCTTTTACTGGTGTCCTAGGAAGCCTACAAATACTTTCACCACGCACCCCGCGACAGATGGCCGACTCGTGCGCATCCCTTTGACACGCCGCACCCCTACACCTGAGGGTCGTCGAGGGACGTGTTTTTGTTTATTTTTCGTAGGGGCTACTGTCATTGATGATAAAAAATCAACACGGTAAAGTTTACTTCAAATTTAAAAGAAAATTCTCACAGATATACACAGATATTTGTACAGTCAAATTAGGTGATTTTAATGTTAATGTTAAAGAACTCCCTTTTCCGCATTCGAACTCTATGGATGGTCCATTATGCGTGAGAGTAAACTAGCTAGATAGTTAGCCAGCCTAACTCCGTCCAGAAGCACAGAAGTTTCCTGGGGTCTTCGCAGGCTTCGCGGAGTGACCTCGGGTTGTTGAGGATTTGTTCACGTTGAGTTGCTACTCCCACGCATTCCAGGACTACGTGGGCAGCCGATTCTTCTTCGGTCAGACACCCCCTGCAGAGTGGGCTGTCTGTGGCTCCGATGTTGTAGAGGTGTTTGTTCAGGAGACAGTGGCCTGTGAGTGTCCCCACGATGGTACGAAGGTCCGGTCTTGAAAGGTTGAGCAGACGACGCGTGAGCCGTGGTGAGACAGCCGGAAGGGCTGCTCTTGACTGTCTGCAATCCGTGGTCCGTGCCCAACGCTCGTTGTGTTGATTTAGGGTGCGAAGCCGCATCCAAGTGCGAACGAGCTTGGAGTTGCAGCTATGGCTCTCCAGAGCTCTGAGTGTTGCTGAGCTGTCGGAGAGGATCCTTACATTGTAGTCTGTAATCCCTCTCCTGCTCATTGCGGTGATTATTAGGTGATTTTTTGCGAAAGTGTGGAACTAATTAGATGTAGTCATGAAAACTTTTCTAATTGTTTTGTATGGCTTAAAAATCACCTCTAATAATAAGCATCAGTAATTTCACCCTCCGGAACAGGGTGAAATAGGGTGAAAACCTTAAAATATCCGTAACTTAATGGGGGAAATTGAAGTAGTCGGTGCAATTTGGCATAAACTTTGAACCATTATGATCTACATTAGCACCAAGTATTTTTTAAATCCGACATACGGAACATACAAAAAAACATCATTTACGAAAAAAACTTTTTGTGGTTATTACGGCTCCGGGAAAACTAAGGTAGTCAGTGCAAATTGATAGACTTATCAGAAAAATGTTTGAAATACATTACCAGGTTTGCACCATGGTGCGTCTCACGGAAGGCACTTTTCCATATTTTATTGTCACTCTACTTCGGGGAAAATTAACGTGGTTCTGGAAATGGACTTAAACTTATTCATTTAATTAGTACTACATCCGCCGGAAGTTTTATACTGTGTTTTTACGGAAGATGCATTTGTTCAACTCTGTGTTCCCTACATGCACGTGGTTTTTATTAAAATCATAATGCATTAAGACAGTCTCCCTATACGTAATTTAACTTGCATCAAGTAATTTCTTACTATTTTAAAATTTACGGCCTTTTTAAGTTTGTACCTAATATTTAAAAGGGTTCCGTAGGCGCCAGAAATGGTGCAACCCTAGGATAAGCTTGTTTTCGTGTCATCTAACGTTTCCATAAGAATCCACGACTACACGACTTAGGTCCACACTTTTTGCTAATTTGCCTGTACTATAAAAGTTATAGCCATAGTTTTTAACATTTATAAATTTCCTATCATTTTCTATCGAAAGAAAATTTGTTTAATTTTCCCCCTATTTTTTAATTTTTTTAATTTGATTCATGTGTTTACTTTTGTGTTTAGATTAAACATAGAGAAAAGATTCAAAATTACAAACAAAAATAAGTAGGCGATAATATGGTGTTGCGTAAGGTCAAATGAGTACTTACTTACCTGTCTCAGCAAAAGCTGTACCAGACCTGCGTAACAATGGGGATCATTTTGGCAGCCTTAGCGCTATCTAAATCTTATGAAACTTGAATAGGGGAACTTCTTGACCTATTTGTTCCTCCTTCGCTAGTGTAATTGAATTGGAGGGCTGGTTGGTAATTTTTGGTATATTTATTATTAAGTATTAGTATTTCCCATTCGTGTGGGTTAACACTTTTAAACACCAATAACTAAATATACCTTAAATGTTACATTTTAGAAAACTAATTCTGTATATTTTATAATGGCGTCTGTATCATCGATCGGTTCAGCTAACAACCCCGTTTTCAAAAAGACAAGCTCACCCATAATCCATATGTTGTTTCCTCCAACAACGATTATCGTTCCAATATCCTGTTCGAAATACCAAATTCAAATTTAGAATTACGCTCAAATTCGCGCCAAAGCCTACCCTACTTCCTGCGCCCGCGCACGTGTCCTCCGCGCATGCGCCTACAAACAATGCAACTTTTTTGCGATTCTACATTCAAATGATAGCACTACCGACTAATGAATCCTACTTCTTTCTCTTTCTATTATATTTAACTTTGAATAAGAGTGAAAAGGAGGCTAAATGTGACAGTTGGCATCGTATGGCGTCTGCCGCGGCCATATGTTGCTTTGAGGTTTCGAAAATTACCCACCGGTTGGTCCAAAAATGGCGATTTTACGTTCAAAAGTTTGTCTATTCATTACGGAGGCTCAAAGTGACACGCGATCTTTAATCGGTATGACAGACAGACATACACTAATTATCCTTGCAATTTTCTTTCCGGCTTAGACCTGGGATGTCCTTACCTTCGGTCAGGTAAGAGAGAAGACCACTTGCCTTGGTTAAAATAAATAATCTATACTTATAACGAAGTATGAGCTTTTGATTTCCATCCATATCAATATAATTTATACTTTATTAACGTTTTCTGAACGTTGGTTTGTTAATTTTCCTCTTCTGAAAACTTTAATTTTTTTCTTTTTTGATAATTTAGTGACTTTTTAGGGAAACCTTCTTGATTTTCTTCTAAATTAGGTGCGTACACTATTAAGTAATGCATTCATGTAGTTTTTCACCGACTTCACAAAAAGAAGGAAGTTCTCAATTCAAATATTTATATTTATTTATTTACCTAACTCTACTCAAATTATATCTCCTTATACGTATTTTGCACCACCTACATAAATGAATCCACAATACACAAAGGTTAGCTAGTATAGAAAGCTTCGTTGCTTTAAGATCGCCTAGTGGACATTGATTGTTTTGCAATAAAGAATAAATATTCTACCTGTCTATCTATCTAAATATTAGGACATCAATATTTATAAAAAAATGTAGAGTTAGGAAAACACTTGGAGCAAATAGTAAAGTAGCAATTTTACCCCTAATGGTACAATGCAGCAAACCCAAATTATCAAATTATTTCATCCTTGACCGATTTCAATCAATTTCTATTTAACCCGCGCGTGTCTACACAGTTACTGGCTTAAAATGAAGGATTATTATTGATGGTTTTTTGTTTTTTATTTGTTTTAAGATTGTGTTCTTCGTCCTAATGTATACTGAGTCACTAAGAAAAAAATAATGCTATGCAAAGGAAAAAGTGTTTTTGTTAAAAAAATATGTTTTTTTTAATACAATACATAAAATTAGTGATCGGATGAGCAGTCATACTGCTAGGCTACTATTAGATACCTAATCAACGAGGAGTTCTGCTATGTACCTTCCATCTCCATCATCAGATCAGCTCGCTGTCACCATATTATTGTATTGTCTTTGGAACTTGTCAGGTATGCAAAATTTCAGCTCAAAAATATATTTTAGGTTGGGTGGAACTGATTTAAAATTCAGTTGCAAGAATTGACACGCAGCGTTTTCGTAATAATTTTCTTTTTTTACAACATACTAACAAGTGACAGAAAAAAAACTTTTAAATAATATCTTCGGAACAAAATAAAACATTTCTTTTTTTCTACCATCTCTACCGAAGCAAATTGGGAAAAGTAATTTCCCAATTTACCAAAAACAATTAGGTAGGTACTTAAAAACAACAATGATCATTTCAATCCCATGTTTACTTTATAGTCGGCCGCCTAGCAGAAAAACCGTATGTAACAAAAAATACAAAAAGTCATCAGTTCGGATCAAACACTCCGATTTGCCCTAAATAATGTTAATTTCCATAAATCGAAGCGCGAACTAAGTATAGTCTCCTTAATAACCATTTAACCCTTTAGTAAACGAGCAGGGGCGAGTCTGTAAGAGAAATACAAAATGGGTTTGCGTTTTGGTTTACATGAAACTAATGCCTAAGAATAGATAAATGAACAAAACAAAAAGTTATCTAAACTAAAATTAGAAACTATGAGTTTTAAGAAAATAATAGGGAATTTTGGTTAAGCAATTGTAATTGTGTAAAAATAAATGGTAAACATTGAAAACTTAAAACAATCATGTTAAACCAAAATACAATTACGTTGTCATGATGTTATAATAACAGTCATAGCGAAAATAACGCTTCATCTTTCATGTGAGATAAAATCCCATCCCTAAAACGTTAACGCAACCCTGATTTAAAATACAAACCCTTTGAACTACATCGGCCTCAATAAAGTCATTTGGAGGCAAAATCTCTTGTTTGTTTAGCATTAAATCATAATAGCCCTAAACGGTCGGTCGGTAAATAAAGGGTTAAAATTTAAAATAACATACTGTGGACTCTTTGAATATTTGGCTATAAAGTTGATGATTTAAGTAAACAGATGATAAAAAATGTTTACAAAGTATTTTGGTCATCATCATTTAATTTGTACAACAAAATTTGGAATAATATTTTAACCTCGTATTTATCTAGCGAGGTAGAATATCTTATCTACCGCTGGATATTAGGGTTATCTTACAAGTGCAAGCAAGTTAACATCCACTTGAGTACCTAATTAAATTAATCTGAGAAGATGATTAGAGACTCTTGAGCAGAGCTCTACTTTGATTGTTTCCTAGTAGTTATCAAATGAAGGAGAAAATTTACAAGGATCTTATTGTTTTTAGTCCGGCAAGTTTTTTTTTACAATGGTGCACGTGACTGTACCTAAAAATAATGTAGGAGTTATTCAAATTTGCCAAAATTCAAATGTACCAGTTATTAAAATTTTGATTAAACAGATTTTGGAATTATTTATATATTTGAAAGCACACGCTTTCAAATATATAATTTTTTTATTTTTTTTTATTGATAAGGGTTCGCTAACACTAGCGAACCCTTATCAATAGCATAACTCATGAAATCGCAAAATCCATCAATTCAACGCGAACGGGACGGTAGTGCGACATCCCGCCGAGCGGCCGGTGGCTACCGCTCAATAAAAAAAACTGATCGATTTGCACAAAAAAATTGCGGATCTTTTCACTTTCGTCATGCTTTCGATGAATTTCGATTTAGCACGCCCACTCAGCGGTCACGTCGCCGGGCGGCGGTGATTGACATCAATCCGATTGAAAAAAGTTTAGTGAAAAGATTGATTTTGACAGTGTTTTCGTCGAGTGGATTACGGTGTTTGTTCTCGTGTATAATGTTACCTTTAAAAAGTATCTGTTAGTATACCTACCAAGTAAAATTGATGGAATTATGAATGGACAAACTCTACAATACTAAGACTTTGACCTTTTTTTAAACGCGAATGATTGTAGTTACTTTTAGCCCTTGACATGTGCAAGCTCATTTACAAGACTGTGATTACAATACTTGTGATTCCGTAACGATTCAGAGAAGCCAACGAGGATAATTTGCGTTTTTGTGAGATGGTGACAACAGGATGCCTTGATTAAGTCATCAACTCCTGATGTGTGATCAAAACTTACTGGTAATGGCGTATAAGCACTTGATTCGGATTATGTTACTTTGATTTAAGTGTTTCCACATTAAGAACAGAAATGTAGAGTTTACTTTGTATATGTACCTACTTATGTTTATTTTCTGACAGAGCAAAGCTAGGTATAGTTAACAAAAGCTCTCTCATTATTATCTCAAGCTGTACGTCATTCGCGGTTTCACTTTATATTGGAGGTCCACTAAAAGCCGTCAAGTCCAAAAAACTTGTTTTATATAAGTCAGTCATCAAAAAATTCCAATCAATTAATTTAAAAAAGTTTTGTTCGCACTGGCAACCGCGAATAATGAAACCGCGGGACGCCCTACATTTTGAAATTAGAAACAAATTCAAACAATGACGTCATGTTGTTCGCGCCTTTGTCATTCCTCGTGTGGTCTACGAAGAATGACATCTAGGGAAATGGTTGGTAAAAAACGTTACTTTTGTACTTACCCGCTTTCTGACACGGGCTTCCGAATTAAGAGATTAATGTATGGAGGTTGTTGTATGGTCAGATGTAATTTAATCAGCTTGTGCAGCAAGTGTGAAGCATTAGGCTTCAATAAAAATACCTAGTAATTACATACTTTGGGATGAGTTCAATAATTTCTTCTAATCAGTTACATTATTTGCTTAAGATAAAAGCTACATTAGGGACCAATGTATTTTTTCAGCCAAAAACGAATAGACGTACCTACTACCGTTTGTCTGTGAAATAGACGATAAAACCTATTTTCTTTCTAAATAGTTCCATCAAGAAAACTGTCTAACTTTTGTCAATTTCTTAAGTATTACAAACAACAAAATATGTCAAAATTAATATGAGCAAGGATATTAAAATCTGTAAATATTATGTATCGTAACAATGCCAGTTTAAACTAATATGTTTTTTATACATAGACTTTTCCATATGCAAAGTATTCATAAAGGTAGGTAATGCTTATGTTCAATCATAAATTATGTACAAATAGATCAATGACAGATAAGGTTACAGGAACAAGTTGGCTGTAGGGTCCAGCCAGACTGTTCGGGGCGCATTCTAAGGTTTTAAGGAGATCCAGAAATTTCTTGCGGTGATAGGTACCTAGATTAAATTGGTAATAATATTTCGTTTGGCCAAAAGCCTGCAAAAAACCTGTAAACCCTTTTCATTCAAGACATTAAAATGTAAACATTTTATGAATTATTTATCTATAATTTAATTCAGGCTACAATTTTACACAATAAAGACTAGGTATAAATTATGTGACCAACCTATTTCCGACGTAGCAGTAGATAATACTTCAGTAATTGAAGGGTATGGGTGCCGGTGAAATTACAGGCACATTCATAACATAACACCCAACAGTCATATAGGTAGTCTTGATCACACACTAGGATTCCCTGTGTCGTGGGTATCAAGAACGAGTACCATGGTACCATAACACCCAGACCCGGAACAAATATTTGCAGACCATTTATAAGCATTTGTCCCGCAACGGAATCGAACCCGCAACCTGTTACATCTCAGCCGGCTAGTCACCCATTGCGCCACAGAGTTCATGGCTGCAATTCGCTCACTTGTCGCACGTCTAATTCCTGTGCCAACCCACGGTGAAAAGAGGCCCTTTGAGGCTCTGCCTACCTCCTTGGGAAATAAATCGTGTGTCTACGTATGTATTCTCTCATAACCTGGACCTCTTAACACTGTTTTTGTTTCAGAAGCAGCTAACCATGACCACTGAGGTCGTCCGAGACCTGGCGGATACCATAATCGGTAACATCAGGCTGAACAATGAGGAGCAGGATATAGACCGTAACTCTTCAGCAGAGACCGTCATCACGGGTCGGAACTCTTCGGTTAGTTCGTTGATCGTATCACTGGATCTCTCTTGGTTGCCCTGAAACTTATTTCTACTCGCTACTCTTAAATGACTTCACTCTTATTGTACCTAACTCTTATTCTCTCCTTTTTTAACAACTGTTTTATCGACTACCTATACACTATACAATTGACTTTATCTAGGTATTATCATCATCATCAGCATTAGCCTTTAGACGTCCATTGCAGGATGAGGCCTCCCCCATGGAATACAATAGGAGGGAACCACAACGATTGGTGTATGCGGATTGGTGGTCGCCAGTATCGGTGCTGAGTACTCGGTGGATACCTACTGCTGCCTACCCCCTGGTGTCCCTTAGTCGGCTTTTACGACCTTCATGGCGCGGCGGGCTAGTAGCTGGCTGAGATGTAAACGGTTGCGGGTTCGATTCCTGCTGCGGGACAAATGTTTGTATCAGCAAATATTTGTTCCGGTTCTAGGTGTTATGGTACCATGGTACTCGTAGTTCCTGAGGTTAAATCCATAACATCCTAGTGTGGAATCAAGACTGCCTATGTGATTGGGTGTGAGTTATGTAAGAATACCTGTATTCAAGCAAATAAAACTTTAATTTCATTTATGTTATGTTATGTTATTGTATTTATGGGGGAGGCCTCATCCAGCAGTGAACTTCTATAGACTGGTGATGATGATGATGGTTTTTATTTTCAGAATCAAATAATAACTGGCTCAGTCTATGATCTAACTGCAGACAGTGTATTCAGTAGAGATGTGGACCACTGGATCAGAGGAGACTCTGCACCAACAGACACCGCAATCCTACGGTAGGGCTTATTTATTAAGATGAGGTCGCCACTAGCTAATAAAAGAGCGCGAAGAACGAAGTTTGATTCTAATTTGGCTAATTGACCTGCCCATTGCCACTTAATGACAACACAATACCAATTCTTAATAATAATTTTGACCAATTGATGGTAATTTTACTTGCCAAACTTTATTCCCGAGTGACTTTAAGTTATAGAATGGGGGGGCAGGACTAAACTCAGATTTAAACCATGTTTTGTAAATAAGGCCGGTAATGTTCGACAATCTCGGTTTGGTCACGTTTGGTATTATAACGACCGGTATTCTGGTGCGCCTGCCATCTATGTTCAAAATCTAACATTAAATTGGTAGAAACCTCAAGTTTAGGTTGGTAGTCGTTACACGCGTGGAATTAAAACGTGTAGTGGGTTCGCGCAGCTGCAGCTCTATCTGCGTGCATACTAGTACGTCTGATTTAGCATAGATGGCACTTTTAACCAAACTATTAAACCTTTAAAATGCGCGCTACTCAAAGTGCTCATAATTTATGTATCTAACGGTGCATTACCTTACTTTATAATATATATTATATTATTTGTATATAATATCGCAAAACGTAGACTTATAAAGAGCCCAATATTTCTAAAAAAAATTGTCCTAAATCTTTCATAGGCGCCTTAGCCTGCCAAGTTACTTCTAAAACTTTAAGTTGTAGTTTACTAAACTATGTTTAGTTATAATAATTGAACGAGCGAAGCGAGTTCTCTGAGTCAAGTTGGAAGAATCGGCGTTTGTATGTATGTATGTATGTATGTATGTATGTTTGTCCGATGAAAACTTCCAAACCGTTAATCCGATCTTCATGAAATTTGGTATGGGGGTAGATAGTATTGGTACAATTTGTAGGTAAGGTTATGAGCTATATCGGTCAAGGGGTTGCTGAGATATTGGGGTCCAAGAGGGGGGTAAAAAAAATAAAAGCGAGAAAATCAGATCAAGTGTGGTGTCTAATGAAAGCGCTTTAGATGGACATTTCGAAATTGTTTTTAATAAGTATTTAAACTTAATAGTTTACGAGATATAAGGGAAAATAAAAAACGCAAAAATCAAAAATTCTAGGGTACTTCCAGCAGTCCCACAATGCTGAAATTTGGTATGCTTGTGGCTTTTGTGTCACAACTACAGGGAAAAGTCTGAAATTGAAGAAATTAGAAACCTGAACCATAATAAAAATTAACCAGTATAACATCCATTGTTGACCTCCATTCCTAGGAATTTGAATGACATTGGAGTTCTATGTTTTCGTCAAAAGGACGTTATCAATTAATTCGTCGTACTTTAAATACTAACAGGTATGTAGTATTTACGCCCTGTTGCTTAGTCCTATTCAAAGGCCATTTCGATGATGTGTAGAAAAATTACCTATAGAGGTTAATTTTTTTTCTCAGTAAATGTTTTTAGAAATCTGTTAGAAGGGTAAAGAATGTAAAATATGCAAAAAAATATCTCGAAGATACTTCAAGTTCTCTGGTATTGCTGAAATTTATTATTTAAGTATATTTTGTTCTACGGGGAGATGTCGAAAATTGAGGATTTTTGCTTTGTAAAAAGTATCCATTTTTAGAGTAGAAAACTTAAATCTTTAAAAATTAGGTAGCAAAACTACAACTAGATGGCACTGCTTATTTAAAAAAAACTTTTTTTTTGCTTCACAAAAGCTCTTTCATATTAGAGAAATTGACTCGATAGTTATAGATTTCTGATGGATCATCCATACAAACATACTTACATAGCCGTTAAATACTAAACCCTTTCTTCCCCTCTTAAATTAGTCGGGCTGCTATAGGTGTCATCGCGAGGTCTCAGTTCGGGGCGAACCACTAGTTTGTATATTTTATAAGCAACAAAGAACATTAATAAAAAAAACTTACAACCAAAATTTTATTTACAATTATTATAAAGCATTTATTGTGGTTTGTACATAATTGAATGTTGTTGCAAACTTTATTGTTTTTAAAGAAACTTTTTAAACAAGAATTTTTTGCCAAACTTTTAGAAAAAAACGTAGTATTTTATAAAAATTTCAGGGTAGCAACAGTCCAGCAGTCTACGGTGACGTCACCGTCCCTGGTCGGCAACGGGACGTGGCTCCTCGCGGCCATGGCCCTGCCTTTCATGAGCTTACACAATAGCATGCTTTGGAGATGCACACCGAGGTAATTTTTATAATAATCATAATCATAATCATTTATTCATTTACAAACATGGTAAATAGTGAGAAATAGTATGAAGAACAAGCTATGCTTTACCAATTTCGGCATACAAACGTCATGCATGCGGCATGTAACTAGGTACCTTACCAGGTACCTATATAGTTACATTTAAAATAATTTTAATAAACGTGAATCGAGTCCGCACTTCTTGCGTCTCAGCCGGCTACTTGCCCACTGCGCGACCAATGATATTAGCCTAATCTAAACTTTCTATTCGAAGTTTTAAATCCTACATAAAGATTAATCTAATTAAGAAAGCGTATTACACTCTTGATGACTATATTAATGATAAAGCCGCGTGGCCTGATGTCGCTCTGCCCCTCGACTGCTAAAATGGAAATTAGCAATATCTGTACTTACCTATTTACATGTTTCTATTAGATTATTATTTATAAGTATATAACAAGCGTAGCGCATATTTTTGCTGATGTTTATTTATTTTTGACTACCTTCCTAAGGTTTTTAAGTTCTAATTTTCTATGTATCAGCTTCTCCCTGCTCCGAGGCACCACACAGGCGCTTCCCACCTAGTATTAAGACCGATCATCAAATTAGTGTTTGTTGCCTGATTCTTCTAGGCTTGATCGCGTTGGAACAGAAGTAATTTTAGTTTATAAGACGATTAAAAATTATTCTTGTGATTTCAATGAATAAAATTCTTTTGATTTAGATTTGATTTGATTTGTGTGTTACCTCGAGAATAAATAGAACCTGATACATAGTTATTACCAACATTGCTCTTCCTAGCTACGATACCTTTAATAGAGTTTATGTGAAAAGAGAACCTAGCCCAGCCATCTACGATTCTTATTCGAACAACACAATCGAAAACAAATTCCCCTAATCTACCACGCCATTTCTTTTTCCAGACTCTCAAAACATTACCCAGAAAGTGGTTTACTCCGATCTGGTCTGATACTTGTAATGTTTTTGCAGCAATGTAAGCTACTGCCAAGAAAAAAAGAGACAATATCATACTTTTTGTCCCCAGCACCGTCGTAAACACAGCAGAAATATTCGTCACACAGGTGGCTTACCTCTGTGCGCGAGCCAGGTATCAGCTCCGACGGCTGGCTCACGAGCAAGCAGCCAGGGACCTCTTCGCCACCGCCATGGACATCTTGCTCGTTATTTATGCCCTTGGCTTCCTGGTGTTGACTATGTATCAGGCTAATATCATTGGACGTTAAGAGATCACCGGTAGCTAGCGCAAGGGCACTTAACCTTGGCACGTGAATGAAGTTTGGTTCTAATTTGGCTATTATTTATTTAAACTCCATGAAACTTTGTACACATTATTACACTAATATCTAGACCCGTGGTGCGTTAGTTTCTTATAAAATTACAATAATATGCTTACCAAATCATGATTTAAAAAACTGAGGCCCAATTCACTAACTAAAATATAGTTAAAATAGAGTTCGGATCATGTTTCGATCTTGTGTCGATGTCTTAAATGTCAGAAATGGTATTCTCCTGACATAAAATACAACACTGTAATGTGATTATATCGAAATGTGACCGAAACTTGAACTATTCAAAGTTTTTTCATTCATTTTAGCATAAGTAGATGGAGTCTCTCTTTACTCTTTCCAATTATATATATATCTATCCTACTCTAATGGTGGTCACCATGAATTGAAAGTAGACTAAATTGTTATTTATGAGGGACTAGAAGTCAACTTTCAGTCAATTTACAATTCAGTCTCGATTCGGTCAACTTTTAGTGTAGTTTTAAAATAACTTAGGGAATTGGGCCTCTGACGCCTTGAGTCTAGATATTAGTGTACTGATTAGGTGTTTAACATTTCATGGAGTTTGATGAAATAATAGCCAAAATTGAAGCAAACTTCGTTCCCGTATAAAAGTGCATAGGCACCCTACCTGTAACCCTCTCTTGTTAACTATATTTCTTTCTAATTCTTTTGTCATTAGCTTAACAATAAATATTTTTGTACAACATTATTCGTTATTACATACATATTGCTTTTCTTTTAAAAGTAACCCAAATCTGGCCACATTCTTCTAGCCACCGTGAAAACAACTATTTTCTCCTTAGGATAGGCAGAGCCTCAATATAAGCTCGCACAATCGTGGGAATATATAGACGTGACCACAGGCCGTAGACTGTTTTTTGTTTTCCCTATCAATGGTGCAAACGCTAAAATTGCATCTGCGATTCATTGGTCAACTCAGCCCACTCCTCACTCAGCCCGCGGGCCGAAATGTCCACTACGATTTTTTTTTATAGTCAAAGTCAACTCAGCCCGCGGGCCATATCGACCCCTTTTAAATGTTTTCTATTATTTAATATAATTTGTGCAAAAATAATCAAAAACAAAGACACGTTCATCTAATGTAATGACAGTCCTATACTCTGATTTTGAATCTTAGACATTATATTTTGTAAACAAAGAAATGTCAAGATGCCACTGTGCTGCACCATTGATGGTGCAAGCCAAATAGTGCAACGGTACGACGGGGTTACTAAAATTGTTTCGTCTATTTAATATTGTAGAATGGATTTCCGCAAAGTCACATTTGAATCAATTAAGGCGCTACCCTGACCGAATGACCTTGAGGTGTTCGCCTCTACAATACATCGCAAATTATTTATTTTAGTGACACCTATGTAGTCCGTTCTAATAGTACTGCCATCTAGCCGTCCGTCCGAGAGCCGGCGGCTGACTGGTCCGCTCCTTGCGCACAGCCAGATTCGCACGGATTCATGAAATATAATTCATAAAAAATAAAGAGAACCCATTTTTAAAAAAATTCATCGTGTAATAATTCTACTATTAAATTAACTATCCAATTGTGTAAATCAAAAAATTCAGTAACGTGAACTTTAAGAGAAGATGTACAAAATCATGATATATTTCAATTTTTTCATGGGTTTATTGTCGAGGATGACCAATCGTGGAACTTGATGACAAAATGTCAAATATATGTCGTGACTTTTATTTTTTTTTCTACTTGCTTTACTTAACGAGGAGAGAGGCTTGAAAAAAACAGATTGACGCCGTGTCTGGTCGGGGTACTGCCTTAATTATCTTAAACACAGGGGTTTGATAGAGAGATAGATAGATAGATTAACACTTTATTGTACACCAGGAATACATAATAGGATTTATTCAAATTAGCACTACAATGGGTGATACTAAGATATAAAATTTTGATACTAAGTCAATGTATATCAGAAGATGTGTACGTTTTATAACAAAGTTGATGATTGCCGTCACAAAGATGCAATGATGGGCTAGGCACTGACCGCAAATCATGGCGGTAGATCCCATCACCATAATAATACCAAATAAAAATTAGCACTTTAATGTAAAAAGTACTTTGCATGTCGTCATATCTATTCCTAGCTCGGAAGCAACCTTGGAAATAGAGTAGCATGTAGGTATTCTGTTATCTGATAACAACAATGGAAGATGCACTTCTAATGAGTGCATGACAATGGCAGCTGCCTAGTTGATAGGAATGCAGGAGTATGATTCGAGATATCTAAGCTAATGCAGACCATTTGAGCTTCTAACTGCTGTGGCATGGATGTATATTTGAGCCTTTAGGCCTCTTGTCTAGAAATGCTACAAACAACTGCACAGGCGTGTGGTGTACAATACTCAATTTTTTGTTTGTTATGTACACCGAATAGCGTCTTGAGAACATTTATTTCAATACAAAAATTCGTTCCGAAATCTGCGTATTTGTACGTATTGTTTATTGTAGTTGGTAGGTATTTGTTGTTGTTTTTATTGAACGAGCGAAGCGAGTTCTCTGAGTCAAGTTGGAAGAATCGGCTTTTGTATGTATGTATGTATGTATGTTTGTCCGATGAAAACTTCCAAACCGTTAATCCGATCTTCATACAATTTGGTATGGGGGTAAATAGTATTGATACAATTTGTAGGTAAGGTTATGAGCTATATCGGTCAGGGGGTTGCTGAGATATTGGGGTCCAAGAGGGGGTAAAAAAAATAAAAGTGAGACAGTCACATCAAGTGGGGTGTTTAATGAAAGCGCTTTGGTTGGACATTTTAAAACTGTTTTTAATAAGTATTTAGACTTAGTAGTTTCCGAGATATTAGGGAAAATAAAAAACGTAAAAATCAAAAATTCTAGGGTACTTCCAGCAATCCCACAATGCTGAAACTTGGTATGCTTGTGGCTTTTGTGTCACAACTACAGGGAAAAGTCTGAAATTGAAGAATTTTGAGACATGTACCCTATAAAACAAAAAAACCAATATAATATCCGTTGTTGACCTCCCATTTCTAAGAATTTGAATGACGTTGGAGTTCTATGATTTCATCAAAAGGACGTTACCAATTAATTCGTCAGGGACTTGATAATATCAAGTCCCTAGTATAGTCCTAGTATATTATACTAACAGGTATGTAGTATCAGAGACAAGTTACTTGTCTCTGGTAGTTTGAACGCCCCGTTGCTTAGTCCTATTCAAAAGTTATTTCAATGGTGTGTAGGAAATTACCTAGAGGTGAAAATTTAAAAAAAAAAAATGGAAATTATGGAAATGTTTTACTTAAGTAGTCGGGCTGATAAAGGTGTCATCGCGAGGTCTCAGTTCGGGGCGAACCACTAGTTATTAGTATGTATGAATGTATAGCTACACAACATATATCATCGTATCATTATTTAAGTATGTACACTGATGTGTCTACTGTATAGGTACAATTCACATGGGGCATTGATATGCCCCGTGTGAATTGTACCTATACAGTTCATTTCATCCAAAAATGTCTGATAGAAATCACTACAGATTGATAAGACCGCCCATTGTATAACAAAGTAAGTTTTAGTTTTTGTTTGTGAAATTGTTCCATTTTTTGATTATGGTGTGTAATTAAGTCTTTAGTATTTATCTATCTATGTTACTAGAATAGTATGCTATACAAGGGACTTCTACAGGCTCATGATGATGTATGTTACTTATCTGAGAAAATAGATGACGAAGTAATGGATCAGAAACTCATAGAATACTTAACTGAAACGTATTTCTGATGGGGTGACCTAGCCACATGTTTCCTCGGTATAATCACTTCCAATCCATTTGTGTAAATAATTCCACAATGACAGAGTTTCAGTGGCAATGACTAACGTGGGGTATTGTTGATAATACTCAAATATTTTGTGAACAACGTAACGCCCCAAGCATGTTGTATGTAAACTTGATTTTGCTAACGTGTGAGCTAATCTTTGTATGGCTTCGGTACCTAACGGTGTAGCTACATTGTAGGACAGGAAACCAGTGTCATATTTATAAACATGGATGATAGTCATCATCATCATCATCAGCCTATAGAAGTCCACTGCTGGATATAGGCTTCCTCTAGAATGCCACGATGAATGGTTTTGAGTCGCCTCCATCCACTGATTTCCTGCTAAATTTATAATATTATCTTTAGTCCATCGAGAGGCCGGCCTCCTGCGTCGTCCGTGCTCCTCTCTACTGCGTCATCCGGTTTGTGCTCGCCACTCGAGAACCTTTATTCCCAACGGTTGTTAGTTCTGCGAGCTCTATGTTAAGCCAAGTCTTAAATTAAGAATTCCCAGCGATGCTGCAACTCTGCAAGATTAAATTATGGCAGTAAGTACCTATATTAGGTAGTGATAAGGTAGTGGTAGCGATTCTGTGCAGTATGTTATTATGTTATGTTATGTTATCTAAATGTTATGTTATGTTGACGACCTCTGTGGCGCAGCGGGCAAAGGTTCGCCTGCGACGCAGGAGGTTGCGGGTTCGATTCCGGCGTCGGAACAAATATTTGTACGATCTGCAGATATTTCAGGGTGTTCTGGGTTTTTTTCTATGTATAATAAAAAATATCTATCCATGTAATGTTATTGTATTAAGTATATCAGTTATCTAGTATCCATATTACAAGCCATCCATATTATTATCCATATTATTATTATTAGCTTGGGGCTAGATAATGTTGTGTGAAATGTCCAGCATTATTTATTTATTACGCTAAAATTGTCGCGCGCCCTTTCTAATACACTGAAATAAAAGGGACCGCGATAATTTTAGCTCAGTTTAAATTTAGAGAATGGTGCACAGAGTCTGGTGCTAACATTGCTCGGCATTAAAAACTTACAAAGATTCCCAAGTAGGTTTGAATCGGACTAAGATTAAATGTATTCATGACCGGTAAATGTTTTTAGTTATTCTGACAAACATGCCAACACGTACTAGAGAATAAACAACAAACAAACGTATGAGAAAACTGAATTTAGTTGTATAAGATTAGGCATAATATAGAATGCATGAATTTATAATCAAGCATTTCAAATTCAAGACTGAAATGATTAAACAGCTATAATTTATATTAATAGAAATGAAGAAACATAACATAACACCCCAACAGTCACAAACTTAGTCTTGATTTCACACTAGGATTCCCTGTGTTGTATCAGGAACTACGAGTACCTACCATGGTATCATACACCCAGACTCGGAACAAATATTTGCAGATCATACAAACATAGGTATTTGTTCCGCAGCGGCAATCAAACCCGCAACCTCTTGCATCTCAGCTTGCTACTCAACCGCCGCGCCACAGAAACGTCCTCCTCCTCAGAAAGAGGGAAAAAAGGGGGAGAGAAGCTTGCAAATAACAAAGAAACTTGGGTATTTTAAACGGCTTTTTTCTTCCCCATACCTGCGAGATAAGCTACCATCTGAGGTTTTTCCGCTTAGTTACGACATAGGAAAAATCAAGACAGGGTTTAAAAGTTTTGGTTATACCAGCATTACTGCACTGAGTGGGAAAAATTGCTCTACCATGACAGGTAAAAGATTATAACAAAATTCCTAGAGACATAAGAGTACTACATACTAGTAAATTTAGGACAAAACTCTGTAGGTGGCTCAAAGAAAAATAATTTTATGACATTAAAGAATTATATAACTTTTCATTTAATAAAAAACCGACTTCCGCGATTATATTCGACTCAATATCTGGATGAAAAAAAATGATGAAAAAACCATAGTGAAAGGTGAAGGGGGATACTATCTGAATGCAAATGCTTTGTTTGCTGCTGAAAATATCAAAATCGCCATATGTATGCCTACAATATCTGAGGAGTTCCCTCAATTCCTCATGGATTCCATCATAAGAACTGGATTATAAAAAAAATGGGACCAATCTGGAAGTATATCTACTCAAATAAAAAAAGAATTTTCCAAATCGGTTCATAAACACCACAGATATGAGGAACAAACATAAAAAAAGAACAACTGAATTGAGAACCTCCTCCTTTTTTGTGAAATCGGTTAAAAAACAATAAATTACCTAGTTATATAAGTTAAATATTCAGGTATTTTTAGGTGGTATTCATCACCATCACCTAATTATAAGCAGCCTTTAGATATCCACTGCTAGAAAAGGCCTTTCTCATAGAATATAATGGGGGTATGACTGATTTTTAGAAATGGTTATACTATTCAATATTCGTATACTTGTGTATCTATAAGTTTTATACTTAACATCAGTTTTATATTCATCGGCTGAAGTATATGAATCTGTAATTTCACCGGCAAACCACCTTCAAACCTTATGTGACATAATTCACCCAAATATGCTATTTACACTGACCATTATTTTTAAAATCTATTTTAGTTAATATATTATATGTTTTGTCTTATTTTGACGTATGACATTTTACGTCAGAAAGAAGAAAACAAAAACTATATTAACTAAAATAGGTTTCAAAATGATTATGAATAAGACCCTAAGTATCTACGTAGGTATGTATGTAGTTACAATTAAATCTGTGTCCGTGCGCAGACGCTGTGTAAACAAACATCAGGTGCGATCGATTCAGTCAGTCAGCCAACAGTAGAGGGTTGGTCTTGGTCTTGGTTCATTCAGTATCGGTGCAATGAGAGCGCGGGTGGTCGCGTGTGTCGTCGCTTTCGTCGTACTAGCCGTCGGCGCCGGCGCAGGCGTTGCTGCGAGGGCGCAGGTTTGTGCGTTTGTTTTGTGCGTTTTAATATTTTTATAATATTTCAACTTTTATTTATTATGTACGTAGAAATGAGAAGTTAATTTTACACAATATTTGAATTTTTCGACAAAATCACTCATGCACCGTTGTTATTTCTTAGTCACCTGTGTTAAGTCAGTGATCGGTTGAAATAAATGAATACCGTAGACGAAAATTTGTGTAGGCACTTTACCTAAATTATGGAAAAAATATCACTGAAAATGTCTCCATGAAAATATGTTTTTCATAAAATTTCCTACAATAATTATCTAATACTTATTAGCAGCAATGCAATAGAGCAAAGGCATTTTTAGTTGAATTTTAAACTAGGTATATATTTTTGTGAAGTTTTATTTAAATACTTTTTAAAGTTTAAATTGAAATATGACCCGAAAATACAGTTCCAGAGGGACTCAATATACCTAGTATAAAAAATATAAATAATAATAAAAATAATTTATTTCAAAAAGGTTTACGTTTTACATGGCACTTAAAGATATAAAATCTATTTCTAAGACCCGGGATTAAAAATAACAAACATAATTAAAGTTGGGAGTATTTTTTACTACTGAACTGTCTATTCATGCAGTTCATGTACCTACTTAACTAAAACAATGTGGTAGATTGAAAAGTAGTATAACATACAACTAGGTCGTTATCTGCACGCCCTTCAGGTAACGGGATGCATCGAAGAGCTAAGCAAGTTAACGCATCTTGACACCTACATCCTCGCTTCAAGTGTGGTGTTTGTTTAGAAATATGGGTCAAAAACATCAAAGATCACTCGATCAGCTGGTCATGTTCTGACAAAAACGGTTAAATAGGCGTAGGTAGGTATATATGATACATATATGATATAACGCGGTAGAGGCCCTCCACACGATGGAGTAAAGATATTATAAACGTCACAGGAAATCGGTGGATGGAGGCGGCTCAAGACCGTTCCCCATGGCATTCTAAGGGGGAGGCATATGTCCAGCAGATGACTTCTACAGGCTGATGATGATTATGATGATGATGATGGGTTTATGATTTCGCAAGCTCAATAAAGTTGATATGCATAAACAATAGACATTAATTTTCGGATTTCATTTAAATCTTTTAGATTCTACTAGGGGTAGTCAGAAGCAAGTCCAAATTATTTGGGACATTCCCACTCTTTGCTAAGTTAGCATTAGGTACATAGGCATATCTACGAGAGAGACAAGCCCATCACCTCCATAACACCCAACAGACACATAACCCAATATTTTGAGAAGTTACTGATAGACCGTGTGAGCAAGGGATATTTTTAAAATGATTATTTTAATTAAATATTTGATTCCTAAAAGATGAAAATCCCTTGAAAAAACCTTGGTCCCATTCTAGGGTTCCCTGTGTCGTAGGTATCAGGAACTACAAGTACCCTGTACCATGGTACAATAACACAGGAAGTTAAGAATATATTTTGAAGATCATGCAAACATTCCATCCCCACAATTCTCACGTCTCAGCTGGCTATTCACCCGCTACGCCAAGGAGGTCGTTAAAATAATGTGTAAACATACAAATAAATAAAATAAATAAATGCTGGACATTTCACACAACATTATCTAGCCCCAAGCTAAGCATAGCTTGTGTTGTGGGTACTAGATAACTGATATACAATACATTACATAGATAAACGTGGTGCTTCCAACCAACATATCGGTACGTGAAAATTTCCCGTTCTTACAAAATGAATTACATAGATATATTTTTTTTTAATTATACTTACAAGATACCCAGAACACTCCGAACAAATATCTGCAGACTTTACAAATATTTGTTCCGAGCTGGGAATCGAACCCGCAACCTCTTGCGTCGCAGGCGAACCATCGCCTGCCGCGCCACAGAGGTCGTCAAACCCATCTATTTATCCAAAATCATTCCAAACAAACCAGCAGCCTTGGTATCGGATCTTGCTGGGTATACATCTCTCTACAAACCTCAGAATAATGTTAGTCATTATTCTGGAATACAAACCCAAAAAAACTGAATTCGACAATACATTTCAAAAGAGCTTGTCTTTGAAGTATTGACTATGGGAAAAAAGGTCACAAGCATCTTATTCCCACGTGAACATGAGCCCTAAGGGCTTAGTTGAACTTAGGTCTTGTGCGACTTGGCTCTACAACATTATAATGATTCATGGTTTTCCTACTTGGCAATGATTTATAGAGTTTCGTGATTTTCAGTTAGAATAGATTATCATCACTTTATTTTGAGGTCTGTAGCTAGGAAAATATAAAAGAAAAACGACCAAGCGCGAGTCGGACTCGCGCACGAAGGGTTCCGTACCATTATCTATAAAAACGGCAAAAAAAAACACGTTTGTTGTTTTGGAGCCCCCTTAAATATTTATTTTATTCTGTTTTTTAGTATTTTTTGTTATAGCGGCAACAGAAATACATCATTTGTGAAAATTTCAACTGTCTTACTATCACGGTTCATGAGATACAGCCTGGTGACAGACGGACGGACGGACGGACAGCGGAGCCTTAGTAATAGGGTTCATTTTACACTTGGGGTACGGAGGTTAAACTTTTTTTGCTTCAAGTCTCCATTTGTCTAAGCCTAAGTATTCGAATCGTATTTGCATTTTTACCTGCACTACTCAGTGCATTTTCTTACACGAACCGGGCAATGCAACGTAGGAAGGCCCGGCTCTCGCTCGATGGACCGATTAAATTTCAAAGGTAGCAGGAGTCGGTGGATGGTGGCAGCGATAAGTTCCAAATTCAGGGTTTTCCACATAACATATTTTCCAGTTTCTTTGTAATTCATAATCTTATAGAACTTGGAAAATGAATCATTCGGAATGAAACCCTGACACCAACTAAATAGTTCTATTTCGCTCAAAATTATTTGATTATTTCATCTACGGCTTTTTTATCTTCAATCCATTTAAACTGTGTTCTCATCTCATTTCCCACACCTACGCACAATATTGACGTCAAAATATTTAATTTTCACTCGCAGACGCTGTGAATGATGTAAACAAACAAATGAGATTACATACTAAGTTTTATATAAGCTGTGAGTTTGTATGTTTGTTTATTTTAGATAACATTGTCGTTTCGACCTGGTTGTAAGGAATGTATGAGTCCTTGTGGAATTGATAGAATTCTCGAGGTGGCCTTGAGGACTGAATTATCAGAACAGGGGTCCATTCGAAGAAACAAGCAACAATTTTTCGACCTGAATTTTAGACTCAAGAGCGGGCATTGGCCCCATGCCCTAAAGGGGACCATGACATACAGGTTCATATCAATGATTATAAGTAAAAATATCTATGCTTCTGTTTTAGGGGAGATTAGCCAACATAGGATCTTAATTTGGCCTCTACGAGTACGCATAATATCAGTATTTTTTCGCTGATAAATGCTTGAAAATCGATCCGACTTTTGTTCTGATTTGAGTATTGAATTTATGAATTAATTTATCGACACCAATGAGATTCGCGTTTTTCTAGGGGCCTACTAAGGTGAGGACTGGCTTATAAGTTATAACACTGGTGTTTGAAAGCAGCTCTGAATAATTTTTCATCAGTAAGCAGGGACTTGGTAGTTCTTCTTTATCTTCGCCACTTCATAACCTTATAATCTTTTTCGCACTATACGTTCCACTGTTTAAGCATCGTCTGTATATTTTTCGAAATTAATTAATTCTAAATATTTTAATTGTGCTAGGTAGCCATCATTGTATGAATAAGAGTTTCGTTTGCGGTATCACCCGAGAGAATGAGTAGTGTCTGATAGAACCTGTGGTTTACATCTTGTACTAATGGATCTCTTGAACTTATAATTTAGTTAGGTACTGATAGAACCTGTGACCAAGGGATATGTTTTGAATTTCGGCATAAAAAGTTGATGCTATGGAATCCAGGTGTAATTCCATTTGTGTACCAAATTTCATCAAAGTTGGCCCAGCCGTTTTGATATGAAAGCACGACAAATATATCCAACCATCTTCATATTATTTGATTTCACTGTCAATATTAGTAACAATATAGAAACAAAACGTTAAAGACTTACAGAAATAGAAGCAGGTGAATGGGTGGGTCATTTTATCGTAGTATAATACCAGGTAGGCTGGCCAAAAAAGAACCAGTGAGGCGAGAGAGGATGGGTTATGAACTTTGTACGGAATTTACACGCGGGAAGAAACCGGCGTTCCAAGGTCTGTTAGCCAATTGAGACACGACGTCACGACTCACGAGTTGCATGATGACGTCAGAAGTGCTACAATGACGTCAGTATGCAGTTTGCAATACTCATTCAAAGGTATTGCCAATATTGGCTTTATGATCTTATTTAAGATATGTAATCGACTGAAATAACTATGGAAATGCATAAGTGGTTACGCAGTCTGACAATAAACAATAATACGCTCGGGGGTTTGCCATATAATCACGCTTGGCAGGCAAATTGGTCTTAAGATCGGTAGTTAGCAAAAGGACGCTTGCGCCCCATTAGCAAAAAAATATATTAAAAAGGAAGCAAAAATTCAGTGGATGTCAATCGGCTGATAAAGTTGTTTTGGTCCTTCCGGAGGAAAATACCAGATTCGCACTATACCAAATTCTCAAAATTATAATAATAATAATAAATGCTGGACATTCTTACACAACATTATCTTTCCCAAGCTAAGCAGAGCTTTGTATTATGGGTACTAGATAACTGATATACTTAATACAATTCATTACATAGATAGATATTTATTATTGTTCATAGAAAAATACCCAGAACACCCTGAACAATTATCTGCAGATCATACAAATATTTGTTCAGAGGCGGGAATCGAACCCGCAACCTTCTGCGTCGCAGGCGAACCTTCGCCCGCCAAGCCACAGAGGTCGTCGAAAATTGGTCGATGGAGTGACTGGAGGAAACTTATGTCCAGCTTAGAACATTCTACCGACTGGTAATGATATTGTTCTTTGAAGCAGGAAGTGATCTACTCATAATATGGTCCATACTATCTGTTAACCGAAATCTAGTTTCTTCCCCACGTGCTCCTGGCCCGGCTATCGTGATTCCTACTACAAAGTGTGTTTGTTTATACCTACCGACTCAGCTAGTCAAGGATGTATTAGGTAACAGAAATCAGATAGGCCGCATTCCTCTGTTATCAGTAGGTCTTTGTAGTACCTACTCTAAACATGTCGTAGGATTCAATCGGAATAATTTCTGCGGAATGCTTTGGAGGAATGTTTATTTTATTTATTTATTCTTGTAACGTAACATAATACCCAACATTCACATACACTGACATCCTCGGTGGCGTGGTGGGCGAGCAATCAGCTGAGATGCGAAAGGTTGTGGTTTCGATTCCCGCTGCGGGAAAATTGTTTGTATGATCAGCAAATATTTGTTCCGGGTCCGGGATACTGCGATCACCAAACCGCATGCCCTTGCTTTGTGATTTATGGCAAATCCTCGCATTGTATCCAATAGGGCTTCGTCTAACAAAGGACGTCTACAGGCTGATAAAGAAAGTGAATTAAAAAAAATTAACTTACTGTAAAGTTCTTTTCTCGTAGAAAGTATATTTTGGTAAGTGAGGTAGTGTTTTATCAAAATGTAGAGTCAGTTATGTGATGAATTCCTCAAAGGCCATAGCAATGAAATTATATAAATAAATAAAAGTTAATAGTGCTCCTAAAGTTTACGGCTTCCTTTGTGACATCATAATTATTTGCAGATTCTGCAGTAGGTAACTCGTTTTACGGCGGCCTTCGTAATTACTGTTATTTATTCTGTGAAACGAGGCCACTTCAGCGACCGCCGGGGTTTCAGTGGCCGTTATATTCAAAATCGTTAAATTTTGCATGGCTAGGCGACTTTTTTATGTTGGACCTTGGCAACAGATAATTAGAGCTGAATTTTAATATCTTCTAAACCGAGATCAGAGGCCTTACTATGAGCTCTTAAAGCCTGGTTAGGCCTCAGTTGTGTACCAAGGCCGAAGAAATCATTGGTACATATGAAATAGTTGCATGATTAACTTTCGGTGCACAGCCTAACCCATAGGTTTTAGAGACCTAAAATTTGGCAAGTCCATTTTTGTTGTCTAGGAAAGAAATACATTTCAGAAATTTACCCTGTAAGTGTTGAAGTATGTTTGACAAAAACTTTACGCGTACGAAGCCACTGTTTGGATAAAGTTACTAACCTCGAGATTATGAATGAACGATGAAAATAGGTACCTAAAACATTTCTTAAAGAATTATGTAAGTAGGGTTTACATTAAACTAGTGGAATGCCCGTGGCTTCATCTGCGTGGAGTTAGTTTCATTAATACTTCAATACCCCGTTGCAACCACTGTGAATTTGGGAAATTACTACAAACGGAATGTCCACTCCAAATTTTAGAGTAGTTACTGATAGATCCTATGGTTTAGATCTTTTGTACTAATATCCCTTATGCTTATAGGTCGCAGGACTTATGTTGTGTTTTGATGTGATGTGTACCTATGTTGTTAAGCAGTTTGATCTATTTTGTAATATCTAACATTTCAACGCAAAAAGTAAGACGTTCTACCAATGATTTAAAATCTTTGCTTTGAACAGTTCATCACAAAAAGAGCGCATAGCGTGCTATTTTTGAAGTTATTTAGTAACATAATACGATAATTACATACAAATCTGAAAATGCATTTTCAAAGGCATAGTTAAAAGTAAAATATTTTAAAATTCTAGTCATTAACCTTGAATATCCAGACTTGAATAACTTGCAACGTTGCAAAACGAATTGTTGTTTTGTTTTACTAGATCGTAAACCTAAAATTACTTCATGCATTTTGACGGTAAAATTTAATTATTGTAACTCTTCAGCTTTGACAAGAGCAGAGCTGTGCATAAATAATATTCAGATGAGGTGATCTTTGAACAGAACATTTTCGTGCAACGGTTTTAAACAAATTGTATGTCATTTTACTATTACAACCTTGCCGTGGTGTGGCCTCAGAATAGACTCCAGCTCCTCCCGTGGATATAGTAAAAGTCGACTAAGCAATGTTGAGTACTTAGCTTCCAGCTGAATACTGCCAAGCGTAGTGATTATGACAATACTCCCCATTGTATGTTTTTTTGGGGGAGGCCTCGTCTAGTATTTCACTGCCTATCAGTCAGTTAATCGGGTTCTCTGCAAGCTCGTCAAAAAGCCTCTGAATTCTCGATAGCTTCAACTATAAACGCAACCATTTCTAGGTCTAGTGAGTTGAGATGCCTAGTATTCTTGCTTTGGCCGTGAAGTTTTGGTGGTCTATCTTGGCGTCATTCCAACTTCGTCCTACAGGGAGTCGTATGCATGTCAAGCAGTATCAACGCTTGAATGAAAACTGTCTGGCATGCCTGGTTATACTCGAATGAAATTACAGGAACATAAAGTTTTAGTCGTTTCAGATGTTGAATGTTAAACATGACTTTCGCCAGAGGTGTTGGTATTTTACTTTAGTGAAGTTTAGTGAAACCTATAAAAATGCTCTTTACTTGAGTCTCCTATTTGTAGTATTTTTATTATTTATTTATACTGTCACGGGTATTTATCGCATGGTTACCTTATTATTTACTAGCTGGTGCCCGCGACTTCGTCTGCGCAGGATTAGTATTTCGAGTAGCTTTATAAGCGTTATTTTATTGTAGTTATGGTTCACTATTTTGGCTATAATGGCTTACACATAAGATATAGATATATACTGTGGCGGGTTTTTTTTAGGACTATTTAAGATAAACATTTCCATCATACATTACATATGTGTAACTCTAGCGGTTTTGGCAGCGCACGCCAGAATAGCTCGCAGATGGTAGATTTTTCCTACTTACTTGACACTTATCGTCATATTATGGACAATTCACACAATATCTTTACAAATTGTAGCCTATGTGTTATTCTGATGTATAAGCTATATTATTGTAAAGTTTCATTAAAATCCATTCAGTAGTTTTTACGTGAAAGAGTAACAAACATCCATCTATCCATCCATACTTACAAACTTTCGCGTTTATAATATTAGTAGGATTATTCCTGACGTTTCGAATGCGTTACAGCAATCGTGGTCGTAGTCTCCTATTTGTTGCTCACTAATCTCATCTCATCTTCTCACTAATATTATTAATGCGAAAGTTTTTTTGGATGGATGGATGAATGGATGGGTGGATGTTTGTTACTCTTTCACGCAAAAACTACTGAGCGGATTTTGATGAAACTTAACAATACTTTTGCTTAATATAGGTCTATTCTTAGGCCGAAATAAGAACGGTAAACTAAGTAGGTACTCAAAATTTCCCAAGCACACATTTTGCAGTAAAAGTCTGGTATTAGAGAAATTGCTATTTGTATTTATATATTTGTCCGTAAATTTCAGGATCCCCAAATTTACATCGACGTTAGACCTGATTATGATCACGCTGAACTCAACAACCTTCCTGAGGAGATCGAGAAGAGGAAGCTGTTAGACCTGGAGAGAGAGCTGGATACAGTCAAGGGAGATGTAATGCTTCTGTATACGGAGTTTACTGCCCAGGTAAGAGCCATTTTCGTACTTGGTATCTCTGCGAGCTATGTCGGTGATCTTGGTTCTTCTGCAAATCTGCTCATTTCAGATTCCTTCACGTAGTGAATCTCAGAGCTCACTAGTGACTTTGAGCTTTAACTATACCTTCAGTGTCAAGTGAGCTAGCATAGCACATATCAGCACGCCAGTATATAAGGTACTAGAAGGACGGTGTGTACCTATGAAGACAACTTCGTCTTCCGCTGGATGAGTCCCCTCCATAAAACACAATGATGGATTTACCAATATTTTTTAATTTTTATATGGCTCATCTTTATTTTTCTTATTTTTTTTGTTGTTCTTTTACTAAATTTTTCTATTGTACTTTTTTGTTTATATAAATATCGTACTCGTAGTATACGATTTGTTCTAAACTTCCACTTTGTATCTTTCCTAGGTTAGTTAGCTGTTTGTTTTCTATGTAAAATAAAATAAAATAGTTACCACGCTTTGGCAAGCTGATTGGTGATGGCAGTATTGCTACCTAACTATCTTCTAGTGTAACTCTTTAGTCAGCCTTTATGACATCCTCGTGAGTATACGGAGGGGTCTATTCTTAGGCCGAACAGACCGCGACACTTCTTGATACCTATAACTTGTAATTTTATCACTGCTTGGTTTGAGAATCTCATTATTCTTTAATACCTTCCTTATTGATTTTTTATTTGGAGTCTGTTCAATAGCATTCGTCTTGGAATTCTATGGTGATGACGATGAATAATTGAGTTTTGGTGTTTTGTTCAAGGCGGGCATTGATCTGAAGGGGTTCCTGAAGAATATATCCTCGTATGCTGATGAAGCTGCAAGAGCGGTACCGGGCAAGCCAGATATTAGAGATGTGAGTACAAAACTGTTTTTAATGGTTGTACAAACTTATGTAGAGCAAGTTAGAGAAAATATCTACATTCTCCATTATCTCCATTCCAAATAATAATAATAATAATAATAATAAATGCTGGACATTTCACACAACATTATCTAGCCCCAAGCTAAGCAATGCTTGTGTTATGGGTACTAGATAACTGATATACTTAATACAATACATTACATAGATAGATATTTTTTTATAATACATAGAAAATACCCAGAACACCCTGAACAAATATCTGCCGATTGCACAAATATTTGTTCCGAGGCGGGAATCGAACCCGCGACCTCCTGCGTCGCAGGCGAACCTTCACCCGCCATGCCACAGATGTCGTCAAAAATTGGTCGCTAGTATTGAATTCAAGAGTACCAAAATTACCAAAGAATCTAGTACTCTCTGGCGACAAATGACACTAAATCGTGAATTAGGATTGGAATAGAGGGTGAATTAGCCACACTGTTTTCGTTGTCTAGTACGAAATGTAATTATATATCTACCTTCAGGTGGTTTATTTACCGATGTTAATGAAAATAACTATTGACTATTCGTTTGTATTGGAACCACAACCCAAAGCTCCATTATGTCATCTGTTTACCATCAATGCTGACCTTCCACCGTTGGCAAAGCTTACTCCAGAACGATTACATTAACTCCAGTTGTATGCCAAGTCGAACAGTGCCATTTACCTAGACAGATAACTACCCAGTACATTTCCGGCTGTCAAACAAAATGCATTCATAGTAATTTATTTTTATTTAAATTTCATTTAATTATTTACATGTTTACAGATTAAATTAATCTCACATACCTACTTTCACACAACACATCTTCACAAACACACCCACCCACACACACACACACACCATTTTAAAAGTTTGTAACCAGTATTTTCATATTGTTTTTAAATGTTGTAATATATATAATATTATATATTACATAGTTTGGTAAGCTAGGTAACAGACGTATAATAAAATTAAAAAATGTAAATCCGTTATTGGCTTTAAGTAAAGTGAGTTAGACTTATCATGAACAATAAAGAGCTGTGGATTTTGTTAAATAAAATATAACAAAATAAAATAAGGTTAAACTATACACCGATTATATGTGATGGTACCTCACTCCACGATACTCTTGGAGACAAGACAGGTCTTGAGCAAGAATGTGGGTACTTGACTTTTTTGGGGTTGTCTCGCCTTGCATTGCCTAATCTCGATCTAGACAGCTACCATCTATAACCAAAGTGTATGTTTGTTGCATTGAGTTTGTTTGTTGGCCTCTTTCACGAGAGAGCACATCAAAAGCATTACGCGATATATGTTACAGATTCGAAGGCATGTGATTTTAATTAGGAAGGAATGTATGGATTGCATTGATTACACTGATGGATAGTTGTTCTTATGTAGGTAACTAATATAGAAATGGAATATTAAACATCTCAGTTAAACTTAGGTATGAGCAATGGTTCAAAGTTTGATTGAAAGCGCCTTAAGTGCTGATACGAAAACGCTACATGCAGGTTTACGAATACCAAGACTTTGATCATAGATTTAAATGCCTGTTTTCTGAAAATATTATGCCCTTTTAGTCGTTTGAAGGTTTCTAATAAACCTGCTAGTATTTACAAACTTAGTGTGACCGTGCATACTCGTCCAAGCAGACGATATTCGTTTCTCACTCAGTTTATAGCAGAACTTCTTGTGAAAGAGTTCGTCCGGTGAAGAACTACCACCATACCTATTTCTGCCGCCAAGCAGTGCTCGCATTGCTGTGTTTCGGTTTGAAGGGTACGGGTGCCGGTAAAATTACAGACACATCGCACATGAGACTTTTAATTTTTATGTCTTAGGCTCGGCAGCGCGCGTGTGATGCCTCTGGTGTTGCAGGCGTCCATAGGCTACGGTAACTTTTTTCCATCAGGTGGGTCGTATGCTTGTTTGCTTGCCAAGTATAGTATAAAAAAAATATAAGTACCTTGGAGTCGTTGAAGATTTCTAATAAACCTGATAGTATTTAGGTACACTCGTACAAGTAAACCTTGTTTTCGTTTCTCACTCAGTCATTTTAAAATGTTGCATACAAATTAGTCTTGTTTTCAATAGAATTGTATTGTTTGATTCAGACTCAGACATCATCTTATTGATAATGTATTGCATAAGTGCATTCGTCATTCACTTTATTTAAATCGCTTCCTCATTCATAATGAATAGCCAATAATAATAATTCATACCTAATATAAATAGGTATCGTGGTGTGACCGGCCTAAGAATATATCCCTCCATCTCCGTCAAGTAGATGTCGTAAATGACCAGGGGATGGGTAAAAGCATTCACCTGAGTACTCAACACTGATACTTTGCTAAGCGTATTGCTTATGGCAATTCCCCGCAATGTAAATAAATAAAATAAATAAATAAATGCTGGACATTTCACACAACATTTTCTAGCCCCAAGCTAAGCAGAGCTTGTGTTATAGGTACTAGATAACTGATATACTTAATACAATATCTTACATAGATAGTTTTTTTTTATTATACATAGAAAATACCCAGAACACCCTGAACAAATATCTGCAGATCGTACAAATATTTGTTCCGAGGCGGGAATGGAACCCGCAACCTCCTGCGTCGCAGGAGAACCTTCGCCCGCCGCGCCACAGAGGTCGTCAATGTCGATGGTCGAGGATGTATTCTTTGGGAGAAGCCTCGTCCAGCAGTGGACGTCTAAAGGCTGCTGATGATGATGATGATGAATATCAATATGCGTCACAATCATTTTACATTTCTGATTTTTCTCCGACATGGCATCACAGTTAAAACTTCCACATCTATTACTATAGTCCAGCACAATGCGTCTATTGACTAAAATATTACATTGTAAAGGAGATGTTTCATCCTGGGCCTGCTCTAAGTACACTACACAGAAATATATAAAAAAAACTGGTGATTTTCATAATAATACAATTATATTAATTTGAAGCATAATACAGTGGTACAAAAATGTTTATTTATGAGTTTTTTAATATGGTCACCCGATTTTTAGAGCAGCCATGACAATAGGGTGACTTTGACAACTGACAGTTTTGTTGATTGTCATTGACGCTCAACAAAACTGGTTCCTTGTGTGATTTCCTTGTGTGTGATTGCTCTCTTTGGCGAAGATAATCTTGAATAACACAAAGCAATATTATGGAAAATAAACAATAACAAATGGTTTCTATATTGCTTAGCTATATTTATATATACTGTACATAGTGCAGGCCCAAGCTCCATACATTCATGAAACATCTCCTTTATAACGCTTATAGTTTTCACTTTTGTTTTCAACTGACATTACTTCTGCATTACATCACGGTCAAGTAGTAAAACACAGCTTCAGGGTTATTTTAGTGCATCCTCCAGAAACAGAATACCTAACGAGACGAAAATGTATTAGCACCGGTATTCATGCAACAGTATTGAGTTCCCATAATGTTCTTTGTCTACGTAGGTATATATTTTTAAAAGTTTTCAATGTTTTGTTTTATTTGAGAAATTGACAGAACTGTCTTGTGACCCAACCGATTTTTTTTTAGATTTTTTTTATGCTACTTGGCAAGCAGACAAGCTTACGGTCCACCACATGGAAAACAGTTACCGTAGCCCATGAACGCCTGTAACACCAGAGGCATCACACGCGCGCTGCCGACCCTGAGACGAAAAGATGAAATGTCTCATGTGCCTGTAATTTCACCGGCACCCGTACCCTTCAAACCGAAACACAGCACTGCGAACACTACTGCTTGGCGGCAGAAATAGGTACGGTGGTAGTACTTCCCCGGACGAACTCTTTCACAAGAAGTTCTACTACTAACCGATGTGCGGTAACCCCAGCCTAAAACAAAATACCTCATCTACTTAGGAGACGCACTAAATGACATTGCACTGCGCTCGTTACCCTGAGACATAAAGATGAATTCTCATGTGCCTGTATTTTCATCGGCGGCATCAGCATGGCGGCACCCCGGTTTTCGGGGCATTACCCTTCAAATCGGAACACAGCAATGCGAACAGTACTACTTGGCAGCAGAAAAAGGTATGGGGTAGTACTTCCGTGGACGATTTCTTTCACAAGAAGCTCTGACTACTTCTAAAAAACCACTCATCAAGTTCACATTACTTTGTAGAAAACAGAAAAAATACATGGCTTTAAAATAGTAGGAGGGCTATAAAAAAATAAAATACTTTTATTTCGAGCAAAACTCTTGAGTACAAACAAAAAAAAACAACTAAAAAAAACTAATTGGATTGCTGGGCAATCGCAGCAGTGTCTTGTTGTGCTTGGTGCTGTCTCTGTAACCGGCAGACAGAGCTAGAGTTTAGACCTTAAATAGAGTATTAATATGATTGTACTATGATTTGAAACAAGGGGGTTAGTAGGCTCCATAGGTCGTGTCTAGCGGGTGTTTGCAGTTGTTATAGTAAAACTGGAGCAAGATTTGATTAGCATACTGATATCCTTATTTAAATGGCCAAGCACGGTTTGCATGCACTGTTTGACTGGTGCACTGGCTCAATTTGTAGAGCGCAATTGTCGGTTGTACATAGATTATTTACTCTTTTTATACCTTTATTACTTATCTTGTCTTCTATAAAAATGCCGAGTAAGTTCTAGTTGAGGAAGTACCACTAGGTACTTCCTCAAAAACTAAAGAACTATACTACCGAAACTAATAAGTTTCGTTTTACATTCGAGTTATCGCTTGGCATGTGATGTTGATGTACTGCCAGATAATACCTACGTCACCAGTGTGGCTATTATTTCAGGGAGCGCAAATTAATAAACCGTGGTAAATTAATTATCAGTGTCCGGCCCAAGAATGGATCCCTCCTTCTCCTCCCATGGATGTAGTAAAAGCCTTACTAGAGGAATACACCAGGGGATGGGCAGCAGTATCCATCTGAGTATCACCGCTGCGATCACCAATCCGTCTGCCAAGCGTGGTGATTATGGCAAATCCCCCTATTGTGTTCTATGGGGGAGGTCTCGTCCAGCAGTTGACGTTAAATGGCTGGTGATGATTATGATGATGAAATTAATCCACCACCAGTTATCTATGCTCACTCTCATAGCTGTTGTCATGTCAATGATTCGCTGTCTTGATTGCGATAGGTCAGTGACCGCCCCTGCATTGCCTATAAAATTGGTAATCGCTTTCGAATACGATTTTACGGTTCATTGCGCTTTAAGTTTTAAATATTTCTGCTCTTGGAAAAGAAGCTAAAACACGGGGCGCAATGTACTGTGAAATCGAAATCAAAAGTAATTACCAGTTTGATAGGCAATATGGGGGCTGGTTGATATAATGGTGAATTGTAAAAGAACCAATGGGTTGAGAGAATTCAGTGCGTCTCGCAGCGCTTTTCCTCACTATCAATGGATATGACATCGATTTTTTTGTGGAAATATCTATTTTCCATCGTGTTAACCAACGGTGGTTCTAAATTAGAACCTACGATTAAGATCTATAGATAATAGTAGATTATGCACTAAGGGAATAAAACAGTGTCTTATATCGCGGGTGGCATATTGAACCCTGAGTGTAACGAGGGACTCTAAAGTTAACTCCCGAGTGTAGCGAGGGAGTTATATAGAGTCCTGAGTGAAGCGAGGGGTTCAAGCTGCCCAAGAAGAAGACAGGCTTTATTCCAGAAGAGCATACTCTACTTTTCACACCTACTGCGAGACAATAAAAAGCCAGGGCTCCATAAAATAAGTATCGTCTGTTTTGATGAACTCTGGAGTAGAATCATTATCGCTCGACATTTTTTGTTAACACTAATATTGCCATTGACATAATTATATATTACTAGAATATTGCAATAAATTTAACTGAAAAACACAGCACCAACCTAACATCTATTTTGTTTCACATTCTTTAAAATCGCGCCTATTTCTTTTTTTTCTGAGTTCTGCTTTTGGTGGCCAGTTCGATTCTCAAACAAACCTCTTTACAATGAATGCCATATTGAAATTTTTTTACTTGGAGTTTTCCACGAGTTTCCACACGAATTTGACGTTCCAAATTCAAATCACTTTAATCCCTAGGGAGTTTCATACAACTTTATATCCCTAGAGAGACAATGCTTTACTTTACGTTGAGGTTGTATGATATGTAATTGGACATTGTCGAGCAGGTGGTGTGAAAATGCCATAACATTACCTGCGCACTGAAGCTTTAGGGGTTTTATAATGATAAAATGTTCCATGCAAAAAATTACCTTTGTTTATGGAGAGCACAAAAATTAGACCTCTCTGGATCATTATAATAATTCCTTGCTCTGGATTACCACGTCTCGGACAGGGGTGCGATTTTTGAAAGTTATCGATTGACTAAACGTCAGTAAAATTGTCGTTTACTCCACGATTTCCAAACTTCTATGCATCTGAAACTCATTGATGACTAAAATTCTTATACCTATGATATTAATAAAAGTGCCTCCTCCAATAAATCTCCTGAAAACGGTGATTTGCGGCCTTTTTGATGATGTTTAGACACTGAGTGACATTAAAAAATCGCACCCCAGAGGCCGTAGACAAAGAAACATTCTAATAGCGATGACGCCAGTAGAAAAGTCCAAAATGTATGGGATTGACGTTAGCTATCGATATGTCACGAGGTCTTTTGTATTGAATTACGACTGTAGAAATGGAATCGCTTCGAAGCGAATGCCGTTTGGCTAGGCCCTCAGGTCAGATTAGCAACGATTTGATGGAGTCCTATACGGTCTGTTTGTTTCTCATGACTCTATAGAAAAAATTGTTTGGGACATCGATTATGGCACTACATGAAAACAACGTATTTCTGGTGTTAATGTCTGTATCAATATTATCCTCAATTTTCCAACCTCATGGGCACATGATTCATACCTTGACTCGACACCGTTCAAGGTTAGTGACTAATGTATATTGCTGCACTATTGTTAATGATCTTTTGACAGCTATTTATTTTAGGAAGTAATGTGCAATATTTGATGACTGGTGCACAAGTGCACTAATTTACTAAAAGTATTTCTTACGTAGGTAAGTGTTTGTGTAATAATCCAACGATTCTTGGATATCCAAAAATGATTTTTACCCTAAGTACAGACAGGCTGCTTTTTAACCGACTTCACAAAAAAGGAGGAGGTTCTCATTCGGCTGCATTTTTTTTTTGTTTGTTGCCTCATTTCTCCGTCGTTGATAAACCGATTTGAAAAATTATTTTTTAATTTGAATAGATATACTTCCAGATTGGTCCCATTTTCAGAATCACGTTCTGATGATGGATCCATGAGGAATTGAGGGAACTCCTGAAATATTGTAGGCATACATATAGCGATTTTAATATTTTCAGCAACAAATCAAGCATTTGCATTCAGAAAGTATCATAACCCTTGCACCACTATGGTTTATCATTATTTTTTTTTCATCCAGATATTTAGTCGAATACAATGGCGGTTTTTTAAATGAAAAGTTATATAACTTACCTTACATATATACCTTATATCTTTATTTTTTTTATTTGTTTTCGTGGCGTGGTTTAAGAATAGACCTACAGGAGGAGACAGAGTCTCCTGGGAGGCCTCGTTCAGCAGTGTACATCTAAAGGATGCTGCTGATTATGATGATAATGAATTACCAAACGTTTTCGGTGACCTCAGCATATGTGCCATTTTATGTCTTTTATGCAATCAAAATACCCCATCCAATTAGTTATGTATAAACGTGCATTAAATTTGCAATTATCCGAGCATTTGGAATTCATTGATAATTTCAAATCTGACGAATCATGACATAATTCTAATTCACAGAACCAGCCATATCGTTGCGTTGCCAATATAATCGTAAAATTGGGTTATGGAATAGTAGTCATTATTTTTGGACATGACTATGTATAAATATACTCTGAAACCTTGCCAGAAATACACTTTATGAGAAGCCAAAAATAGTTTTAAAGATAAGGTTCAATGCCTAGATTAACTTCTCAGATCGATATGATATCTTCTTTTTCTTTTGACGACCTCTGTGGTACGGTAGGCGTGTAGCCGGCTGAGATGCAAGAGGTTGCGGGTTTGATTCCCGCTGCGGAACGAATGTTTGTATGATCTGCAAATATTAGTTCCGGGTCTGGGTGTTACGGTACCATTGGTACTCGTAATTCCTGACCACGACACACACAGGGAATCTTAGTGTGGGATCAAGATTACGTATACGTAACTGTTGGATGTTATGTTATGCTTATCTAAGAGTAGAGGTCAAAAGTCAAATTATTATACCGACTTTTCCGAAAGATCAATAGTGTAGTCAACCCGCAAAAAAAATGCAATTGGGCTTGTAACTTTATGAGAATGAAGAATGCTGACTACATTGGGATCATGAGGCGGAGGTATAAGAAGAGAAAGAGACATTATGTAGGTACTTAGATGTGAAATATAATCTACATTTATTTTTCTTTGGGTTTGCTAAGTACCTACCAAGAAGTCCAATTTGTTAGTTATTAAACCATGCCTTTTTCTGACTGCAATACTTAGGATACTGGTAAAGTAGGATATTGGCTAATAACGAGGTATCCATCTAGGTAATGGACGAGGTACGTAATTGTGGGAGTCTACGGATCAATTAATTACTCGTAGTTCGTCTAGTTTTTGCACATGTCTCCACATACTGATAGGTACGTACAGTAAAGGTCAAAATTCGTTAAGCAAAATGACCAGAAAATAATAATATACTTATCATATTTTCTTAGCAGGTACATAACTGTACAAATCACACTAATAAATAAATGCGAAAATTTGTGAGTATGTTTGTTACTTCTTCGTGCTCAAACGGCTGAACGAATTTGAGTGATATTTGGAATGGAGATACCTTATACCCTGGAACACCACATTGGCTACTTTTCATCATCATCATTATCATCAGTTTTCATCATTGTTCGAACGGGTGAAACCAAGAGCTAGAAAGGATAAAATGATTGGTTCCCTAGTGGGTACCTTCAGCTATAGCTGCAGGAAGAGCTGACCTCAAAGCTACTATACATTGGTTTTAGATTTTTTGAATCCCTTTTTGTGTATTTTGAAGTACCTACATTAATTCTTATTTTAGAATAAAATTATTCGTTAAAATAATAAATCATTATGTACTTATGTTAAAACGATGTGTCTTTCATGTTTTTCTGCAGGATAGATGGTATTGTAAACTGTTTAGCACGTTTGGGTCATATCTCTGTTCTCCTGTCTGTATCAACATATCCCCTGACTGTACCCACCAATAGCATCTGGGGATGCGTATTGATGACGTTTGCGAGTGTTTATTGCAGATAACCTTGTAAGGGCTATTGTTGTCTCGTATTGTAGGTATTTAGATACTGTTCTAGTCTATGATGCCATTAATTTGTTTTAGTACTGTTTTATTGGTCCACACAATGAGTTATTAAAGATTTAATTGTCATTAATAAATATGCTGAACATTAATTTTAAATCAAAAAGACATACAAGTATAGACACGAACAAATGGTTTATTGCGCAAAAATATATTTATGTTTAAAGTAGTTATATAATGATTACATAGTGGTTCCTGTGTTACAGAAAACCGGTATCTTCTCTAATTTGTTACTTACAAATTTTACAATAAAGCATATTAGACATGGTAGTAATAAAAAATCTTGATAACTATGTACAAGACACATACATAAGTTAAATTAAAAAAAAAAAAAAAAACAGTTAAGTAATGGCAAATTCCAAAACTAAGTTAAACCACAAGGAATAACCAACTAAATAAATTATACATAATAATAACTTTTACTTATTATAACTGCAGATCATCCCGCAGCGGGAATCAAACCCGCACCTCTTGCGGGTCAAGATAACTCTTTATTGATCACAAAAAAACAATTAAAATGAAGGGTAATACAATAGGCGGCTTTATCGCGATCTCTGCCAGGCAACCTTTGTCTTAGTATGGGATCGGGACTATGTACTCGACTGTTGTGGGTGTAATGTTATGTTTGTTTCTTTTATTACTCAAAGCCCTTACAAAAATCAAAGGTACCTACCACGCTCCATAGAATCGACAGCACTTAGATGAGTAGCAATGTATTTAAATGAAACGTAGTCCTGAAATGGAATGCGTGGAAGTAGCAGCTCAACGTGAACAAATCCTCAACAACCCGAGGTCACTCCGCGAAGCCTGCGAAGACCCCAGGAAGCTTCTGTGCTTCTGGACGGAGTTAGGCTGGCTAACTATCTAGCCAGGTAACTCTCACACATAATGGACCATCCATATAGAGTTCGAAAAAGGGAGTTCTTTAACATTAACATTAAGGGATTTACTAATTTTATTCGTGATGATTTACAGCACGGAGACTGCAGAGGACTTTTCGAGATCCGTATGCGAAAAATAAAGCTAGACGCATACCGAGCTGCTAGCTTCAGCGGAGAGAATCATCACAAATTTCTCCTAGGGCACATGGTTGTGTTCAGGATGCATATCAACAAGGTAGGGCGGTCTTTGGAAGACGAAACTAACTCTTGGTCTGTTGTGACTTTTTTACTATAGTCTAACTGCGTGACAAAATCCGAATAGAATAGTGAAGAGAGACTCTACCTAACTACATTTATGGTAATGTTTGATAAACTTACTGATGTTATAGTCTGATCGTCATCTTTATCAGTCCCTTAATGCTCAGATTTGTGATCGGTCCCGTCTTCTTCATTGTGTATGACGGCTTTCCCTGGTAGAACGCTTGTCAGGACATGAGAAAATCTTGTTAATCTGGAAAGCTGTACATGTTATCTAAAACTTTAACTGTTTCTTTTTCAGAGCGACGAGTACATAAAGAAATGTGACAGAGCTCTTCACGGCTGCGGTGTAGTTTGCGAAGTAAGCACTGGGTGCCCTTATATACCTACGTACCTAATTTAAGCGATAATCAAATTATTAGTTTAATAATTTAGCAGCTAATAATGTTGTGTGACTGATGACAATAATATACAATATGAATATGATAATATAAATGGCCTCCTTTGTGGTGTGTCTGGCTAAGAATGGGTCCCTCCGTCTCTTAACGGTGGACATCGTAAAAGCAGCTGATTACGGGATAGCACAAGGGGAACAAAGGTTCTCGAGTGGCGACCACAAATCGGATGACGTGATAGAGGAAGGCCCTCCAATCGGTGAGCTGAAGACATTATAAACGTCTCAAGAAGTCTGGCGATGGGCTCGTCGTGGCATTCTAGGGCGGTGGCCTATGCCTAGCAGTGGAATTCTACAGGCTGATTATTACTATGGGATGGACAGCAGCTTCCACCTGAACTCACACCAATCCGCCTGCCAAGCGTGGTGATTACGGCATATCCTCTTCATTGCCCATATGGGGGAGGTCTCCTCAAGCAGTGAAAGTCTACCGGCTGATATTAAATTATTTTCTCCTTTCAGGCGAAACCTAAAATAAAGAGATGGAAGCGTCTAGCAGCAGGCGAGATACATAGAATACAAGACGACTTAAAATACACTAGGAAGTCATATAAGGACCTAGTTGCACACGCCAGAAAGCGACTCATTCATCTAAAGAATCAGCTCGTGGGCGACACCACGGAGGCGGTGATGCAGTACCACAAGTGTCTAGCGCAAGACCCTAGGCAAGGATAGACTTCCTTGCAAGGAAGTCTATCCGACTGTACCTTAGACGATTTTTTTTGAAAGGATGAATGAATAATATTAAAACAATGGAATGTGTTAGCCTGGCGTAGCGTGAGCGAGGTGGAATGAAAGTGTGTTGAAAGAGCGTATTATGAAGCAAGGTAGGTGGACGATAGGGAATGTTTGTTCACCTAGACGGAGAACGCAGGTGGACTACGGGGAATAAACGAATCAAACGAGCTTTCTTCGAAACCTGAGAAAGGTTTATTGAAACGAAACTTTTGAACAGTCTATAATTAATGCAATAATATTGATGAATCATATGGATATTTGTTTTTATGTCTCTAGCTACATTAGGAACAGTTTGTAATGTAGACAGTTTGCGTACAGTCTAATTAGGTTCTATGTATTAATTTTGTGATTTAGGTAATGTACCAAAAGATCTTTGTAAAAAATAAAGTCTGTCCGACTACACCGGCTCTGCCCGGTACACCATTCTTGCTAGATTGCTGATCGAAAATAGGAGACAAAAATACCATAATATAAAGAGATATGATGTGAAAATGGTAAGGCGAATATAAATGTGGCTTTTGTCTACTAATTTTTATGGAAACATCGGTACTTATTACTGTGATAGTTTTAATTTAGTGTTTGTTGTAATTTACAAGAAAAAACTATTGGATTAGATAAGGAAGTGACAACAAGAATATTGACGAATTGGTGATGCAGTATGTAGGTATGTACTCTTTGATTGATAAAGTACAAAATGTATATTGTATTTTAGTGATGACGTTAAACTATATTTTTTATTGTTATTATAGAAATTGTTAAAGGACGACATACAATAAATATAACAGCACAAGAAAATAAAACTTTAAAATCCCGAAAACATCTACACCATAGTATATAGGTATCAACCAACATATGAAAACTTTTTAAAGGAAATACTACTTTTAAGATTCTATAGATAGAGGATCAGGAAATAATTTCCGTGACCGCACTTCTATATCAAAATGTAGTGTAATATTCTTCTTTCATAGTATTTGATTAAATACCTATTATTTTTGAGGTCGTCCTATGATATTTTAAATGTTTTCATTTTATTATGTAAAAGTGCCATAGACTCATTGGATGGTATCCTGTTAAGTACAATTTTAAAAGTACCGTAGTTAATATTGTTTTATAGTTACATAACACTAACGTTGTTGTTTTTAATTTTATTTGTTACCTAATAGGTACATTATCGACAATTTATTTTTGTAAATAAAAATGTGTAAAATATGAAGCATTTTTATTTTACTCTAATGAGCGTATAGGTATTACAAGTGAGATGATATAAAATGATGATATAGTTTAGTGTAGGTATCGAAGATATTAGTGTCCAACTTAACTTAACAACAACCTCATTCAAATTCCAAGAAACGGGAGCTCAACAAATTTGGTTTTATTTTATGTCGAAATTCCTCGATTTTGGACTATTTGTGTCACAGGAGCTACAGGTAGATAGCATGGCAAATTTCAGCTTTGTGGAATTACTGGAAGTAGCCGTGTTATTTTTTTACTTTTTTCCTTATGTACTTTTAATACAGTGAGTTATTGAGTACAAGTACCTGCCTGAAGAACATCACATAAACATTAGAAACTAATAACTTTTCATTTAAAAAACCGACTTCCGCCATTGTATTCGACTAAATATTTGGGTGAAAAAAAAATTATGAAAGAACCATAGTGGTGAATTATTATGATACTTTTTGAAAATGCTTGGTTTGTTGCTGAAAATATCAAAATCGCCATATGTATGCCTACAATATTTGAGGAGTTCCCTCAATTCCTCATGGATCCCATCATCAGAACTGGATTTTGAAAAAAACAATCCGGAAGTATGATCTATTCAAATAAAAAAAGAATTTTCCAAATCAGTTCATAAATGCCGAAGATATGCGGTAACAAACATTAAATAAAAAAAAAATACAACCGAGTTGAGAACCTCCTCCTTTTTTGGGAAGTCGGTTAAAAATTGAGAAACTTGAATTTAAATTAATAATAATTTAGCCCAACAGTCACATGCATAGCCCTGATCTCACACTATAGGATTCCCTGTGTCGTGGGTAACAGGAACTACGAGTACCTACAATGGTACCACAACACCCAGACTCTGAACAAATTTTTGTTAATCATGCAAACATTATGTCCCGCAGTGGGAATCGAACCCGCAACCTCTTGCGTCTCAGCCGGCTACTCACCCTTTACGCCACGGAGGTCAGAGGTTATATAGACAAGTGCAATAATATCCATTTACTTAATGAAATCTAGAGATAGCCTAAGGCTATCAAACATACCTATACCTAACGCTAATCTATCATTGGTACAGACAGCAAAATTGAGATAAAAATACAGAAAATTATTTTTTATGAATATTGGTATAAATGATTACTGAAATGATGTAGGTACATGTAGTTTCTAAAAACCTAACATCAATATATCAGAAGTTCTCACCGACTAAGGGATAGGTTCTAGCGGGCGTATCCTATACCAATAAACGAACATTATAATAATCACAAATAATCAATATATGGGTAAATATAACATTTACAGGTCAATAGAACAGATAATAGTATTACAGTCACAATAATACTTCAAAAAATGTATACAGGGCTAAATTATAATTACATAACTTAAGTACCTACTTAAAGACTTAATATATTTTTATTTGTAGGCATGTATATTTAATTTATATTATTATGTTATGTATGATCTCAAAAACGGCTCTAACAATTTCGATGATATTTGCTAATGGGACGTTTTTGGGAGCAAAAAATCTATCTAGCTAGGCCCCATCTCTGGGAAAACGCGTTATTCAGTTTCCTGAGCAAAGCTCAGTCACCCTAGTTCCTACTAAATATATAATTTAACTATTTTTTGCCGTGCTGTGACCGGCTTAAGAATAGACCCCTCCGTGATCCCGTGGATGTCGTAAAAGCTAACTACCAACGTAGATAATTACACCAGGAGGTGGGCCGCATCATACACCTGAATACTAAACAATACTGCGTTCACCAATCGCCTGCTAAGCGTGCTGATTTTGCAAATCCTCCTTTTGCAGAGGCCTCGACCAACAGTGGACGTCTGATGGCTGATGATGATGATGACTTGTGCCACTATGCAAATATATTATCCCAGTTGGGTAAGCACGAGTATCTAACGGTATCAAGACGCTAACGAAACGATCGATGTCAAATATTGGCCAATGACATCGCGGTGGCTTGAAATCTTTGTAACTTGATTGGTTTATATTTGACATTAACGATCGTCTCGATAACACAGATGTTTGTGCTTGGGCCTCGGGTGTGTAATAAAATAGTTTAGATTTTATTGCTAACTGTACTTTGATCTTGACATAAAACATCAGTATCAAACACTGATCGTCCACTAGTGTTTGATGATACTGTGAGCCACCTACTAGCAGGCAGAAAAGTGTTAAATAAATCAAAAATGCTTTGTGTAACTATTTTACTAGTCTTCCTTTGCCAAAGTGGGAGCTTCCAGGTAAGAGTACCTAACTAACTACTTATAAGAATTACCTTCCCAAATAATTATCTGCGCAGATAGTTTTACTTACTGTGATATTAAAGGCTGCTATCTGGGGCTATTTAAATTTTTCATATTACATAAATACAGTCACATATACATTAGTCCAGGATAGACCCCACACTAGGATTCCCCGTGTCGTCGGTATCAGGAACTACGAGTGGCATGGTACCATAACATCAGCAGTCCAGTCATGCAGCGGGAATCGAACCCGCACCTCTTGCGTCTCAGCCGGCTACTCGCCCGCCAAACCACTGAGGTCGGCATTATTGACCTACTGAAAAATAGATACTTACGAGTTAATCGACTGGCGACTACAACCGGACGACGCAATAGAGGAATTACCCCGTCACGATGGATAAACATTATAAAGGTCGCAGGAAGTCGGTGGATAGAGGCGGCTCAAGACCGTTCATCATGACATAATAGGGACCATGTCTAGCAGTGGACTTCTACAGGCTAATGATTTTAACTTCGTTTGGATAGAAACAGACAATATCTAAGTACAGCCACACAGTCATAGCACAATACTTATAGTAACGTTCTTGAATGATATGACCAATAAATATTTGTGTAACGAAAAGATAGTCACTCACTAATAACAAATTTCGTTATTGATTTTGGTTGAATTTTAGGAAACCAACAACATAAAACTCCTAACAATGATATACGAGAGGAACCTCAACTCCTCGATATGTTTAGAGAAGGAGGATAGAGTGCTAAGAAGCTCCTGGGAAGTAGACCTTCAGGTGAAAAGGATTAACGTCACCACGAAGTATCGCTTGGAGATGACCAGGCATCAGGAGCACAGCTTTCAAAGATCTGATCTTAGTGGAAAGGTAAGATCCCATTCATTTTACGCCTAAAATCAATTTTGAGAAAGATTTGAGCACGGTCTAGCTGACTGCATGTGTATCTGTCTCTTAAACTTTGCTATAATATGTATGTAGTACAAAAAATATATTATAATACATTTAAATTTATCGATTTAGGTTTATGTATTTAGTTTCTAAATCTATTCAATTTTTGTTTTCAATATGTGTATCAACCTACCTCTATAATCACCTCTCTCTAACCTCAAAGGTTTGCTAGAAGAAAACATTTTTCAAGGTTTTCAAGGTTAAGGTCGTCTTTGTACATGTCCGCTAACTCTTACATTTGTTTATCTGCTTACTTGTGTGCAAAAAAGAATAAAGAATAAAAGTAAGATTAATTTAGGCAATTGCTTATTCCTTCTGGAAATGGCGAACATACTACCTACAGACTGGGAATAACCCGTTTGAGCTCAGTACAATTTGATGCAACGAAACATCCTAAACATTTTGATTTATCTTTTCAGTGGTCAGAATGCCTTTACCTGCACAGGAGACTAATAAGAAAATCCAAGAAGGATTACTACGCAAACGAGAGCGAATGTCTTACGATTAGCACCTTGGAGGACAAAGATCAGAAGAAAGGTGTTGAACAGGTGGAGAAAGAGGTTGGTGCACAAATCGGTTCCAATCTGAAAGGTTTATCCTCCAAGTAGAACTGTCATACATAACCACTCCCCCGAAGGGGTAGGTAGAGCCTGAAGGGACCTTTTTTCACCGTGGGTTGCAAAGTCACAGGAATATAATAGACGTGACAAGTGGTGAGCTCATCACCGCCATTGCTTTCCACGACCAGCTCTGCTACCGCTTTCTTCCAGTAATAACACTCTTAATAAGCCAGCAGCCAGGACAAATGGAGATACCTTATATCCTGGATAAACACATACCTAGTCTATTCTTCATCATCATAATGATCGAATTAAGTATAACCTTCCTGATTTTCATCATTGTTCAAGCGGGTGAAATTGCGAGGCGCAACTAGTTAAATAATAATGGTTTCAGATTCGAAAATGGCGTAAAGGCTACAGATATCTGGTGAAAACTTGCAAAGCTGATAGCCCTGATGATGAAGACGCTGTTGAAGTGTGTTTGGTCGAATATGTAAGTATCTTCATACCTACTACGATCATAATATTAATGATAATTGAATATTAATCATCATCATTATCATGTAGAAGTTCACTGCTGGACATAGGCCTGCTCTTTAGAATGCCACGACGCACGGTCTCGAGCCGCCTCCATCCACCGACTTCCTGCGACGTTAATATCAATATTGCGTTTAAATTAATAATAATGTTATTAAGAATACAATACTTAACCACCGCAAACTTATAACACCTTTAATCGGGGGTTAAAAAGGAGCCTTTGCTAGACGCTTTGTATCCTTTCACCACCCTTGTTCTATCACCATTATTCACTAGGCCCTCAGGATGATAAAGCTTCAAGCAGGTCACTGACACAAAGAAAGAACAAGTTATCCTAAAAATAAGATGATTAACGTCTCCGTTTGCAGATGGAAAGAGATCAATACAATCAAGTGATCCAAAGGCTTATGATCATCAAATTGGAAGCTATGGGACAGCTTTTTCTTAAAATGACTAGCAGTGTCACAAACTTAGAAGAATGTTTGAAAACACAAGTATCCACGTTCCTAGGAAAAGTCAGATTGACCATGGCTGCCTTAAATAAATGTTATATTTTGAAACCGCAAGAAAATGAATAAAAAACAACAGATTTTTATGTATAATCTCTTTAATAATTTTCGTTGCATAATACTTTTGTTTTGAATCATATTTCAAATATAAATAAGTAGTATAATTATTTTAATTTGACTAAGTACCATAGCAAAAATATATAGTCAAATAATCTACTATAAAAATCATGGTACAATAATATTATTGTACATGATAAAAATAATACTTTCTCACATAGATTTTGACTTCATGTTAAAAAATCCAATATACCATGAAAAAAATTCCAAAATGAATAAAATTATCAAAATACAAAAAAAAAACACCTACAAAAGTAACTAATTTAATACAAATAATTAGTATTTGAAACCAAATACATATCACAATACATCAGAATTGAATATTGGTCCCTTACAATAAATAGTCTTAACTTTTTTTTTATTCTTATTTGTATACAAAATATGGCAATAAAATAATTGCTTATAGTTTAGTTAGTGGCTAAGATAGTTGAGATTCGTATCTACGTTCTTACAATCTAAAAAAGGTTTAGGTACACAATTACACAAACTACTGGACGTTGTCAATGTATCATAACATTATTTATTATGGTAACAATAGTTTAGAAACAGTCTTTGAGTCAAAATTCACACAACACAGTATTTTAAAAAACCTATGACACTTTGCCAACATGCACTAATGTAATTATATACACTTATATACGTAAATATCAAAATATCGCTAGTGGAATGTCAATAGTCTTTGCAGAAAACGAATATGCGTGGGACATGAGGGTGTGGCAGTGATTATGTTTTTAGCCACCCTGTCTCGTCATTATAGCTCGACTATAACATAACATAACACCCAACAGTCACATACGTAGTCCTGATCCCACACCAGGATTCCCTGTGTCGTGGGTATCAGGAACTAATACACCCATACATTACACCCAGACCAGGAACAAATATTTGCAGATCATACAAACAATTGTCCCGCAGTGGGAATCGAATCCGCAAACTCTCGCATCTCAGCCGGCTACTCACCAGCCGAGTCACAGAGGTCGTCTTCTAAGATCTTGATACTTGTAAAATTTAATAAGTATTAATTTTAATATAAATATATATTCGTGAATCGCACAGATTTGGTAAAAGTTTTTCATTGAAATCTGTCAAAAAAATTATGCACGAGTGTTGAGGTAGTTTGAGTTTATGTCTGGAATACGAACTTAGATGGGCATCTACGATAGATAGATGTATAGAAAATACTTTATTGAACAACATCATATACAAAAAAATCAACAATTTCACAAACAAAAACTATGTTATACAATGGACGGCCTTATCGCTTTGTAATTTGTTGCGATACGGGTTGTGTTGTTATGAGAAAGTCAAATATTTTCATAAGCCGTCTCGTTCGCTTTCCGCACAGACTCTTAAATTAATAAAAGTCTGATCTCAAAGTAAGCATACAGGTTTGGATTTGGGGAAATCAGTCACGACTAGGGAATAAAACCTACCCCCTTTAAAAAAATAGACATCGAAAATGTTAAAGGCACCTCCGTACAGACAGGTAACTTTGCAAGTGAAGGCGCCAAGCACGCAGTAAGGCCGGTTGCGATAATTCTAGTACATTTGTTTCGCTACACACCAAGCCATTTCGCGTAATTACTTTAAATCTACACTGAAAGTTGACCGAATCGAGACTGAATTATAAATTAACCGTAATCCGTTTAACACTTCACCGTGTAAATTGCTTGCTAAAACTCAGGACTTCGGTCTCAGATGACTAGCTAGGTTCTGGATGCTAAGCAAGCCACCTGTCAGAGCAGAGGTGAACTAAGCGAAACAAAAGCGCACGTGTAAAGACAAAATAAGAGTTTAATAAACCGGATAAGTTGATTTCCATAAATTTGCTCAGCGCAATTTTTTTTCATCTTTATTACATTTCGATGGCCATTTTCCGAGAGGGGAAGTCTTCGTGAAAATATACAAAGTTTTATATATTAAAGGTAATTAAAGATATATTATATATTAAAGGAATGTATATTAATATTATATAAGTATTTAAGGATGTATTATTATATATTAAAGGTATGTTACCAAGTTTGTTTTTGTTGATATTTGCAGGGGAAGACCACAGCTTTAAATAAATAAATATCACCCTATAGTCACATATTAGTTCTGACACCACACTAGGATTCCGTGTGTCGTGGGTATCAGGAACTATGAGTACCATGGTACCGGAACACGTAGACACGGAACAAATAATTGCAGATCATGCAATAACTTGTCCCGCAGCGAGTTATTTTTTATTTGGTAAGTGTAGTAAAGTTTGAAATGCGAAACGTTTGAGAACAGACTTGGACGAAATATACAATGGAGTTGCTTACATGTAACAGCACTAACTAACGTCATAGGTTTCCCAACCCTGAGGGTCGGGGGGGAGGCTCCGGGGTGTCGGGCGATGGCGGCTTGAATGTGCTGCCCTGGAAATATAAAGTTTTTTTTTTAAATAACATGTATTATAAAATAACATAACACCCAACAGTCACATACGTAATCTTGATTACACACTAAGATTCCCTGTGTCGTGGGTACCAAGAACTAAGAGTACCATGGTATCATAACAACACTTATCGACAGCTTCTTGTTGTTCGCTGCTGGATATAGGCTTCCCCCATAGATTGCCCCAGTCACCGGTTCTGAGCTGCCTCCATCCACAGACTTCCTGATAATGTCGCGTCGACCCATCGAGACGAGCCTTCGTACCGCGGACTGAGAGAGACTTATTTTCGTGTTTGACTACGTTTGGTAGGCGGATTGGTGATCGTAGCATTGGTGCTGAGTACTCAGATGGATGCTGCTATCCATCTCCTGGTGTAATCTCTTGGTCGGCTTTTACTACACCCACGAGAGGAGAAGGAAGGGTCTATTTTAAGGCCGGACGCGTCACGGTTGACGTTCGTATGGAACAAACTCTACGCAGTCGAAGTCGCGAGCGTTCTTCAAGTATTTCATAATATAAATAAATAAATAATAATAATTAAATGCTGGACATTTCACGCAACATTATCTAGCCCCACGCTAAGCGGAGCTTGTGTTATGGGTACTAGATAACTGATATACTTAATACAATACATTACAAATATATATATATATATATATTATTATACATAGAAAAAATCCAAAACACCCGGAACAATTATCTGCAGATCGTACAAATATTTGTTCCGAGGCGGGGATCGAACCCGCAACCTCCTGCGTCTCAGGCGAACCTTCGCCCGTCGCGCCACAAAGGTCGTCAGACATTCTTTCACCACATTGATTTTGTTACCATTAGGTACAAGGCCACCATCTCAGGCAGGTGGCTACGTTTTGTAACGGATCATTACCGTACCCTCATAGATTACCTATAATTTATAATAGTTACATACATAGGTCGTTAAAAACATCACCCTCTTTGCTGATACAGTCGGGTAACAATAGTCGTAACTTATTTTTTTAGGGCTCAACATAGAAAAACAGTATTATCACAAGTGGATGGTCTGAATTATGAAGTACAAAATATAACTCACACTTAAACGTGACAGAAAACACTTGAGAATTCTAAATTTACTGGCGCGACAAAACTATTAATTGGTTTGAATTTTTTGCTACGAAACAGTCAAAAAAATATCGTGAGAACATGAAATACGTAAAGGTGGGGGTGCCTATGTGAACACGGGGAGGCCAGCAGTACCAAACGAAACGCGCGGGAGTAATTATCGAATAATCACTGTTGACGCGACAATTAACCAATCGATGAACAAAGCGTAGAGACGTATATACTCCGCTGAATTAAGATCATGTTTTGCTTAAAGTGTTAATAAAGTGTGTGTGAAATACAGTGTCTACAAACAACGACTTCGCGAGTTTCCCCGGCCTAAAGCTAAGTACTAGGATAAGACGTAACTGAGAAGGTTATGAAATATCTAAGTATTGGAGATGTTCAGTCATATACCTATTTAATTTAAACTTCAGAGAAATCACAAGATCATATATACCTTACAAATGACTAAGTAACTAGGCTGTGTGTTAGCTTAAGTACTGGAGGAGGGTTGAGTCACATACCTATTTAGACTTCAACTAGATCATAATACCTTATAAATAACTAAGTACCTAAGATATGCTATATCTAAGTACTGGAGGAGGGTTGAGTCACATACCTATTTAGACTTCAACTAGATCATATATACCTTACAAATGACTAAGTACCTAGAATAATACGTAACTGAGAAGGCTATGTAATATCTAAGTATTGGAGATGATCAGTCACATACTTATTCAGACTTCAAAGAAAGCACTAGGTCATATACTTTACAAACAACTATAACTCATTGCTTTGGCTAAGCCACTCAAATACTAATGTTCAGCTACATACCTATTGAATCGAGATTTCAATAACATAGGTATATAAACAACAGGATTTATATCCTACTAACCATTAGAATATTATCAACGCTAATTAATATAAACCTATTCACTATTAACATAGGACAGCGACTATGGTGGCATTTTTCATAATATATAATAATAATTGTGATTTATTTTGTGTGATCATTTTTATCTAGGATCTGACTATTATATTTGTGAACAAATTGACTTACTGATCATATGCATATGAATCACCGATTTACTGACTTCAAAAGTGGCAGGAAATTAACTACGAATGAACTAGACTTTTTATGAAACATTTTATGGACATTATTATTAAATTAGACTATCAATTTACAAGTAAATTGAAAGCTTCTTGGAATCATGGATGGAAACTTAACTCGCTTGCTTACAAAGTATTTTATTGCACGCATGCGAATGTACTGAGGAGGTCTATTATACGCTTAATGCAGACGCACACACAAGCATACATACTCTCAATCCCATTTCATCACGTGTAGTGATAAGAAGGAACCACACACACCATAAAATAATATATATGTATTCTCGTTAGGATGTGTCTGAAGCTCGTTACTCTGGACGCAGTGAGCGGGATAATTACACCTCCCAGCGAATCTTTTTATAATATGTACAATATCGAATCAAAGCTCTAGAGAGTGGGCTACTTAAAATGCTGAACTAAATGGAGAAACACTTTCTGAATGGAACAAATTATGAATCTTTATGAACATAATTATGTACTAACGCTATGATTATTGGTGGAACAAGTCACCATACCAGAGGAATTGAGGACGTGACGATGCTGAAATACCTACAAAACCATTATAAATACTCATCACTGGATTTTATTACAATATCACTATGTGAACACTTCACCTAATTAACTGTTACCTTCAATACCCTGGTTGGGGCTTGTGACACGTTGGAGAAAAGTACATAGGGTCAACACTATACGTAAAATAATTACGTGACCCATATTATCATGAAATCTGACATTTGCCTTATATTTTAGTATTGTTTAACGTCGAAGAGCTTTGGTAGACAGCAAAGATAGAGACGCCAACATTCTCGTACTTCGATAGGAAATTTACACTTAATCGTGTACACCGATGGATTAAGAGATTTCTTTGCATTTCTCACAACGTGGGACTCCAAGAGAACTATGGTAAACTGGAGCAGTCGTAGTCCTCAGCTCGGAGACAACAAAACAACAAGACAACACTTGCCACAAAACACACACATACACACAATGCCTAGCACGAACGCATGCTTCCAAAAGCCTAAAATAACGCAGTAAATTAACCTCCTCAGTTATAAACAAAGGTATCGGTTAATCTAACATAGCAACCAACTAGTTGTCTAAGTACTAAATAACCATAAACATAAGTTAATATTTGAAGCCTTCCACATGATTCCACGAGCAGTATCAACAAGTACCTAAAGTATTACTTCAACACATAGATCGACTGATCTGACATATTTATGACAATGAACACGAACCACTTATATCCCGATACACTAATTACTTAACCTCAAGCCATTTGTTAGAGTAGGGAAATAGGTATGACTCTATCTTCATTTTTACATTAAATCCTACAGGACCCTGATATCCAGAGAGCCAACTTACTAGCAGGGAGAGGTGATCAGGGTGAGTGACTTTTGTATTACGAACGGTGCTTTCTTCCAACAATAAGTTAATTTGTTTGACGGCAGTTTGCATTCCAAGTGTTGAGGTTACGCTAATCTTTGTATCTAGATTTCAACCATTACATATAGACGATCACGAGACGACAGTAACATTAAACTATCTGGCCAAGATAAATATTACCAATTCATTACACGTTCGAGTCCAATGCTATCTACAGTAAAACATAATTCATCACATAGGATGTTTGTAGGATTGTTAGTTGTTGAGGTTAGAGAGCTAGCTGGGGGGGGGGAGCTCACAGTTTCCTAGAGTTAGAAATATAATAGAATATAATAGATATATACATATATATATATAATTTAGGCGGTTGGTTTTCCTTATAATAAATAAATAAATAGAATACCTGAAATCCTAAGGCAGCTTCTAAAGGCGTCGGTGATTCTCCGCCTAACGTGGCGTAGTCTCCGAACCGCTCCGTGGTACGACTGCCTTGTATCGTTGCGTATGTGTTGTCAGTCTGCTGATAAATAACATAACATAACACCCAACAGTCACATACATAGTCTTGATCGCACACTAGGATTCTGTTTCGTAAGTATCAGGAACTACGAGTACTATGTTACCATAACACCCAGACCCGGAACAAATATTTGCAGATCATACATACATTTATCCCGCAGCGAGAATCGAACCCGCAACTCAGCCAGCTACTCGCCCGCCGCGGTACAGAAATCGTAAATACATAATAATACCCAACAGTTACATGCATATAGTCCTGATCCCACACTAGGTATCCCTGGGATGTGGATAATAGGAACTACGAGTATCATGGTACTACATCACAATACCCGCAGCGGATAAGAGAATACGGGGGCCGTATTATCTATCTCTATCACACGGTAACTTGAGATAGCGTGATGAGAACAGCGACGTTGAAAGCAATGATCGCACAATTTAAGCCTGTTGTAAACCTGTCGCGAGATAGAGAATAGCTCTGCCGATCAAATATTTGCAGATCATGCAAACATTTGTCCCGCAATCGAACCCGCAACCTCTCGCATCTCAGCCGGCTACTCGCCCGCTGCGCCACTAAGGTCACTGAGGGGGTGAGGTATTGGGAGACGCCTATGTTCAGCAGTGACCTGATGATGAAGGTGATGATTCCTATCTCTCACACACAGGCTTTTATACCTAGTTTAGGCCTTACAGCTAATCTCTTTAGAACTAAGGAAATCCTTGTGTTTTTAACCGACTTCCCAAAAAAGGAGGAGGTTCTCAATTAGTTTTTTTTTAATGTTTATTACCTCATATCTCCGGCGTTTTGGAATATTCTTTTTTTTTATTTGAATAGATATACTTCCAGATTGGTCCCATTTTTTTTAGAATCCAGTTCTGATGATGGAATTCATGAGGAATTGAGGAAACTCCTCAAATATTGTAAGCATACATATGGCGATTTTGATATTTTCAGCAACAAACCAAGCATTTGCATTCAAAAAGTATCATAATCCTTTCACCACTATGGTTCTTTCATCCAAGTATTTAGTCGAACACAATGGCGGAAGTCGGTTTTCTAAATGAAAAGTTATGCTGTACCTTTTGATATAATGTAAAACTGTTTGGCAATAAACATTTATCTTATCTTATCTCAGTAGTTACCTGTACATTCTCCGCGTTGGCCTGTTCGGTCTGGTCTCCGAACACGTTCATGGTCAGCTCCTGTTCCTCGTAAGGTCTGAGTTTTGTCTCCAGCCACAGAGGATTTTCCGTCGTGGACAACTCCTCGAGAATGCGTCTGCGAGCAAGGCTGTCACCTTTGCTGGACTGCATTGAAGGCGGTGGGATTACCCTAAGGGGAAAAACATAATTATTTACTAGACTATTTTAGGTATATCATCCAATCTGCTATGCCTTACTTTAGAGCTTGTCCAGACGAGGCGATTTACGCGCGATTCGAGTCGCGCGATTGTGAAATACTAGAGCTTAATACATTCCGTCCACATATATGCAGTCGCGCGTTTTGCCACGCGCGCGTTAATCTGGGCGCAACATAGATTCAAACGCGCGAGACGAATCGCGCGTATATCGCCTCATCTGGACAAGCTCTTAGTGAAGGGTAATAATTTATGATAATCTAGTGCCACGCGTCTTTGTTTTGTTAATTTTTTACATGATCTTGAAAATCGTATAAGAATCTGTTAAACTTAAAAACTGATGATGGGCCGAGCGAAACGAGGTTTCAAAATCAACTTGCACGAATCGGTGGTATTTTTAGTTTTTTTTTTACAATAATATTTTTTATAATAATAGGCAGACCCTCGTTTGATCGCGATCTCAGCTGTTAGTATGTGATGAAGCCAACGATAGAGCACGAAGTATAATTTGTATCAAGAAGGTATACATAATTTTGAATTTTATTGGATCTCGCGAGGTCTTATTTCGGATTGCACCACAAGTGCAATCTTGGGTACGGAAGCCTAAAAGATGTCAATACAAACACCATTTAGGCTTCCGTACCCAAAGGGTGCCAAACGGGACCGCAGGCCGGGAGCCTACGCTGTCCGTCCGTCTGTCTGTCCGGCTATGTGTCTGCCTGTAGGGTATACCTCAGCGGCCACAATAGGTATAATAGCCAAATTAAATACTCACAGATTATGCGTTGATTGAGCATGCACCCTAAAAAAATCAATAAAACCAGACACCAAGAAGAGAGAAGAGGTTGGTGAACTTGCTTGTACTCTTGTACGGGGGGGATACAATAGTTGTCCAACCAAGGAATACAAGCAACAAAGCGTTCTAATATACAAGTGGTGACATCTAGTCTTGAGTTAACTTCGGAACCCTACACTATGCGTGTAGGGTTCCGAAGTTTACTAGTTAATTTAGTTTAGGAGACGTATGTCTGTTTTGTCAATGCAATTTATTCAGACACGGGGTCGCAGGTTCGATTTCCACATAATGATCAAATATTTATAAATTTTTTAGTTAAGCAAATATAATACAATTTTAATAAATTCTTGATATAAAGAAAAAAAAATGTTTACTCGCAGCAAAAAACAAGAATGGCAGAATTCTATAATAATATTTAAACTGTATAATATAAATTAATATAATAAATAAATAGTAATATAAACTAATACGTTGTTTAGTAACATTATCTTGATTTGCTGATGAGAATCATTATTCCAAGTACTACGTACCAGTGCTTGAGACATGCGCAGACGACGATAAAGGTGACAATTCCAGTGAACAGAACTATGAGGAGAGCTATCAGTGCAGCCAAGGCAGGGTCGAAACTGTCCGGTGCTAAAAACAAAGACATTTTATTTATCATAGAGCAAGCCGTGCGTGTCAGGCCTATAGCCCCTCCTCCTCTCAAGGATGTAGTTAAAGCCTACCCAGGAGCTGGGCAGCAGCATCTTCCCGAGTACTTAAAACCGAACTGCGATCACCAATCCGCCTGCCAAGCATGGTGATTATGGCAAATTCCCCCATTGTATTTAATGAGGGAGGCCTCGTCAAAGACTGGACGTAACCAGGCTGGTAATGAAGTACCTCCCTACTTACATTATTATAAGTGCATCTAGAGTCTGTTCAGAAAGAGAGCCGTTGTGGTCAAGTTGTGAACTACATTTAAAACCATAATTGGAGCTGGTTTCTTTTTGTCGACATTTTGAATCATAAACTAAAGAAATTGCCTATCGCACATGGGCAAAAGGTCAAAGGGCGGTCACATACCTGCCGATTCTATTCTATTCTACATATAGAACAGCAAAGAATCGATTTGAAACCGGGTTCATCGCCACACACTTACTGGGCGCCGAGCTTTCTTGATTGGCGCGCAGTCGTAATCTAGCGCTTGTGTGTAAGCGCTTGTGTTTGCTTGTGTCTCTTTCTGAACTACCAGAACGTGCTGATCGGCGATGCGGACGGTTGCTTGCTGACCGGGGGCGTTCTTGCCAGTTCGGGTCTGTAGGTGTGTGACGAGTGGTATATTTTGTTTGCATTCTAGCCTCCCGGTTTTAATTATTGTCTTTGCTGTTCCAGGTAGAAAAGAATGGACCCGGCAGGTCTGTGACCGCGCTTAGCAATCACCTAACTCACGCTATTGCCAACAAAGTACGATTGATGATTTTTACAACCACAAATAAAACTAAGAGATTATTATTTTGACTTGTTGAACTTGCAGAACCTACCAGCTGTCACTTGAATCTAGATCCTAGGACGTGATAATAAGGTACCTTTAGAGGCGACGGCGTTAGCTTGCAGCGTCTCGACGCCATACTGTCTATAAGCGTGCTGCAGACGGTCGTACTGCGCGTCGATTTGTTCTAGGACACGTTGAACTGGCAGCACCTGCCAGCTGCCACGTTCTACTGCGTGGAGGTGGATTTCACACCTGGAAGAATATTATGCTTCAATAAAAATAAACGCAGATTGAGAACTCTTTCACAAGGAACTCTATTACAATTGAAATGAGGGGTTTTCACGGCGGTTTCATATCTTGCTTTCAGAGATGAAAATAGATGGCGCTGCTCTGTTACGTAACTGTCAAGTGTCAAAATAAAGTTAAATGTCAACATCAACAACTTAGACATATTTTCGTTTCTTGGTATTTATTTTTGCTTACTTTTAAAAACATCACGAAATCACTAGCGCACACTCAAGAAGCAGACACAAACAGAATATCATGACTAATAGCCCCAGTCTAGATAGATAATAGCTTAGTACGCGTATACCACAGATAATACATTTGACAATCTTGGCTTTTACAGTTGAGTCAGCGCCATCTATCGAATTTGAACTACTTTTTTTTTAATCGAAGTTGAAAAGCTCTCATTATCGTGGCTTGGTATCTTTTTAGATAAATTACAACTGTACATCACGTACTTTACTATTCTATTGCTCTGCAAATATTTGTTCCGGGTCTGGGTGTTGTGGTACCATGGTACTCGTAGTTCTTGATTCCTACATTAGGGAATCCTAGCGTGATCAGGACTATGTACGTGACTGTTGGGTGTTATGTATAAGTAGAACTCGATGACAAAGACCAGACCCCGAAAAAGAACTCCACTCTGTTCTTTCTTAGTCTAGGGACTTTTGATTTAGGTATGATGTGCCTTCAAGGGCTCTTAACAGAGCCAATACCTAATAATTAATTTTTGGAAAAAACATAAACCGACTTCACGCCTGTGCCTATAATGTAGGTAATTCATATTTGAATAAACGCTATCTATCGGCGGGTAGGTATTTAAGTATTTCTATAACGCCATCTGTCGACGTCTAGCAGTATCATCTAGCGCTGACAGACCCAAGAATGGCACAGTAAAATATTAGGTTTTTTCTATGGGAACCCCAAAAAACCAAATTTTTCAAAAAGTGCTGAATCAATTTCGATAAAATTTATATGGGACCACCTCTGAAGAATAACCTACCAAACAAAAAAAGAATCATCAAAATCAATGCAAAATTGACGGAGTAATCGCGTAACATATATACAAAAAAAAAAAAACATACTGGTCGAATTGAGAACCTCCTCTTTTTTTTTAAGTCGGTTAAAAAAGGCTGCCCTTGGTAAAAAAAAACAATGTGGTGAAAGGATTAGACAGTTTCCTTATCCAAATAACACATTTCTACTCCGTTATTATCTTTAAACATACCAGTCATCAAATCTTCTGTCTGCCTGCACTAAAGGCAAACGTCTGCCTAGCACTAGCAGAGCGTTGCCGGCCTCTGCTAGTTTCTCCTTCACTTCCTCGACTGACGAGGAGCAGCTTCTGGAGACCACCATCCTGATGAGGGAGGAACGGTCAATGATCCAGATCTGAAAATAATACAAAAATTATGTAACCGTCTATGCATGAGGTTTATTCCCATCAACCACCCCCAAAACTGCCACCAGGGTTGTCGTTGCCACTTACCTTGTGAAATCAGTTGTAACGACCCACCCCAGTGTCTTTTCCGTTCGCAATCACCACCCCCCCTAGAATTATTATTATTGATTTTTTATCTTCACTGGTTTATTTTCTGGTTATTTGTTGGTCACCCTAACGTGGCATTTTTTTATTGCACAATCACTATTTTTTTGTCATTTCTTTTTTCTAATCGATATCCGAGGGTCCCTTGTGATCACTGAACATGAATCTGTTCTGACTGAATTATAACTCGTTAAATCGTTTGTTAGTAAAGATTTTGTTTTGCAATTTCATGAATTTAAATTGTTTTTATTTTTATTTAGCTCACATCGAATGCGTTTAGCGTGTAAATACGCTTTTTCAAGTCGAAAAATAGATGTGTGCATGAGCCGCACTGTAGTAACGTGCTTCGGTTTGCGTATCGCTGCACTGTTGAAGGAAAATAAAAGTCCGAAGAAAAAAAAATGCTACCACCCAAAGACGTCTGTATTTCGCAGCAGTACGAGTGTATGGCAATGTCAGCTCTCTATGACAAGATGAATAGTCTCTTCTGCTACTTACGTGTACTTATCCCAACTAAGAAATATTGACCAAGAAAAAAACCAATGATACAACAAACAAACTTACGTATACTTGCGCTTTGGCCTGTCGGTGTGGCGGTGCGATTTCTTGCGCTATAATGTCCAAAACGAATCGGTCCTGATTGTATTCAGACATGTAGTGGGCCGTCATCAGTATTCCTGCAAAATATATAATTAAATACCGCTCAGATCACTTATTACGTTTAATTTGTCAGTTATTAATAGTTCCAAAAATGTGCCGAATATGCCTGGCCTAAGTATATACTCTTCTATCTATTCTCGTAGATGAAGTAAAAGACGACTAAAGGATTACACCAGGGGATGGGCAGCAGCATCCACCTGAGTATTTAACACCAAACTGCGATCACCAATCAACCTGCCAAGCGTGGTGATTATGGCTCACCACTTGTACCGTCTGTATTCCCGCGACTGTGCAACCCACGGTGGAAAGAGGCACTTTCAGGCTCTGCCTAACCGTTCTTCGCTCGCTTGGTCAATCGGACAAAAGCAATCACAAAGTCAAAGTCTAACCCCCTTAATCAAAATCATTTTTGAAAGCTATTTTAGTTCAAATATGTTTTGTCTTATAGAATTGAAACTTTCGTGGTTGGGAATCATTTTAAATTGAAAAAACGGCTAATTACCATTGTTTTCCTGTTTTCACTGTTTTTGTTTTGTAATCTCGACGCGCGCGCAACAAATCTACCGCCGCCGCTGCCGCCCCTATCGTAACGAGCGGAGCGTGCGGCCGCACGCAGTATTCGCCGGTCTACCGTCGAACGCGGTCGCGGGCGGTGCTCATGATGAAGAGGCTTCTGAACTCAGTCTCGAAACGTCAGCAAAAGTGACGGAAAACAGTGGTAATTAGCCGTTTTTTCAATTTAAAATGTTTTGTTTTGTTTTGACGTATGACATTTTACATCAGAGAGAACAAGACAAAACATATTTTAACTAAAATAGGTTTAAAAATGATTATGAATAAAGCCCTAAGTGTTTTAATTGCTTGAACAGTACAGGGGTTTCTCTTACTGTGGGCCCCAAAATGATATTACTACTTCGTATCACCGGTTCCTTCTTGGTCATCCTGCCAGCCCTGCCTGATCAGTGAATAGCTTAAAGTATGTTCCTGAACTCTTACCATCCTGTGTGATGTTGAAAGGCGAAGGCACCACACTGCCACTGGACTCACTGGCTCCAAACTTGTACAGATTAGAAGCTGCGACCATGTATGCTAGTGTTCCATTCTCATCCAAGTCTGGGTCGTCTGCCACTACAGAGATTATCGGCTCGTTGACGCGCGCCGTGTGTTTTATACCTGGGATGGATAATTGGAGAGACGATATTGTACAGCCAGATATTGCACGGCCTGATATTGTACAGCCTGATATTGTACACCATGATCATTGGAAGCCAGTGGCACGAATTATCAGGGTATGCATTATGATGCTGTAAAATACCGGCCGGTCAAAATCTTCACATGCTGATAATGTACCTGTATTTGTACAGCCTATTTTATATAACATAACACCCAACAGTCACATAATTCGTCCTGATCCTACACTAGGATTTCCTGTGTCGTGGGTATCAGGAACTACGAGTACCATGGTACCATAACACCCAGACCCGGAACAAATATTTGCAGATCATACAAACATTTACCCCGCAGCGGGAATCGAACCCGCAACCTCTTGCATCTCAGCCAGCCCACCGCGCCACAGAGATCGTCAGAGATTGCTAGACGTATTGGCGAGCAGAGCGAGCAGATAATGACTTATTAGAATTTTTAGGGAAAATAACGTGAGAAAGTAACGGCGAGAACAATGAGCTATTCAAATTAAATGGCTGAGAGTGCGTAGGTGCCTTAACCCTACGGTACCTCCACGAACATAGCGGTACATGAAAATTTCCCGTTATTAAAAATAAGAATTCATCAAATTTATGGTATGTAACACCTAACTTACCAGCGTAATAAATCTTCTGCTGGAACTTGGGTTCGTTGTCATTTTCGTCGAGTACGTTGACAGTGACAGACGCGACGCTCTCCGCACTGTCAGTTCCGTTGTCAATGGAGTTGAGCGCGTCTGCGGGCGAGAACAGCGGACTGTTGCTTGCGTACATTGTGAATGAATATTCAGACTGCTTTTCTCTACAAACAAAAAGTTACATGTTTACATGTTTTGTCATAATCATCCCTGACAATACACACTGACTGTAGATATCAGTCTTACTGAGAAGATATGGCGTAGTTTCCCGAACGCTGCCCATACGTGTTGGGTTCGTCAGTGACGAAGTTGGACCCTAACTGGATGAATCGTTTGACCCAAATAGACATAGTGGTCGACAAGTGTTTACGGCTATCATAGGATACAATACTGTTGAGCACAAACATGCGCTCATTTGAAGACCTCCGTAGTGCGGCGGGTGAGAAGCCGGTTGAGATGCAAGAGGTGCGGGTTCGATTCTCGCTAAGAGACAAATGTTTGCATGATATGCAAATAATTGTTCCGGGCCTGGGTGTTGTGGGAAACCTAGCGTGGGGTCAGAACTACGTATGTAACTGTTGTTATATCATGTATGTAAAACATTTATTCTTAAATATTTATAATGACTTTGTTAGCCCTGTGACATCTTTCAATTAAAACATATTATCAGAGCAAATTTCAATGAACTGTTTGAGATTTCACAGCCACACATCTGACAGATAAGTTTTTCCATTCGAAAGTTCTAGTGGATGAGTGACAGGAACAGAAGGTTCGAATAACGTACCTGTCAAAACTGATGTTAGATCGGATGATGCCCTGCGTCCTGTCGAGTGTGAACGCTCCTTCCTGATTGCCTTCCAGTATGTGGTAGTACACCTTGCCGTTGTCTCCGGAATCTTTGTCAGTGGCTTTCAAGGAACCTGTCGAAACAAAAACTTACAGAATTACACACGCTCTAGACACGACGACAGAAATAAATGTAAACTATTCTACGTATTGTTAAATAAATAAACCAAATAATTTTAGAAAAATTACGACTATACACCACGTACTTTACTATTCTCCTGCTGACGTTTCGTTGACCATTTTGAGGTCCTTCCTCATGAGCACCGACCGCGACCACGCTCAAAGGTCGTGCGACGAGAACCAAATAATCAAATAATTAACTATATTTACCAAGGTATGGTGGTATATGTTATACAAATATGTACAAAGTTCAGTGTGCATATACTTCAGTTTAACATAAGTTGGTATTCGTGACAAAGGCTGATCGTAGAATTTTAATTATCGTGGCTTGGTATCATTTTAGAAAAATTACGACTATACACCACGTACTTTACTATTCTCCTGCTGACCCGTCTTGAGTTCCCGTCTCACGACCTTCGAGCGTGGTCGCGGTCGGTGCTCATGAGGAAGGACCTCAAAATGGTCAAAGAAACGTCAGCAGGAGAATAGTAAAGTACGTGGTGTATAGTCGTAATTTTTCTAAAAAAACTGATGGTTTTAGAGGCCTCCATTTTGTAACTGAGACAGTATTTCTATAATCAATCGCACAAATCGATGTTGAAGTAACTGCTTACCAACTATACGCCCCGCCGGCTGGTTCTCAGGTATTGACAGGGTGTAACGCGATTGTGGAAAGCGTGGCGCGTTGTCGTCATCATCTGCTAAAACTACGCCCAGTAATCTGAGGCTTGAAAACTGAGCTGGGGTGCCATTGTCCACTGCTGCTATCACCAGCTGGAAGCCAAAGCGTGTTTACACGTGAAGTTGACACTACTTCATGTAGTATGGTGGTAACAGATGAAAGAATTAGCATGGTGGAAAGTCAGTGTGGTAAAGGGTTCAGTGCGTCTCGCAAAGGCTACTTAACATAACACCCAACAGTCACATAAGATGGTAATCTAGATATACCATGCAGTGACCCTCAGAGCTATTCTTCATCAGCCGGTAGACGTAGAATGTTTGCCTCAGCTGGTTCTCTGAGGAGACTGCGAAACTTCCTTCCAACTGCCACTAAAATTTCACTTGCACAGTCTCTCCTTCTCCCAATTCTCGATTATGCTGATGCTTGCTATTTAGATCTCACCGAACAGCAACTTAATAAACTTGAGCGCCTGCAGAATTTGGGAATACGTTTCATTTTTGGTTTACGTAAGTATGACCATGTTTCCGAATTTCGCAGTAAGCTCAAATGGTTACCCATACGTCTTCGCCGGAATACTCACTTTCTAAATTTGTTATTCAATATTCTTTTTAATCCTTCCTCACCTTCCTATCTCAAAGAACGTTTTCGTTTCCTTCATCAATCCCACTCTCTATCCTTGCGCTCTTCTGAAACACTCTTACTCCAGACACCTGTACACACCTCCTCTTATTATGACAAGTCCTTTACAGTGCAAGCTGTCCGTTTGTGGAATGCGCTGCCTGCTGCTATCAGGCGTGCTCAATCGCTTCCAATTTTTAAGTCCATGGTCAAGGAACACTATTTGTCCTGTTGTCGCTGACTATTGCTTGTTTCTTATTTTCAAAATTTTAATATAGGTATGTAAACATTTGTAAGTATAGTATATAATATGTTTTATATGTTTTATATATAAAATAAATTGTATGTATTGTTTGTATTATCAGTATGTATGTAGTTTCATGTTATCGTATCAATATTTAAGTATGTAGGTAGGTACACCATAAATGCCCCATTTAATTTTACACAGTCCAGTCCATCCAAAGGTTGTCTGGAAGAAATCGCTACAGAGCGATAAGACCGCCCATTGTATAGCATAGTTAGTTTTAGTTTTCGTTTGTTAAATTGTTTAATTTTGAATATGGTGTGCAATAAAGTATTTTCTATCTATCTATCCACTGCTGAATGCGGCCTCTTCCATAGCATTCATAGCGTACAACCTATAGCGTGCATTGGGGGGATTTGCCAAAATCACCACGCTTGGCAGGCGGATTGGTGATCTGTGGATCCTGCTGCCCATCCCCTGGTGTGATCCCGTAATAAGGCTTTTACTACATCTAATGGAGGAGAAGGAGGGGTCTATTCTTAGGTCGGACACACCACGGCTAAGCTTGGTTTTACTGTAATGTTACTGTGAGGGGTGCTTAGATGGACAACGCAGCTGAATTGATGATCTGTGCAATGGTCCAGCCCCCCAATTACAGTAGCAAATGGTAATGGGGAACGCAACAATGGGGATCATTTTGGTAGCCATAGCGCTGTCCAAATTTTTTGAAACTTGGAGGAATATTGAGGTCCAGAAGTTTCCCCTATTCTAGTTTCATAAGATTTAGATAGCGCTAAGGCTGCCAAAATGATCCCCATTGTTGAGTTCCCCATTGCCATTCGCTACTGTAATTGGGGGGCAAGACTAGACTGAAGAACATTGTAAGTTGAGGGTGTACCTGGTACTCAGCTCTGTGCTCGCGGTCCAGGAAGGTCTTTGTCCGCAGTTCTCCAGTGTCTCTGTTGAGGCTGAACTCCGACGTTTCCCCCACGTTTTGGTTGTCCACCTTCAGGTAGTAGGAGACGCGTCCGTTCTCGCCCAAATCCTCATCCGTGGCCTGCACCGTGGTGATCAGGTAATCGGCTTGCGCTGCGTTCTAGTGGACGTGTGGCAACATTTTATAAATGCAAATTTAAAAAACAATTTTCCCTGTAAGCAGCGAGGAACATAAAGGCGGCTATTGACATGGACGTATGGTGTTGTATAACACGGATTTTGTATTACGGAACCGTTTATACCAATCAGACGTAAAAAAGTCTAGATGGTACGAGACTAGCTTAATAAATTCCCATTATTACATTTTCTACAAAACTAGGTGCAAAAGTAATTTTTTTTTTAATATTAACATCAGCTCGTCAACGGCATTCGTGAGCTTTTTCGCCATGATCCATGGTCGGTCGGTGTATTTGACATTGACATCAAGAAAACAATAAAATGGAAAACCTTTCTGCAAACCAGATAGATTCTTAAAAAAAAATCTCTTAGTTTTGTACGAAAAATTATGATGGACAACTAATAAAATAATCCAAAAGTATCTGATGATCAGTGGTGTACTCTAATTCGAATTTTGGGTACAAATGTTCTCAGTTTCGCCTTGATTCTTTAGTCAACATACCTCGGGGATGGTGATCTGGCGCACATCGGGCGGCGGTTGCACGAACACAGGACTGTGCTTGTTAACACTCAGAACGGATATATCGACTCGCGCCGTGTCCGCGTTGGGCCCTTTTCCCGCCTCGTCACGCGCCGATACCGTGATTGTATACGATGTGTTACCAACAACAGGGGAAGAAGGGTAGATGATTCCGTTTGACGGGTCCACTGTGAATACTCCTGAAAGAAGGTTGAATTGGACCATGTAACGCATAAAATAGTTCTCGTATGACCAAGAACCGGAAGACACAGTGTAGGATCCCCCATCTTGATAGGCCATTGACATGTCTGTGGATGGAGGCGACTCAAGACTGTTCTTTGGCTTTCCATATCGATGTCATTATGACCAACACTGGCCATCTGTAGAATGTTAGTTAGAGTTTTAACTTAAATTGCTAGTCTGCAGATTGTTTAACCATATATGTCTAATACCGCACAGTACCCCACAGCCTTAAGACGAAAGTCTATCGAGGTGCTATGCTCGGAGTTTCACTACGTCATAGAGTCCAAAATGAGAAGATCCGTAGCAGAACTTAAGCACCGACATATCTCTCAGAATTAGCAAGTTGAAGAAGCAATGAGAAGGGAATACAGATTTTTTTTATACTACTTGGCAAGCAGACAAGCCATACGGCCCATCTGATGGAAAGTAGTTACCGTAGCCTATGGACGGCTGCAACACCAGAGGCATCCCACGCGCGCTGCCGACCCTGACACATATAGATGAAAAGTCAAATGTGCCTGTAATTTCACCGGATAAGTATCCTTCAAACCAAAACATAGCAATGCGAGCACTACTGCTTGGCGGTGGAAATAGATACGGTGGTAGTACTTCCCCGGACGAACTTTTACACAAGAAGTTCAACTACTAACAAAAGCTTAAGCAAGTTCAGCAAGTTCAGCAAGCTTAAGTAAGCTTGCAGAACTAACAACCGTTGGGGTTCTCGAGTGGCGACCAACGCATTAGACGACGCATAGTAAAGACCCTTTGATGGACCGACGACAAATGAAAGGTCCTTGGAAATCGGTGGATGGAGGCGACACAAGACCGGTTGTCGTCGCATTCTACGAGGAGGCCTATGGGTTTGTACACGCTTATGAGCATGTCCAATATACACTTACCAGGTTCACTCTGTTTCTCGATGGAATACGAGACATTCCCATTGATCCCTTCATCTCTGTCTTCAGCCCTCACTTGCAAGATGGCCGCCGGCGGGTTCAACTGAAGATTCTCAGATATGGTGCTCTTGTATACTTTTTGACTGAAGATTGGAGCGTTGTCGTTCACGTCACGGACTTTTATGTGAACCTATAGATATAGAAACGATATTGAATAGACAAATACGTATTAGCACTAACTCCACCAATGTAGAGTAGCAGATAAATAGATAAGATTATATATATGTGACGACCTCTGTGGCGCGGCGGGCGAAGGTTCGCCTGTGACGCAGGAGGTTGCGGGTTCGTTTCCCGCCTCGGAACAAATATTTGTACAATTTGCAGATTGTTCAGGGGTTCTGGGTATTTTTCTATGTGTAATAAAAAATATCTATCTATGTAGTGTATAAATATATCAGTTATCTAGTACCCATAACACAAGCTCTGCTTAGCTTGGGGCTAGATAATGTTGTGTGAAAAGTCCAGCATTTATTTATATTATTTATAAATGATAGCACCGACATATCTCTCAGAATTAGAAAGTTAAAGTAGCAATGAGAAGCGAATACAGTTTTGTTTTTTTTCTTTATTATACTACTTTGCAAGCATACAAGCACACGGCCCACCTGATGGAAAGTAGTTACCGTAGCCTACGGACGCCTGCAACACCAGAGGCATCACACGCATGCTGCCGACCCTGAGACATAAAGATGAAAGTCTCATGTGGCTGTAATTTCACAGGCCCCTCACGCTTCAAACCGAAACACAGAAACGAGCACTACTGCTTGGCGGCACAAATAGGTACGGTGTAGTATTTCCCCTAACGAACTGTTTCACAAGAAGTTCTACTACTAACCAAACTACTACTACTACATAGTTCTGCAGGTGTTTAAACAGGCATTTGGAATCGTAACTTCTGTAACAGAAGTAGGAACTGTTACATAACTTACGGGTACACTCGTAGACCTTCTTATCTGCGGCGGTGCATTATCAGAAGCGATAGCTCGCAACCATATATCAGGGGTCGTCTCGCGATCAATAACAGACTCCGCAGCCACTGTAACCACTCCGGTGTTGGCGTCGATGTTGAAAAGAGATGCATGATCGCCGGAAAGGGTGTAGGATACTTCGCCGTATTCACCTGACGAAAGTTTATTGACATAAATAATTATACATATATACGTTAATGGTGTTGATCTGTAGTACAGATTCTGTACACTCGCCATACTGGTCTCGAACAATAATTTGTATTTTTTTAAATCCAATCTTAAAAATGAAAATCTGAGTTCTCATTTGAGATTCTGAGATCTAAACCTGATCGCTCCAACGCATAGGGCTCCGTCCTCGCGACCTCTTTCCTTCCACCTTACCAGTGACCATCAGTTTTTCAAGGTTATCACCTCTTTCCTGGCAATGTGACCGAAAAAGTCGAGGATTCTGCGAAGACATACGGTGGAAAGCAAGTACGGTAGTCTTTGCCTAGACTTTTGCAAAATTATCACTTATTTCTTGTGTTATCTATTACCATAACTTGCTACTGTGATAGGGCAGCTGATCCCAACTATACTTTTTTCAAATGCCTTACAGTCTAACAGTTTCATGTCTTGCACTTTCAGATATACTTACGCAAATACCTTACTTACACTTACATTAAGTTATTTGAAAAAGTATAAAGTTCCAGTTATACATTCTCAAATGCCTTTAAATGTATGTCATTTACACTTTCTCAAATGGCTTACACACACATTTAAACTTTCTTAAATGCCTTACATTTCTATCTACACGTTTTCAAATGCCTTACACTTGTATCTACACTTTCTCAAATGCCTTACACTTGTATCTACACTTTCTCAAACGCCTTACACTTCTTCTATCTATAGTTTCCCAAAAGCCTTGCAATTTCATCTATATCTTATCAAATGTCTTAATGTTTGAAATAAATAGCTCCTAAATAAGAGCACAAAAAGTTCATACCTTCATCTTTATCTACAGCGGTTAGGGTCACCACCCTAGTTCCAACCGCTGAGTTCTCATCTACAGCCGCGTCGTAGGCCTCCGCCGCAAACACCGGTTCTTCGTCATTCGCATTGATTACTTCAACTGTTACACCAGCTGAAGTAGCCAATTGGGGTACTCCAGAGTCGTAGGCGATTAAGGTGAAGTTGATGGATTTTATCTTTTCATAATCAATGCGATTAATTGATTTAACTACGCCTGGAAGAAAATTTGTTTTAAAAAGCGGACACCAGTCAACTTTGACGTGGTTCAAAGTCAGTCAAATTGACTCCGAATATTGGTAAAAGTTAAGTCAAGTCACAGCGTGGCATATCACTTTTGAAGTTTAATCGTTTTGTGTTGTTAGATTGGTTTAAGATATTATATAAAAGTTCATCATCATCATCATCGTATACGTCCACGGTTGGATGAAGCCTCTTATAGAATACAATGGGGGGATTTTCCATAATCACCACGCTTGGCAGGCGGATTGGTGATCGCACTTAGGTGTTAAGTACTCAGGTAGATGCTGCTCTCCATCCCCTGGTGTAATCACTTAACTGCTTTTACTACATCCACGAGAGAAAAAGGGGTATATTCTTAGGCCGGACAACATATGGCCATATAAGAGTTACTCTTACATATTTTTATCTAACTTTGAAAATTATACCACCTCATAAGCCGATAGACGCCCATTGCTGGACGAGAGTAAATACAAATGGAGGGATTTACTGTCAAAATCTCCACGCTTAACAAGCAGATAGGTGAGTATAAAGGTTAAATACTCTGGTGGATGCTGCCACCTCTCCTCTAGTAAAATCCGGTCGGCTTTTGACATTCACGGAAGGAGACGTATTCTTAGGCCGGACATACTACGTAAGCAAACAAGCATACGGCCCTCATGGAATGTAGTAAATGTGTTAATGTGATTGGAAAATACTAATAACTAAACATGTAATCTGTGGATTTGCATGACTTTTAAATTCGTGTTCCAAATACATACATACATAAACACACACCTTTTTTCCCAAAGGAGTAGGCAGAGCCTCAAAGAGTCTCTTTTCACCGTGGGTTAAGCTCGCAGGAATAAAATATTAATATTATTCTTACCTGTAATATTATCGACTTCAAAATATTCATTCGATGGGCTTATAACAATCGCTGAGATTGGAGTCTCCTTATCAGTGGCCGAAAATGTTCCCAGCACGGTACCAGTGGGCTGCTCTTCGATAACATTCACATAGTAGGACGGTTCCGAGAATATCGGGGCGTGGCGGTTCACGTCTACTATTGTAATTATTAGTTCACCTGAAAGGGAGGTAGGGGGGGGGGGGGGTTCAGTTCAATGTTTTTTAATCAAAACATTATTTTTCATCCCATTCATATTATGTCGACGGTTTAAACATAAATAAATAAATGCTGGACATTTCACACAACATTATTTAACCCCAAGCTAAGCAGAGCTTGTGTTATGGCAACTACATAACTGATATACTTAATACAATACATTACATAGATATTTTTTATTAGACATAGAAAATAGAGATTTGCATTCATAGAATTGAAATTATCCTGGCTTGGTTGTAACTATACACCAGGAATAGAGGTAGGTACGTGGTGTATAACATAGTCGTTATTATTCTAAAATGTTTTTGTGTGTTGGTTTCTTTGTTTTTCCTCGATGAACTGATTTTGATGACATTTGGTTCCGAGATGGATTATGATTAAATTAATAATCATAATAAGAAATGAAAGATAATAATAATAACAAATAAGATTAATAAAAAAGAAGATTATGGTAAAACAAATAAATAATAATTAATGCTGGACATTTTTCACACAACATTATCTAGCCCCAAGCTAAGCAAAGCTTGAGTTATGGGTACTAGATAACTGATATAGTTAATACAATACATTACATAGATAGGTATTTTTTATTATACATAGAAAATACCCAAAACACCCTGAACAAATATCTGCAGATCGTACAAATAATTGTTCCGAGGCGGGAATCGAACCCGCAACCTCCTGCGTCGCAGGCGAACCCTCGCCCGCCGCGCCACAGAGGTCGTCAAAAATTATTAACTATTTTTGATTATGGTAAAAAAGTGAACCAAAATCTTTTTTGTTAACTTTTTTCTGTTAAATAATTTAAAAGAAACATGAACAATATCCATCATCATCCTCAGCCATCAAACGTTCACTGTTGGACGAAGCCTCCCCCATAGAATGCAATGGGGGGGATGTGCCATAATCGCCACGCTTGGCAGACGGATTGGTGATCACAGAATTGGTGTTGATCACTTAGGTGGATGCTGCTGCCCATCCCCTGGTGTAATCAGTCTATTCTAAGGCCGGACACGCCAAAGCTGAAATAGCTGAGCTGAAAAATGTTAATCCACTTATAACTCTGACTGTACCAGGATAATAAGTATAGATAGATAGAAAATTCTTTATTGCACATAAAAGTAGTACAAAGGCAAACTTAATACTAAAAAGCAATAAGAGAAAAAAGAGAAAAGCACTGGAAGAGAATCCAAATAACCTTAGTGTATTGCGGAAAAAATATGCGTTGAGGTGAAACGTTTCGCAAGTGGCGCGAAATTCAAATTTTATTGTGTTTTTTTGCACATTACAGCTTATCAACCCTCGTTGAGATAGCGATCACATGTTGTGCGGAAACCAAGAAACTTAACAAACATGTTTTAATTAATAGAAACTTATAAAATATAATGAGTTTAGCTACGAATGTCAATTTGTATAGTATTATTTTGGTTCATTGACATTCATAGCTGAACTAATGATATTTATGAGATACTTTCAATTAAAACATGTGTGTTAGGTCTCCTGATTTCCGCAAAACCAGTGTTTCCTATCTCAACAAGTTTTGATAAGCTATTAATGTGCAAAAAACACAATAAAATTTGTATTTCGCGCCACTTGCGAAACGTTTCACCTTAAAGTAGCATGTGTTAAAACAACTGTTTATTTACCACATTATTTATATCTACTTAATTATTAAATAATGACCTTCTGCTCTTTGTAAGGTGGGCGCTGACGCGTCAGTCACGGCCACGGGTAGTGTCAACACAGCTGCTCTGCTACGGTCAATTTTCTGTGACACTTTCACTCTGCCGTCATGTTCAACGCTGAACCAGCCGCCGAAAATACCTTCATCAGATACCTGGATGTAATAAATAAATTATAATAACAGCCAAAAGTCAAAACATACCTTTAGCTCACACAAAATGCAAATATTTATATCCGGACTTGTTGGGCAATTTTCGTTTATATAAGATCCGATTGGTTCTTGCTGCTGGCTTATTTAGGAGTGTGTTATTAATGGAAGAAAGCGTTAGCCGAGTTGGTCGTCGAAAGCAATGGCGGCGATAAGCTCACCACTTGTCACGTCGTTATTCCTGCCACAGTAATCCACGGTAAAAAGAGACCATTTGAGGCTCTGCCTACGCAAAAAAGGCGTTATGTATGTATGTATATATGACCTCTCAGATACATTACCTCAGAACAATACCTAAGGGTGCAATTTTTGAATGTCAGCGAGCGATTAAATGTCATTAAAATTGCAGTTAATCCCCGATATCCAAATTTATATAAGTATATTGTAACTCATTGATGACTAAAATTCTTATACCTATGTTGTCAATACAAATGCCTCCTCTAGTACATTTCTTGATAACTTTTCATTTAAAAAACCGACTTCCGCCATTTTATTCGACAAAATATTTGGATGAAAAAAAAATGATGAAAGAACCATAGTGGTGAAAGGATTATTATACTTTTTGAATGCAAATGCTTGGTTTATTGCTGAAAATAGTAAAATCGCCATATGTATGCCTACAATATTTAAAGAGTTCCCTCAATTCCTCATGGATTCCATCATCAGATTTGGATTCTGAAAAAATCGGTCGGTTAAAAAACGGTGATTTGCGACCTTTTTGATGATATTTAGTCCATTGACATTAAAAAGTCGCACCCCAGCTACCTTTTTTCTCATTCTCTTTTCTCAGTTACCTCTTTTCCGTTTTTGTCAACAGCTTTGATTATCCTGCCTCGGTCCAGCTCAAACACAAGCTGTCCCACGTCTGTGATGTCTGGATCCACGGCTATTAGGTTATAGACCAAGGTATCTGAGGGTGCGTCAGCTGACACCTGAAAATTGCATTACGGTTTTTAATCTATCTACATCGATAACCATAAATATACCATAGATTAGATTAGATAGATTAACACTTTATTGATCACCACAGAAACAATAAACAAGTAATATTACTATAGAAAGGCAATACAATGGGCGGCCTTATCGCTGAAAGCGATTTCTTCCAGGCAACCTTTGGATGGAACGAAATTAGCAACGCTATAATAGACTGCGGTGTACCTACAAAGCAAAACTAAGAAGTATTCTAAATTAATTAAAATATATAAGAAGTTATAACAATATTGACTAATACCAGCCTAAGTATAATCCTAATAATAATATATTCACATAATAAACTAATACATAATATTATATACAAGGTTAACTGTGCCATCATCATCATCAGTCGGTAGACATCCACTGTTGGATGAGGCCTCCCGCACAGCAAGCACAGCGTATAATCCATAGAATGCAATGGGGGGATTTGCCATAATCACCACGCTTGAATGGTGGATTGGTGATCGCAGTTCCAGTGTTATGTACTCAGGTTGATGCTGCCGCCCATCCCCTGGCGCAATACCTTAGTCTTACGCAGCGACAGCATTAAGGAAACAATTTTAAAGTGATCACTCAGATTAAAGGCGATACATAAATTTTAATCTTATATTGTTGTAGTTGTAGCACCGTGGTGTGTCCGGCCTAAGAACAGACTCCTCCTTCTTCTTCCGTGGATGTCGTAAAAGCTAACAAACGGGATTATATCAGGGGATAGGCAGCAGCATTCATCTGATTACTTAACACTAATACTGCGATCACCAATTCCAGTGTAGTGATTATGGCAAATCTCCCCCATTGTATTCGATGGGGGAGGCTTTGTCCAGCAGTGGACGTAAACAAGCTGATAAAGAAAAGATTGCTGTTGTTATGCAATGTGTAACAAAATACCCCTATAAGCCCGAGGGGAGGGTATTCCACACGTCATGGTGAACAACTTTAGTTCTACGACATTATAAATTTCGAAGTTTTTCATTCATGAAATGCCTCGTAAACTTTCCTCCAGAAATGTACATAGCACTACATGGAGCTACCCTACTACAGCTGTTCATTTCATCTCTATGCGTGAACTCTGAATGCTGCAGTAGGGCAGCCCCATGTTGTGTTATGAACATTTCTGGAGGAAATTTTACGAGGCATTTCATGAATAAAAAAAAACTAAATTCATAAAGACGTAGAACAAAAGTTGATTGCCATAACATGTGTCCCCTCGGGCTTATAGGGGTATTTTGTTACACATTGTATATAAACAAGGAATATCTTTGGAATAGTTGTACCATGTTTTGGCTCCGTCAATCAAATTTAAATTTGTCTGTCAATGCAAAAGACAAAACAAAGTAACTGTTCCAAGAATAATCCGTCTTTATTAGTAACGCGTTAATTTACCTCGGCTCGTTGTATGGAGGGCGTGAAGTTGGGTTTCTTGTCGTTTACGTTGATCACGTGGACTGTTAGCTCAGTCGTGCCAGTTTGGCTTGGTATACCTAGAAACAAGTACTTATCATTTGTAATTACAGCACAATCCATTAACTTTACGAAATAGCGTTCAAACTAAACATGCTTTGAATAATTGTAGCTCAAGCCTAGCTAGGCTTAACGAATTAGCACTCAAGTCGAGCTTACTCCAATTAATTAGCACTCAAGCAAACTTTGCTTACTTTAACACTCACACTTTAACACTAACTAGTACTCAAACCAAGCTTACGTTAACGAATTAGAACTCAATTCAAGCTAACTAAACCGAATAAGCGCTCAAATCAACTTACTTTAACAAATTAGCACTTAAGCTTACATTCCCGATTAAGAACTCAATCTAAGCTTACTTCAACGAGTTAGCTCTCAATTAAAAAATAATTAAACAAATTACTAATTCAATTGAGTTCTACAATTTAAGCTTACTTATGAACTAACATTTATTCAAGCCAAATTAGCGCTCCAACCAAGCTTACTTCAATAAATTAGCCCTCAATTTAAGTTTACTTTAACGAAATGAAGCTCAATTCAAGCTTACTGTAACGAATTAAAGCTCGATCCAAGCGTACTATAACGAATTAAAGCTCAATCCAAGCTTACTGTAAAGAATTAAAGCTCAATCCAAGCTTACTTTAACGAATTAAAGCTCAATCCAAGCTTACTGTAAAGAATTAAAGCTCAATCCAAGCTTACTTTAACGAATTAAAGCTCAATCCAAGCTAACTAAGCAACTATTTAAGTATAACTTACCAAAATCAGTAGCAACAATCTGTATTCTATAGGTGTTCCTCTTGTCATAGTCGAGTTTGGAAGACACAGTGACCACTCCGGTGATGTTATCAATGGCGAAAGATTCCAGAGCTCCCTTCTGGATTGAGTACTTCAGCTCTGCGTTCACTCCGCTGTCTAGATCCGTGGCCCTGACTGCTGCTACCTCTGTACCTGTTTTTAGAAGTAAGATTAAACTCAGAATTAATTATAATTAATCCTACTAATTTAAGAAGTGAAATTAATCATGATCGTGGTTGAATATCATGCTTTTACGCGAAACGGCTTGACTGGTTTTGATTAAATTTGATACACAGATAGATAACCTATCTATTTCTGCCGCCAAGCAATAGTGCTCGCATCACTGTATTCCGATTTGAAGAGTATGGCTGCCGGTGAAATTACAGGCACATGAGACTTTTCATCTTTTTGTCCCAGGACGATGGGCGCAATGCAATGCCAACTAGGTCGCGTCCTAGGTGGACTTGACCTAAGAGGTATTGCATTGGCATGGGCTGGGTATACCGCATAACACCAGGTTGGCCAGTTCAGTCAGTAATAAAAAATATTAAGACCAGAGGCCTTATCATGAGCTCTTATAGCGATTCAGTTCAAAAACTATTCAGTACAAAATATCGGTTCGTTGTTGACATCCGTCATCATTGAATAACTTTAATCGCAGAAGTCTATAGACCTTCTGCTACTGTGCCTTTAAATATAACTGCGGACATCAAGGCACCGATATATATAATATCGCTATAAGAGCTCATGGTAAGGCCTCTGGATTAAAACATTGATAATTAGTATAATAAAGCGGGTGAACCCACGAGCAAGCGCCAGTAATATTATAATTGTAAAACTAAAAAAAAAGTTATTTGGCTGAACCGATTACATCGAGCCACATGCTGTAAGACAGAATAACAACCTTTTTAAGTCCTGCATTAATGACATTTGGTACATACAGTGATAATGCATAGTACCTATATTTTGAATGCACCAAGGTTGGGCCATATGCCAATCTGGACCAAACGCAGACCAAGAAAGAACCAAACGACAAACGAAAGGGCGGACATACCAATGGGTGCATCCTCTGATATGTCAGCGTCGTATTTGTCCGTGTCAAAGGTGGGCGCGTGGTTGTTGACGTCACGGACCAAGATCTCAACTCGGCAAGTCGCGTTGTGAACTCCATCTGTCGCCTGAGGATGAAATAGATCGGCTTAGAATATACTTACCATTACCACAGATTTATAAGTTTATTAAGGAACAGAGCAAAGAGAATATTTTTAACGCTATTTTATTTTTATTGGCAACTCTATTGAGTTGCCAAAAAACTAGATGGGAAGATGACTTGAAACTCGCGGCGGGACACCATTGGAGAAGGGTAGCAAGGGACAGAGCCCAGTGGAAAATGTTAGACGAGGCCTATGCCAAGAGGCACGCTGAACTACGGGACATTTTTTGTAAGTAGTAGAACTTCTTTTGATAGAGTTCGTCCGGGGAAGTACTACCACCGTACCTATCTCTGCCGCTAAGCAGTACTATTCGCATTGCTGTGTTTCGGTTTGAAGGGTACCGGTGAAATTACAGGCACATGAGACTTTTCATCTTTATGTCTCAGGGTCCGCAGCGCGCGTTTGATGCCTCTGGTGTTCCAGGTGTCCATAGGCAACGGTAACTACCTTCCATCAGGTGGGCCGTTTGGCATGTTTGCTTGCCAATTTTATTTTTATTGCCAACTCAATAGAGTTTCCAAGCAAACTAGATGGGAAGATGACTTGAAACTCACGGCGGGATACCATTGGAGAAGGGTAGCAATAGGGACAGAGCCCAGTGGAAAATGTTAGAGGAGGCCACGCTAGACTACGGGACATTTTATAGGGAAACCAATACATTATTTAAAAAGTATAAGTATTAACATTGTAGTTTAGAACAAAGGGCTTTATTATTATTTTATTTTTTTACTCAATTCACTGATAGGTACTTTATTTGTTTATTTTTTCTTATAGAGCTTAGTTTACCTAATGTTACTTATTTGCACTTTTACCTATATTTAAATTACTGCAATATTTATTTATTTAATTTTTATTTTTTTGGATTAACCTATTTCTATCTGTTTACTTTGATGTCTTTTAGTTTTAATACTTATAGTATTTTTGCCCTGTCTGAAAACCAGCACCTTGTTTACTTATAGGTCCGGTGTGGCTGCATGCTGAGACAGGGACCCTATTTGACCCCACACAACAGTGGTTGGTATTAAGTATTCAGGTAGATGCTGCTGCCCATCCCCTGAAGTAATCCCTTAGTAAGGCTTTTACGACATCCACAAGAGGAGTTATCGGAGTTCTATTCATAGGCCGAGACTAGTACGCCTAAAACGTATTTCAGCCGAAAATTTTGAAATCTTACCAGAACTGTGAGTATAATTCTGCTTTCATTAGCTCGGAGGCCGGCCGCGTCGGGGCGTACCAAGATTCTGCCATTTTGAGGGTCGATCCAGAACTCGTGATTCGGCGGGTCGACGATGGAGTACCGAATGTCTGACGTCACGTCTACGTCACGCGCTTGAACCTAGAGTGAAAAGAAGTTATAAAATTAAGGTTATGCAGTAGATTCGATTCACACAAATAGGCTAGGATAAGCAACTTTTGTTCAACTAACAGTAAGAACATAAGCGATCAGACGTCCACTGTTGGACGAGGTGTCCCCCATAGAATGCAATGGGGGGATTTGCCATAATCACCATGGTTGGCAGGCGGATAGTGATCGCAGTATGATGTCGAGTCCTCAAGTAGATGCTGCCACCTATCCCCCTGGGGAAAACAGCGGGAATCCTAGTGTGGGATCAGGATTATGTATGTGACTGTTGGGTGATATGTTCTTTTTGGCCACCTTCTCAAAACTCCCATGGGGATCCACAAACACTCACTATTCAGAGCCAGTAGCAACAGCATCCTGCAGACGGTTGTCTCCCGTACAGATTGCCCTATTCAAAATAGATGGGTACAAATAATAATAGGTTCTTTTGCAATTTGAGTAGTCCGCAGTAATTAAATTTGTAATTTTGTTTTTAAAATTGTTATTTTTGACATTAATTTTATCTGGGATTGTGCCCTAGTATTTAATTTGACAGACTGATTTAATGTGATTTAATTTTGTGTATTTTTGCCATTGACATATATTTATATCAATGATTTTTGCTCTAATTTTAATTGTAATGTATACCTATATGGATTGTATTTATCTGAAATAAATTGATATTAATAATAATAGCTATTCGCCTAGATCACCACTTAGCCCCTCTAGAGAACCCCTTTTTTGCTTTATTTTTACTAACCTGCAGTTCAGGTTCGAATTTAGCAGCATCCTCGTCAATAGAGGCTTTGTAGACCGGCGTGGAGAACACGGGAGGGTTATCATTGGAGTCTGTTAGCGAAATCTGGAGCGAGACTACTGTGCTCTGTCCCGAGCCATCGTCATCTGTTGCCTGAAATGTTAAGAACATATCAAGAAGTGTGTGAATATAACATTTTGTACACAACGTTCAAAAGAGAAAGCGTAATTCAGTTGAAACGTTCAACGACGTGTACGTGGTAACCGTAGTTTAACATGCCTTAAATGTTTTGTGTTTTTGTCCGTAGCATATCCGGCCTAAGAATAGAGGGTCTATTCCATCTCCTCCCGTGGATGTCGTAAGAGCCGACTAAGAGATCAGGGAATGGGCAGCAGTATACATCTGAGTACTTAACATCTATATTGCCATCGCCAATCCGCCTGCCAAGCGTGGTGATTATGGCAATTCTCCCAACTATATTTAATGGGGGAGGCTTCGTCCAGCAGTGGACACCCACACGTGTTGATGATGATAATGAAAGTAATGTATGAATGAATGAATGAAATTAATGAATGAATGATGAATGAATGAATGATTTATTTATTTGCTTAGAATGTAGGTACAGCACAAGACAGATGATAAATATAGATTATAGTCTCCAATATATTCTGCCGTCAAGCGTGCAAAATTTAAGATGTCCTTAGAAATAGGTATAGCAATATACAGTTCACAAGCGAGTCAGAAAATAAAAATACTCAATATAATTATAAAACGATTAAATGTAGTTAACCTTTACCACAGCTTACCTTATATTGCAAGAAGTAATCCCTCCTCGTCTCAAAGTCTAAGCACGGCGGCTGTCCAGGGGTTTCGCAGGATGCTACCGTGATGACTCCGCTTCTGTTGTCGACCCTGAAGAGTTCGGCTCCGTTGCCTGATAGCTGGTATACTATGCCTGCTGTGCCGAACCTGGGATGAGTAATCGTTTTGATTGGGCTGGTAATGGCGAATAAATACAAAGCAGCAGTCATATTCCTTCCATGACGTTGTTTAGCTATTTATTTTTTGCATGTGTGTTAACTCGTTGTGAATTGACAGGTTACTATTAACAAGTGATCAGTACCTATAGCACAACTACAGTAAGCCATAATATTTTCAGTAAATTGCATCTTCATGAATGGTAAAAAACTTATGAAAGTGATTTTCATGAAGTGGAAAACTCGTTTTATAAAAACAAAGTTCAAAATTATTAACACTTTTTTAAACAAAACCGTGACAACAGGTTCGTGTTTTGTGATCACAGAGAAACACAAATATCGATTATGAAAGCGATCAGTCAAGAAACAAAAAAGTTCAAAATGGCCGCGTCAGTGGCTCGCTACGGTCGCCTCTTTCCCCCTGTTAATTGTTGTCACGGCCGCTATTTCGTCCCATACTTCAACCTAACTAGAAAGAAGCAATGACACGGCATACCTATATCTATAATTGACGACCTCTGTGGCGCGACGGGCGAAGGTTCGCCTGCGACGCAGTAGGTTGCGGGTTCGATTCCCGCCTCGGAACGAATATTTGTACGATCTGCAGATATTTGTTCAGGGTGTTCTGGGTATTTTTCTATGTATAATAAAAAATATCTATCTGTGTAATGTATTGTATCAAGTACATCAGTTATCTAGTACCCATAACACAAGCTCTGCTTAGCTTGGGGCTAGATAATGTTGTGTGTAATGTCCAGCATCTCTTGATCTCTACATTACCTGCCAGTATCCCTATCGGTGGCTGTGACGGCAGTGACCCTGGCACCAGCGCGCGCGTTCTCAGCTACCATCGCGGAGTACGGCTCATCGGGGAAGAAGGGTGCGTTATCGTTCACATCGGTCACGGACACGGTCACGCTGGCCTTGGATGAGAGGCGTGGGGACGTGTGAAGCTCTTCAGCTATAACCTGGAACGAAACGAGGAACCATTATAAATAAATATAGTATATTTCACAAAATCCGTTGTCAATTATCCCAAAATATCCCGCCATCCAATAATAATTATAATATATATACAGGCTGGGGAATTGTTTTTTTTTAATTATTGCCAAAACTTACGATTTGATTTGGTAAGTTACTTTGGGAAAAGTGTTCCTGGTTGGAAATAGAGTCGATTAAGATAAACTTGTTTTTTTTGACAAATGTAATTTTTAGGCCAACCGTACTTTTTTCAAAAATCTAAAAATGCCAATATTATTTTCTTCAAAATAAAACAGAAGGTTCCTAAGAACAAAACCTTCTAACTACAAAAAAAAGGTAGCTACCCTTAAGGGGCCAAAAATTTGCCCCACCTGTGTATCAATAATATTAATTCAAAATATCCCGCCATCCAATAATTCGAAATTTGAACCGCCACTATAGTTTCTGGTGGCGTCTCAAAGTTAACCACTTTTCAAGTACCACGTTGGCCACCTTCTCTCGTTATTTCTCTCGAGTATTTTGTTCCTTGCGCCAAGATATCGTCTCACGCGGCGCCTTGCCGGCGCGTGGGAACACAGTATCGGGCTGTGGGCGCCTGCCTACTCCCGGTACTCTCGGGCTTGGCCCAATAAACCTCTCGGCTGGTGTTTTCAATAGCCAGACGTCACCAATATTTACCTCGAGAATGAATTTCCTCTGATTGGGGTCTTCGTAGTCCAGACTGGAGTTCAATCTCAGAGTGATTCTTGCACTGCCGGTAGCTTGTGAGGGCTCCACGATAAATGCTCCGAATTCGTTTGAAAGTCGCAAAGTGAATACGGAGTTAAGACCCTGAAGTAATAAAAGGTTTTGATGAAAACAAACTAGATGTTGAATGAAATATATCTGTAGGTTAGCACAAATATTTAACGTTACCGACAACATTATTAAACTTATCTTACCGCTTCTATAACCTAAGGTATTGTACCTGTTTATAGTCACTGAATAAATAAAATAAATAAACAAACATTTCAAGCCACCCTGATGTCATTGTCAGTACTTATATGATATTGGCGATTATCTAACAAGACATTTTATTTATATATTAATTTATTTTATTTATTCAGGTACAATACAATAAGCTACAACATACAAGCTTAGGTTATAAAAGCGGTAAGATAAGTTCAACAATATTGTAGCCCACTGCATTATCCACAAATTAGTTTACAAAATTAGGCAGAAAAGCACCACTAGTATCACAGGTCGCGCAACGAGTTATGAGCGCTCGGCGAAAGTAGTGGGGTTGATTGCGCATGTTTACATGTGCGCGCGTCTGTATCTAGAAGCGCGAGACACGAGTGCGGGCGCGCGGCGACTGATCAACCAATACAAGCCGGCGCTGGCCGCCTCTCCCGTCGCGCCTCTCTCCCCCCGCTAAACAGACCCAAAAAAAAAACTACTGCGCATTGAAGGTCAGCGCTCATAACTCGTTGCGCGACCTGTAAATGTAATTTGATTGCTTAATATTTAACATGTCCGCTTGTTACTAGTGACTCTATAACATCAGCAACATCTATAGACGACCTCTGTGGCGCGGCGGGCGAAGGGTCGCCTGCGACGCACGAGGTTGCGGGTTCGATTCCCGCCTCGGAATAAATATTTGTACGATCTGCAAATATTTGTTCAGGGTGTTTGGGTATTTTTCTATGTATAATAAAAATATCTATCATCAGTTATCTAGTACCCATAACACAAGCTCTGCTTATCTTGGGGCTAGATAATGTTGTGTGGAATGTGTCCAGCATTTATTTATTTTTTATCATATACTCGTGTTTGGGTCTCTAGATGATACCTCGTTGATAGATGATGAGCTTGTTTGATCAGCCTTTACGTTAAAAAAAACTTACCACATCAGTATCAGACACCAGCATGTCAAGATTCGGCAGTGGTGTCCCAATCGGTAGACTCTCCGGTATCTCAACACTGTATTCTCTTCTGTTGAACCTCGGTGGTTCATCGTTCACGTCTTTGATGGTGATGGTGACCGTCGACAAGGTGGAAGTGAGGGGGGAGTTGAGCGGTGAACCGTTTACAATTTCTGTTGCCTGAAAAATTAATTAGAGTTGGAGTAGAGAATCTTAGTCAGTGCACATTAGTGGGAACCGATCCTATCTGATTTTGGTATTACGGCCGCACAAATAAACCTTATTTAAATTAATCATAATTGATACTTAACTGGTGCCTGTTAAAAATAAGCCAAGACCACTGGGATTCACACATTTCGGTTTAAAAAGCAATGGTTTAACAACAAAAAATTCAAGATGGCGGCCGTTTTTCAATTCGATACCAGATTCGTGATCAAACATCACATGGAACCTTAATATACAAATTCAAATCTTTTCACTTTATAATATGTGTTGATTATTATTATTATTATTAGTGTAGATAAGTATTGAGAATCGTGTTGTGGAGTGGAAACTGGGAACCGATACTTTCTGATTCTGGTCTTGCACACTATCACAAAATGAGTACTGAGTGGGAGAGTACCTAAGAGTGCAGTTCGGCAGATGGTAAAAATTACGAACAAATTGCTCCAGGCTCCGATCCTGCTTCAGGCCCATTGCACAGGCTTATGTTCCACTTGCTGACACTTAATGACCGATGCAAACTCCAACTGATTATTCTGATGACATAAGGTTGAATCTCGTATGACCCAACTTGTACGAGATTCGATCTTATTTGACCTTATGTGTAACTCACCCTGACAGTCAGATTGAGCGGTGAAGACGGATCAGCTAAAGCTTCTCTATCTAAGGGCTTAGCTGTCCTCAGCTCTCCCGTATTACGGTCCAGGACAAAGAAGTCCAAGGGATCTGTAACAATGTCATCTGTCAGCTCAGGCCTTTCGACAACCACTTGGGCTTTGTGAGGGGGTATACATACATGCCATGCAAGCTAGTGAGGGTTTTTTATATACAACTACGTAAGCAAACAAGCATACGGCCCACCTGATGGAAAGCGGTTACCGTAGCCTATATGGACGCCTGCAACACCAGAGGCATCACACGCGCGTTGCAGATTTTTTTTTACGGTTATTTGAGTTGTGTTTTATTCCACGCACGTAGAATAACCTTTTAGTCTTAAGCCTATCAACGCACTGAAGCGCGCTCGTATAGCCATTGTGAAGTGTTAAAAAAGATTAATCTAGTTAAATTTTTGAGATTTTGCAACTGTGTTTATTAACAGTTTCAATGCTGTTTCTATCCGAAACAACGCTTTTTCGATTACCCAATTCACGCGTTTAGCTTACAAAGCTTTATTGCAACTAGAATGCGTAAATTAAGTAACCGCAAAAACATCACTTCAAATAGAAACCGATCGCAACAGAGTTACGGAATCACGCCCCAGATTTCATCGCAAAATGTTCGTGTAGCTGCGAAACTCACTTGTAATAAGCTCCAACACAACGCTTCTGGGTTGAGCCCTGTCAGCATCCCGTGCTTTGACAGTGAGGGCCAATGTGCCCACAGGGGCATCTTCCGACAGGGCTCCGCTGAGGGATCCAGTGAACACCGGAGGAGAGTTCTGAACGTCTTGGACTTTCACTTCTACGTGCGCAGAGTTGTTGAGGGATCCGTCCTGAAAAAGGAAGTGAGTTATTATTTAATTAGCTGGATAAGTTGTACCGAATCACTGGCAATTTTGAGATTTTATAAGATAATCGTCGGAGTCGCTCTCCCTCATGGTGGTCAGACCTTATAAACCATGGCCGAATGTTCTCGCAATGCTGCTAATAGAGCCGAGTGGAGACGCATCGCAAGAGCCGCCACTCAAGCAAGACCTACATACCACGACCACTCTGTCAAGAGTGTACGACTAAGAAGAGAGAAGAAGACAATCGTAGATTTTGTGTTTGTTTCTGTCGCCGATTCTAATTTATATGACAGATGCCAAAAACGGGTTCGGTATCTGTCACATAGTTGCGCAAAAAATGAATTGTAAAAGGACAGACAACGCAATTCAATTCAGTTTGGGTTCAGTCAAGTCACCACGGGAGAGGCCTGCCTTATGTGAAATGCTTCAACAATGCCCCACGAATAAGCATTGAGGATCAAAATTACATCATGGCAAAAAAAGTGCAAATTTACATAATTGCACGAATCAAATTTACTAGGTTTAAATTGCAGTTTTTCATTTATTATCAAAATGTTTTTTTAAATTTCATCGAAGGTCATTGATGCACTTACGTTGGCTACCAGCTGGAACTGAAAGAACTGCTTCTCATTGTAATTGAGAGGCTTCCTCAGCACCAGGGCCCCGAAGTAGTCGTGTGCTGAGGAGTTCAACGTCACCACTTCAAACGTATCACACGCTTCAGGCCACTAGAAGAACAACATTTGTTAAGGGACACGAAAATGGAAATAAGTAATTGTCAAATATCGATGCTGATTGGTGGATCTTACGGTCATCACATTGAGGCTTATAGGCTGACAATGATGACGTCATCATTACCTGTTCATTAGGCACGCAGTCAACCTCGAGGTTATCACCAACGGAGTCCTTGTCTTCTACCTGGATGTTGCGTAGGATCGTCGTTCCAACTATTTCATCTTCAGGTACGTCCACTTCGTAAGGACTCTGGAATCAAAATCAAATCAAATCAAAAAGAATTGTATTCATTGAAATCACAAGGATCATTTTCAATCGTCTTATAAACTAAAATTACTCCTGTTCCAACGCGACCAAGCCTATAAGAAATAACATAGAAAAAATTAACATTAGATCAGTATTTTGCCGTGGTGTGTCCGGCTTGATGCCGCGCATTGTCAGTCTACTACCGTATCGTATCGAACATAAAACGACGCTATTTCTTATACGAGGTAGGAGCTCAGAATAATGACTGAAGCATGTAATTATTCTGAGGATAGAAGGTTAGTTTTAACGTGAGCCGAAGTCGAACGTTCCGTTACCGCATTATTTTTGAAATTTTCTGAATTTTGTGATCGGTTTTAAAAAGTTCGATTTTCAAATCTGTTTTCGAACTAAGCGGAACTTTTTGCACAAGGCGCGTTATTCAGTTTTTATTTTATTGTGTTTTTTGCTCATTACAGCTCATCAACACTTCTTGACTACTAATTAATGAATTGAATTTTTGAATGCTAATTACCATTGTTTTTTGTCAATTTAAAATTATTCCCAACCACGGAAGTTTCAATTCTATAACTAAGTATACTAAGTATTATGAAGTTTCGTTTCCTTCCATACATTTACTTGCAGCACCCCTAACGAAATCGAAAAGAAAACTAAGGACGCTGTCAGTAAAATGGTGCAATAACAGGCACATGAGATCTTTTATCTCTATGTCTCAGGGTCGGCAGCGTGCGTGTGTTGCCTCTGGTGTTGCAGGCGTCCATATAGGTTACGGTGACTACTTTCCATAAGGTGGGCCGTAAGCATGTGTGTTTGCCAAGTAGAATAAAAAAAACTCTCTTGTATACACGCGGAAGTAATATGCGCTATCTCTTTTATTCATTCAATCAATCTGTCTTGTCGCTTGCAATAAGTGGACTTTTTAAATCAGTCTGTAAGTTGCATTGTATTATGAAAATAAAAATGTTATAAAAATGAATGAGGTGTTATCATAATCTTCTATCTCGTGTTTAACAAATTCAAAATTTCACAATGGGTATAGGTGTCTTTAAGACAAGTAGTAATTTCTGTATACATAACATTCAATGGGTACAGTACTACTACGAAAGAAATGAACCTCGGCAATCTTCGTTCTTGACTGACTGACGCTTTTTCAAATTGCAATCTTATTTCTGTTTCGAAATGACACAGATTGCCGCGGCGCATTACTTTCGTCGTAGTGTTATAGGTACTCGGGCCTAGTCTGAGGCCGAAGTCAGAGTTTTATTATGCAATTACACTACACCATACGTCCGTGTCAATTGTTAGTTAAATACTTAGGCCCGTATTCTAAAACTAAATTTAAACTAAACCGAGACTCAAGTATCTCTCAAGTATATTATCTTTTGACACATTTCAACGAAAAACTGTCACCAAATCTATGCTTGTGTCTCGATTCACGCTTGAGCATATTTATGGAATACGGGCCTGCTAAGATTCGTATTAATAAATCAAACTTGACACTAAATTTCAAAATTTCCATACATAAATGTAATTTTTGATGTCTTAAGACCGTTCTTCGAGTTGAGTTTGGTCTATTAATAAGGGCTAAGGATCTGGGTTTTACAGCAGCTATCATAACGATGTTAATTACGATAATCGTTCATGTATTACGTAGTAACTAGCCATTAATCTTTGTTGTTTGTATTATACATCGTCAAGTCTACTTTAATACACCGAACTACGAAATTTCGTGATTCGTTTCGTGCGATCGGTACTCTAATCAAGCTAAAACCGAAACTTCGGCACGAAGTTCGTAGTTTGAGAGCTCGAGCGTCGCGCATCCTCTCTCTCTCGTCTCTGGTCGCCGCACGACAGCGGCCGATCCGAAAGTAAACAAGAGTAACTACAAGTCACGTTTTGCGGTCGTTCTTCGTTCGGAGCCGCAACTGCGGATGTATAGAACAAGAGTAGACCTCCAGGAGCTTTTAGACGTCCACTGCTGGACAAAACCTCCCCCATCAAATACAATGGGAGGAATTGCCATAATCACCATGCTTGGCAGGCAGATTGGTGATCGCAGTATTCGTATTGATTACACATGTGGATGCTGCTGCCCATCCCCTGGTGTTATCACTTAGTCGACTTTTACGACATCCGCGGAAGGAAAAGGAGGGGTAAATTCGTAGGCCGGACACATCACGGCCAATGTATGTGTTTTATAAATGCGCAGACATAATTAAAGGCGCTTGTTTTGAAAACAAATCAGCTCGAGCAATCAGTATACCTATAACCCCAAACATGCCCAAACAACGGGGGAAAACCAACTAGAACATCAAATACATTGCAACCGGACGTAGGGTATAATTCAAACACCCGTGACGCAGCCATAGAACTACAGGGTGTTGCCATAACAACATTGAAAATTAATGGTAAACTTACATTTCTAAACATAGGTGGATTGTCGTTCTCATCTGTAACGATGACCGTCACCGGCTGCGACTGGACTAGATTCTGATTGCCATCGGGATCCTTATCTTCGATGGACACCAGGAATTTTATTGTATCTTCTACCTGAATAAAAAAAACATCGTCAACAAACGCTGCTGTTGTTATTGTTCCGTTCCCCATTGCCATTTGCTACTGCACTTGGGGGGGGGGGGGGGGGGGGCTGGTCACATTTTAATGATAAGAAAATTACCTCTCTATCTAAGGGCTTCTTCAGCGTCACGTCTCCAGTTTCAGGGTCCACAGAAAACTTATCTGTTCCGACAAGACTATACTTTATCTGCAATCAAGAAAAACAAACTCAATCAGCAAGGGAATAAATACATCTTCAAGAAATTATATTGTACGTACATTGATGAATCAACACATTTTAAAGCAATACAAATGTTTACGCTCTTCAGATATTTTAAGCGCTTAGTTTACTTTAAAAAATCAGGCATCATTGACACCTTGGTCTGCTTCAAAATTTTTTATAATCGGTCCAGTAGTTTTTGAGTTTATTTATAACAAACAAAATTACAAATCTTTTCTCTTGTATATTAGTGTGGATTGGGGATGAATGTAATTTAATAATTTTAATTAAGTTTAAGAATTATTGTGGGTGCTAGTATCAGTGCTGTAAAATAATGTATCATAATTATCAGCCATGTCCACATCAACCAACTTCTAATATATGCGTCTTTAATTTATTTATTTATTAATTAAATTAAATATGAATTATTTTACCAATGAAACAGTAAATCAAAATTGTAACGGTAATCCTTAGTTCAATGAGATAGTGTACGCTGGTCTTATTTGTCTGTGGGATAGAGCTAGCTCGATGGGCGTGCGTTCTACGACGCCAACGCCATAGACTAATGTAGGAACTTACATCTTATAAAATTCATAAATCTTTCCAAATCTTTGTAGACAAAACCTTTTTTTCTTAGATTTATTTTTGTTTTTCTCTTTTTTTTTTTTGCTTTTTCCGTGGTTGTTTCTTTTTTGGTAGGTTTTGATTCTGCGTCTCTCATTTTCTGAACTTCAGACTGCATGTTGAAGGGACACTGGTCTGTGTAGATCAGCATTATAATTCAATTTACCCCTTCCTTCTACTTCCAATGCCAATCGTTTCGGTTCTAGGAAGATTCAGGTTTGTGGCAATCTAATCGATGTCATTGACCCATCTTGCGGGTGGTCGGCCAACGCAAAGTTTGCTATTTCAAGACAATCATTATGCCATTACCCATTTTGCCATCACGACGTTGAATACCTAACTTACCATCAACATCATCAGCCAACAGAAGTCCACTGCCGGACAAAATCTCCCATAGAATACCACGACGAACGCTCTTGTGCCGCCTCTATCCACAGACTTTCTGCGACCTTTATAATGTCGTCAGCAGCATCGTCCGGTTTGTGGTCACCAATCGATAACCTTTATTCCCCAACGGTTGTAAGTTTTGCGAGCTGTATGACCTTGCCCATTGTCACCTTGCTAATTCTGAGAGATATGTCGGTGCCCTTGGTTCTTCTACGGATTTCTATGATGTAGTGAAACCCCTCGCATTAGCTCTCTCCATAGCTCGCTGCGCGACATTGAGCTTGTCCATACGGCCAATAGTTAGCGACCATGTCTCAATGCCGTAAGTCATCCCTGGCGACACGCTAATTTTGCACAAAGATAATGTAAATAAAACAAAGAGCCAATCAACATACGTGTAAGGGAACGTACCCATACAACGCGACCCGTCCAGGTGGGGGAGAGGTCCTTAAAAATACCACGCTTGGTCACAGGGCCAGGGGGGGTCTAAGGTTTTCGTCACGTACCTAGTCTATATCCTCTAGAAAAATGTCACGCTTTTTCGAGATATACTATTCAAATATGGGCGCTTTTTAACCGACTTCAAAAAAAGGAGAAGGTTCTCAATTCGACCCGTATGTTTTTTTTTAAAAGTTATTCTTTATTAATACGGCGCTTGCCCAGAATGCGTATTCTGGGCAAGCGCCGTATTAATAAAGACAAACATGAGTCAAAATATTTTTTTTAACATTCTGTTTACAAAAAATAATTTAAAACCATATTTCTGAATTACTACGTGAAAACTCGATGGGGTGGGGGAGGGGGAGGCCTGCAAATACCACGGGTGGTCACCGAGGGGGGGGTTTGGGAGTTAAAAAATTGAAAAAAATGGGTCACGTAGTATGGGTACGTTCCCTAAGTATAGTATATTTTAATCCCGTAATTAAGTTCCCTTGCGGGTAACACCGTGGGCAACTGCAATTCTATTAATAAATAGCAAAGCCTTACCGGTAGAGCTTCAGGATCAACTCCCTGCAGTCTGTACACCACCTCGCCTACCGGAGTGCTTTCCGACAGTGCCAGATTGTTCATGTCATGCGTGAACACTGGCAGCATATTCGAAGACCCTGGAATTATTAAGAGGAATTCACAATTTGTAGGTATCTGGCTTTCTTTAATTATCACTGTATCACCAATACGTGCAAAGTACGCGCAAGCGCACGTACGCCTATGCTTTTTGCACCTAACGAGCGTTTTCAAGATCTACACTATCTTGGACCATAGATGGATCCAATATTGGAAATAGCAGTAAGTAAAAAAAATAAACAAAATAAAAAATGCTGGAGACATTTCACACTATCACATTATCTAGCCCCAAGCTAAGCAGAGCTTGTGTTATGGGTACTAGATAACAGACATACTTAATACAATACATTACACAGATAGATATTTTATTTAGTACTTATAGATAGAAAAATACCCAGAACACCCGGAACAATTATTTGCAGATCGTATAAATATTTGTTCCAAGGCGGGAATCGAACCCGCAACCTTCTGCATTGCAGGCGAACCTTCGCCGGCCGCGCCACAGAGGGACAGGTCGTCAAAGTAAGTAAGTGGTCAAACTAAGTCGACTAGCATAAGCTTGCGGCTTCGTTCGCTGTACTGGGCATAACTCATGCACCTATAGATGAGAAAGATAAACTCTTCTAATATTGAGAAAGTTAAACTTAAAGTTTAATATTCGCTGACTGAACTTCCCTAACATCCCACACTAGGATTCCCTGTGTCTATGGTACCACAGCACCCAGACCTGGAACAAATACTTGCAGATCATGCAAGCATTTGTTCCGCAGCGGGAATCGAACCCGCGACCTCTTGCTTCTCAGCTACTCGCCCGCCGCACCACGGAGGTCCGTCAACTTCGTCAGCTCCTACGCCGTGATTGAGGTAAATAATATCGACCTAGATGCAAAGTTAAACAACTTTTCACATCTCATTTAACCCTATGAAAGACTTGTTGTATCGATAACAGTACCTTCTTACTGTGATAATTGAAGCAACTGGGATCTCTATCGATCGATACAAAGAGTCCGTTCAGTAAGAGTACCGTTAGGTCACAGCATAATGAATAGGAAGGTATGTAGGTATCATCATCAACAACCTTTGGGCGTCCACTGGTGGACAAGGCCTCCCCAAGAGGAAAATACATTGGGGGAATTGCCACGCTTGGCAGGCGGATACAAAACTATCCGCTAATGTATGCAGGTTCTGAGTTTTGACAAGCAATTGACACGGACGTATGGTGTAGTGTAACACGGATTTTTGTATGGAAAATGAGATTCACAGAGTGTACGCTATAGGGGCGCTCATCGATGTTGCCATACAAGAATCCACACTACACTACACCAGACGTCCGTGTCATTTGCTTGTCAACTCAGAATCAGCTCTCAAAGATGTATCGTGAATTCGTGATTGGCATACTGTTGGCGCGATTGCGACTGTTTGAGAATTTTGCGGAATCTTGGAATTCCTAAGAGCTTGTCCAGATTCGTTTTACGCGCGATTCGGCTCCAGCGATTGTGAAATACTAGAGCTTTATATATATTCCGTCCACATGCAGTCGCGCGTTTTGCCACTCCCGCGAGCGCAAATCACGCATCAATCGCGCGTAAATCGCCTCATCTGGACAAGCTCTAACCCTAAAGGCACACTAGCTAAAGACCGTTGTGTGTCCGGCCTAAGAATAGACTCCCATGGATGTAGGTAAAGCCTTCAAATTCTAATTGGGAGTGTTAAGACCTGCACTGACGTCCCGTCACTGTGCTAACCCTACCCCAGCCAGTCCAGCTCCTTACTAAGGGATTACATCAATAGATGGGCAGCAGCATCCACCTGAGTACTCAACACATCAAACTGCGATCACCAACCCGCCTGCAAAGCCTGTGGTGATTATGACAAATCCCCCATTGTATTCAATGGGAGAGTCCTCATCCCGCAGTGGACGTATGTCAGGCTCGTAATGAAAGGCACACATAGCTACACATTAAACGTGACATCTCGTAAAGCGAAATGTATCCAGCTGGGTCATACACAAATTCACACATTCCTATTAATATATGTATGACCGCAAGCTTGATTTCCTTTTCCTTGTCTCAAGGTCTCTGATAATACGCATTGTGTTCCTCAGCAACAGTAAATTGTTCGTCAAATCATTGAATTCAGTCAGTAATTTTTTAACTCAATACTTAATTATAAAATCTAATATTAGGTACCTACCTACTTACCTGTGTACCGCTATGAAATTGCTATTCATTTTATTTTTATAAGTCTTAATAAGTCTTACTTGAAAAACTGGAATTTATACTATTATACCTACATTATGTAATAAAGAACCTTTAAAATTGAAATTTAAATTGTTCGTCACTAAAAACAAATCGACTTCAATGAAGAAACCAGTCAGCATTTTTTGTAGAGTGGCCTGTTTGACCATTCCTAAGGTATATCCTTTTCTAAATCTTGCCATTGCAAAGAGAGTTAGTCAGACAGAACCACCTAAGGTGTAACGTAAAAATATCAATTAGGCCTACGTTGAACAAGTCACTGGGTTCTTAATTGTTACTAGAAGCTCTTCACGGCACCATCTTGTTTAAGCTGAAGCCAGTTTAAGTTTAATTACATACCTGTGGCCATACAAAGTGCTAGGCACGCGATGAACAGCATCAATCGAGTCTCCATCTTTCGTTTTCTGAAACAAAGAAGAACTGTGAGCAACATAACAAATAGAAAATCACTAGTTTTCAAGTTTCCAGCCCCAAAAACAAAACCTATTCATTGACTGTGATCAATCTCATTTGACGACCTCTGTGGCGTGGCGGGCGACGGTTCGCCTGCGACGCAGGAGGTCGCGGGTTCGATTCCCGCCTCGGAACAAATGTTTGTACGATCTGCAGATATTTGTTCAGGGTGTTCTGGGTATTTTTCTACGTATAATAAAAAAATATCTATCTATGTAATGTTATTGTATTATGTATATCAGTTATCTAGTATAATACCCATAACCCAAGCTGTGCTTAGCTTGGGGCTAGATAATGTTGTGTGAAATGTCCATCATTTATTATTATTATTATTTATTATTAATCTCAACAAAGTAGGTACCTGCTTACCTAGTAAAGGTCAGGGAAGAAGATGGATATAGTCAAATCAACACCTTTAGTCATGGCATTCAAAGGGTTAAAACACAACTCACTAACAGAAACTTTAAACTACTAGGAATATTTAGAGGAATAGATAAATACAAGAATTAATTTCCCTCGTGCATTTAGATAACCTCTACCAATTCATTCGCTGCTAATTAAGTGTAGGTACCTTGTTTAAATAAGATTAAAGTTCACCTTGACCGATTGATGTATATTGCGTCTTGCTACTAGCCTCGTGACCCCTGGCCTCTAGGAACTGTCATCGTTTATTGAATGACTACTCTGACTACCGAGCCCTATTCGCAAACAGCTAATTGGTTCCCTTAAAATTTACTGTTGCTTCTGTTTACATGTTACGTTACGATATATTACTCTTCTAACTCTCCCCCTTAGAATAGGGGGGAATTGCCTATCCTCAAGCGGCTCTTGGCCTCCGTTTTGACATAAAGACGCCATTTTCCCAGGTCACAATGGAACTTCGGACCACCTAGTCTCGATTCGATAATAAATGTAACTACCTACCGAGGTTAATTGGTGAGTCGCCGCGACCTCTAGGTCTCTAACAAACCGTAAAACCTTTGTTAATTAATGAATTAAGATTCTGTAATCTCAACTACTTATGCGAAATTATAAAAGAGGAGATTTAGTTATCTGTGAACAATGAGGCCGTGCCCGTACATATAGACGTTATCTTGGATTTACATTGCAAAACTATGGTTGACTTACGTGAGTCGTCCACGCCTGTCTAAGTATTATCTAATAAATTGTGAAGTTAATTACGTATAAGTTTTTCTAATGAGAGACGATAAAAAAATCGTTATCATGCGCTTGCTTTTTGGGGCTTTTTGCTACACCTCGTATATATGAAGCGATGATGCAGACGTTTTCGGGAATTGTTCTTAGCCTTTGCTATATGGGTTGATTGTGACCGTTTCTGTTGAAGTACGTGGTAAGTTTCACAGGTAGAAAGAACCAAACTAGGACTTGCTAGTACCACAAGTCATCAGCAGTCTTTAGACGTCCACTGTTGGACGAAGCCTCCCCCAAAGAATGCAATGGCCATAATCACCACGCTTGGAAGCGGATTGGTACTTGACAATGCCCATTTACAGCAGCTTGTGATTCTGACATTTATCTTTGAATCTTGGTATAATTTAATGTTAGATAGTACATATTAGAACTTCTACATATTGGATTGTAATTTATTGACATAGTCCAATTACAGCAGCTTTGATAATAACTTTTATTTTATTTTATTTTTTGTATACGAAACAGTAGTGTATCTCTAGTGTGTAACATGTGTATCTCTATGCTTTTCTGTTTAATGGCTTTGAGTAAGTAATCTTTCTGTACTTATTTGTTTCGTTTTATTATATTGTACCTATTCTGTGTTTAAAAGATCTTGCCGTTTCGAAAAGGCAGCTCGTACCACACCAAAAATAATTGCGTCAAAACAATACCTCGTGTATTATGAGGATAATAAACCGTTTTTGCTTTACCAACAAGTCTTTTTAAGATTCATGACCGTAATTCATAGTTTTTGGAACATAAAGTTTTGAGGTTAGTTTTAAAATAAATACATTCTTTAGTATCTTTTGGGCCTTGGCATGATAAATAGGATGTTCTGATAAAAAATAACTTACTTCATAAATAGTCTGCATAATCTTAGCACTTAGGTAGTTACAATATCCAACATTTTGGTAACATGGTAGGTAGGTACCTACTCGTGATACCCATGACACAGGAGATCCTAGTGCGGGATCAGTAACTGTTAAGTACGTTCTAATAACTCGATGAGGTATATATTTAAATATTATTAATAACCAGCTATTAGTGAAGTCAGGAAAGTAGCAAGTATAGGTACAATAAAACATTTCTAATGTACCTACAATAAAACCTATCTAGTGATAGGTACGTAGCATCATTTTCATTATCATTATAATTTCATCCATTTGACGTCCCCTGCTGGACATAGGCCTTTCTCATAGAATTTCACAATGAACGGGGTTGTGCCGCCCCTATCCACTGACTTCACGCGAACATTAACAATGTCGTTGATTCGTCGAGTGGGGTATACATAGGAAAAGAAACGATATTATAAAAAAAAGGCATGATGTTCAAAAGCCAATAAATAATAATAAAAGAAAAAAAAAGGTGGTTCCAAATATTTATGCATGCAAAACACACACTATGGTGACCAATGCTAGGTTCAGGTACACTTTCAGAATTCAAGGGCGTTGTTTCTTGTATTTAATATGAAACATTCATGGCCCAGTGTTTTATCAGGGGTTAACTGTAACAAATTAATGTTTATACAATCAATATCTAACAATAAACTAAAGTCCTTATTTTATTTTAATGCAGATAGTACAAACAATACTTACGGGGGGTGTGGGCTCAATCCATGATCAGATAATCCACATTGATCACAGCGTATGTCATGCCTCAAGGGCATGACATGTATCCGTAAGTTTCGCAGCACTAATGCCAAGTGGTATGATGACCTGGGTTCATCAAAGGAATCATCCATCGCAAGTTGAGATGCATTATTTCTAGGTTCTAGTTAGTTTGTGTAAATCGAGTAAGTATACGTATTTTAAAAAAGCCGCTGTCTTTCACAGAGCTATCCTGTCATGAATGATAATGTCATTTGTGAGTCTTACGTAGTCATTATTCTGAGGTCTTACATATAGTAATTGCATCCTCTTTGTTTGTGAGCATAGACTATACCTACCTGCAATAATTTCTCTTTGTGAGGTTCATTGCCAAGCAATGGCACCGTCACCGCACGAAAGTAAACAATACAAAATCCTATTTAACTTCATTTCAAGATCACGGGTTCATGTAAATCAATCGAACATGTTTACGTAATTTAAAAAATATGGGTAATTTTATGATATACATTTGATTTTGACGCAATTGGTACTAGCTCTCGGCGAGATCCTTTGGCATTTAACCAAGTGTGCTGAGAAGCTCCTACGGTGAATAGATTACCATGATTATGGGTGATCGCAGTATTGGTGTTGAGCAGTCAAGGTGGATGCTGCTGCCCACCCCCTGGTGTAATCCCTTAGTCGACTTATACGACATCTATCGAAGGAGACGGAAGGGTATATTCTTCAGCACATTTAAAAAGTAATACCGCAATTATTATCTATTACTTAAATGGTCCTTGTACCAAAACTCTAAAAACGACAAGGTGTCCCTTTAGTGAAGGTTGAACTCAAATCGTATCAGAGTCAATCATCGATTGGGGAATAATTGAGACTAAATTAACCGAATAAAAACAAGTTTAACGAGATATTAAGTTAACGAACGGTTACACTTAATTATCAAACCACGACTAATCTACAAAATATTATGGACCAGAAAAAGTCAAAACCAATCCACCAGTTAAGGCGATTAACTATGATTCTTAGCGTCAGAGTGGAAGGAATCGTTCAAATACTGCTAGGATAACTTTTAGACCCTAGCTCCAGACTATTAAACCCTGGACTCCTCCACCTTTCCAGCCGATCATCCTGATCGCGTAGACCAATTATTGATTGGAGCAAGTCAACTTTTGAGCCTCTATTCTATAGTCGGTCCACGCATAAGGCGCGTGTTCAAACGGTACCAGCACGACCGACGCCGCCAGCGGCGCCGGAGGAATGCAGGTGAGCAACAATCAAGGATATACGGGTCTACGCTGTTATAGGCATAGTAGAAAATATGATGGGTGGGATAGTCTTTTGGCGCATAAATAATAGCCTATACATAATGTTCCCACTGCTAGGACTCTTACCTACTCTCGACGAGGATAAATCCGCCAGCACGTTGGCCCAAACGGGTAGGTAGATGTCACATACCTTTTAATCAGGTTCTAGCGCCTCGCGATGTTTTCGTACACCACTTTTAAGCACGTGATACATTTTGCGCACATAAAAAAATCCATTGATACTCGCCCGGGACTAGAACTCACAACCATCACACCAGAGTCGAGGTATTCCGCTCTGCCTGGGTCATTAAGGCTCATTTGACGCATCTTTTGGTGCCTTCTTCCAAAACACCGCCTAATAGCAATTACTACGGCAATGGGCAATTTTAGGCTATTGACGAAGCTTGAAACAATGACATTCAACGCCGAGTTTTGCAACACACATTTCTAATGTCAATGCTGTGTTACAAAATATTCACAGTCATACTGTACGGGGCCTTAGTTGACCTCATTGAACTAGTTTTAGAAGTCAAGAATGCATAAATCAACTTAGTTATTCAAAATAGTCTCCGTGGCGTGCAAAAGAAATATTGAATTGGTAAGATTTGGATTTTCGGAAACATCAAGTTGAAAGACAAACAAAGAAGCGAGACAATACGAAAGAAAACCAATGTTACTGATGCTCTGAAGTACTCACAGAGTCTCAAATGGAAATGGGCAGGCCATGTAGTGCGCCTACAAGATAAACGTTGGACACGTAGAGCTACGATATGGTCTGGACTCTGGACCAACCGGAAAGAGAGCAAAAGGACGTCCGCAAGAACGCTGGGCCGATGAGTTACGAAAAGTCGCAGGACAAAATTGGGTAGAAAAAGTTGGAGACAGAACAACCTGGAAAAAATAAGAGGAAGCCTATACCCGAAAGGGGCCTTAGCTATTACAAAAAAGTTTATTAGTTATGCAAACATTTATGTAAATAGTTAGTTAAGGAAATAAAAGGCTGTATTGTTATTAAGATTGGGTGACGATAGAAAGAGGCCTTGGCAGACGTAAGCGTAGTATCCGATGGAAGAGATTCCAGTCTTCAGTTTTGTCTTGAAGAGTTTCCACATCACTTTGCAAGTTACGAGCACATCAACGAAACCAAGCGAGCTAACCTAACACCTACCGACATGCATTTTTTGTGGAATCAAAACCAGACCTGTGAAACAATACTTACACAATTGCAGCACACGCGGTTCACACAGTTACGTCACATAAATAAGCAGTTTTGTACATAACTTTGCTTTACTTTATGAGATAACTTGATCTCGTGTGAGAGCCTTATGTGTAAAGAGTGTGTTTTTAGTTTTGATGTGATTGTAGAGACAACTTATCATGTTGAATGTACAGGAGATAATGAGTGTAGTAAACTTTAGCAATAACAATGACACAGCTTGCAACATGGGAAACTACTTTACCTACCCTGTGTAGACTTCCATCCGACCATCTTCGTTTATGTTCCTCTTTATATCAAGAATAAAGTCTCGGTACAGGTCTTGGTATAGTTTAGTTAAGTACTTACGGGAATAATCTAGAAATCATTTTCTGCGCCTCCACTCACTCACTCTCACTGACTCTCTTCTGTCACTGACGACCTCCGTGGCGCGGTGCGCCCACCGGCTTTGACGCAAGAGGGGCGGGTTCAATTCCCGCTGTGGGACAAATGTTTGCATGATCTGCAAATATTTGTTCCGGGTCTGGGTGTTGTGGTACCATGTTTCGTAGTTTCTGATACCCACGACACAGGGAATCCTAGTGTAGGATCGGGACTATGTATTTGACTGTTGGGTGTTATGTGTTATGTTTGTGCTCCGTTTGAAATATTTACGAGAAGTCATGCACACGAATCAGGCTCTACCATTATTGCCAGATAAAAACAATTATGCTACCGGGTATTGCGGCTAACTGTCAGATAATGGTTAAAGTAACGGCTCGTACCGCGGTATTGCACGTAATAATCACTGGATAGTGGGAAAATAATATGCAGAGACATAAATACTTTGCCTGCTACTTTTGCCCCCTGGGGTATCCTCACCTCGGAAATTAAAGGATAAAGGATGAATTGATGTCATAATTTATTAAGTATTCAAAACCACAGTGATTATTTACCACAAGCAAATTGGTTTATTTTGTTTAACTAGTGGTGTGTGTGTCAAATCATGCAACTGAATTTTATACCAGAGGCCCAATTCTCTTAGTTATTTTAAAACTACACTGTAAGTTAACCGAATCGAGACTGAATTTAGTCTACTTTTCATTCATGGTGACCACCATTAGAGTAGGATAGTTATATATCTAATTGGAAAGAGTAAAGAGAGACTCCATCTACTTATGCTAAAATTTACGAAAAAACTTTGAATCATTCAAGTTTCGGTCGCATTTCGATATAATCACATTACAGTGTTGTATTTTGCCAGGAGAATACCATTTCTGACATCGACACAATATTATGGCAACAGCGAGATCTGATGATGGAGACGGAAGATGGACAACGGAACTGCTTGATGTATAGTACCTAGTAGACTGGTCGTGTTTAGGCTCATTTTGATAAGCTCACAGTTCTGATTCCTAATTTCATTATCATCGTTAGTCGGAAGTAAATTAATTTCATAAAAGCTTTCTTTGAAAAATATTTTTTTAACAAAAATCTAATTATGTAAGTACAGTACACTAGCTTTAGCATTAGGGAAAATATAATCGATCAGTACGGCTAGTACATGCTGACTAAGGGCCGGTTTCCACCGGGGAGAGGAGACGAGAGGAGATGTGTTTGAATAAACCAATCCAATTTCGTTATTTCCTTTTCGTTTTTACCTGTCAAGCCTGCCTGCCAATAACCTGCCAGCTTTGTAGCACATCTCCTCTCGTCTCCTCTCCTCTCCGCCCCGGTGGAAACCGGCGCTAACGTTAGTAATGATAGCGAATCGCTATCATGACGATAGTAAATGTCAAATACACTCGAGAGCAATGAATCCGGGTCACTTAAAGAATGTTAAAAATCTCGGAAACTAAAAATGATAGATTAATGCAATAAATTGTATTTAATAGACAATGTAATACTCCTTAAATGAAGGTAAAAAAAATATGAGTCACCATACATTTTATTAACACAAAATTACATAAAGAAAAAAACTGCTGATCTCTCCTTAAAACAAAAATAGGAAACATGAAATTTTTGAACTTTATTACGATTTTCTTGAATTTTAATACTTCGTATTGCCTCCTCGTGCTTCCATTACTGCGTTTACGCAGAAAAAAAACAACAAAAAAACAGAAATCAAACAATGATAAATGACAGATTACAAACAAAAGCAAAACCAAATGCTGTAATTTCGTAGTTCCATCTTCGAAAGTGGCCCTTTTTCAAATTTGTTTTTTTTATGATATAACTTTACAATAACTAAGAAGTTTTAATACCTTCATTTAAGGAGTATTACATTGTCTATTAAATACAATTTATTGCATTAACCTAGCATTTTTAGTTTCCGAGATTTTTAGGATTCTTTAAGTGACCCGGATTCATTGCTCTCGAGTGTATTAACCAACCAAATCACCTACAAAGATTTCAAGCTACCCCGTTGTCATTGGCCAATATTTACATTTGCGGTGTCGTCTCGCTAGCGTCTTTAGGCAGGTAGACTGGTGGTCGCAGTATTGGTGTAGTGTACTCAGGTGGATGCTGCTACCCATCTCCTGGTGTTATCCCTTTTATGACATCCACAGGCGGAGATTAAGGGGTTTAATCTTGGGCCGGACAGTCCACGGCTGCTGTTATCTAATATTGACGACCTCGGTGGCGTGGTGGGCGAGTAGCCAGCTGAGACGCAAGAGGTGCTGGTTCGATTCCCGCTGCGGGATAAACGTTTGCATGATCTGCAAATGTTTTTTCCGGGTCTGGGTGTTGTGGTACCATGGTACTCTTAGTTCTTGATACCCACGACACAGGGAATCCTATGGGGTCAGAACTATGTATGCGACTGTTGGAAAAAAAAACAAAAGTAATTACGGCCGGACTACTTAGGTGACCCCAACCAAAAATTCCAGAAATAGACAGTAGACACACAGTAATTATTAAACTGCAAAACTAAAGAGCTTCTTAAAATATATGAGGGCGGGCATACCTGAATGCATTCAATAATCAGATTAAAAAGAGTGTTCTTGTGTAGGTATAAAAATATCTACTTTGTTTGTGATAGCTTGGTGGTTCTATGACATACTTGAACAAATTACTTGTAACAGCTAACGTATCTCAGATTCTTGTGACACGGCCTCAAGTTTCGTGTGAAAGTAAATAACACGCAAATAATTGCCGATAATCCGTTGTGTGTGTGAAATAATATAGGTACTAGCTACACAATTTACTGTAGGTACAATACGAACACAAAATACAGTTCCTGTTTGATTTGTTTGGGTTGTTTATCGTGTCCGCTCAACTCTTCCGTCCTATTAATAGCGACAGAAGCATGACAGAAGGGATATTTGGAGAGGGTTATATTTTATTCTGGATAGGTCTAGTGCCTTTGCGGGCAAAGTTTCGATTGACATAGTATAATCTATTCTGTACGTCACACAACAGTGGGGCTACTCTTGAAAACTTTTAAACCTTATGAGTTAGTGTAGTGTAAATAATAGTGTAATGTAGTGCAAATTAGTGCTAGATAATAAGAACACAAGAACAAAGTGTCCTCCCCTTAAATAGAGACATTAAGAAAAGTGCCAATGGACACATTCTTAGCTATAATTTATTTTATAAATCTAGGTCAATGTTTAATTACTTATTAGCCTGCCTTATGGCTAGATTGTAATGCTATTAGGGTACATGAAAACGTACACTAAGGAAAGGAAAAAAAAAAAAAAAAAAAAACTCTTGAAAACAGTTCCAATCGCAATCCAGTTCCAATCTCAATCCAGTTTCAACGCTAGTTTGACACTCTTGAACCAAATCGAGTTTGAAATCGAGATAGACCACGCGATTGACATTTGCGTGAAGAACAACAAAGACAGAAAGTCGATTTCACTTACTTCCATAAAATTCCACTACATTACTATTACTTGCGCTAGTATTGAATTCAAGAGTACCAAATGACCAAGGAATCTAGTACTCTCTGACGACAAATGACACACTAAATCCTGAATTAGGATCGAGTAGAGCGTCAAGAGTAGCCCTGAAGGTCACAGACACCGTTACAAGCTTGCTGGTTATGGCAAATATCTTATTGCATTATATGCTCGTTTAAAGGCTGATGATGATGAGGTAACAGCAGTTTCGTTCGTTCTATATTTATTAAACTACCTAGTAGGTACATTGTCGCTTGCATTTTATGTCAGAACCTTTTATTACGCAACTGCGTAAGAGACAGGAAAAGCTAAAGCCACCGGTTGAGGTTATTATGACTTGACCAAGAGTTGTTGGTTTAGATAAGTGCCCGTTTACCTACTACCTACCTGCCCGAGATTCCATTCCGTTTAAGGTGGGTCTGATACTTCGGAACCTTTATGTGGAAAATGCGTGCCAGGAAAACCACGGTTCGTGAATTTGATAGCCATTTTGTAGTAAGCCATCGTTTTTATATCGGAAGCTTCTGTTGGTAATAAATTCAGTAAGCACCTAGCTCTATCAAATTGTAGCTTGGACTTTAGTTTTTTGTTGTTTCTACATCTGATCTGAGCCCAATTCTCTTATTTAAAAAACAATTCAATTACAATCTAATCAGTTGCACTGTCACGTAGGTAGTCACTTACTATTACCTAATCTTCGCATGCATACGCGAAGATTAAGTAATAGTTACTACGTGACAGTGCGACTGACACCAGATTATATTTTTGTCTTGTGAAAGAGTTCATCCGAGGAAGTATTACCACCGTACCTATTTCTGCCGCCAAGCAGTAGTGCTCGCATTGCTGTGTTTCGGTTTGAAGGGTATGGGTGGCCGGTGAAATTACAGGCACATGAGACTTTTCATTTTTATGTCTCAGGGTCGGCAGCACGCGTGTTGTGCCTCTGGTGTTGCAGGCGTCCATAGGCTACGGTAATTATTTTCATCAGGTGGGCCGTATGCTTGTTCGCTTGCCAAGTAGTATAAAAAAAGAAGAGAATTGAGTATCAAGAACTAGGAGTACCGTGGTACCATAACACCCAGATCCACAACCACACAAGTACAACAGACCACACAAGTACACCAAGCCGTCTATCGTCCAATCGGCATAGTAAAACTGACCGTGTTTATGCCGGTCAAGTATAACTGTCATGTCAATTCACGCCCACACACGGTCAGCTCTATTCGATCCTATTGGCAGCATGGTGTGCATAGGGCAAATGAATGTTTTTCATTTAATTTCAAGACTATGAAAGAACCAATGACAAGCTTGAAGAACTTGCTGATTAGAATACTTCGAGGCCTGGCTCCAATTATGTTCAATCTGTATCGATCTGAGGGGAGACAGAGACGTACTCGTAGATTACAAATACAATGAGACAATAGTGTGAAGCAGGTTACCTATTAAAACATTAGTTTGAGCAACCTTCGCTCTTCGTGTGAATTTGTAAAACATTCAATTAGTGTTCAATGAAACAATGTATCCTTGCTGCAGCATGGGTCATCAGTATTTTCAATCAATTTGACTAACCTAAAGTTCCTACTGACTGACTGCATCGGAACATTGCATTCCACAACAAGTAGGTAATTATTTCTTGAGTTTTAGTTACCTACCATAAGTTGAGTTGCCTCTTTTTACTTCTTACCTCTTTGCTGGGCTGTGTGCCTTTCGGCCAGCGAGTGGTCAAGGTGGGAGGATCTTATATCCACCTTGCTGCTGGTGTAGGACGCCAGAATATCTCTGATAAACGAAATGCTGGCTGAGATTCATTAAACCTTGGAAGTGCAGCAAATTTCATGGAAGAGTACTCTACACCAACACTGCGATCACCAAGCCGCCTACCAAGCGTGGTAATTATGGCAAATCACCATCGCATTCTATGGGGGAGGTCTCATCCAGCTGTGGGCGTCTAAATGCTGCTAATGATGATGATGATGATCTTTTATTCGGGGCAGATCTCATTCAGTCTTTACACGTATTTGACGTATACTTACACCTGAGACCGAAGTCCGAGTTTTAACAATCAATTGACACGGATGTATGGTGTAGTGTAACACGGATTTTTTTTTATTTTTTTTAGCGGGTACGCTAGGGACGCTCATTGGTGTCGCCACACAAAATCCTTGTTACACACACCAAACGTCCATGTCAATTGTGTGCTAAAAAATTAGCCTCAGCTCTCAGGCTGTTATCCGAAGTACGTTTATCATGATATCCTACAAGGCCCAATTTTACGACTTTAACCACAAACGCAGGTATCCAACTTTATGTAACCTGGCTACTAAGACTCATTGTTAAACTTTCTCCTGATAACCAGGCAGGTTCTAACGGCCTACCATTTCTCTCTATTGTACCAGTTAGGCTCACGAAATGTTTCATAACTGAACAAAAAGAAAGTCACTTTAACACCCTCGAACAATAGAACGAAACACCTGGAGAATGACACGTTTTTAGAGTCTTACGTAAATGGTCGTGTGTGGTAACTAAATGGAGCAGAAATTATGAAATTATAATACCTAGGAAATAATACACAGATGAGTCGGTGAAGCTCGCACCGTGCGCCTGGCGAACAAGAATTGAAAACGTGGGTATTACAGGATCAGGGGCCTTAGTACGGGTTTTGATAGTTTTCGAAACTATATGAAGTTTCGTTTCCTTCCATACATTTACTTGCAGCGCCCCTAGCGAAAACGAGAAGACAACTAAGGACGCTGTCAGCCCCCAGAAGCATTTCTTCTGCGGGAGCAGGCCTTAGGCCCCGCTGCTGTGACCCGTTTAGCTGAAGATGACGAATATTAATCGTATCTAGATTAAATTGGTCCCTGGTTGAAGGCATTATCCAATTGGCATCAGTCTAGGCAGGCCATGCAAGCTTAATGTGAATGTAGGGACTTTGGTGACTTAATCTGATAATAGTAAGCCTAACCGAAGCTCCCTAGGACAGCTAGGTTAATTAAATAACAGGTCACTCTCAATTTAGACTAAGTTATCTTAAAAATACTAAAGTTTTCTTTCTCATTAGTTTTGAACTCATTAAGACAAATCACTTAAACAATTATGAAGACATTTTCTTTGAACAATTACTTAGATAATGAGTTCAAAGATGCGTTTTGATAGCCAGACGTGCTTAATCGACATTCTTTGTAATATCATCATCAGTCGCCCAAAACGTCTACAGATAGACGTGGCCTCCTGCATAAAATACAAAGGGGTATTTTGGATATGTGAACTTGGCACCTGATTTTTTTTTTTTTTTATTCTATTAGGTTTTCGTTTGTAGTTGATTGTAGTACCAATTTTTTCGTTTGTAGTAACTCCAAAAAAAAGTTGGAGAACTTTGAAAATAACTCATCTCCCGGTCTTATCGGCACTCAAGTTTAGTAAATGATTCATGAACAGAATCGTTTGTAGTTGATTGTAGTGAATAAATAATAATAATAAAACTCTAACTTTTTTTAGAGTTACTACAAACGAAAAGAATTTCACTACAATCAACTACAAACGATTCTGTTCAAGAATCATTTACTAAACTTGAGTGCCGATAAGACCGGGAGATGAGTTATTTTCAAAGTTCTCCAACTTTTTTTTGGAGTTACTACAAACGAAAAAATTGGTACTACAATCAACTACAAACGAAAATCCAATAAAACAAAAAAAAAAAAAAAATTAAAGTCGGGTGCCAAGTTTACATAGCCGGGTATTTTCCATAATTACCACGCTTGGCAGGTGGATTGGAGCAGTATTAGAGTTGAGTATTCAGATTGATGCTGCTGCCCATCCCCTGGTGTAATCCATAATCGGCTTTACAACATCCACAGGAGGAGATGGAGGGGTCTATTCATAGGCCAGACACACCACGGCGAGGCGTCCTGTATTGTCTTATTAATTCAAATGATAGAATACAATAGAAATAGAATAGAAAATACTTTATGGTACTTTATAATAAAAAAATAAGTAATCAAAACTTAATATCACACACGGCACTCGTCACGCCTAGAACCAAAAGATGGCAAAAAGCAACTCTTCCCTTCCACGGAGACACTGCCAAGGCCTAGGTACTCCTGACGGGAAACAGGCGTGAATTTATGTTTACAACTTTATTGCAGTTCAGTAATGGATGTCAGTTTAGTACACAAACTCTTCAGGTAAGTATGATCGGTTCCTCCCCGTGGTCACTAATTTGTCCGACAGGAATAATTTTTCCTGATGGAGATTTTAATCGCAATTTTTCAAGAAAATTACACACAGGTTTGTTAGGAACACAGAAATACGCGAATACCTGGAATTGCCGACCGTCAAGGAGGAAGTTCGCAAGTACCGCATGAAATATAAGGAAAGACTCTGAAACCACTCAAACGAATTCCAGAAAAATAATTATTTTTAATAAATATACTAATTTTATCATTATAACTAAATTGTTTTCCCCATATAAAAATAAATCTTTATTTAAATGAATTATTTTAAAATTTAAAGAGATGGTTAATATTGGACCTAGACCACAGCACCTGATCAGTTCTTTAAATTAAATGGTGTGTCATTCATTGGGATAACACCTAAACCACTAATCAAACCAGAAAGTTATGTCTAAGCAGACGATTGCAGATCTAAAAACAAAAAAAATATTAAGTACTTATGTACCCTGTTCAGTGTAAGGTATTTGTAATTACCTACCTAGGTAGTCAAAATGTGGTCCCAAGGTTCCAAGTGATTAAATAAACTACCAACTTACATAAATAAATACCAAGTAAGCTAGTTGGTACCTAGGTAAGTACTAGGAGTAACTAACCTAACTATAAACATAGAATACCTATGCAATTTTCTAATCCACTGTAGTATCAGTAGTAGCAGTTTAGGTAAGTTTTGCTATTCCATCTCGATTAGTAACAGGTATTTTTAATGAGCTAGACTATGCAGTGTAGGAAGAAGTTGTTCTAGCTCATTTTAAATCTAGCAATTTTAATATTAGTAGAAAGTCCATGGATGAAGGCGGCCAAGAACATTCGTCGTTGCATTCTATGGGAGAGGTATTTTCCAGCAGTGGACTTCTGATAATGAAGGTGAACTAATAGTTTCACTTTCTAACTAAGATAATGCAACAGGTTAATTTAACTGTTAGGTGTGATTCAGGTCAACCTCAGGGAGGGTTCCCAATGAGTAACACCAAAATGAGTAACACTGTTAAACGTTGGGATTTTTTTTCCCATCGAGTAACACTATACCCTGGGCGATACTCATTGGGAATATTCCTTAAAAAAAATAAGCAAAGAGTAATAGTGTTACTCGTTTTGGTATTACTCGTTGGGAACCCTTCATCCTCCTGAGCACCATGATAGAACAGTAATGCAGGGACTTTCGGGAAATTAACCACACCATGTATTTCAGATGTGGACTATGTGTTAGTATTAGGAAGGTAGATATTGGAGTGGCAGTCTTATTTATAATTTTTTTGTTTATTATTATGTTAATTATGTAACAGTGGATGTTACATAATTATATTATATTTTACTTTGATGGAATTGTGAGGAAAAGTTGGGACCTTAACTGTTGTAAAACATTGCTAACACAAATAAATACACCAAGCAATCGGCTTGTGTTTTTTTATACTTCCTGATGGTCGTTTTTTATAGCAGTTTTTGCAGTACTTAAAACAAAATAATTGAATCAAATGAGCTATTGTAAAAAACTTTCCACGTTTCACCCGGGTGGTCTCAGGAGGTGGACTCTTTGCTTCTCAGCCAGCTAGTCGTCTGCCGATGAATCAGATGTATGCTGCTGCCTATCCTCTGGTGTAATCCCTTAGTTGGTTTTTACAACATCCAAGGTAGGAGACAGAGAGGTATTTTCTCAGGATGAACACATACCACCTCAGATTTGGCAGTTCTGAAGCCTTAGACAAAGTAACATTCTAATAGCGATGACGCCAGTAGAAAAGTCCAAAATGTATGGGATTGACGTTAGCTATCGATATATCACGTGGTCTATTGTATTGTATAACGAATGTAGAAATGGAATCGCTTCGAAGCGAATGCCGTTTGGCTAAGCCTCCTGATTACAAGAGGGAGAGCATTCCTTAGACGGACAACTTGAACAGTAAAGGGATATTTGTAGAAAGTGCTTGGGTGATTTAAGTTCAAGGTATCAGAGCAATGTACGATAAGTGGCAATGTATGAAGGTGGAGGAGATAAAAATAGAATATAATAATTTGTGCCACAAAACAACAGACAGCTAAAATACACACAACATTTTAAACGGACACTACATACACTACTTAGCATTTAGCACTGGAACCCAGTGAAGATTATTGAAAGCGCTTTTTGAGATGGGGGGGTTATTAAACAAGGTACGTATTGTACAAGAGAGATAGAGAATATGAGTATTCATATGACGTTCTCCGTGGCGCGGCGGGTGAGTAGCCGGCTGCGATGTAAGAGGTTCCATTCCTGATGCAGCACAAATATTTGCACGAATCCTATTGTGGGATCAGGATTATGACATGTACGTATGTGACTATTGGGTGTTATGTTATATGATAACCATTTAAGTCTGTTACAATTATCTGTACCAACCAGGTTTACAAATCTGCAATCTGTTGCATAAGCACAGCATCAATAATTGATGATCTTATTGGCATTTTTATGAAGCTGTAGTATTAGCAATGCATTGAGTCAGACTTTGAGGTAGACAGACGTGACAAAACTCAAACCTGATCTGGAGAATGGCAAGGCAACAACGCAACGCGGACCTTTCGACAAGGTCGCAACGATTTTGATAGAATTTACAATGATTCACTGATCGAAAACTGACGCTCAAAAACATGTTTTTCGAATCTGACATTGCTAAGGAATTTGTGGTATCTTTATTAGAGTTTAGAGCTCAGAAAAGTTAACGGGGGCTTTGCAAACAGACGGTGGGGTATGGGACCACGTAAAAATTATCGTGATGAAAATGTACTATGTTCATTGTACTTGCCTGTAGACTGTTGTGAAATACGAATCACACGTGACGTTCCATCCTGTTCTTTTGTGATACAAAACAGCTTCCAGCTAGGTGTGTCTTTAAAATTAGACAAACCAGCAAAAGTTCACCAAACAATACCGTTACTCGTACAGGTTTGCAACATCACACAAAACACTCACTTTTTCAATGAAATACACTTTCAAAGCAACACTTTTACCATTATAAGAGTTACAGATGGATTTATTTAATTTATTACAAAGTTTCGCGAAAGAACTGTAACTAAAACTTTGTTGAAACGAGAATCGTGAACATACCACAATGAACTCCAGTCCGCTACTGACATTTTCGCAGTTTTTTGTTTATAACGTTACGTTCTTGACAAGTTGTTTTCTATCTCTTTCGGCCCACACAATTACCGCCTTTGACTGAAAGAGATGATGTCAAATTACGGTCGAATGACAGTGACAGCTTATTTATGCCGCAGCAGCGCTTATTCGGTGAAAGGTAGAACTACTATGTGGATGGGGTTTAAAAATTGCCTACGGCAGCGGCGCGGCGCGGCGCGATGGTGACGCAAAGATTTTGGGTTCCCGCTAGCCGTGGTGCTAGTTGGCAAGGTATTCGATAGATGGCAGCAAAATGCAAAAGATATTCTAGCACTATAATTATGTATAAATTACAAAATTCCTTGATAAATTATTATATGCATGGCAGCTACCAAGGCAGCTACTCACCTCACATCACAATGGATGCTATTGATAAGTAGGTAGCTTACCTACGCTGAACTATGGAAAACGAAAATGTAGTTTTTGACGTAAGCACCAAGCTATGTAAATGTATGTAAGTCATTATCAACATCAGCCTTATATACGTCCAATGCTAGACATAATTTATGCTTCTACCTACAATAGAATAAAACAAAGACAGTCTTATGGCGCAGCCATCCACCGACTTCCTGAAAAATTTAAAATATCGTCGAGGTCGTCCTACGCACGAAGCGTCGGTCGTACCGCTCGTAGTCGCCACTCGAGAACCCTAGCGTTTATCAGTTCTGCGAGCTATGTATTGCTTGCCCACTTCAACTTACAGTTTTGAGATCTATGCTTTGCCAATACCAGCAATAATACGTCACTTTAGCCACTTTAGGTATTGCTGAGTCGCGCCTGAGCAAACTTCATTTCACTCTCTATGGCCAGTGCTAAGCAACATTTGAATGCGGAACAGTTATTTAACTCTCTTTACTCCACACTGACTCCACACCAATTATAAGTAAATATACTCAGAACTCAGTAGATACATTTAACGTATTTTTTATAAATAGAAAAGACGTTTGCAACGAATTATACATATTGGAGGTTTTCTTCTCGTAGCCCTGCTACGACACGCGTAGCGGGCGACCGGCCAAAGTAAAATTTTAATCCCACACCTTGGTATTTTTTTGTAAGATTTACCTTTATACCTACATTAACACGCTCCTTTTCCTCGATGGGGTAGGCAGAGCCTCAATGGGCCACTTTTTACATTATAAGATTTGTAATTAAATATAATTATAAGCCCTTTGGCACCAGAAACAACAGTTTCACACAACCATACTAACCATACTAAAGAATACCTACGGTTGGATCAAAAACCATTGCTAATAATTTTTGATGATAAATATTCACTCACATAAGTATAGAGTGAGTAGGAAAATTGATGTATCAGTTGTGATTAACCTACCTCCATTTTTTTGAATCATGGAAATCCCTGATTTATTTAAAATGTTGATGACCCCACCAACCTCAGCATTTTCCCAGTGGGGATAGCGCCGTCGGTCGTGGAAAAAAGTAAAAACACTATCGTTAGTCAACAACAACATCGGCGCGCGCGCAGCTACCTATAGCGTATGCATTTTTTACACCATTTCTAATTTGGTCACCGTCGCGGGCTGACGTCCCCAAAATACTCTTTTATTTACATTAATCCTTTAAGTAGGTACTTTTTAAATGAACACGGGTAGTTTTCAGTGTCCGCCTGGGCCCGTATCGTCGCGTCATTTTTGTAATACTGAAAAAATATAATTCAGACTGTAATTAGTGATGGTAACAATCTTTTTTTTTGCGGTAACAATGAATTGAGCAAATTGGCAGAACGATGAAGCTGTGTGTTGCCAGTGTTTTAGTGGTGGTAACACTGACGTGCTTTTTGGACGTGTGCGGAGCTTACAGCGCGAGGGGTGAGTTATAAACATACTAAGTATAATCAGTAGGTACATAATGTTGCCACTGCTGGGCCTACTTTTGCCCATAGATATTTAAGAGGTTACCGGTACGGCGCTTACGCACTTTTGTACGCGAACGAAGTTGCTTCTATTTTGGCTATTATTTCATCAAACTCCATTAAATTTTGTTCACATTATCAGTACACTAATAATAATATCTAGACCCAAGGAGCATCAGTTATTTTAAAAATTCCCTCCCTTATGCTTTTTGGGCAAAACTTTCTGTTGACAAGACACATACGTTACTGCTCATGTGCCATTATAGTAATTGCTGGACACTAGGTAAATTTATCCCATTTCTGATTCCATTGTCCTCAGGAACCATTTCTGGTTTTTTAGATGTTAACATCATATAAATGGCTTATGTAGTATTTAGTGCTATAAGTAGGTACCTATTGCTCATTAATAGTCATCTAGAAAAATTACCAAAAAAGGTTTTTTATCTTACAAAATTGTTGGAAATAAAACTGCAATGTCTAGTCTCATTCAATTAACTTATTAATTTGTAAATATAGCTAGCATGGTGTTGTTTTTTTTTGAGAGTAGGAAAAGCCTCATTTTACTAAACGTTATCGAAAATTACAATCCAGTGGTAGGTACTAGAAGGTCACCCAAAAAGGGCCCATTGGCGGCTTAGTTGCGGAAAAGAGTCTGCGCTACAAGTACAAGGTACTAGAACCCGCATCTTCGTCTCAATACAGCAATTGTATTGATCATTCGGATAAGTAGAGGCGGGACCTAGCCCCGCTGGATCCGAATATTTTTAACCACAGATGTGTTTATATTATAATTTCGTTTTTTTTAACCGGTGTAGCTTCTATGAGTTTCTGTGTGGTAGTGAATTTAATTAAAATTAGCGTGTCTTTTCGAAGGAGTGGAAATTGTTCAGGAACTAGTAGTAAAACTGCCATCGGTTTGCTAGAACATGACTTGAACGCGAGGACTTTACAACTTGACATTTTAAAATAATCTATTCTACTTGACATTAGCAAAATAGAGTTCTTGCACAGAGGCCATAATAAAAAAAAACCCTCAAACGAAATAAAACAATTCAAACCCAAACTTGATGTACCGTCTGAAGTTAGTACGTACTTAACGAGGTAAGTCGGTATAGGTAGGTGCTTAGAATAATGCAACAGCGAGGCAGACCGAGGTTCTCGGTACCTACCTAACGGATACCTACATAACCGGGTAGTCCGAGCTGCCCCCCAACTACAGTAGGAAATGGAGATAATTTTGGCAGCCTTAGCGCTGTTCAAATCTTTTGAAACTTGAAAGGACGAATATTTAGATCAAGAAGTATCCCATATTCAAGTTTCATAAGATTTAGATAGCGCTAAGGCTGCCAAACAGATCTCCATTGTAGCGTTCTCCATTGCCCTTCGCTACTGTAATTGGGGGCTGATGCAACAATCGAGATCATTTTGGCAGCCTTAGCGCTGTCCAAATCTTTTGAAACTTGAAAGGAGGAATATATAAGAAGTATCCCCTATTCAAGTTTCATAAGATTTAGATAGCGCTAATGCTGCCAAAATGATCTTCATTGTTGCGTTCCCCATTGCCATTTTGTTACTGTAGTTCGGAGGCTGATATCATAAACTTTAATCTGCGCTTAATTACCTGACAAATGACACAACCAAAGAAACAATTAGGTACACATAATTTGATCACAGCCGATCCCTTTCTAAATTTCACTTTTCTTCAGACACTGGCCATGATCTTATATTATTTTATAACGGACTATTGGAACAATTCCAACGAAATAAGCAGTTTTCCCTTTCAATGCGCCATATACAATACCTACCTACAGCAACATAAGCGCTGTTATCTTCATCAGCTGTTAGAAGTCCAAGATCTCATTGAATGCAAGGGATTTGCCATAATTACCATGGCAGGCGGATTGGTGATCGCGTGGTGGATCCTGCTACCCATCCTCTGGTGTTAGACGATTTTAACGATATCCACGGTAGGAGAGGGAAGAGTCTTTTCTTAGGCCGGACCACACCACGGTGCACCAGCATTGTTAAAAGTAGGTTTTCCTTAAGTAGGCTTTGCATTATCTTTCAACATGGATAGATAGATTAATTAACACTTTATTTTTTTATTTTTTATTTTTATTTATTTCAGGTAAAAAGAAAAAGTTAACAAACTTACCAACTAAGGCCTTAACTAAATTATAACTAAACAAAAAGGAATATTCAAAATTATAACAAGTTGTGCGGAGAAACATAATTTAGATATATATTTATAACCTAACACATATAACTTAGGCTATAAACTAACTATCTTGGACCATCACAATTTTTGGCCCGAGGTAAGTTTGTAGACTTTGTAGCAACAACGATGCACAGTCAAGTGACTACCCTCCGTACTAGTTTTCACTGTATGACGTTTTTTATTGATCACCAGGAATACCTAATAGGATTTTAGTAAGCAGTACATTGGGTGACCTTATCGCTAAAAGCGATTTTTTCCAGACAATCTTTGTATGGGCATAGTTTTCCATTTACATTGGAAGTTAGGGTAGTTTTTTTATGAAAACTTAGCTTTTATGAACCCAAGTTAAAACTAAAAGCATAATAAATTATTACAATAATAATATGTTGTGTGATTAGACCTAGGCGTGGTGTCACAGTGTGTCCAACCTAAGAATATACCTCTTCATCTCCACCCACGGATTTCGTAAAAGCCGACTTAGAGATTAGGTACACCAAGGGATGAGCAGCGCATGCACCTCTGAGTACTCACCATGAATAATGGCGATCACCAATCCGCCTGCCAAGCGTGGTGTTTATAGAATTCCTCTAATTGTATCTTATGGGGGTGGACGTCTAAAGGCTGTTGATAATGATGAATGATGTGTTTTTGAGAGATTTTGTATTATGTCTTCCTACGTGTTTGTAGTTCAATATTCAAACACACCCTACTATCCAATTAAAGTCCAAAGTACAATAATAGTTTCTAAAAGATAATATTGGTAACATGGTAGAGTCTATGTTCGTATAACTCGCAAATAAACACCTTCACCTCAATGAAACTCGAGCATTAAAATAAAATAACTTATTATAAATTAAATTGCCACCAAATTCGAGCATAAAATGACCAAATCAGTCGTAACTGTTACAAATATTATGTAATCGCAAAGAAAGCTAAAAAGTCAAAAAATAATCGACGCGACGCTGACTACGGTAACGCTACAATGGTGATGTGACGCTGCGATTTACTGATTTTCTAGATTTGTTAACAGAACTATCAATGATCTACCAATGACAACCTCCGTGGCGTGGCGGGCGAGTACCCGGCTGAGACGCAAGAGGTGCGGGTTCGATTCCCGCTGCAGGATAAATTTTTGCATGATCTGCAAATATTTGTTCCGGGTCTGGGTGTTGTGGTGCCATAGTAACTCGTAGTTCCATATACCCACGACACAGGGAAACCTAGTGTGGGATCAGGACTATGTATGTGACTGGTTGGGTTAGGTTAGGTTATGTTAATGTAGAACATGTTGAAACAGGAGTTACGGAAACGACATCTTGATCATCATCATCATTATCAAAGTCAAAGTACATTTATTGCTGAATTACGTGTTTATAAAGATGTAATAGTTATAATAATGGATAAAATGACCAATAAATAATAATAAACCAGCAAGGTGTGCAATTATTTATTTAATTTACAATATTTAGATTAATTATAATGAAAACCTAATAAAAACAGTTGAATATAGATAATATATGACAAACAATAATGTCACATAAATTATAAAAGCCTAGTCAATAATGATAATAATTATAATCATATAACTTTATATATCAGGGTGTATGTGTCAGCCTGGTGAAGACCATTGCTAGACATAGGCTTCCCTAAAAATGCCATGGCAAACCGTATTGAGCTGTCTCCATCCACCGACTTCCAATGCCAGGGACTGGGGGCTGGTTATAATGCGTTGTGTATCTTACCATATTTAGAGGTTTTGTCATAATCATGCACAACGCATGGAAGACGGATTGATGATCACGTAGGTACTCAGGCCTATCACTGATGTTATCTAAGGTGACCTTTACGAAATCCATGGGAGGAGATGGAGGGGTCTAAATATTCTTAGGTCGGACATACCAATGATCGTCATCAGTTCATAATTTACGCACACAGAGCGCGTTTAAGTCTTTTGTATGGTGAACCTGTCTGTATGTCTGTAATAGTTATTTGTTATACAAGAGTGCAAAGTTGCTTTTTTACCACGTGCTCAATTGATGACTGAGCAAGCAAAGGATTCTAAAATTAGAATCCTGAGCGTTAGCGAGGGATCAAAAGAGCACGAGGTGAATAATATTTGCACTCGAGTGCAACACGTAGCTTTTCATCCCACCTCAGCGAGGAAATTACTAAATGCAAAAAAAATATTTACAATCACACATCAATCACAAGATACTTTTGCGCATTTTTAGCAGTTTCAGTCAATTCTGTTGGCGTCAAATAAACTTCCTTGTCGCTAGAATGACTCATTTTAGGTTTTTCATTTGTTTGTAAAGCAAATTAAAAAAAAAAGTAATACACCAAGAAGGTTCTAAAGGTTATATGATAAATTCGGCACCATGGAGGTAAAAGTAAATAGTTTAATTATATTTTGAATTCACGAACTTAGTGCACACGATCTTCTAAATTGCTAATTGATTACTTTTATCCTCTAGTCTAGCAAATAAAACGGTTTTTGCACTCATATCGAAGAGCAAAAATACTCTTTCCGAGATGGTGAACACAAGATTGTAAATTTTTTTTTTTGCATTTAGTCATTTCCTCACTGAGGTGGGATGAAAAGTTACGTGTTGCATTCGAGTGCAAAGATTTTTCACCTCGTGCTCTTTTGATTCCCACGCCAACGCTCAGGATTCTAATTTTTAGAATCCTTCGCTTGTTCGGTCATCAAAATTGAGCACGCGGTTAAAAAGCAACTTTGCACTCTTGTATAACCAATAACTATTGTTTTGTTCTCTCTTATGTAAAATGTGAAACGTCAAAACAAGACAAAAGCTGTTTTAACTAAAATAGGTTTAAAAAAATGATTATGTTTAAGGTAAGGTAGGTAAGGTTAAAGGTTGTCTGGAAGAGATCGCTCTTAAGCGATAAGACCGCCCATTGTACCTCTGATTTGAAACATTGTATCTTTATTTTTGTTGAATTTTTGTTTATGGTGTACAATAATAGTAGATTATGCACTAAGGGAATAAAGCAGTGTCTTATGTCGCGGGCGGCATATTGAACCCTGAGCGTAACGAGAGACTCTAAAGTTAACTCCCGAGTGTAGCGAGGGAGTTATATAGAGTCCTGAGTGAAGCGAGGGGTTCAAGCTGCCCAAGACAAAGACAGGCTTTATTCCAGAGGAGCATACTCTACTTTTCACACCTACTGCGAGACAATAAAAAGCCAGTAATAAGTCCATAAAATAAGTATCTTTTGTTTTGATAAACTCTGGAGTAGAATCATTATCACTCGACATTTTGTGATATTGTCACTGACATGTATTATATCACAAAAATATTGCAATAAAATTCACTGAAAATCACAGCACCAAACATCTCTTTTGTTTCACATTCTTTAAAATCGCGCCTATATTTCTTTTTTTTTCGAGTTCTGCTATAGTGGCCAGTTCGATTTTCGAACAAACCTCTTTAGAATGTCATATGGGCATTTTTTTACTCAGAGTTTTCCACGAGTCTCCACACGAATTTGACGTTCTAAATTCAAATCACTTTATTCCCTAGGGAGTTTCATACAACTTTATATCCCTAGAGAGACAATGCTTTACTTTACGTTGTGGTTGCATGACATTTAATTGGACATTGTCGAGCAGGTGGTGTGAAAAGTTATAATCTATCTATCTATCTATGAATAAGAAATTTTAGGTGCACTTTCATTTATAAATATTGAGCCAAAATATCTTTTGCATAAGTGCTTTCGTACCTATAAGTATACTTTTCTAACAAAGGGGACGATGTGGATTGGTATTCATAACAATTATCTAAGAAATTATTTCTCGTTTAAAAAGGAATTATTTCTCGTTTATTTTTAAGATTTATTAATGTTAAAAACCCTTCGATCTAAGATATTACATTTTATCATCATCTGCCGTGAGAAGTCCACTGTTGAACGAGATATCTCTCATATAGAATGCAATGGTAGGATTTGCCATGGTCACCACTGACTACGGAATCTACGGAATCGGAAAAATGATTTTCAAGAGTTCTAAGTGCTAAACCCATTAGTCACAAGACAGATTCTGTTTTAATTTCAGAGTTTCGAGTTTCTAAGATGTCAATAATTTTATTGTAACATCGAATTAGTTCCACTTTCACGCATTTACACTTATAATAGGATCAATTTGAAGAAATAACCGTGATTTTGTCGTATTATTACTGTTATCGAATAGTTCTTCGTATTGTGGTGGTAGGTATACATTAAGACATTACCACGGAAAAAAATGATAGATCTATTATTACGTACTTTTGATTTTATGTATTGAAAGTCACGAATCATTGGCCATATCGTCACACCCTCAGGTAAGGTTGTGGTATTCGTTGAGAACGTAGATCTATTGATGGGTTATAAAATTTAATGAGATAATTAGTTCAAATTGCCTAATTTTGGTGGTTTTTTCCATCTCTGCTTTCGTTTCTCTTGCCACGGTATTTTCTTGGTTACTCTACGTCCGGAAAGTGACTAAGTTGAGGTAGGTATTGTTTCTACAATCAATCAATTAGTTCTGGGTGTTATGATACCATGGTACTCGTAGTCCCTGATACCCACGACACAGGGAATCCTAGTGTGGGATCAAGACCACGTATGTGACTGTTGGTATTTAAACATGAAATTATTTATTAATCATTATTGATTTAATCAACCCAAGATAACAGTTAACAAGTTAACAGTGCCGGCAATTAATTGGTCGAGCTGCTGTGAAAGAGTTCGGGGAAGTTCTACCGTCATTCTTATTGCTACCGCAAACCAGTAAATGCTCGCATTGCTGTGTTCCGTTTTAATAATAATAATTTAATAATATTAAATTTATTATTTATTGTACAACAAATTATACCTAAACATAAAGCCCATAGAAATATATACCTTAAAGACTAACAGACATATTTTATATCTAAAAAACTTATTGTTAACACGTGAATACGGTGACGTGTAGCGCACCTGAGAGGTGTCTCGTGTCAGGCGTCCGTTGAACTTCCTAAACTTGACACCCTTCGGCCAAAACTCCTCACTCATGAAAGTCGATAAACGGTCAGTCGGTACTCTCACCATAAAAGAAATAAAATTCACATTATGGCGAGACTCCAACTTCTCGACCCTCAAGGTGAGCCCGGTCTTCAACCGGGGTCGGGGTTTTGAAGGGGTCGATGAAATTACAGGCACATCATCATTATCATCTTGAGCAGCCTTTAGACGTCCATTGATGTGGAAGAGGTCTCCCCCATAAAATAAAATGGGGGAATCGCCAAAATCACAACAGGCGGATTGGTGCTGATCGCAGGGTTCGTTGATTACTCAGGTGGATGATGCTGCACATCCCACGGTGTAATCTCTAAGTCGTTTTTACGACATCCATGGCAGATAGATCATGCAGATACAGGGGTATTTTCTAAGACTGGATACAATTTAACCCAGTATAGGTACATGAGGCTTCTCAAAATTTTGTGGATGATGAATATTTGGGTTATTCCTGAAATCCCCTTTTTCAACGAGTTCATTCTTTTTCTTTTTTTTATATTCTACTAGACAAGCAAACAAACATACGGCCCACTTGATGGAAAGTAGTTACCGTAGCCTATGGACGCCTGCAGCACCAGAGGCATCACACGCGCGCAGCCGACTCTGTGACATAGGTAAAGATGAAAAGTCTCATGTGCCTGTAATTTCACTGGCAAACGTACCTTCTTCAAACCGAAACACAGCAATGCGGGCACTACTGCTTGACGGCAGAAATAGGTACGGTGGTAGTTCTTCCCCGGACCAACTCTATCATAAGAAGTTCTACTACTAACACTACTTAATTAGGTACTTACTATAACGTTACTCAGGTAAGTACTGAGACAATAGCCCATTTTTAACCGACTTCCCAAAAAAGGAGGAGGTTCTCAATTCGGTTTTTTTTTTTTTTTTTTTAATGTTTGTTACCGCATATCTCCGGCTTTTATGAACCGATTTGGAAAATTCTTTTTTATTTGAATAGATATACTTCCAGATTGGTCCCATTTTTTTCAGAATCGAGTTCTGATGATGGAATCCATGAGGAATTGAGGGAACTCCTCAAATATTGTAGGCATACATTTGGTGATTTTGATATTTTCAGCAACAAACCAAGCATTTGCATCCAAAAAGTATCATAATCCTTTCACCACTATGGTTCTTTCATCATTTTTTTTCATCCAAATATTTAGTCGTATACAATGGCGGAAGTCGGTTTTTTAAATGAAAAGTTATACATAGATATGTATAGTAGATAATTTAGCCTGATATAAAATGGTTTGATTGGCTACGTCATGCTTAGGCATAATATTGATCATGATCCATGATTCTAAGTGTCAACAATGCAAAATTTATGATCAAGAATCGATAACTAGTAAAAAGTGCAATGTGTCAATAACAAAGACACATTAGAATTTTCCCCTTTATGTGTAGGGTTGTCAATAAAAAAGACGGTAATAGCAAAGAGACGGACATTTAATTATAAAAAAATATTTGTAGAACTTTGTATAGAAATATCAAATCCGTTACACAGAAATACGGACTCAGGAATTCACAGTATGTAAAAAAACTGCTGACCTAGCTGCTTCTTCGTTACGCACTGTGTAAGGGTTGAGTCAATATAAATAAGTACCTACCTAAATGGGTTCAACGTCATTGGGTTGAAATAAGAAGCACTCACTCACTAATGGGTACGTTCATGCTACATTACGTATATGCATCATTTTCAATTGTTTCCATTCTAAACACGCATACTTACTATATGTTTTCTCAGTGAAATTTAATATTTAGTCGGACCTGTAAATTAGTCGGACAAAGGTCAAAAAGCCGGAAGACCAGAACTCTAGTTATGAGCCAGGGAAATGACATACGTTTGCAAAACACTAGAAAATTGTGGAGAAACACCATTGTTGTCGTTTTCCTTACTGAATAGCCATAGTATCACATTATCACGCTAACTATGATGCCATGTTGCCTGTTGGTTTTTTAATCTATGAACTATCTACTGCAGAATCCACGTAGAGTATGTGCAATTACTTTAAAACATTCGTGGTAAAGACACTTACTCTCTCCTTACCTTACCTATGTTTTAATATTTATTTACTTTTCGTAATTTTCATTGCTGAAGCTTGTGTCCGTCTTGAAAGGCTCTAATGGAGGTATTTGGTGAGCTGTTTCCACAGCCTTGACTTTGTCAGACCAGCACAGTGGCTAGGTGGTCTACCACGAGGTCTTTTTCCCTTTATTTTGCCTATACAAGCAGTTTGTCGAGATTATCTAATAATCTGCCTTCGAACAGTACGACCAAAGTGACGTAGGACTCGTTGGTAACAAATGGTGGTTTTAATATTTTCACACCACCTGCTCGACAATGTCCAATTACATATGATGCAAACCTCAACTTAAAGTAAAGCATTATCGTTCGAAAATCGAACTTCGAAACATAAGCAGAACTCAAAAAAAAATATAGGTGCTATTTTAAAGAATGTGTAACAAATGAGATGTTTGGTGCTGTGATTTTAATTGAATTTTATTGCAATATTCTACTCAAATATAATAACATGTCAATGGCAATATTAGTGTTAACAAAAAATATTGAGCGATAATGATTCTACTCCAGAGTTTATCAAAACAGACGATACTTATTTTATGGATCCCTGGCTTTCTATTGTCTCGCAGTAAGTGTGAAAAGTAGAGTATGCTCTGGAATAAAGCCTGTCTTCGTCTTGGGCATCTTGAACCCCTCGCTTCACTCAGGACTCTATATAACTTAAATTTAGAGTCCCTCGTTACGCTCAAGGTTCAATGTGCCACCCGCGACATAACATAAGACACTGCTTTATTCCCTGAGTGCATAATCTAGGTACTATTACGCAATTAAATGGCCGGACTTTTTGGGTAATTTTCGTTAGTATAAGATTTGTCCAGGCTGCTGGCTTCTTTAGGAGTGTGTTATTACTGCCATGGATGAAAGCGTTACCCGAGTTGGCCATGAAAATCAATGGTGGCGATAAGCTCACCACTTGTCACGTCTATATTCCAGAGACAGTGCAACCATTTGCTGAAAAAAAACAGGAAAAATAAATTCAAAAATTCTATTAGACATCATCGTGTTCTTTGGGGTGGGGTCAAATAGGAAGGGTTCTATTCTAGGCCAGACACACCGATTCACAACATACAATTTTGTATAAGTTTAAACTTGTATTAGGTATATTATTCTATATGTAAATAAAGACTTCATATATTACAAGATATTAGAGATATCTTCTCAAGAGAAGAGTAGGTAAATATTATCAATTTGCATCGTTTACAGTCAAGGTTGCTATTTCCTGTGATCACTTTTACTTTCGAATGCGCACGCGCCGGGCCGGTTACTATGAGCTAATAAACTCGTAACAAATTCACTAGTTGTTTCCAGTATTTCAATTAATAGTCCACTGTCAGTCATAAAAATGCAATAACTTGATATTCATGAAACGGATGGATCCAAATCTATAACCTGTTTTTTTGCCACTTCAATGGATATTACTTACCTACCCTACTACCGTTACTCACAGCAGCATTGATGTTTACTGTTTGACATTTGCACCTCCTCATAGAATACCACGTTAAACGGTATTGAGCACGGATTTTTTCAACACATCATACTACATTCTTTGACCACGGATTTTTCAAAACATCATACTACACTCAAGCTGGTCTGTTTATAGACCTAAAGAAGGGGCTGACTATGAACCTACCAGACGACGCATTAAAAGAAGGCCACTCAATGGACCGACGACGTTGAAGTTGGTGAATGGAGTCAGCTCAAGACCGTTTGTTATGGAATTCTATACAAGAGACCTATGTCCAGTAGTAGACTTCTATCAGCTGATAATGATGATGATACTTACGAACATCGAAATAACCAGTCCACCACAGATAATAAATTTATTGGATTACTTGCATTTCCTTCCGCTACGATTAGATTGCATAGCAAAGTTACGACTATAACCTGATATACGGAAACATTGCAATATAATTCTGCCCTGTTATTGTAGGTATTCGCTTTCACTGAAAGGTCGCGAGTTCGATGCCTGACCCGTGTGACACCATCCTGTTATAACACAGTTTTTGCTTGGAATTACAATTGAGCTATTGTTTTGTTTCGTGCGGGTTTTTGTATAATTTGTAATATATAGATAGCTTTTTGTGGAACACGAGCATGAATACCATAATTAGTATCTTCATAATATACACGCACCTTTTTTACTCTACTCTTTGTCATAGTAAGGAGACCTATCGAGCGAAGCGAGTTCTCTGTGTCAACTTGGAAGAATCGGCGGTTGTATGTAATGTTAGGGGTAGTTATTATAGGGGTTACCATGAGCTTTTATAGCGATTCAGTTCAAAAACTATTCAGTACAAAATATCGGTTCGTCGTTGACATCCGTTATCATTGAATAACTTTAATCGCAGAAGTCTATAGACCTTCTGCTACTGTGCCTTTAAATATATGGCTGAGGACACCACGGAACCGATATTTTGTACTGAATTGTTTTTGAACTGAATCATTAGCTATAAGAGCTCATGATACGGCCTCTGGGGGCTTTGATAGTTTTCGAAACTGTGTAAAGTTTCGTTTCCATACATACATTTACTGACAGCGTCCTTAGTTTTCTTTTCGTTTTTACTAGGGGCACTGCAAGTAAATGTATGGAAGGAAACGAAACTTCATATAGTTTCGAAAACAATCAGAACCCGTACTAAGCCCTCTGACTGGATTTTTGACCATTTTTTCTATCTTACTACTTATATATACCTACTTATGTAGGTAGATCATGCTGATTAAAAGAACGAATTGTTTTATTTTGTACATTTTTAGGGGTCCGTAACTTAACAGGATAAAACGGGACACTTATAGGATCACTTCTCTGTCCGTTTGTCTGTCTGTCTGTCTATCTATCAAGACCCTTTATCTCAAGAATGGCTAATGGTAGGTATCAACTTGAAACTTATACCATGAATAAAAAAACAAATTAAAAAAAACTAGTGTAGGTACTGATCATGAAATGTGTAAAAAAAAACATGGAAATTGAAGAAATAATAGCCAAATTAAAAACTCTTCTGCTGCTCTATTTTCCACATACTCTGTACGGTAGAGTAAAAATCATGCAAACATTTGTCCCGCAGCGGAATCAAACCAGCACTTCGTCTTAGCTGGCTTGCCACCCACTAAATAAAAGAGGTCGTCAAAATATTCAAAACGCCAAATATTGGTGGCTACTTAACCTACCAAAACGCAAGTAATCAATCACACATTCCCTTACCAAATCGTTTCGATTGCATCACAGTTCAACTACCTATACCTTGGCTACCTCATGTAATTCCACGGGATTACTGATCTCTATGGTGTACATAATGCCATAGATTATAATGCATTACGTCACACCATGACTTAGGTTCATTACGCGACGTGAACGGACCGGAATTGAGCAATAATAAATTGTTTGGTATACACAAATTCATTCAGTTGAGTGGGAGAGGCGAGTCCTTTTTGATAATAATAATAATAATAATTATGATAATAATAATGATTAATAAGTAATTGTTTTATTCTGTTAACATTGCAAAATTATGAATAAAAGTTTAGAAAAGGGTATATCAAATCAAATCAAAAGATTTTTATTCATTGAAAACACAAGGATCATTTTGAATCGTCTTATAAATGAAAATTACTCGTGTTCCAACGCGACAAAGCCTAGAAGAATCAGGCAATACACACGGCTTGGCTTAATTTGATGATCCGCCTTACCACTAGGTGGGAAGCGTCTGTGTGTTGCCCCGGATCAGGGAGAAGCAGATACTTACATAGTAAATGAGAACATAAAAACCTCAGGAAGGTAAAAAGTAAAAAATATCAGTTAAAGTCTATACAGAACACGTTACGCTTGAAAAACTTATAAAAAACACCCTAATAAAACCATGTAAATATGTAGGTACAGATATTGCAAACTTACATTTTAGCAGTCGAGGGGCAGAGCAACATCAGGCCACGCGGCTTAAAAGAATATCGTACACCTACATAAAAATACAATTTTTAACTAACTGAAACTTACAAGCTAGTTATCTGGCATTTCCCTAGATTCCACAATTCAACCCACCAATGAAAGTAAGAGGTGCAGGTTCGACACCCGGGGCGGAAGGCAGAGCGAGATAGAAAGTATCTGTGTTCTGATCACGAGCGGATTTGCATTATGAATAATGCATCCTGTATTGTCAAGTTTGAAGATAATTAAGTGTTTAGTACCCTTCACAATCATCATCATCATCAGCCTGTAGAAGTCCACTTTTGGACATAGGCCTACCCCCTAGAGCACCACGACGTAGCTATCTCCATCCAACGACTTCCTGCCACCTTATTAATAACATAACCATAAAATAACACCCAACAGTAACTTGATACCACACTAGGATTCCCTGTGTCATGTGTATGAGGAACTACGAGTACCTACCATGGTACCATAACACCTAGACACAAATTAATGTCCTTAGTCCATCAAGAGGAGGGCCTTCCTCTACCGCGTCATCTGGTGTGTGGACGCTACTCGAGAACCTTTTAATATATGATAATAATAAATGCTGGACATTTCACACAACATTATCTAGCCCCAAGCTAAGCAGAGCTTGTGTTATGGGTACTAGATAACTGATAAACTTAATACAACACATAGATAGATATTTATTATTATACATAGAAAAATACCCAGAACACCCTGAACAATCTGCAGATCGTACAAATATTTGTTCCGAGACGGGAATCGAACCCGCAACCTCCTGCGTCGCAGGTGAACCTTCGTCCGCCGCGCCACAGAGGTTGTCAACCTTTATTCACCTTTATTTCCCAACAGTTGTCAGTTCTGCGAGCTATATGCTGATTGCCACTTAACTTGCTAATTCTAAGAGCTATGCAAAAGCTGTAGGCAAAAGTTCTATTGATTGTAAAGTTCAAACAGAGAATATGCGAAAATAAATTTAGTCTTATAGCAAGAGCTAAAAACACGTGGAATGTATACTTACAATCTAGAATTACGAATTCGTGTAATACAAGTGGAACCACATTTTAATAATAAAACAGTCAAGTGTGAGCGAGACTCGGGCCATGAGGGTTCCAATCCGTACATTATTTTGAAAACGTCAGAGCCTTTCCTTTATATGTGTCACAAAGTTTCCTAGTAGGTATTCTAAATTTCAGAATTGTTGAGGTTACCATAACAAAAACTTACATTATTAAAAATTAAAAAAAATATTATAAATCCAGTATTTATTTATTTTATTTATTTATTTTTAGCCGTTTCTGAGAAAAAGGGCTTGACAAACAGACAGACGGACCCTTTCAGCCGCATACGAAACCGCAAGTTCGTGGACAAGTGATCTTATAAGTGTCCAGTTTTTCTTGTTAACGTACGGAACCCTAAAAATGACTAAAAATAAACCCAACAAACTCATAATGATACAACAATAAACCTAAATTTACAACAACACAAGTGGAGCAGACTAATCATCCAATCAAGACCGTTACCGGACATGGTAACACGTAACACAACGTAGATCACATGTTATGCAACATTGTAACACTTGAGTTACATAATGTTTGTGCTCTGAATGACAAATGTTTTATTTTGTTTGTTTTTTGTTGTGGATACCGAACTAGGCTTCATTTGTTTTGTTGAATTTATACCATAACGATCTCCGTGGTGCGGCAAGCGAGTAGACGGCTGAGACGCAAGAAGTGCGGGTTCGATTCCAGCTGCCAGCTTCCAGCTGGGTCTGAGTGTTGTGGTACTATCATATGGTACTCGTAGTATACAGGGAATCTTAGTTGGGATCAGAGGGCCTAGCCAAACGGCATTCGCTTGGAAGCGATTCCATTTCTACAGTCGTAATTCAATACAAAAGACCACGTGACATATCGATAGCTAACGTCAATCCCATACATTTTGGACTTTTCTACTGGCGTCATCGCTATTAGAATGTTACTTTGTCTAAGGCCTCAGGACTATTTATGTGACTATTGAGTGTTATGACATCGTGAGACGAAGCTCACACGGTAATACAACTGTTCGTTTTGGGGTGTCTTATCACTTAGAAGCGATTTCTTCCAGACAACCTTTTGATGAAAAGATGTCTATAAGATTAGAAGAATGGCTGGCATGGGAGATTAGTATCAATGTAATAAGTTTCAAATAAGTACTCGCAGTAATTATCCGGGTCGATGTCACTGATGGTAGATAGTCGTCGGAAGTTTTTATTGTAGCAGATGGTAGATAAAGAGATGACTAGGCTTATTATTTGATGATGGTCACTAGATCATCATGGTCCTTCTACGGATTTCTTCATTTTGGATTCTACCAGTGGGGTAAGCACGAATATCTAACGCTATCGAGACGCTAGCGAGACGATCGCCAATGTCAAATATTGGCCAATGCCATTAGGGTGCTTTGAAATCTTTGTAAGTTGATTGGTTAATATTTGACATTTACAATCGTTTCGCTAGCGTCTCGATAACGTTAGATATTCGTGCTTGTGCCTCAGGTAGCGCAACTCCTAGCATAGCTCTCTCCATAGCTTGTTATGCAACTTTGAGCCATTCTGTACGGCCAATAGTTAGCGACCACGTCTCGGTGCCGTAAGTCACCACTGGTACATTATAACATGCACCGGCTGGAACACTTTGGGCGAGACATCGTTTCCAGCTTGTTTGCATATTGCCATAATCATTATCAGCAGCAGCATTACGAGGCCTCCCCCATAATATACAATGGGGACTTGCCAGGCTTGCCAGGCTGATTGGTAATCGCAATATTCGTTTTGAGTATTCAGGTGGATGCTGCTGCCCATCCCTTGGGGTAATCCCTTAGTTGGCTTTTGCAATATCAACGAGAGGAGATTGGTGGGGTCTCCCACGGTATATTTACAGAGGGGTTTTTTACGAGTTTTGCATTGCAACTATCGATTAGCGAGTTGTGAGCTGTTCAACGTGACTTCCGTAATAACCATTTATTCTAAGTACGGATATGTAACGGTATCGGTATCAAATATTAGCCAATAACATCGGCGTAGCTTGAAATCTGTATAATTTGCGGGTTTAAGCGATGTCTCTTCAGAATCTTGATATTAGGTTCCAATGATAACAATATTTAATTTTTGTCAGTGCCCGGTTTATGGGTAATTTAATTTATATGTTTGCAACACTGTAACTTGTCGTGTTTACATATTTGATTACGAATCTAGATCTAAAGTACTGTCAATGTTTATGTGTACGCTTATTTGATAATCTGTTTTGTGAACCCATTGTAAATAAATAAATAAATTTGATTGGTTTATATTTGACATTTACGATCGTGTCGTTAACGACACAAACATGTTCGTAACTCGCAAATCGATAGCTGCAGTGTAAAACTCCTAATAAGCCCTCTGTACAGCTGTATCTTACCTTATTTTATATTCATAACACTCATTTATTTGATGATATAAGTTCAAAAGCCATGGCATGGTTCACTTTCAACGCGTCTGTGGTCACTTCCACTTTCTGTTTATTACTTCATTTCAAAGTCATCAATTTTTATTTGTTCCAACACCAGAAGCAATCACTATGATTGCACAGGGTTCAGTATGCGGTGCAAGATGACCCCATCAGATGCACTTTCTCTCGTAATGACTTATGGTGTTACGTAAGGCACTAGTTATGTCAAATTCGTCATCGTTAGGAAATAATTTGACATTTTAGATTGAATGTCGATTTGAATCAAATACAGACGCAGATGATTGAATGCCCTGAAGTTGAATATTTGCATGATCTGCAAATATTTCTGCAGTTCTGCTGGGTGTTGTGGTACCATGGTAGGTACTCGTAGTTCCTGATACCCACGTCCTGAACAATTATCTGCAGATCGTACAAATATTTGTTCGGAGGCGGGAATCGAACCTGCAACCTCCTGAGTCGGAGGAGAAACATAGCCCAAAAAGAAAACGAAAATTAGACATTAATTGTCATATTTTTTTACGCATCGAGCTAGAAGTTTAATTTTTTAACGGCACTAAAAAGGTCACAGCCCTTTTTATTTGATATACATTTCAAGATGATCCCATTTGCCAATCCTGAGAAAAAGGGTCTTGACAGACAGACGAACTATAAAGTGATCCTATATGGGTATATTTTTTTATTGTTGAGTTACGGAACCATAAAAAAGACAAGAAATGTATGTTTAGTTTTTTCGTTCTCTATGGCTATTTGTTGACAAGCTGACGTCACGGAATTTGATACGTAGTACGTAGCTACCGTAAAGTGATCCTATATATAGGTTCCATTTTCCTGTTGTTGTATACGGAACCATAAAAACGACACGAAATGTACCTATGTTAAATTTTTTCATTCTCGCTGGCTATTTATCGACAGTTTGACATCAAGGACTTCGATGCGTATGTAATGACGCTAACAAACTAAACAAGTAATTGACGACATATGAAGATCAAATTCGTGGAAATAATTTATATGACACTAAATAATTATTTATGACTATAATTAATCATGATCATCATGATTCGTGATCATGGCGCATGAAACTATGCCGAAATATCGGGAATTATTAATGCTCAAAAATCATGGTAAATATCCCGTTTCTAGTGATATTTAAATTAATTTATAATTCATATTTTGTTAAGATTCGAGGCCTCTTTCTATGTGGCCTATGAACGATCAATGTTCTTTAGAAGTTATATTTTTCAGAAATTTAGGCCTTTAAAAAACTCATAGGATCCGGCAATCAGAGGAAAGAGCCAACTAAAGGGAACCCAAACAGCATCCAAGCTATATTTGCAAATAAAAAAAACAAATAAACCAATCTAAATTAAACTAATTTAATTGAAGAACACGACGTTTTTACTTTAAATAATAACCCTACTAATATTATAAACGCGAAAGTTTGTGAGTATGGATGTTTGTTACTCTTTCGCGTAAAAACTACTGAATGGATTTGAGTGAAATTTGGAATGGAGATACTTTACGCCCCGGATTAACACATAGGCTACTTTTCATCATCATCATCATCAATTTTCATCATTATTCACGCGGATGAAACCGCGGGGCGCAACTAGTAAATAATAATAAATAAATAAGTGCTGGACAAATTCACACAACATTATCTAGCTCCAAGCTAAGCAGAGCTTGTGTTTTGGGTACAAGATAACTGATATAGATATTTTTTATTATACATAGAAAAATACCCAGAACACCCTGAACAAATACCTGCAGAATGTACAAATATTTGTTTTTTTAATATTAAATCCTGGGATACTACTGAGCCTATTTATGTTTTTCTGTGCAAGGGACTTTCGAAAATTACTTGCAGACGAAGTTGGGCTACCTTTTTGAGTATCATCGAGTGACTTATCAGTAAAATTGCCGTTAATCCTCGATTTCCAAATTTATATTTATTAAAACTCATTGATGACTAAAATTCTTATACCTATGATATCAATACAAATGGCTCCTACATCTACAAACATGATACATTCATCTATGTACATTTCTTGAAAAAACGGTGATTTGCGGCCGTTTGATGACGTTTAGTCAGTCGATGACATTAAAAAATCACACCCCTACCGGCCTAGACAAACGGTATTCGCTTCGAAGCGATTCTATGTCTACAGTCGTAATTATACTATATATATACATCAAAATAAATAAACATTTAAACATATACCCCATGAACAATCATGAATGTAAAACAAACTTAATTAAATGATTATTGTCTTTAAGCTATGATGATGTTGAAAAACTTTTGGATGTTATCACATAAAAGTACACACACGAACTACTGGAAATCTAAATTAGCAACACACACTTACTCAAACACACACACACACACACACACTTACTCTCACACACACATACACATACACAGAGACACACGTGCTCACATGGCTTGGGTTCCATCTGTTGCCCAGACTCTTACGAGACTGGTGTTCTCAGTGGTACTCAGACTCACTAAACATACACTTTACACTCAGTGTAAAGCTCACCCTAATTTCTACCTATTTTGTTTTTAAATGTTAATAATTCTATTACCTTAAATACCGTAAAATAGACATAAGCAAGAGCGAAATCTCCTATGACAAGTAATTTCTTACTTAAAATGAGGTTTCATCATTGGTTTTTATATTGTATCTTTTGGAAACGCAATAAAAACATTTGTATTTGTATTTGTAATTCAATACAAAAGTCCACGTGACATATCGATAGCTTACGTCAATCTCATACATTTTGGACTTTTCTACTGGCGTCATCGCTATTAGAATGTTACTTTGTCTACGGCTTCTGGACAGCTAATATGTGATGACTGAACTAACTAGTCTATTTGATAACACCGACAATACCCTAAAGACAACATATTCGCTGATAAAATGGCCCACCCTTCCACAAGTACCTAACGCAGACGACAAAATTAAATGAAAGTCAACTTTAGACGTCTTGCCATACAATTGACATTGAAGCAGCAGCAAGCATAGTTACATATTACCGTAGAATATCTACGTGCAGTCAAACATCCGGCTCGAACAATAAGACACGTAACCAAGTTTTTGCCGCCAAAGAAAGCTATTACACCATTCACAGTAATCCACATAATTACTTCTTCAGACGAAAAAAAAAACTCAACCGAAGACTTCGAAATATTTTCACGGTCCGCTTTTTGTCATTTCGAAAAACGATTTCTCTCACTGAATACAACTGCTAATTATTCATCTTTTTGACAGATAGATTAACGCTGTGCCTAGTATTGTTAAATGTGTGGTTTTTGACAATAGACGCACTTTCGAAAAGAAAGGTTTGCATGGAAACTTCAAAATTGCTTTGGAATTGAGTATAGGCATAGAAGGTATTATTAAAAAAGGAAGGGGTTATTCTTCCATGAGTACAATAAAAGGGCGTAAGCGCCTTTTTTAACCGACTTCACAAAAAGGAGGAGGTTCTCAATTCGGATCTATTTTTTTTATGTTTGTTACCTCATATCTCCGTCTTTTATAAACCGATTTGGAAAATTCTTTTTTTATTTGAATAGATATACTTCCAGATTGGTCACATTTTTCTCTCTAATCTATGAGGAATTGAGGGAACTCCTCAAATATTGTAGGCATACATATAGCAATTTTGATATTTTCAGCAACAAATCAAAAATGGCGGAAGTCGGTTTTTTTAAATTAAAAGTTATCCTATTAGCTACCGGTGACCATCTCTTAAGATGTCGGTAAGTATGTACATGCCCGTATTCCATCCCACGCACAATAGCTACATTTCTAACTATACGCATCAAAAACTACTTTGTTACCGCAAATAATTAAAGTTACAGAATCAATATTGCTCCGATTTCTGTGTATTTTGCGCGACTTTCTACCTTGAGGCGTTGTCATCTCATTTCAAACTCTCACTGTTTTGCATTTTCTAAAATAACTGTAGATATTAATTATAAGATATCAATTATACATATTATGCATATTATCTGCTGTAAAATTCAAGAGAATTATATTTTGTTACATAACATGGACATAACGAAATGGACGTTTGTAATAAAGTTTTAGTAGAATACCTGTTTTTTTGTGACTAAAATAACGAGCCGACGAAAAAAACCGAAAAAAACCGATGAAAAAAAAAAACAAAAAAAACGGGAAATTTTCACGTACCGATATGTTGGTGGAAGCACCAACAGGTTTCGACCCTAATCGAGGGTCTTCATCAGGGTGGGTATAGGATCCGTGCTACACTCCCTCCGCATCCTTTTCAGACACTTTTAGTTTTGTTAGTAGTAGAACTTCTTGTGAAAGAGTTCGTCCGGGGAAGTACTACCACCGTACCTGTTTCTGCCGCCAAGCAGTAGTGTTTGCATTGCTGTGTTTCGGTTTGGAGGGTACGGGTGCCGGTGAAATTACAGGCACATGAGACTTTTCATCTTTTTGGTGTTACAGGCGTCCATAGGCTGCGGTAACTGCTTTCCATCATGTGGGCTGTATGCTTGTTTGCTTGTCAAGTTGTATAAAAAAAAGTTATTTTAGTAAAACAAAGATCGTAAAAATACACCAAACCCACTATCCTGAGCTGACTGGTACGTAAAGCCCAGAAAGCTATCGCGGAGATTTCGGTTAGAATAAAATACTCGTAATATAAACGACGTAAACGCCAAATCATAATGTGTTTTTATAAATAAAAACGTATTCATGAAATTCAATTTCTGTTTACCAGAACTTTCTAATGTACAAAATGAACTTATGTGCAAAAAATCATAGATCATAGATCATTTCGAGATGCCGAGCGAAATACTGAATATACAGAACTTTTGTAAATAACTGTGTCGAAGAAATATGTGATGTATAGTCGTTTTTTTCTTTTTCCAGGTTTAAGAATAAAAGCTCTAAATGTATATATTATATTACTTGAAAATGATATTCACAGCTATTCTACACATAAGTAAAGTAAAAAAGTAAAAAAAAAAGTAAACTTAAAGTAAGTAAAGTACACTGAATCAAAAACGTAGGTACACTAAACCTGCCCACACAGAGAAACATTGGGCAAAATTTTATTTATACAAAACACTTCTTTTTTCTTCGCAGTTTTAACATAATCCTGTTCTTTGGATTCCAAAAAAGTTCTTTAATTATAAAAAAATTGTAAATACTGGGAAAGGAGAGAAAAATGTGTAAATTTTGGCCAAAGTAAACCGGTTTTAAGGTACTGTATTTTATTACAATACTGGCTCCTTCCAGGTGGTTAGTGCGCTCCCTTGTACTCGCGAAAAGGTCGTATTTTTCAATGAATCTTAACAAAACTTGATGATATAGGTTTTACAAAACCATTTTTTTTGTGTGCATTATAAAATTACAAGAATTATAAGACAGACGCAAAGTTATTTGCCGAGTATCGTAACATCATCCGTATGACCAGAAAGTGTTACCACCAATTACGTGACGGTAAATATATGCAAACTACAAATGAATAATGTATTGGATTTCGTACAAACACTACATTACGCCTCCATAAACATTGCGTAATTTATACTTATCTACATCGTGACGAAACTTCCGCACGTTTTCACAGCACTTTCCTGAGTTCCTGGATCCACTGGGCAAGAGATCGTGCCAAACTTTCTGAGTTTTGAGACCATGTGTGCAGAGTGAATAATAGGCATAATTACATTGCAGTGTTTGAAAGGAAGCTTATATGCTTATGTGGAGGTCACCTATCAGCGTGCAAAAGAAGCACCCTTTTGCTCGCGAACAAAGTTTGCTTCTAATTTGGCAATTATTTCTTCAAACTCCATGAAACTTTTTAAACATGATCTGAGGTCCAATTCTCTAACTAAAAAATAGTTAAAATAGAGTTCGGATCATGTTTCGACCTTGTGTCGATGTCTTAAATGTGAGAAATAGTATTCTCTTAACTTAAAATAAACACTGTACTTAATGTGATTATATCGAAATGTGACCGAAACTTGAACGATTCAAAGTTTTTTCGATAATTTCAGCTTAAGTAGATGGAGTCTCTCTTTAGCTCTTTCCAATTACCTATATATATATATATATAACCTTCCTTATCTAATGGTAGTAACCGTGAATCGGAAGTGGACTAAATTGTTATTATGAGGGAGCAGAATACCAACTTTCTGTCAATTCACAATTCAATCTCGATTCGGTTAACTATCAGTGTAGTTATAAAATAATTTAGAGAATTGGGCCTCAGTAGGTACACTAATATCTATACCATTGGTGTGTCTTATAAAATTATAATAATGGTTACCAAATTATAAATATAGTGTACAGTGTACATATCAGTTACTTATAGTTCAGTCTGAAGGTGCACTTACATTACCTTTTGCAAGGCAAGCACCTTTTCATGTCCCTACCGCTGGACTATTATACCATCAAATTGTTTAAATGTACATCTTTATAAATAGTTCACTTCCAGAAGGTGTTATAGTTCCGGAAATAACCACTTAGCTTAAATTAACTACGACACATTGCTCTACATTGTTTCCTCCGAAAAAACTGAACAATACAAGCAAAGAAATTGTTTTATACTCACAAAATTAGCAATTTTCCGTTTGTCGGCACCCATGCGTGTTAAACAAGCGTGTCTACGCGTCAGTTCCGCAGTAACTTGTATCATTATCTACCTACTGTGTAATTAATGTTATTATGAAGTTTACACGTCTTCAATAATTAAACAATTGTCATTGGTTTTTTCTTTGGTTATGTAAATCATATTTTTATGTTACGGCATAAGGCATCGTGTTATCTCGTCTTGTACTTATAGGATATAGGTAGAGTGTGTTTTTTTTTAACTAGATACTTGGAAGATATTGCTACTGTCTTGGGTTCAATAATATATCTATTTTATGTCTATATATAAAAATGAAAATATATTTTTTCCACTACTTTTTCCATAAAAAAAAGACCTAATAACCAACTTTGCTATCACAATTTTTTTCTTTCGATACAATGAAATTATATTTAATAGGAAACTGAGTCAATATAGTCATTTTTTTTTACTTATTTCTGTTTTTTGTGGAACACTCACTCAAGAATTCTGTGCTCAAGACCAAAAATGTTCATATGTATACTTAACAAAATTATTTCCATAAAAAAAGACCTAATGGTACCCAAGACAGCTTATCTGTACTTTTTCTAGTTTAAGACCTTATTGTATTTACAATTTTCTGGCAAATAAACTTATCTTATCTTATCTTACCTGCCATGGTTAAAAAAACACTGCATGCAAATAAGCCTCTGTTATAAAGCAAAAAATTAAGAAAGAGATGTGCAATATGTACATGTTGCAAACTAAATGATTATGTACTGATAACAGTAAATTATGTTACAATTTATTTTCTCCTTGCTAGAATGCGGGGTCCCACTTCGAAGACATACGAGGCAGCCTCGAGACCGACCTGCTGGACAACTCCGCATCATCAAGGGCAGGGAATCAAAGCGAGGAGCTTGGCCATGGCAGGTGAGAAACATCTTTCAGCATGACCATATATCTTCATTCTTCATCAGCCGGTAGACATACACTGCTGGATGAGGCCATACATAGCGTACAACCTATAGTATGGTGTATAATGGGGGGATTTGCCATAATCACCACGCTTTGCAGGCGGATTGGTGATTGCAGTTGGTGGATGCTGCTGCCTATTCCCTGGCGTCCGCTAGTCACCTTTTACGACATCCATGGGAGGAGTTGGAGGAGTCTTATTCTTATGCTGATATTACCACGGCTCATGCTAATACATATAATAACTATAGAGTTACTATAATAAATATATTATAGTAACTCCATTGTGATCACCACACAAAATTCATTAACACAAAAAAATAAGAGTAATACACTACAGTGTATTATTAAGGGCAGCCTTATCACTAATAGTGATCTCTGTCGGGCAACCTTTGGACAGTTAAAGTTCCCACGTACACCTCACGAACGTTCCGGATGAATTACGCTTCAACGATCCCTGTTTTTTTAATGTTTATATTTTCAATGCGTACCTGAATAAGTTTTTATCCGATATTTGTATAATTATATGAAGATTGAACTTGTAGTTTTTAAATTAAAAGGAAAGTTGAGCCAGACGAAACCATAAAACGTTGTTTCTCATTAATTTAAAAAATACAAGTCAGATCTTTATAAGATTTTGTAGATATAAGTTTCATAAGATTTAGATAGCACTGGCTGCCAAAATTATCCCCACTGTTGTGTTCCCCATTGCCATTTGCTATTCTCGCTCCTTTCTTCTATAGTATAGTTAAAATCTTAAAAGTTATAGCTCAAAGTAAAGATTTATATGATAATTACCTTCATCGCTTATTGAACGAGCGAAGCGAGTTGTTGTAAGTTGTTTTTTCCAGTCTCAATATAATCTCGTGTCACACTGTCACGTATAGCGACTATTACTTAATCTTCGTGTATACATGTGAAAATTAAGTAATAGGATGATATGTATATTTTGACACAGGGCATTTTGACGTTCATACTTTTTTCTACATAAACAGCCGGTTTGTATAGACATTTTGACCTCTGCTCTACCCAGTCCCGGAATTTACGTGACAGTGCGACCGACACGAGATTATATTGAGACTGGAATGTTTTTAAATTAGAGAATTGGGCCTCAAATCTACGGCATAATGTGTTTTGAAACTTCTGATAATCTGAAAGCAATACCATTAAATCTTTGGGCAGATATTTAATATTTCCCGTCTCTTGGTTTCAGGTTTCCCTTCAGCTCCTGCATCCCAATTATGGCCTGATCAGACACTGGTGTGGAGGTGTCCTGGTGCACCCGATGTGGCTGCTGACCACCGCTCACTGCATCCATAAGTAATAGCATCATCATCATCAACCTGTGGAAGTCCACTGCTGGACATATGCCTCCCACTGAGAATGCCACGACGAATGATCTTGAGCCGCCTCCATCCACCGAATTCCTGCAACGCCTATAATGTCTTTAGTTCATCGAGTGGAGGGCCTTCCTCTACCGCATCTTTCGGTTTGTGGTCGCCACTCGAGAGCCTTTATTACCCAACGGTTGTCAGTTCTGCGAGATACAACTTGCTAATTTGTAGAGCTATGTCGGTGACCTTGATTCTTCTACGGATAATAAGTAATAGCGATTTTATTTAAATTTTAGCACCATCTTAAATGACCTTGGTTTTTCCGGCCTATGAGGGGCCTAGACCCCTCTGTCTCCTTCCGTGGATGTCATAAAAGCTGACAAAGGGATTACATCAAGGGATGGGCAGCAGCATTCACCTGAGTACTTATTACCAATACTGCGATCACCAATCCACCTACCAAGCGTGGTGATTATGGCAAATCCAACCATCACATTCTATGCGGGAGGTCTCGTCCAACAGTGAACATGAAACGACTGATGATGATGATGATGATTTATGAATAAGCGTCATGACAGACCTTCACTACTCATGAACCATCGAGCACATACCAATGTTATGTACTTACCCTTTACTGCTGAATACTCAAGAATATCAGAGCTTCTTTGTCGATGAACAGGAAACTGGACACTCTTAGGGAGTAAGGAATCCAATAATGGTGTTCCTTTTAAATCTTATCATCCCAGAAGATGGTCACTGCTGGGCAAGCCATGAATGCCATGTTGAACGGAGTCTTCAGCTGACATTTGAAGATACATTCCTGTTTTCTGATACCAGCACCCTTTTCTGCCATTTCCAGCGAACTCTTCAATCTGCCTTTACCTGCGCTCTGGACTGCCGTCCTCGGAGAATGGGACCGAGCAGAGCAGAGGGGAGCCTACGTGCCTGTTGAGAGGATTGTACTACACCATCGTTTCCATAATTACCAGCATGATATAGGTAAGTATACTCTAGACACTGACCTCAAAATTGCATAGTAAGAATGTAGGTTACCAGCACCAAAAATCACACATCGAGACTTTCTTCAGCGGTTGCAAAAGGGAGGGACAGTACGTTTACATTGTCTGTAACTATCGCTTCTGTTGAATATCTCCAAGTATATTGAGTATCTCTCTCTCCTAATCTCCAAGGAAACAATTTAACCGACGGATACGTTTATGTCGTAACCTATAAAATAAATTATTAACTCAACATTAATTATTATTTCTATTCCAGCCCTGATGAAGCTAACAAGAGCAGCCGACGTGAGCACCGGGAGTCGAATCCGCACCATCTGCTTACCTCCCTTCGAGACACCCCTAACTTTCAACTCTGAGAAGACTTCACCCTTCTACTTCCGACCGGAACCAACAGACTCGGCTAAACGAAAACCAAGACCACCTAAACCAAACCCAGATACTGCAGTCAAGTATTTGGAGAAGTTGAATAACTTGACGAAGAATATCTTCTCAGGTTTCACGAAGAAACATAAAAATATGAGATACAATGTCCGAGTAGCTAACGTCTCAGATAAAACAGCGGATAGGAAAGAAGAAGTTCGTAAAAGCGATGAAGATTTCGTGTATGACAGTGCTTCTTTAGACAGTGTAGTGAAACTGATCAAGGCAAAAGTCGATGGGGAAAAGCCAGTGAAAAGTAACGATAGAAATGATAAAAAACTCATGTTTGGTGAGGAAATAGATCCGTTTATTGATGATAACAACGGTATAGACTTCAAGGATGAGTGCTATACGACTGGATGGGGAAGAGAACAGACCAATGGGAATCTGACAGATGTGTTGTTGGAAGCTGAGGTACCGATACTGCCGCTGCAGTTGTGTAGGGATAGGTATGCCTTGACGCTGCCGCTGAATGAGGGGCATCTGTGTGCGGGCAGTACTGATGGGAGCACTGGGGCATGTGTGGTAAGTTCATCTTCTCAATATAATTTTTACACAAATCCATTCCAAAAAAATCTCTACAGTTGTGCAAGTGTAATTTGCTGCTCGGGCGTGCTCTGCACATTTACGCTTACGAAATACTTGGAGAAAACAATGAATGAACTAGAGACACATCTGACTATAAGTTGGCGACTGGCTAAAGGAACTAGAAGGAATGAAAGAAAGAAAGGAATATCTTGTTCTTGTTCATTCGATGTTTATTATATTTAGTTTATTACTGTTCAACTTGCATAAATGTAAAACTCTTAAGCCACGTGGTACAGATTCGGGTACAGTTTTACCTACCTCTAATAGCTTGTATTCAAATGGTATCCTTGTGTTATGAATAACGAATGCAACAAAATTTCGCATACAACTTAGAACTCTGAACATCAAAGAAATTTTGAAACATGATCCAACCTTTGAACCCTCATCGAGCACTGATCAAGTTTCGTAAGCTCTTGTAAAACATGCCGAATACATCAGAATCAAAATCAGTGAAAGTTCCAACCACTGAACTTTCAAATTGAACAGCAAATTAATAATACAATTAAATTCTAACAAGTCAACATATCTTATCAGATCATCAAATGTCGGTATTGGGACAAGATCTGATAAAATTATGATTGAATTGATGTAGTTATGTGAAGTTGTTGGTTTGTTTTATTGTAATCGGTTTTTACGACATCCACGGGAGTTGAGAGAGGGGGTATTTGAGGCCAGACACACTATGGCAATGCAAGTGTATTATTAATGACCAGAAATTGGGTATGTATTTAGCTCAAGATTCGAGAGTCTTTTAAAAATTTGACGCACTGAGCAAACAGTACTGAAATTACAATTATCAATATAAAGTATAAAGTGCAGCGGGGTGTTGGAAGTTTGTATGGAAAAACTATACGCGGATGAAGTCACGTGCGTTCCACTAGTCTTTGTAGAGGACCCTACCCCTTTATGGGCATGGGCTAGTGAGAGAAATTGTATACTAGGATAGGCCAAACAACGCAGTGCGCGATAGAGCTCATAGTGCGTACACGTCTGCGCACCTCATTCGTAACAAGATGACGTTTAATAAGAGTTCTGTTACGCACTGTACTTGGAACACAAATGGGTTATGAACCTATATAAGTAACAGATTTCTTTCTCCGTTTCAGGGTGATAGTGGTGGACCTCTTCAGTGCCGGTCAGGAGGTCGCTGGGAGCTCCGAGGACTGACCTCTTTCGGCTCCGGCTGTGCCAGACGGGGGGTACCTGATGTGTACACAAATGTAGCACACTATGTTCCTTGGATCTATGCCCATGTTTATGCTTCCCTGTGATATGTGCTCATGGGTACTCCCAGCACGAGAAAATACCAATCGAATGTGAGAACGCCAAGGGTTTTCAACTTCAGGGTAGCGCCGTATAGGCAACCAAACTATTACTAGGCTAGCCAGTTATTTTCTGCGCCAATTAGTGAGAGGACCTCAGGAGATGACCTACGATTCGTGAAGGGAGAGATTATGCCAGGTCCGGGTTTAGGGGACGATTTGACTCTCTCCAGAGATTGGAGACCAATAGGGCCACTGACTTCAAGTTCTACGCTCTCCACTTGGTCCATTCATGGGTATGCAGTGTCGTCGACCTCTGTGGCGCTGCGGGCGAGTAGCCGGCTGATGTAAGAGTTTGCGGGTTCGACTCCCGCTGCGGGATAAATGTTTGTATGACCTGCAAATATTTGTTGCGGGTCTGGGTGTTATGGTACCATGGTACTCGTAGTTTCTAATACCCACGACACATGGATTCCTAGTGTGGGATCACGACTACGTATGTGAATGTTGGGTGTTATTTTATGTTATATTATGTTATGTAGGTTATGAGGAAACGTGGCGGAGGTAGATTATTTGCTTAACTGGTTGAAAATCACAGTCTCCGCTATAATATCCAGCAAACCAATTGTTCGCAAGAGGTTTGGGTTTGATTCCCGCTGTGGGGCAAATGTTTGCATGACCTGCAAATATTTGTTCCGGGTCTGGGTGTTCTGGTACCATGGTACTCTTAGTTCCTGATACCCACAACTCAGGGAATTCTGTGTATGTGACTTAACATAACATAACATACACACACATACACATATTTGGTGTTACGTTATGTTATTTGTATACTCTATACTTTATGTCAAATGACGGAGCTCTATAATATTTGAAACTCTTGTAAACATTCACTTAATTCCATTTCCGCCAGATATAATATATTATGGTAAAAAAACCACTCATAGTAGTCACAAGAGGTTGTTATGTATCTTTTTGCCTATTTATTAAATTCAGAGTCTATTCTAGTAGTTATTAAATCTGGCAGAAATGGATTATGAAATAAGCCATACCAGCTCTTATCTTGGGCTGAACCTTGAGCAAAGCTTAAAAACAGTTGCGCTTTTGTTTTGGACAGGCGCGTTTAGTGTAGTTTTTGTATTGTTACCAACTAGAAGTTGTACATGCCCCCTATTACCTAACTAAAAGTCACTCGGTGACTAACTTCTGACAAGGAAAATGACCAATTGATTCTAAATAGTTTTGAGCAATTGTTGGTAATTTTACTTGTCAAACGTTAGCCATTGAGTTAGGTACTTTCAGTTATGGAATAGGGGGGCTGGTAGGCATTATTATTTATTATCATTTGAGATTATTATTTCTCACTGATTTTGTAAATATACATTCTAGTCTTAATAATTGTTAAGATTAATTTTTAAGGAATGTACTATTCGTATGCTAACAGATTGAAATTGTTTCATCGACATTAATTGAACACTCGTCTAGTGCTACTTGTGTATGTGTTCTGTAAAATAGGACGGTGAAATACAACTCTAAAATTAGAAAAACTTAGTATTCGACCAAAATAAATGCCAATAAATAAAACGAGTAAATGAGATTATGAGCATCCTATATCAAGCATCAGTGTTATCACTGTTGTTCAGTATTCACTTACTTAACAAAACGGCAACATCGGACTTGGTCGCGCTTTCAATCCGAGATGATTGATTGATAGGGAACGAAAGTCTAGGAAAGAGCCTACCCCTTTCCTATGGCTGGTTTGAAAATATCGTACGTATCTCTTTACGTAGGTACAGATAAATCCAAAATGACTTTTTGGTAGAGTAAATGTAAGTAGTATGAGTAAATTAAATGTATCTTATTTGGTACATTTTCCACGAAACTGTCAACTTATTTTATCTTAGATATAATCCAATAAAGATTGGATACCTACCTAATTATATGTTCAGTTTATGTCATTGAGAGAATTCCATCTTGTATTATAAATATATTATAAAAAAGAATGCTCTCTATTTTTTTTAACAAAATCAATGATAAATGGTATAGGTATAGGTAGTATATTGTTTTTTGTTTTGTAGTTACCTGCAATATTAGCGATGGGTATTATTTAAAATTATTATTAGACAAGGAGACCACATAAATAACCTGTGATCATTTTAGGTACCTAAGTTTATTTACGTTTAGTGAATAGATATATTTTTATTTTAAAATTGGTGCAATTAAGTTATTTTGCATGATAATTGATTGATATAAGTATTAAAACGTAATTATAGATGCAATTTTGAAATTTAGTTATTTTAAAGACTTTAAAATAAAAAGATTGAGAAATAATAGTTTACAAAAACTGTTTTGTTTATTTTCAACTTTTTCACCATACATGTATTTAACTTATAAACATTATTTAATAAATTAATACTTACAAACATAGTTTGAACCTTAAACACGAAATTATAGTAAAAATAATATCACAAGGAGTCTGATGGAAGATAGAATGAACATGGATAAAGGCCCTTGATCTTAGTTAACTTAGACATGGCTTATGACATCCACCAAAATGCACTGGAAAAAATATGGCACAGACTCTTATATACATTTATAACATTAGCTTACTTTTGGCCAAATGCCTATATTTACACTTAGAACTAACTTATTTTAACCCTGCCTATCTAATTTAGATAGGAATACATAAATTACAATTTTATTAGGAGAGCTTCTAAGATACTTAACTAAGTAATTGAGCAATATGTTCAAAATATAACTTTAACCTACAGGTAAACATAGCCAGTTGTGTTAAGAACAAAAATAATATTCCGAAATTATTTGAAAGCGTGAACTTGTGAGAATTTTACTATTCAAGTTTTTTCCATGTCTCACTTATTATTTTGTCTGAACTATCAACATTATTAATTTACTGTTCTAAGACATAATCATTCTGACTTAACTATATTCTTATAAGGGAAAGAACACGGCAAGAACGCACAGGGCAAGGATATAATTCTTTAAATTGAGCAACTTTTCATTTCACCCTTTAATCACTGAACACCAGATCCTGTAGATCATCATTGTCATCCTCTGCTATCGCCAGGAGTGAAACAGCTTCTTTCGCCAAATCATTATCATCTCTAAACATGATGTTATCAGTTACCATGTTAAGAATAACGTTACTCTTTCTCCGCTCCATACTTTTCCTTCTCCCCGTGCTGATTTTTCTCTCAACGCTGACTCGTCTTTCCTTGCTTATCTTTCTGACCGGCGCTGGGCTCTTTGACTCTATCAGCTTGTACCTTGGCTTCCATATCCTATGGAGTCCTTGAAGAGTCAGTACTAAACCAGCGACGAAAAGAAGTACTGTGAGGGTGATGACGAGGGGAGGAGCGATGGTGAAGCGGAGACGGAGGAGTGACAAGATTTCTGGTGGTGGACCGTCACAGAACTGCAAATAAAAATGAGCCTTAGTACTATATAATTAAGTCTTAGTACGTCGTAGCTAGTTGTTTTTGATGTAACAACAACAACTGAAAGAAGATCTCAAGGTGGTCATAAAGGAATTTTCCGCAAGGTCTGAATTTGTGGTGCTAATTACATTAATTGAATTGACAAATATTTTTTCTAGTTTGACGATACTATTGAGCAAATCCGTGTTAGTTAACGACATTATTATGAAGAATTTAATGTTTTGAATGCTATTTCTCTTAACAAGAGTGACTGAAATCAATAAATCTTTAATTCACCCACCAGGGTTTAAACCACAGAAACTATCAGCAACTACTTGCTCAGTTAAGGTGTCAAATGCTTTCGCCTTTTTGATGTAATTTTAACATGCTACTTCACATCTTGGATCTTAAAATCAGACGGTATGGTCTCTTCTAGGACTACGACGGCTTAGGAGTCATTGTCATCATCACTAGCAGCAAGAAAGCTACTGCTGAATATTGGCCTCCCCCAAAGACTGCTATGACGAACGGTTTTGTTTCACAAAGAATCTCTTACCATTGATAGCCATGCGAGGGGCATAACCTTGTCCTTCAGAGGCTTCGTGATCGGGTTTCCAGCAGAGGATCTCACTGCAAGGTTCACCTGGATGTTGGACTTCAGCTTCAAAGGTACTCCAATGGTCTGTAAAATATATAAAGTAAGTCATGTGTCACGATGGATTCCCTTTTGATCGAGTTGCCTTAAAAGCGAGATGCCAATGAGGGCATTACTATGCAGTCTATTGAATGAAATAGACTGATAAATAAACGTAATTTATAAGGATCCATTTACGTAAGTTTAGAAAAGCTGTATCATCGTCATCAACATGCAGAAGTCCACTGCTAGGCACAAGCGTCTCTCTCATAGAATACCACGATGAAAACTCTTGATTTAACGACTGATGGATAGAGGAGGCTCAAGATTGTTCGTCGTGGTATTATATGGGGGACATCTGCAAACTTTATAACGTGTTTGGTGAGCCATGGAGCCCTTCCTACAATGCGTCGTCCTATTTGTGGTCATCACTCGAGAACCTTTATTTCCCAACGGTTGTCAGTTTGTCGAGCTATGAAGCCTGCCCATTGCAACTTTAACTTGCTTATTCTGTGAGATTTGTCAGTGATCTTGGTTCTTCTAAGGATTTCCTCATTTTGTATTCCATTACTTAGTAACAATCTGAGCATACCGCACTAATAAGCTATATAAGACCATGATAATGTAAAGGCCGATATCCATCAATACTGTACGAGATTTGAAGGGGGCGGACATCATAGGACCAACGAAAAATCTGGTCGTGAAAAATAAACAAAAAACGATCAGTCAACGACCGGACTGAAGAAGGCCAGCACTCACTCTAATAACTTATTTTTGTGCATAAAATTAAAGTTAATAGAAATTACATTTAATATAATTAATACGTTAGGTACTAAATGTTTCAAAAACATTTAGCCGTGCTAGTCTCAGCCTAAGAATAGGGCTCCTCATGTAGATGTTGCAAAAGGTGACTAAGGGATTACACCAGGAGATGGGCAGCAGCATTCACCTGATTTCTTAACATCAAACTGCGATCACCATTGCGCCTGATGACAAGCGTGGTAATTATGGCAAATCGCCCCCTTGCAAGCTATGCATGTTATGGGTGAGGCCTCATCCAGCAGTGGATGTTTACTGGCTGATGAAGAAGATCGATGTTTTTTTCTATTGAGTGAAGTAATTCTAATTGTGTATTGAATTTACGATTTCACTACATAAAAGGCTTAAAAATACTATATATTTTTCTATTTGGAAACTATAAGAACTTGTATAAAACTTTTAGAGCTCATTAAAAGCATTTCGGTAACCGGTGTCGCAATAAGTAAAATCAACCATACAATCTTATGGAAGCCATTTTGACACAATGCTAAAACTGGTATATTTCACACGTTCACTCATCATCGCTTCAATGGATATTGGCCTTTAATAACAGGTTATTCATATCAATAGGATTGAACTTACCGGCTCAACTTCTAGGTAAGAAGCATATTTTACAGAATCAGGATTCATGCCTTCGAAGTATGACATCTGCTTTGGATCCACGTCAATAAAATGAGGCTTTGATAGAGAAATTGGGAATCCTGTAACAAAATAAAAACAACATTTTCAATTTATTGTCACGCTATACACTTTAAAATAAATGGGCCCTAGAATAGACCATTGAGAAAGCCAAATCAAAAGAAATAATTTGTAAGTTTTTTAAATTTTATCTTGACATTTTTATAGTATGGTTGAGGTAACCTTGGGAATCAAAAAGCCACATATCTTTCGAATGGCGATAATTATCTTAAATTATTCATTTGTATTGTAATAAGACAAGAAAATCCGGTACTTAATAAAGGACTGTGCCAAAGTGATAAGCATGGAGTTGATGCCCGAAGGCAAAACCGGTCCTTAATCTATTATAATTAATGCAATATTATTATTTTATATGATAAGACTCTATACGCGGACAACCCTGATAGAATTCGCATATAAACCACTGTATGTTTCCACGCGGAAGTCAAGAGCCCATCTTAGTTATTGGTTCTTAAGAAGGTGATAGACGTTAAACTTTGTCACTATCTAACTCATTAAAGTACAGGTACGTTAGAAGGTGACAGAATAGCGTTCGCGAAACAAACAGTGAGTGAAATCATGAAAAACAAAGATTTGCATCCTAATAAATCGTTAATTTGACTAGCCAGTTAACCAATTTTCATAATTATGGTTTACCAATATAATATATTAATAGACCCTCCCTCGATGGACTGAAGACATTATAAATGTCGCGGGGAAACGGTGAATGGAGGCGGCTCAAGATCATTCGTCATGGCATTCTAAGGGAGAGGCTTATGTCCAGCAGTGGACTTCTACAGGTTGATGATGATGATGATGAATTCAATATATCTCTTGATTATCTATAACTAAAAGTCTCGGAGTGCTAATTATTAAAGTGTAAGTGTGTGAATACAAAATAGAGCAATAGACAAAAAAAAATCATGGAACTCTATATTAAGTAAAAAAAACATTTTATATCAAAATTTTGTTTGCACAAGATCTTCCACCAAATTTTCCACTGAGCCAGCTTCCAATTAAAGACAAATCGATTCGGCTGACTATTGACTTTATGCCAAATAACTGTGGTCGGTGTCCTTATCCTCATTAACACACACAACAACAATATCTATCAGTCACATACGTAGTCCTAATCTCACATTAGGATTTCCTGTGTCGTGGATATCAGGAACTAAGAGTACCATGGTACCACAACACCCATACCCGGAACAAATATTTGCAAATCATGCAAACATTTATCCTGCAGCGGGGATCGAACCCGCACTTATTACATCTCGCATATCAGCTGGCTACTCGCCCCCCACGCCACGGAGGTCGTCAATCGATGGATAATCCGATTTTAACTTATCTGTTCGGCAAGTAAGCCGAATCGATCGAGCGTTCCTAAATCGGATGACAGGTATGTCAAAAAGTTTCCATGACATTGGGAATCCCGGTGGAGTCAGCAGGTTTCTATGTAGCACTACAGTATGGAAAAATACTAGACAAAAAAACCTTCAAATGTGCGAAAACGTCAATTCACGACACATTTGACAGTTTTTTTGGCTTAACCCTGACCTCTGTCTCGCGGAAATTCACCGCAACAATATTGTATAAATCTACGCATTGTCAAATTGCGTGTTATTCTAATTCAAAAAACATTTCTAGAAAAACAAAGAATTTCACATCAAGGAATTTTCATAAAAGAAAAGGTCCTTAGTTCAAATCCTAGGCTGTCTTTAGCATCGCGCGCAAAACACCTTGTTCCAAAAACAATCAAAGTCAAAGTCAAAGTATACTTATTGCTAAACTTCATGTTTATAAGTTATCATAGTTATTAATAGTGGATACAATGTAATCTACCCTAGGGAGTGTGCAATTTTTTTTTCAATAAGTAAATAAAATTCTTGTTTAATCCATATTTAAAAGTGTTAGGTATACTTATTCATCATCATAATTAGCTGCCTTCAGGCGTCCCCTGCTGGCAAAGGCCTCCCCCATGGGATGCGATGGGAGGGTTTGCTGTAATAACTACGCTTGGCAGGCAGAATGGTGATCGCTTTATTGGTGTTTTTTTTTTATTATTGGTTGTGATAAAAAATGTTGGCGTATCAGCACACAGCTTAAATAATACTTTCTACGGTATCAATCAGTTAATTTAGGCACAGAATAAATATTAGTATGATTTAGGGGACGAAATAGGCAAAGAAAATTGTAATAGCTTCGTATGGAATGGTGTCGAGATGGAAATAAATGGTAAAATCAGAATAGAATACCAGACGTTTAACTGAATAATTAGGTCCTGATAGATCCCTTGGCTATGATGCTGTGAACTTTGGTTTTTTAGGCAGCTTTCGAATTACTAATAGTGTAAATGTGACGAACTTGCTATTGAAGTAGTACAGCCAGTGAAAATTTAAGGAGTATTTATTGGAGTTGAGGAACAATATTGGAATATCTTTCATAGGAAAAAGTTGTCTGGCTAAGGAGTTAAATAACTCTTACCGTAGTAGCATTTGCTGACGTCGACAAAGCCTTCAGGAAGGCAGTTCTGCGTGCAGTTACAGGCGTATTCAGAAGTCTTGCTGAACGCAGTCTTTGCTATTGTGTACCTAAAAGCGAAGAATTGAATTTAATATAAATTACATAATCTTTACAATTCAAGATTTTAGAAGAAATAAAAAATTCTATCAGACTGTCTTATTGACGGAGTAAACGAAACGACTTCTAAAGTCTGATGATGATAGACTTACTTGTAGACATTAATTCCATTATCATCGACCATTTCCGTGACATAGCTGAAGGGGTAGGTCCTGCAGGCCTGCTTTCTGAAGATCGGGATGTCTTTGCCTTTGGGGTAGTTGGGAGTGATCATCAGACCCTCGTACACTCCAGTCACGCGGTTGCACAGGTTGCTGGAAAAAAGGGGGAATTATTTGTTAATATTGTCACGTAATTGATCGCGAAATTTAAAAAAATACTACGGAGTGGTATTTTGAGTGATAGGGGAGTTTTAATAGCATAGGTAACACGTACCATTTTTACCCAACTTCAAAAAAAGGAGGAGGTTCTCAATTCGGTTGTTTTTTTATGTTTGTTACCTACCTCATAACTTCGTCATTTATGAACTGATTTGGGTTTTTTTTCTTTTATTTGATAGGATATACCTACTTCCAGATTGGTCTCATTTTTATCAAAATCTAGTTCTGATGATGGAATCCATGATGAATGATTCTCATTGAGGTCTTATTCAATATCTGTACCCATCCAGTTATAGGGCTATGGAAAGAGCTATGCTAGGGGTTTCACTACGAGATCAGAAATGAGAGAATCCGTAGAAGAACCAAGTTCACCGACATAGTTGAAGTGGCAATGGGCAGGTCATATAGCTCGCAGAACTGACAACCGTTGGGGGATAAAGGTTCTCGAGTGGCGACCACAAACCGGACGACGCGGTAGAGGAAGGCCCTCCACTCGATGGACTAAAGACATTATAAACGTCGCAGGAAGTCAGTGGATGAAGGCGGCTCAAGACAATCGTTGTGGCATTCTAGGGGAGATGTCTATGTTTAGCAGTGGACTTTTATCGACTGATGATGATGACCCATCAAGTTTGGTTCACTGTAAAGCGTGACTGACTTACAAACAAACGTCCAAACGTTTATAATATTAGTAGGATATATCATAGCCCGGTTGAGCACCTGAGTACTAAATTTTAGGTATATTATACATTTCATTAAGGTCTAGACACGAAAAAGCTTCAAATAAATTTGATTTAATATCTTGATGAGGCATACTAGCGTTTTTGCTAAGGTCAAGTTGACCTGTCTCAGTTTGTCGGAGCACTTCGATTCAAATAACAAGGTTGCAGATTCAAATCTAGATAACATGTTTGTTCATGTAGGAAAAATGATTTTTTTTTTTTCAGAATTCTTATTTATTTCATAGTACCTTCGCTTAGAACTAGCAGAATCGAAAACCGTTTGGAATAAAGGTTTTTGAGTGGCCGTGGTGTGTCCGGCCTGAGAATGGACACCTCCATTTCCTCCCGTGGATGTAGTAAAAGCCTTACTAAGGGATTACACCCGATGATGGGTATCAGTGAGTACTTAACACCAAACTGCGATCACCAATCCTGCCAAACGTGGTCACTATGGCAAATCTCCCTCATTGAATACAATGGAAGAGGCCTGGTCCAGCAGTGAACGTAAACAGGCTGATGATCATGATGATGAGTGGCGACCAAGAGTTAGACACCTAAGTTTAGGAAGGCCTCCTTCTCGATGGACGAACGACATTTTAAACGTAGAATAAATAATAAATAAATAAATGCTGGACATTTCACACATTATCTAGCCCCATGTTAAGCAGAGCTTGTGTTATGGGTACTGTTTTTTATTATACATAGAAAATACCCAGAACATCCTGAACAAATATATGCAGATTGTACAAATATTTGTTCCGAGGCGGGATCGAACCCGCAACCTCCTCGTCCTGCGTCTCAGGCGATACTTCGCACGCCGCGCCACAGAAGTCGTCAAGAAGGAAGTCGGTGGATTGAGGTGGCTCAAGATAAGGCATGGGAGAAGCCTATGTCCAGCAATGCACTTATAAAAGTTTATAAAGATAAATAACCTTCGTTTAGTTTAACTAACTAAGTTTCGCTGATGCTCACCTGGTGTTGAAAGTCTTGAATCCTTGCTCAGGGAGTCCTTGCATGTCATTCCAAGTTCTGATGGAGTACTTAGTGGCAGGATCCCTCATTTCAATCTCTGCTTTCTCTGGTCTTACGGCATAGAACTGTGAACAAATAAGCAATAATAAACAAAAATGAAAATCCCTCTAAATTACGTCCACGTAGGATTCCCCCTACTTGGCAATGCACTGCACCCGTATGCTTGTGATCTCACCGTTAACCATACTCTTCAAACCAGAATACAGTAATACGAGCATTACTGCATGGCGGCACAAATAGGTATGGTGGTAGTACTTCCCCACACATCCGCAGGAGTAGATGGAGAGGTCTTTTCTTAGGCCAGGCACACCACTTTTCAGTATACCTTACTTGTTATTCAATGCCTCGTTGATTAGACGTCATACGTATCGTTTTTCGTCAGAATTTATCAAATTTATTTTATAGTTTCGTCAGAAAACAATACTTTTTCCAAGCACTCAAACTGACATATTATTTTCAAGCAAAAGCTTTACGATTGCATTCACACATTCAAAAACATTATCTATATTGCTTGGTAAGAAGACGACCTATTTTAAGTAATAAAAAAGAAATAATTACTCAAACCAATCTCCTATTTTTGGGGACATGTTTTTTTTTGGTTGTCGAAAAAACTATCTTTCGAAATACATTAGAACCTTTAAAGGTTTTTTCGAAGCCAAACGAACCATAAACCTGTCTTCATGAACTCTATCCAATGTTTCATGTTATTTATAATGTGCAATGGCCTTAAATACCATCCAAAATACTGTAAATTATCAGCAAAATTTTTGATTGATATTTTTGTCGTTTCAAATATTTTGTTCACTATAGTTTTACTTGTTGCTATTTTCCTTGGTCTTGTTGGTGTTGTTGACGATTAACTATTTTTAATAAAAAAATAAGACAAAAAAAATCGGTAGTTAAAAAAAATGCGGCTATACGCCAAAAGATACAGCAGCACAGGCGTATTTAAATTTTGATTTTAGAACATAAAACGTACTTTGTTTTTTATTTATTAGTGGTCCACGCTGGTTTTTTTTTTTTTTTTTTATTCTTATTACATTCGTCGTCCAATATTTTAGTTAGTTTTTAAACTATGAGGTGTTAGGGACAGTGTAAGTTAGTAAATAAGTGTTGGACCTCCAATGAATTTTATTGTAGTTGAATTATTGGTAACATCATACTTTACTAAGTGACTATAGTCGTTTCTAATTATATCAACACTGTATCTTCATCACGATTGAAGTCAGCTGGGGTACGCACGTACGGTAACTAAGATATGCATTTGTGATAAAAATCTAATGTGCAACTATTCACTTCTCTTCACACACCTAACGGGCGCAATGAAGTTTGGCTACATTATCTATTTACTTTGAATATCCGGCTTGGAAGACCATGTTCGTTCCTTAAATGGAAATGGTATGTGTGACTTACAAATGGTTGAACCGTTAACAATTCAGTTTTGTTTGTGTAGTTTGTATGATCTTGGATATTCCGCATATTTTGAAATTTCGTTTGTTTTGAATATTTACCCTATACACTCCAAGTTTCCAAAAATCTTTGAATTAAAGTATTGGCAATGGAGATCACAAAACAGCTCATAAGAGAAGTTTGCCGGTAGGGCTCTTTTGTACGCAAACGAAGTTTGCTTCTAAATTGGCTATTATTTCATGAAACTACATTAAATTTTGTACACATGATCAGTATACTAATATCTAGACCCGTGGAGCGTTAGTTTTTTTAATTTATGATTTGGTAAGCATTATAATTTTATACGTAACCTTCTCCTATAGCTGTTTTGTGATCTTCATTGCCAATACTACTTCCGTTCCAGGATTTTTGGAATAAAAGGCTTGCCATGTCGCTCCATGTGTCACCAGTGTCGCTCTAGTGTAGCGTAAGGTCCAGTGTCTAGACCCTAGTGTGGTACTCTAGTATTTTTTTTTATGCTACTTGGCAAGCAAACAAGCATACGGCCCACTTGATGGAAAGCAGTTACCGTAGCCTATGAACGCCTGCAACACCAGAGGCATCACACGCGCGCTGCCGACCCTGAGACATTAAGATGAAAAGTCTCATGTGTCTGTAATTTCACCAGCACCCGTACCCTTCAAACCGAAACACAGCAATGCGAACACTACTGCTTGGCGGCAGAAATAAGTACGGTGGTAGTACTTTCCCGGACGAACTCTTTCACAAGAAGTTCTACTACTAACAAAACTTGTTTTGCTTCTAATGTGCTGTCATTGTCATCGGTGGCTCTAGTCATTCCAGAGTCACTCTAGTGTTGTTTCAATGTTGCAGCTGTGTGTCAGTCTAGTGTGTCGATGTAGTTAGTTGGACGACCTCTGTAGCGAGGCGGGCGAGTACCGGCTGAGATGCAAAAAGTTGCGGGTTCGATTCCCGCTGCGGGACAAATTAATGTTTGTATGATCTGCAAATATTTGTTCCAGGTCTGGGTATTATTGTACTATGGTACTCGTAGTTCCTAATACCCACGAAACAGGGAATCCTAGTGTGGGATCATGACTATATGTGTGATTGTTGGGTATTATGTTATCTTGCTGTAATCCTTGTTGTCTGCCGACTACAAGGGTTCTGATATAGCATGAACATTTGTGGTACTTACTCTATCTAGAAGTCCTAGTTTCTCAAAATCAATCCATCCTGGAATAAAGGTGTTGGCGATGGAGACCAACGGGTCTTTGTATCCCCAGAACAGCTCCTGAATCGTCAGCTTGCTGAACAGCTTTGAGCCGAGAGCTGACATGGAGTAGTAGGCCCCTGCATTCACTAAGTAGCTTAATTTGTCTGCTGCTAAGGTACTGATGGCCTGAAACAAGAATAATAATATTTAATACATTACAAGAAAATTACTGGGTGATTCACTGTAAATGGATCCCATTAGTCCCGCCACGGGACAACCCAACGGGACAACTGGGACCAGAGGAATGGATTCAGCTAAAAAAAATAAAAAACATAATATATTACATCAACGAAAACTTTTTTTTTAACTTTCTTAAACCTCTCAATAACTGAATTGCAAAAATTAACAAATAAACCTCATTTTAATTTTATAAGACCTTTCAAACGATATTGAAAGCATATTTTTTGCGAAGTGACCCTTTTCATAAAAGTAATGGCTGCAATTTTTTTTTATATTGTAATATTTCAAATAAATTGTATTGAATATGTTGTAATAATTATTTAAGACAAATCGATTAATATCGCATTTGTTAAAGTCGCTTTAGTGGTATTCGAGTTCTGAAAGTTCATACACACAAATTGTAAAGGTTCATACAAATAACATACAAACATAAAATAGACGCTAAACTCATAACTCATCACTGAAGCGAGACATAGATATGTACCAAAGTAGTCGGGACAAAAAATAACTAATTTACTGAATGATTAAAATCCTAAAGAATGAACTAGGTACCTATGTGACCTGTTCTGTCAATACCTGTTTATTTTTTACGTGCATGTCCTAAAATTACCAAATTATATTTTCGAAAACATGCAACCTTATAAATCTTTCTTGATTAAATTTGTTACGCGTACAATTATATATATTTAATCCGTTTATAAAAAATTATAATATATCAAAATATGAGCTGTCATAGAAAATAAATTTTGTTCCTAGATTATTGATGTATGGCCGTTTGAATAGGTCAGAGTAATTAACTACCAACCAATGGCTGCAAACACATCACAAGCAAGTGAGCAGTCTTGTTCCTCAAACTCATGTTCATACGCTATAATTGAAACCGTTCATACCCGTTCGGGCTTTTTTGTTTTTTTACAGCCTCTATAGTGTCATGGGCAAGTAGCTGGCTGAGACGCAAACGGTGCAGGTTCAATTTCCGCTGCAGGACAAATGTTTGCATGATGTGTAAATATTTGTTCCGGGTCTGGGTGTTGTGGTATCATGGTACTCGTAGTTCCTGATACCCACGACACAGGGAATCCTTGTGTGGGATAAGACTACGTAGTAACTGTTGGGTGTTATGTGAAACATACAGTCTTGCTTACAACTAACAGTAGTTAGGTGCTAGCTAACCAAACTACAAAGTTCCCAAAAAATATTTACAGAGTCTAAAGGGCCTAGTCTACAAACGTAACAAGCATCTACAGGGTGTAGTGTACACTACTCGGTTTTTTTATGGAAACACCGAAACCCCTAGCAGACACCATGAGAACCACAATCGAAAATCCTTGTAGTTTCATGTTACACTTGAAGATTATAGGCCCACTGTAAAAAAATATCGTAATTTGTAGCACTGTTATTCGTTGGGATTTTTTTGTCCTATCGTGTAACAGAGTTACGCTAGGTGTAACTAATTAGGAATAATTATTATTCTCCTTTTTTTTTTATTTTGAAAAAGAAATCCAACCAGTAACAGTGTTACTCGTTTTGGTGTTACTCGTTGTTAATTATTTTGCTTCTAAAATCAACCTATAATCAATAATCATTTATTTGGTAAGAATATTAACTGAGTATGACGTATAGCAACAAATCTACTCAAAGTTAAAGCTAACTTACAAACACTGGTTAGTAACATAACCGGTGTGAACCGCGTAACTTTAGTTTTTTTTGTTACAAAAGCAGTTTGTAATATGAATTATGAATCTAGTAAAGGTGACCCACACCTAACTACGTATTCTGAGATCAGTCAGTCTAAGAAAATATATTTTTTTATGGATCAACCGTCGGTCAATGTTTCAATCCGTCCGCTCCGTCATCCGAACTGACTTTAGTATGACATGGTATGACATAAAAAAAATACATATTTGTTGTTACCTACTAAAAAATAAAAAAATAAAAACAAATTTTGAGTTACAAGCGATGAGGATAAACAATCTACGTAGGTAACTTTTTCTCCAAAAAACTAGACTCACAAGTCACTCTTTGCTTACCAAACTCTACTCTTTGTTTAGTGTGTGGTCACTGGTACTATATAGTCCTGTGATGTGCCCGGCCTAAGAATATACCCCTTCATCTCCTCCCGTGGATGTCCTAAAAGCCGATTAAGGGATTAACTAGGGTATGGGCAACAGCGTCCACCTGAGTACTCAACACCAATACAAAGATCACCAATCCTCGAGAGCTTGTTTTTGACGGTATCAAATCGACCCTGTTTTTTTCTATTGAAACGTAAAATTTTGGCGGCAGAAATAGGTACGTTATAAATAAAAAAAAATGACGCACCACGGGTCTAGATATTAATGTACTGATACACAATTTAATAGAGATTAAATAAATGATAGCCAAAATAGAAGCAAACTTCGTTCGCCCTACCGGTAAACTTCTCTTATAAGCTCTTGTAACTGACGTATTGAATACAAAGCTACCATACAATATAATACAAAGTAAATTGAGCAAATTATCCCAAAGCAAATAAAACACAGCGCGCATAAAGTGCATTTAACGCATAAAAAACGACCAATGTGTAAAAATCCCTATTTTAATTAGCCAATCGTTGTCGGTACCAATGTCAAATCGGTTGTAGAGCTATCAAAGTTACTTTTTAGTGTTCCGTACTAAGTTTCGTAAAACAAAACACTTATATGGTGTCACTCCGATGTCTGTAAGTCTGTGTGGCAGACCAGAAGTAGTCAAATCGTGCCAGCTAACTAGACACTTCTCATTATGAAACAATACCGGGTTTTAACAATTAATAAATCTATATCTAAAATTTTAGATGTTAATAATTTAATATGTAAATCTATATCTAAAATTTTAGATGTTAATAATTTAATATGTAAATCTATATCTAAAATTTTAGATAATTAATATTAATAATGCCGTGGTGTGCCTGGTTTTTTTTATAATGTTCAATCTGTTTTTATTGTAAAAAATTATATTAAACCTTTGTTTTTAAATGTACATAACACTTGATCAATATACTTCTGTTTATATTATGATCATGAATCATGATGATAGGAAAAATATAGACACCATTGCATAGATAAACGCAGGTATCGAATACCTACATTAAATCCAATATAAGTCGAACTGCAACGTCACACAAATTCCAACAAATAGCTCATAATTACATTCGCTTGAACTTACATAAGATTCATAATTTATTGTCAATATTTTTTGTACGTAATACCGAAAAAAGTTATACTTGAGTAGGTACTACTTACTTATTAAATTTAGTGTCAGTTCGTACATTTTTTATATTTTAAAGTTCATTAAATTTGATTTATTTATATTATCGTCTAGTCAATCGCCGACATTTAACAGAATTAAAAAAAAACACATCTTCATTATGACATTTTAAATTTTTTCTATGGTCACAGGTAGCTCAACCTAGTTTATCGTTACGCTAGTAATATAGTTATATGTCAATAATCGTGGCATATCTACATATCATATTATGGTCTTTTCCTAGCAGTAAACAATAACCAGTTGAAATTATGCTAATTATTTATTAATCACTCCTGTTAATTACTTGCAGCAGGTAGAAGGAAAAACAAAAAGGTCGTGTAGTTTACAATGAATGCACAGCTAAACCAGTTCAGCCTAGGTCACATAAATTTATCATAAGTAACCTAGTACAAACTAGACAGGCATTAGGCACGACAATTAACGCTGTCTAGACTTTTGAGACAGACAAAATTTTGAATACAAAAATAAAAAGTCGTAACTATGTGAAAAAAGGTTAGTTGCAAAAGTCAATTCAATGTTAAGGTTAAATTGCACTTACCAAGCAAGATAATACAGCACCTAAAGCCACACTTGACACCAGCAGTTTCATGCACAAAATATCATATTGTCCATAGCCTACGGTAACTACTTTCCATCATGCTTGTTTACTTGCCAAGTAGTATAAAAGACACAAGCACAACGGCTCACCTGATGGAATAAAGTTACCGTAGCCTAAAGACGCCTACATAGGCATCACACGCGCGCTGCCGACCCTGAGGCATAAAGATGAAAAGTCTCATGTGCCTGTAATTTCACCGGCACTTCACTTCAAACCGAAACACATCAATGCGAGCACTACTGCTTGGCGGCAGAAATAGGTACAATGATACTACTTCCCCGGACGAACTCATTCACAAGAAGTTCTGGACTAACAAAAGATACTAGGAGCATTGTAGAAACATTTACGACAGTGAGGATAAATTGGGTACTTACAATAAGAGCGATGTTAGGTACATAGACGTAGACATCCTCCAGATCTGCGATCGACTCCTCTCTTAAGAACTTCAGCGTGATCTTGGGGTTGATCCTCAGCAACCCCCGCTCCTTGTCTATCGTCATGTTCTCGTTAACTCGAGTCTCCCTGAGGACCATTCATTGAATCATTAATAAGAATTTCCTTTTTATTTATTCTTTAATTATAGCTTGAGGGGAAAAAATATCCTCAACGTTTCAATGTTTCAAGTAATTATTTTGAGTAAGTCAAGTCAAGCGATGGCAGTTTTACTAGAATGTTCGTGGTCAATTTCCATCCACTTGAAAAGATACGCAATATACTTATATTTGAATTCACTACAATGTGCTCTAAATAAGCTACACCGGTTAAAATGCCACCAAAATTACACGTAACCAAAAAAAACACTAGAAATCGAAATTAAATAAAAATGGACCACGTTTCGTTTCGTAAAAGCAGAAAAAAGTCCTGGATTTCCTTTATACTTAAATACTTAAAAAAATATACGAAGCAAACTTCGTTCGCGTTCTAAAGTGTTTACGTAAGTGCCCTACAGGTAACCTTCTCTTAAATACTTACCGAAACTTAAATGGTCCAACTTCCTGCAGCTTCAACTTGTCATCAGTACCATCAAGGAATTCTTGCACATTCGTGTAGTTGAATACCCACACTTCGGAGTACAGCTCGTAGGGGGGTACCTCCCACATCTTGTACAGAAACGACCCATCTTTCATGTCTAGGTACTGAAAAGAAAAATTACTGTCGGACACGTAAAATGTGGTTCCTGCTTATTTGTCTTTTTAATCGACTTCACAAAAAGGAGGACGTTCTCAATTCGGTTGTATTTTTTTTTTGTTTGCTACCTCGTTTCTCCGCGTTTATTAACCGATTTGAAAAATTCTTTTTTATTTGAATAAATATACTTCCAGATTGGTTTAATTTTTTTCAGAATCCAGTTTTGATGATAGAATCCATGAGGAATTGAGGGAACTCCTCAAATATTGTAGGCATACATATAGCGATTTTGATATTTTCAGCAACAAATCAAGCATTTGCATTCAGAAAGTATCATAACCCTTTCACCACTATGGTTCTCTCATAATATTTTTTTTTCATCCACATATTTAGTCGAATACAATGGCGGAAGCCGGTTTTTTTGTCTGAAAACCAGCGCCCGCGCCGTATCTACTTGTAGGTCCGGGGTAGCTGTATGCTGAGACAGGGACCTATTTGACCCCCCACACAACATGCATTACGCCATTTGGTGTTTTTTTTAGTTTTTTGTAAAGAAAACCTACTACTTAGGTAGGTAGGTACCTACTGTTGTTTTTTTTTTGTTTCTTTTTAAGTGGGTACAAATAAACGTATTTTCTTTCTTTTTCTTTTAAATTAAAAGTTATTTATTCATAAATGCGAAAGTTTGTGATTATGTATGTTACATCTTCACGCTCAAACGGCTGAACGGATTTGACTTCGGTTTTTGTTAGTAGTAGAACTTCTTGTGAAAGAGTTCGTCCAGGGAAGTACTACTACTACTATTTCTGCCACCAAACAGTAATGTTCGCATTGCTGTGTTTCGGTTTGAAGGGTACGGGTGCGAGTGAAATTATAGGCACATGAGACTTTTCATCTTTATGTCTCAGGGTCGGCAGCGCACAATTTGTGATGCCTTTGGTGTTGCAGGTGTCTACAGGCTACGGTTACTGCTTTCCATCAGTAGGGCCGTATGCTTGTTTGCTTGCCAAGTAGTATAAAAAAAAGAGTTCAATTTGGAATGGAGATATCTTATGTCCAGTATTATCACATAGGCTTATTTTCATCATCTTCATAAATTTTTATCAATATTCAATCGGGTGAAACCACGGGGAGCAGCTAGTTATCATATAAATATTGAATGTTTGAGTTGGATTAACACATTTACTTTTCTTGGTCTACGAAGCCATGGGCAAATGCTAGTTTTTAGTGTTTTGTACTAAAAGGGTGTCAACGCGTAGGGTCACTGATAACTAAACCCTTTTTTTTTAAACACGTAAATTTTCCGTAGTATTCGTTAATTGATGTCATTGAACCCGAAATAGATATCATTTGGAAATAATTTTGGTAAATATATGAGCTGTGGTGTGTCTGGCCTAGAATATACCCCTCCCGCTTCTCTCGTGGATGACGTAAAAGCGGGTTATTCCCGGTCGTCCCCACGTCTCATTCCCACTGGGGACGAGTGGGAAGTTTTTTTAGCTACCAAATTCACAAATAGATGACGCCAAAGTAACAGTACAGAAGCCTCAGGGCGGTTAACTTACTCGTACTTGAACGTCGTTTTTATTTTTATTTAAGACTACTTAATTTTATACCTACTAGAATGTCTGTTTTTGTCAAAAAAACGATAATCATCATCCCCGGCCAGCGTTCAAGTGCTTATATTTATTTTAATTAGTTTATTAAAATTCATGGCCACTTAAAGTAAATGTATTATGGAAACCTGTGTCATTATGTTCACGATATTTTTTGGTAGTCTCATAAATATAACTGAAAACGGTCATCTCATGACCAACATAATAAATATCTTAAGCTGTCATTGTTTTATTCTAAAATAGAGAAGACATGTTTTATAGTTCCGTTTCGTACAAGGATCAACCCTCATCAGCCTGTTCAAGTCCACTGCTGGATATAGGCCTGCCCTTTAGAATGCTACGACCAACGGTCTTTAGCCGCCTCCATCCACCGACTTCATGGGTTATAATGTCTTTAGTCCATCGAGTGGAGGACCTTCCTCTACCGCGTCGTCCGGTTTGTGGTCATTAGTCGAGAATCCCCAACGGTTATCATTGCAGTACTTTGAGCTATGTGATCTGCCCATTACCATTTAAACTTGCTAATTCTGAGAGCTATGTCGGAGGATGGGGATCAACCCTCTTACGATATTATTTCGTTGTCTTTTCTGTCATGTGTCATTATGTCTGTCTGTCCACTAGTATATGGTAAGCAGCTTTAGGCACTGGTTTCACCGCTGGTGACGAGCGATAAACGAGTAGAACGTATTACGTAGAACGAGTAGCCAGCGATGAACTATAAATATAATCTCTTTTATTTACACGGGAGCGATTATCTTTTGTTCGTTTCTTGGGCGAGAAAATCGCCGATAGCTCATCGCTTACTCAGCGGCGGTGGGACCAGTGCCTTACACAACTTCAAGAACACGAGGAGGTTATCAAATTCATCGTTGCTGTTTTTATTTTCATGTATTTTGTAATATTCTTCAATAACAAAACCCGACCCTTCTCTACTATTATTACACAAAAAACGATTGAAACTCAACTTAAAACGTTTTTTGCATAGATGACGATTGAAAGTCAAGACAGACGGAATGGTTTTGCATTTTATATATACCTACACTAGAAACATGCGACACAGTTCAAATGTCAATTTATCCCATTCCCACTTGTCATTATTATTCTAAGGCTTGTCTTATTATACAAGATGACATTTCACCTTCATAAAAACAGAACAATTTGTAATGAAACAAAGTGTTTGTGTAGGTACATAACAAATTACCTACCTCTAGTAACACGTGTTAGGACATAATTATGCCATTGCTACTCCTACATACTGATTGTAATAATGTTCTTAAAGGATATTGAGCTTCCGTCCTAACCACCACCTCTACCAACTCTACTCTTCTTTTTGTGAAAGAGCTCGTCCGGGGAAGTACTATAGCACCTATATCTGCCGCCAAGCAGTAGTGCTCGCATTGCTGTGTTTCGGTTTGAAGGGTACGGGTGCGGGTAAAATTACAGGCACATGAGACTTTTCATCTTTATGTCTCAGGATCGGCAGTGCGCGTGTGATGCTACTGGTGTTGCAGGCGTCCATAGGCTACGGTAACTGCTTTCCATCAGATGGGCCGTATGCATGTTTGCTTGCCAAGGAGTACAAAAAAAAACTCTACTAACGCATCAATGGGGAACATTTTGACAGCCTTAGCGCTGTTCAAATATTTTGAATCTATAAACTTTGAATATTTAGGTCAAGATGTTTCCCTTATTCAAGTTTCATATGATTTAGATAACGCTACGGCTCACAGTGGGCTGGAAATCGGCTTTCATAGACTTAGGGATTTCAATTTGCAAGTGCTTGATTTTTTGCCGGATATCGCTTCTATTAGTCATTACTATGTACAAAAATGACACCCGATTTAATTCTGCCCAAAAACGAAGGAAATATTTTTTTTTTTACGAAAAATTTGTATGTAAAATCGAATTATCTCCTAAACAGCATTTTTAACCGTAATATCCTTGGAGGTAATTAAAAATATAAAAAGTGGTAGGTAAAATAGTGCTAATTATTTATGATTTTTTGGTTGCTGATTTGACGAAAAATTACATGCCGTTTTTTTTAAAAATCGTCAAAATATTTTTATTTATTTTTACATGTAAAACGATCCCTTTTAGTGTCCTGCCAAAATGGTCACCATTGTTGCGTTCCCCATTGCCGTTTGCTATACTCTAATTAGGGGCTGGACACACAATAGCACAATTCACTTGCAGCATCTCCGAATGCACCTTACCATACGTATTAAGAACTTTAGTCATCAATGAGTTTAATTATATAGAAATTTTACTGACGTTTAGTTAGTCGATGACTTTAAAAAAATCGCACCCCAGCTCAATTAATAATAATCTAGTAGTCATGCGATGGAGAAGGCGATAGTACATCGGTAAATCTACAAAATAGTAGAGGTTCACAACATACTATTAGGTATAGCTATTCTGAGTTAACTATTTTTTGTTGCTAACGTTTTACGATAATTATAGCCTGATTACACCTACCGAGTAGAGTGGCGAGACAGTGCCCTCGGCCGAGTGCTCGGTACGTATAAACATAGCGCCGAGTGCTCGGCCGAGCGCTCGGCCTAGCAACAGACCGAGACAGTCACTCGGACCCTGTTCTATTTACTAGGCCGAGTGCCCAGCCCCCCCTTCTCCGCACTGTCTCGCTCGCTCACTCGGTGGATCTGAACACGCGCACTCGGCGACCACTCGACACTCGATGCGTACACGTCACTTTTTCCCGCGAATAAAATAGTGTTTGTAGCACCTAACTCAGGTCTTCTTAAAATCCATGATCTCGTCCAAACGCGGGATTTCTCTTGAGCCAACAATTCTGTTAATTCTTCTACCAGGAGAGGTATAAGTAATTTTATAGATTTTCTAATAATTTTTTTCCGATCCATATCAGCGTTTCACTTGTACCTATACCGGGTATAAACTGAACTGACTGACTGTCTCGCCGCAATTTTAAAAATATGTATAAACACTCATTCGGCCACAGCACTGTCTCGGCCCAGTGACATTTTGCTGTCTCGCCACTCTACTCGGTAGGTGTAATCAGGCTATTAGCACTGAGTTCACAAAAGTTCGAACAAAAGACATGAACGCGCTACCTACGCACGTACCTACTTTTAGAAAAATGTGTTGTTTTCAAGTTTTTGTTGTTCTAATACCTACTTACTAAATACTAAACGGTACTTATTTTAAGTACCGCAGTATTCTGCTTATTGTGTTATGTATTAAGACTGTTAAGTTAGTGATATGCAGTTATTATTAATTGACATAATCCAACAGTCACATACGAGTCCTGATTCCATACTAGGATTCCCTGTGTCGTGGGTATCAGGAACTACGAGTACCATGGTACCATACACCCAGACCCGGGACAAATATTAGCAGATGTAACAAAAAAAAAATCCGCAACGGGAATCGAACTCACAACCTCTTGCATCTCAACCGGCTAGTCGCCTGCCGCTCCACAGAGGTTGTCAATTAATTTAACTAGTGTCCTTCCGCGGCTACGCTCATATTATACCGGGATAAAAAGTAGCTAAAGTAGTGAACCAAATTTCATTGAAATTGGTTCAGCTTATACAGCGTGATGGTTACAAATTAACCTCAAAACTTTTTAGTTTCGGAGTAGGTTTAGTGTATAAATAACGATGTTTATAGTTTGAAGTTTTATTTTCATTTATTATTTATAACATAATATATTATTATTTTTATGATTTTTGAGCTTTATTAATTCCCAATATTTTTCCGTCATTTTTTTCCGTGGTTTACTCGTGATCATGGCGCATGAAACTGTGCCGTAATATCGGGAATTAATAAAGCTCAAAAATCATGGTAAATATACCGTTTCTAATGATAATTATGTTAATAACCATGATAGTTTCAAAAGTTATATATTCATTTGTTTTTAATCCTGTTTAGTATAATTTCAATTATTTATTACTATGTAATTATTTTATGATTTAGCACGTTTCTCAAATTTAATTGCAGTCTCGGACTATTACGAACATTAATAAACAAAAAATATCAAAATCAGTCCAGCCATTCTCAAGTAAAGAAGTTAATAAAAACTTTACTTCAGAACGGCTGGACTAACTTCTTTACTTGAGATAAAAAAAAAATGCCTAAATAAAAAAAATAAGTACCTACCTACTACGATAGACATGCTAAGTCATGGTAGACGTCCATTGCTGGACTAGGCCTCCCCCATGGAATGCAATAGGGGGGGGGTGCCATAATTACCACACCTGGCAGGTGGGATTGGTGATCGCAGTATTGGTTATAAGTACTCAGGTAGATACTGCTGCACTTCACCTAGTGTAATCTCTTAGTTAACTTTTATGACATCCATGGGAGGCGACGAAGAGGTGAAACAAAAATTATAATAATATATACTTATAGGAATGTCTAACTTACAAATCACTGACCTTATACATATATCGTGGTCAATGACTCTCAAGAACTACGTGATATTAAAACCAGCATTGTGTCGTAAGATCATCTCAAGATTAAGCGAAATGGAAATCAGCCTATAAACGCCTACAAGCCTCATGCCTACTCTAGATTGACGCGACTGAATGGTTCAAAGTCACCAGGCTCAAATAATCAAATCAAGTTCAAATAATCAGATCAGTGGGGCTACTCTTGAAAACAGTTCCAATCGCAATCCAGTTCCAATCTCAATCCAGTTTCAACGCTTGTTTGGCACTCTTGAACCAAATCGAGTTTGAAATCGAGATATAGAGCACGCGATTGACTTTGCGTGAAGAACAACAGAGACAGAAAGTCGATTTCACTTAGTTCCATAAAATTCCTTTCCAAATTGTGCACTAGTATTGAATTCGAGAGTACAAAATGACCAAGGAATCTAGTACTCTGTGACGATAAATGACACTAAATCTTTAATTAGGATTGAGTAGAGCGTCAAGAGTAGCCCTGCAGGTTTAAATAATAAGATGAGATTAAAATAATCAGATCAGACTAAAATAATCAGATCAGACTCAAACAATCAGATCAAGTTCAAATAATCAGATGAGGTTCAAATAATCATACCAGGTTCAAATAATCAGATTAGGTTCAAATCCCGGCTAAGAACCAATGGATTTTTCCACTCGAAAAAATTATTTGCGCAATACTAGAAACTCTCAAACGGTGAAGAACATCTACGAGACACACTGAATTCTTTTTCTAGTCTGGTTCTTTCATACAAGCTCACACGTCCCTTCTTAGGGCCACCATACCTCAAACTGATTGACTCAATGCAGGGTAACCAAGAAAAAACCAGTAACATGACAAGCAAACAAACCAGCTTGATACAAAGCAGACCTATGAAGACCGACATCAATTGCGATACTTATTTCTACCGGATGTAAGGTTACTTAGATAGAATAGAACTTAATAGGAGGTCATGTCACGTACTATTATAAGTTCTATTTGGGCGTATTTGATATGATAAAAAATATTGGGTTATCAGTTTCTCAACGAAATTAATGAAATGACTAATATTATAAATGCGAAAGTTTGTTAGTATGTTTTTTACTTCTTCACGCTCAAATGGCTTAACGAATTTGAGTGTTTGGAATGGAGATATCTTATTCCCTGGATTAATAAACTTTCCATCATCATAAGTGACATCATCATTAATTCTCATCATTGTTTACGCGAGTTAAACCGCGGGCGTAACTAGTCATATAATAGAAATAGAACAATGACCTTTGAAATGATGTTTAAGATATTAGTCGGCCAATTAAGACGATATATTATTATGTTTATACTTCCGTAATATTATCGTGTCTGGCCTAAGAATAGACCCCTCCATCTCCTCCCGTGGATATCGTAAAAGCTGATTAAGGGATTACACTAGGAGATGGGCAGCAGTATCCACCTGAGTACTCAACACGAATACTGTGATCACCATTTCGCCTGCCAAGCGTGGTGGTTCTGCTAGTTCTTCCCATTGTATTTTATGGGGTAGACCTCGTCCAGCAGTGTACGCATAACAGCTGATGATTGCCTTGCTCCGAGGCACAGGTGCTTCCCACCTTGTGGTAAGAAGGATAATCAAATTAAGCCAAGCCGTATTTGTTGCCTGATTCTTTTAGGCTTGGTCGCGTTGGCACCAGCAGCAACAGCAGGGCTACTCTTAAAAACAGTTCCAATCGCAATCCAGTTTCAATCCTAATAACGCTTGTTTGGCACTCTTGAACCAAATCGAGTTTGATATAGAGATAGAGCACGCGTGTTGACTCGTGAAGAATAACATAGACAGAAAGTCGATTTCACTTAGTTTCATAAAATTCCACCAATCTCCATTCCAAATTGTGTGCTAGTATTGAATTCAAGACCAAATGACACTAAATCCAGAATTAGGATTGGAGTAGAGCGTCAAGAGTAGCCACACAGAAGTAATTTTAATTTATAAGACGATTCAAAATGATCATTGTGATTTCAATTAATAATTCTTTTGATTTTATTTGTTGATGAATATTATCGTATGACTGCATTTACATGCGCTGCGTCTACTGGGTCTCAGAGGCGCATAATACCAAAGTCATAGAACAGAAAAAAGCTTTCTATAATTAAAGTTTTGTGTCCAGTAATCCAGTGGTAAACACCCGATGGCAGTCTCCTTTGTATGTGAATAGGGCCTAATTCTAATTCAAAGTATATTATTTTGATAAAATAAGGTCAAGTCCTTAAAAAATCACAATCTAATACTATCTGTTACGGCTGTCACTGCGTGCGTAGACGCAGTAACTATTATTTCATCTTCAGATGCATACGTTATTTTATTTTTCTAACGAACGCCTTTTTGAGCGACAGAAAGGTTGTTTATTAATTTAAAGATGACTGAGATGAGATTATATTGTGAATTACGAGAGTGGGAAGTTTTCTGACAGCTAAAAGAAAATAGTTCTAAATCCATGCATAGATGGCGCCTGTCCAGATTTGGTTCTCTAAATTTTGTCGGTCAGCCCCAACTGTCAGTGTCACTGACTTCACTCGCTCATGCTCGTACGCGTTCGTTGGTGAATTATCTACGTCAAAAGTTTTTGTTGAAATTCTGATATTTGTTAGTGCTACGTATGCTTCTTCGTTCTCTGCAAAAAGAATTTGTTCTCTGTGGTGCTTTTGCAAAATCTTTAGAAGACAGAACCATGTCGAGTCACCACCATCTACCGGATTTTTAAGAACTATTTTTTCTTTTTAATTGCCTCCCTGAAAACTTCCTATTGCCTTGCAGTTGTTGAAATAGATAGTGCTTATGTAAATGGGGCCTATAAAATACTGTCAATAAACTGTTAACTGTGTGAATGACACATTTATTACACATTATCGGAACCCTCTGAAGATGTTTTTTTCTGCAAACGATTATCAAAGTATCAAAGAGAGTGATGAATCCATTATGTCCATTATCTTAATTCATTTTATTATTAATGATGTATCTTAATTAAAACAATCTAATAGAGGTAATAATGGAATATAATTGAAATCAAATTGGAACCGTTTTTAAATAGCTTAGCTGTTTAATTTGTAATTTTTAAATTTTTATCGACTTCACAAAAGGAATTAGGTTCTCAATTCTGTTGTATTTTTTGATTTTTTTATGTTTGTTACCTCATATTTCCTTCGTTTATAAACCGATTTGGAAAATTCTTTTTTTATTTTAATATAGATTAGGTACTTTCAGATTGGTCCCATTTTTCAGAATCCATTTCTGATGATGGAATCCATGAGGAATTGAAGGAACTCCTAAATTATTATGTGCATACATATAGCGATTTTGGTATTTTCAGCAACAAATCAAGCATTTGCATTCAGAAAGTATAATTTGGTGATTCACTCTGGTTTTTTTACCATTAAAATATCTTCCAGATATTTTAGTCAAATACAATGACGGAAGTCGGTTTTTTAAATGAAAAGTTATGTATATACATAACCTACTTGTATTATTCTTTCTGTAAATAAAGATGTATCTAACTAACAATTCGATAACCAAGTGATCTGGGTTTTTGATAAGTTAGATCAGCCAATCAGGCTGAGCAATATTTAAGGGATAGGTCGAAATGTTTCCTAAGCTTTGTGATTTAGAAGAATATCAGTATGTCATGTCGTATTCGTTTTAAACCCGCCCATAGGCAAACAATTATCTACCGTGACCTACTAAATTCCAATTAATTACTTAATTGTATATTATCACTCATATCACTCACAAAAATTAACGTTTTGTCATAGATTTATTACTTAATCCTACCATACCGTCACGAAACCGGTCACTACACGCTATGACGTAACTACCTGCGTACCTATTAGATTCTATGCAGTGATTATAAATATGCAAATTTACAAAAAAAAATATGTATACATGTAATATATATATTTTATAAAAAATTAAAGCTTATAAATCAGTTTTAATTTTAGTAACGGCATTTATCAAAAGATATATTTTCTTTAGGTTATATTTATGGGTACTCTAATGCGTCAGGTATAGGACCAGTTTTTATCAATATGTTTTGACGTCATAGCATATGGTCTAATCATACTTTTCAGTTGGGTTACTTTTTATGTACCGTTTCAATTACATATAATTAACATATGACTTTATCATTATAAAAGATTTCAAACAAAGCCGAAACAAGGTTTTGTTTGTAATTAAATATTAAGTAATCAATCATAGCTGCTTCGTATAATCGGTATCATTCATTTAAAAAAATAGGCTTACTCAATTTGTTAAGACATCCATATTTTAAAATTAGCTATGATTTTAATTGTATAATGGATTTACTTTAAAGATAAAAATGGCAAAACCTACATACCAGCCCTCAAATTACAGAAGCAAACGGCAATGTCCCTGTTGTTCTCCAATGTCATTTGCTACTTAATTGGCGGACTGGTTTTGTATTGAATAGATTTGACAAGGAAGTTCCAAATATCCAAAATATAAAAATCGTACCAAAGATTGAAGGATGGGCTTGCCTCTAACTACCCATACTTCATAATATATCCCCACGGATCTTAATTAGATCTATGGATAACCTTCATAGGGATTGAAGTGATTATTTATGTCGTTACCCATTCAGGATTCGAATAGATCGTCATTGTTGACATTACCGTAAATAATGGCCTCATTAAAATACTTTCACCCAGACTACGTACTTTTTTTAATTTATTTCATTTTACGTCATACAAGTCTCTCTCACCTTCCGGTGGAATTTCCTTTACGTGTTGATTCACAATTTAAAGTTAAAAACAAAAACTTAATAAATTAATTTTTGTTTTTATAGATGTAAATATTATGTTATTTTAATTTATGTTTAGTGACTCACCCAATTGGTAACCAATTTGACAGGGTTGATAGCTGCCATGATGATAGATATGACTATCAGAAGGGTTCCGTATGCAGCTTTTAGGACTGTGTCTGTAAATGAAAGCATATTTATGACTTTTTTGATAATTTGACTGATTAGTAACATTAAGACATGGCGTTATAAACAATTTCATAACGTTTTATCAAATTGTTCCAAATCGCATTATTCCAAGCAATTATAAAAAATGCTGGTAGAACGCCCGCGTGGAGTTGTCCTGATGAATCTCCTAAGGGGTGAATTTTGTTTTTTTTTCTTAGTGCACCTTTAAACTAAAAAAAAGAATGCACCTTTTCTATTTCTGGGTTCTAGGCCTTACAGTTTAGGCGTTCGCTGATGAGTCAGTGAGTCAGCCACGAACGATTTTATATAATTATTGACTGTTATTAGTGTTAAATGAGTATTTGAATTTCAAATCATTTTAATCATCATCAGCATGAAGAAGTCCACTGCTGGACATAGGCCTCCCTCCTAGAATGCCACGACGAACGGTCTTCAACCGCCTCCATCCACCAACTTCCGGTGACGTTTATAATGTCTTTAGTTCATCGAGTGGAGGACCTTCCTCTACCACGCTGTCGGTTTGAGGTCGCCACTCGAGAAACTTTATCCCCCAACGGTTGTCACTTCTACGAGCTATATGACCTGCCCATTGCCACTTCAACTTGCTAATTCTGAGAGCTGTATAGATCTTGGTTCTTCTACGAATCCATGTTTGGGTCAATAACATATTGAGTACTAGAAAAAAATAGCAATTTTTACAGTCTGCGCCACAAGTCGGAGCAGGATGTCACGTGACATAGAGACGTTATGATTGGTGCATTTCGATCGCACGTCGTCAAAGATTGGCTAATCGCGTGTTCTCGTCCTCACTCCACCATTCGGTGCTTTGTCTGCGGCAAGTATACGTACGTCTTTTCTGAACTGTAAAATTCTGGATCTTCAAAACTGAGATCCGACCCTTGCTCGGTATACTCTGCAGAGTCTTCTTGGCTCCTACAACCATTTTTTATTCTGAAACAAAAAATATATTATTATAATTATTTATATGATCTGTTTTTCATGGTGGTCTCTTCCAAACTCAACAAGTCTTACAAGAAACGTAATTATCTGATTTGGGAATGCAAGTTAATAAATATTAATTATTGAAAATATTTTCAATAATACCTTGAACTGTAGGTTAAAAATTACATTAAAATGATGACATGCGTGACATCTTGAACTCTTCTCTATAATTTAAATGTCATTTAACTACTTATATGTATTTTTTTTAATGAAAAATTCCATAAACGTATTATCTTACCTATTCAAGATGCGGAACCAGTGATTACCTACTCATGACTAAAGGAGTTGTTTCACAATGTTTGGAACCTAGCCCTTGTCAGTGTTCACTTGTATAAACGTGGCTAAGTATATATAAAACCCTTTCTCACTGTCATATTTTTATTACTTCGCTTCATTTAATGCAATTACCTAAAATATCTTTCAAACGGAGAGCAACACAAAACATAACAAAATGGCGGGGCGGATACAATATACTCTGTGGTTAAATGCTTCGACAGCAGTTGACAACTGTAAAGAGTATTAGAAACACTAAATTTATAAACACTGCTCCCAACAAACAAATAAAACAAGCAACCACAGAGCAACAAACGTGACATTCACTGTCATGGCTGCCCAGGAAAATATGTTACCATTGTAAAAATTCTTAAAACTTCAATCATTTTTATGCAGATTTTTAAGCTATAAATTAAAGTAAAAATATTTTTTCGAAAATTACTGATTTTCAGAAATATATTCGTCGTTTTCTGTCTTGTGGACACAGACATATGCCATTTTGGAACAACTCCTTTGTGTATAAAACTTAACATACATTTTTGGAAAGGCATTGAGAAATCAAAATAATGATATTATTAATCAAAAATACTGTACGTAACTCAAATATTTTAACCGGGTTTTATTACACTAGTTATTAGGCATATAATAACTGGCTTTATTATTTTGGGTGTTATGGTACCATGGTACACGTAGTTCCTGATACCCACGACACAGGGCATCCTAGTGTAGGATCAGGACTACGTATGTGACTGTTGGGTGTTATGTATGTTATGTACATCATTACAAAGTCTCGATATAAATTCATTAGAAAAAAATGTCTAAGATATTTAATAGTGATATTTAATCGTTTTATAAGCTCAAGTAACAATTTTATGGGTTAACTTAACAAAAAACCCTGTTTTTAGATGTATCCTATTCATTCATAAATTTCAAAATACTTAACTATGTTCATATCGGCCATAACCTTGGTATTAACGTTACGTTGACTTGTAAGGTATTATTTAACGGACGTAACAGAGAGACTTCAAACTAATGGCTATAGTTCAATTTATTAAATTAATTCAACGGTCAAATAAAGCAATAATTCATAATACATAGGTACCATCCGAAACACAGGAAACATGCCTAATAGACCTTCGCTGCGAAAATGATAATAACAATAATATTAAAAGATATAACTTTAAATTACATGTGCATTGCCTTGAATTTCGAAATACCTCCAGTAATGGATGTCGATCAGATGAATAGTAATAATATTATTACGCTGTCAATTGATTAGCAAAAAGTTTTATCAAGATTGTATCAGTTTTGTTGAATGGCAGCACAGTCAAAATCAAGTATGCAGTTGGCAAAAAATATGTTAACTGAAGCGTAAGTATGGAATGGTCAATCCAACTGAGTATTCAAATACTGCGATCACCAATCCGCCTGCAAAGCGTGGTAATTATGGCAATTCCCCCTTTGTATTTTATGGGGGTGGCCTCAGCAGTGGACTTCTAATAGCTGATGAAGATGGTGATAAAGTATGCTATGGTAGATACCTACTGCTATAACAAAATTCACATCAAGCTTTATCAAAAGCAGGATATCATTATCAACTAAATTATAATTTATAAAACAATTATGAATGTTAAATAATTTGATGTAACAATTAAACAGTAGAAAGTTTTTTTAGATACTCGTTTCGCAATCATACAAAAGAACTAATTTTTTTTTTCAGAGATAGACTGTATTTGTGGTGCACTAGGTAACTAAGGTACATTCGTTCCTACGCAATGGAAGTCACGGGAAAAGCTTATAACACATCAAATTCTAACAATAGTGCACTTTTAGTGCACAATAGTCATTATGCTTGTAATACACCTTGATGGATGATAAAAATAAAATTAAACCTGCAATTTGAATGACCGTGCCCGTCAATGAAATATAATAAAAGGTTAATTATGAGTACTTGATAAAATTAATTATTTTAACTATGAGCATGAGGAAAATTCCCTAATGAGTGTTTGGCCGTGGAGTGTCAGCTAGTAAATTGCATGTCTGGTGACCCCCTGAGCGGCGACCGTGAAGATACGATCAAAGTATTTTGCAGAGCTTCCTAAATGACGCGTGTATTTACGCTTGATTATACAATCATAGGGTGTTTAATGGAACCCTGAACAATACAAAGTGTATTTATCAAAATTTTATCTAATAATGTATACCTAACCCCCTTATTCATTATCATTTTTTAAACCTATTTTTGCTAAAATATGTTTTGTCTTGTTTTGACGTATGACATTTTACATCAGAGAGAACAAAACAAAACCTATTTAACTAAAATAGGTTTAAAAATGGATTATGAATAAGGCCCTTAGTAAATATGTATAACATCTATTTAGTGTACCGTGGAACATTTTCGTACCATACTCTACAAATTGTCTGATAGGTCGGATTTACCTGTAGTAGGTAACCTTTAGTTTGAAAATGCAGTTTTAATGTTAACAACGCAAACTGCAAATCATAATTTCAATCATAACAGGATTTTATTGTTGAACAAAAGAACATTATAAATAAATCACAGACTGAATAGAATAAAAAATAGTTAGTCATTACAAAACTAGGCAAAAATATACTGAATCTACTCTGTAAAAAGTAGTGTAAATTATATTTGAAAAAAATATAAATGGTACGAATCTTGGACGAAACAATACCCAAATTATAGATAAACATAACCCACCAAATAATTGCAGTATTTTTGAAGACGAGTCACGTTATCGCGTGATGGTCACGTTTAGAACCAACTGTTAGTTAATCTGGCAGAGGTTTACAACAAACTATTTAACAATCTGTGACAATTTTATCATACAAATTTTTTTATGATCAGTAACAAGATTTTGATGGTTTTATAAGATAAATGATTTATAGTTTGGGATTTAATTTCGTTCAAATAAGTTGTCAGTAATGTGTCAATAAAACAATTACTAAATAATGATTATAATATTATGTTATATGTATAATAAAAAATATCTATCTATGTAATGTATTGTATTAAGTATATCAGTTATCTAGTATCCATAACACAAGCTCTGCTTAGCTAGATAATGCTGTGTGAAAATGTCCAGTATTTATTTATTTATTAATGTGAGTATATGAATCTCTGAGGGTAGAATTTGGAGAAGTTAAACAAATTGTATTTTAATCCTACCCTGAACTGTCCGCGTTCACTGTAAACAGTATATCAGACTCCAGAACACAAAAAAAAAACTTGCCTTATGGGCATTTTTGTGAATGGTCTGTACATTTATATGCAGATATTAATTATCTACCATATCATTATGAGTATTATATTATTTAAAATTACACACAAATTATTATACATTATTATACTTATTGTATATAAGTATTGTACATAGTTTTTTTGTGATTATTTTGAAAAACGGCTAGTTCAAGTAATGAAGAAGACTTGTAGATTCTACGCCGCCGGAAACATTAAAAAAGGGGCACAAACTTCGAGTTTGGGCAACTTTGTATTGGCGAATTTCAGCCATGTTATGTAAGATTGAACAGCGTACATCACCATAGCATAATTTGCTACAAAAAACACCACTGCAAAATATTTATGCTAACCGATTTATAATAGGTACGTGTATTTTGCTCATTTCTGATAATAATATACTACAAAAACGCACTTAAAGCTCATTATTAGATAAGTTTAGAAATATTAATCATGAGTTGATAGCAATCTCGATTTCAATTTCTTTAAATAAGTAATGAGTATGTGCTCATATCAAATTTAAATTATATGCATTATTATAACTCATCATCCCTTATATGATTTTAATTAGGTAGTTAGACCATTACACTTAATTTTGGCTACATAAACTATGTATTAGTATTTATATAAATGCGAAGGTTTGTTTGTTTGGATGTATGGAGAATAATGGTTGGAAATAGGTTCTGTAAATAAAAGCCTTGATTTTTCAGAAACTGCTGAGTTTAGTTTCAGCGAAAACATTGTAAGCGCGATTCAGGATATTACGAATTTTAGACTTTTCATGCACATAGCGACAATTGCAGTGATTCTGTATTCGGTTGTAAAATATCAGTATGTGACTATTTTTTGCAAGCTTTTATTTAACTAGACCTGAGTATGTACATTGTACCTATATCATAATTTTACTAATAATGTGAATAAATAAGTTAATTTAAAAAATACAATTTTTGAGATGTTAGTTATTATGCAACTACTTGCATTCAAAAATATTTTAAAAATTGATTTAATTTATCCTTTTTTCCAGAAAAACATAGAAAAACATTAAACCCATTTATCTCAAGATTTACAATTTGTTAGATGTGCCCTTCTTCGTTACGACGGCAGATTAGTTAGAGTGGGATAAATCTTGAAACTGAATTTTGAACCAGTTCCACCTAACCGATTAAGCTGAAATTTTTCATACTTGTTAAGTTTAGATGACAATACAATATTATGGTGACAGCGAGCTGATATGATGATGAACAACGGAATTCCTCGATGATAAATAGTGATAAACACCTGGCAGTGTTCGTGCTCATTTTGATTTTCGGTTCCGATAACTAATTTAATAAAAACTTGTTTTGAAAAATACATTATTCATCAAAAAACTTATTAAATCTTTCTGTCTGGTTGCCTTGGTGTTCAAGTAGTTTTTCCATGTCCCTGATGATACTCCCACATATTTTTTTTTCTAAATCACGCCCTTATGTCGGAATCGGAAATGGTGAAATTTGGCAGATAAATATAAGGACCTGCCCCCCAATAACAATTGCAAATCGCAATGTGGAACGCAAAAATGGTGATCATTTTGACAGGTTTAGCGCTATCTACATCTTATGAAACTTGAATAGGCGTAAATTCTTGACATAAATATTCCTCTTTTCAAGTTTCAAAAGATTTGGACATTGGAAATTGGTTGCCAAAATGATCCCCATTTTTGCGTTCCCCATTACCATTTGCTATTGTAATTGGGGGGGTCACATGCGGATGCTTTTTTCACTAAATTAGTTCACACAATTATCTAAAATGTCAACTTGTTCTGTCTAGACAGCGCATAAAGTATATAGAGCCTTCATAATTAATAAATTAAATTTTAATTTTCTAACTAGCTGTTTTTCAAATTAATTTTGAGTACCTACAGCAAATTATGCATTTTTTTTTTATGTAAAAATTGCAGTTCATCAGCAAATTAAGTTCAGGAATTCTATTACGGTTAACGACTCCGTAGATTATCGTCTTGTGGTTTCCATTAACTTTTCATATTTTATTTTGATAATATCTACTACCTTTAACTTTATTTTGTATGTTTTATATTTGTAAGTAATTATTTTTAACTAAGTATTTATTAACTTGCAATTTAGTCAAATTAAATATGATTATTTATTATACATCCTGAGTAATTTGTTGTTTGTTGTTTGTTTACCCAACTCAAAATGTTTACTGTCTTCCAATTATATATAAATATATAATTACTTTACATATAATTAGTTAATTTTCGTAACTTCTATTATCTGCCTTGTATGCAGAGAGGTAGAGATAGTAAGATCCGATACTTGGATGCCAGTTTTGCTTGGAATGGTTTTGGCTAGACAATGGGTTTACAATTAGTATTCCAATAAGTGGTGTTGGGCCTGCCACTTGTGGAATACTAACTTCTAAGTAAAAGTAGGAATTCACCAGATAAATGACTTTTTATTCTACTAGGCAAGCAAACAAGCATACGGTCTACCTGCTGGAAAGTAGTTACCGTAGACTATGGACACCTCAAATACCAGAGGCATCACATGCACGCTGCCGAGCCTGAGACATAAAAATTAAAAGTCTCATGTGTCTGCAATTTCACCAGCACCCCTTCAAACCGAAACACAGTAATGCGAGCACTGCTGCTTTTGTTGCAGAAATAGGTACGATGGTAGAACACCCCCGGACGAACTCTTTCACTGGAAGTTCTACTACTAACACTTGCCCCTGATTACCCCTTCGTAGGGTACGGTTCGGGTTGGGTTCGGATATGAAACATATCCGAGGTTACCCCCCGTAGAGGCCGTGAGCCTAATGTATCATGAACAACAGCTGGACCTAAGCCTTCTGCATAGAATACAATGCATAAATTATTCAAATTTGAAAACTTAGTTTTACTGAAGGTGCTAATACAATTTTGCTGAAGTAATTTTCTTCCTAAATTGCACTATACTGTTATACGTTTTAGCAAACAATATAATTGTTTATTTAAACAATTTAGCATTCATTGAATAAGCTGTCTATACCTACTGGTGGACATTCATAAAATATTTAAGTGTTACGAAAACGATGGTAAGTCACAAATAATATAATTAGCATGTATTTTCTGTTTATAAGTTGGCCGTTTTATTAACTTGAATGTGTCAGAATGTGTATGTATGAATGTATGTATGGTTGAGGATAACTTTCGAACCGTTTGGTCAAATCTTCATATTTTTTTTTCAATTTTTTCATGGGCTTATTGTCGAGTACTTATGACGTTAAATCATTAAACCAATCGTGTAATTTGATGACAAAATGTCAAATATATCTGGTGACTTTTAATTTTTTTTCTACTTGCTTTATTTAACGAGGAGATAGCCGCTAAAAAGCGGGAATAAACTGCTTTTGGTCGGGGTACTGCCTTAAATAGTGCAATTTATCGTTCGGGGTTTGTTGAGAATTGAGGTGCAAGAGAAAAAAAGAAGAGCCAATCAGTCGAGTGTCATGTGAAAGGGATTTGGTTGGCCATTTTAAATCTATTTTTAACAATATATTAATCTTTGTTTAATTTCCAAAATTACAAAAAAATATGCCTCGTAGGTCATTATTAAAATGAACAACGAAAACAATCCATGATCACAATGGTATGTGAAAATTTTATGGTATTGAAATTAATACGGACATGTGAAAATTTGATTAAAATGTTTTGATATCCTTTAGAAAGATAAAGCAATTAGATAATCTACATTGCTTGTATTTGCGAGGTCTCAGTTCGGGGCGAACCACTAGTGTACCTAGTTTAAAATTAGACATATTTATTTACTTTAAGACCTTAGTTTGAAACTCACTTCCTTAATATACTTATCATTGAGCATTGATGATTCTCGGTATTTTATGCTTTTATTTATTTTGCCAAATTACTTATGTCAACTCGTATTTTTTCCGTTATGATTCATTACACAAACGTGAAGACCATGCACATCGTGCTTACAAGCAAACACTCATTCATTGCACACCTTGAGGTATGGATTCTCGTTATGCGATATTATTCACGAAATTTCAATGTCATCACAATCGTAACTATATGTATAATAATAATGTATTTGCATAATAAGGCTGGCTGTACACTAGTCGCTAAAAGCTTGAAATTTAATCTTTTTTGTACCAGTGTAAATAAGAAATAAGCTAACAATGATTTTAAGTGTAGGGTTAAAGATCAATAAACTACAATTTCCTATTTGTCGGCAGAGAGTATTAATTACTTGATTAATTATGAATGACAGTAAACAGATTAGTAGGTCGTCACACTCACAATCATTGTAGAGTTTGAAATGTTTATTTTAGATTATACCTTAGTTATTACAATATTGAATAGTATTATCATAATTATCTTATTCTTGATATTTATGTTTATATCCATATTTGTAACTTGTAATTTATAGATTTATTAATTTAAAGATGATCTGCGTACGGGCTGTAATTATTTAATGCTATTATCTACTTTGTTTATCTTTATTATTATTGTGTTAAGGTGGATCATCTCGCATGTGGCGCGAAATTCAAATTTGATTGTGTTGTGAACAGTATTCGTAGCTAAACTAATTATCTTTTAGAGATACTATCAACTAGAACATGTGTGTTAGGTTCCCTTGTTTTCGCAAAATCAGTTTTCGCTATCACAAGAAGTGTTGATGAGCTGTGATGAGCAAAAACCACAATAAAAATTGAATTTCGCGCCACATGCGAGACGATCCACCTTAAATAAAATGTGTGTCTCTTGTTTTTTTCATCAGTAGATACCTGATATAAGCATTCGTTGACATAAATCAATTATTTGATTGCTTTCTTATTCTGACTAATTGTCATTTGAATTTATAATTTAGGTAGGTACATTTTGACTTTGTGCAACTCCATGTTTAGAGTTACTGCGTTACGTGGCGTGTTATCTTAATGTGTGGCTTTACCTTTAAATGCAAGAGGTGATATAATGAATTCAATTGATTGTTTACTTCCGAATAACCTAACTGGGACTTCCGAGAGATTAATATTATTGCGGTTACTAAACCTTGAGTTAGAAATATGGAGATAATAAAAAACATGTTTTAAGAGGAAACTTTTTACATAATATTACTAATATAATTTTTTGTAGATTTAGATATCAACACTTGTGCAGCGAATACAAAAAATATGATAAATGCTGTCATTTAGTTTGATGACATACATTTTTTTTCAATTTATTTCGTACTCTTTTATCGTAGTTTTAGATACAATCTTTGTGTTTACAAATTGAATAAATATATTATAGTATCTTTTAATTTAACTTAGTAATTGTAATAATTATTAATTATTTTGTTTAAGTTAATATTAGAATAATAATTACTTGAAACAGTAACTATTATTTTAATATTTAAAAATACATATATACATATTAGTTATAATTATATTATTTGAAACTTCCAAAGCATTATTTAAATTAAATTATAATTATTATTTTTACTTACTTATTTTGTTATTATAAGAGTATTAAATATAAAAATTAGTCAAAATAAAAAATAAAAATTACCTTTTAGAAAACTCAAATAAAAAGTCCAGTATAGTTCCAAAATTCACAAAACCGACACTCAATAAATTCTATCTAAAAGAAAAAATCTGATCCGTAGTCATGCGTGTCATATAGCGCGCGCGCGTTTGTCACTGCGCAGCGATCGGGGTGCGATACCCTATTATACTTGGAGCCGAAGACGTAGGCAAGATGTTGGACCAGTCTAGCGGCGGCGGCGTCTTCGTTGATGACGTAGGTCTTGACTAGGGGCTGGTTGTTGATGTTGTTTGCTGATTCTCTTTACATAAATGTTTTTTTTTGATTAACAGGTAAAATTTGTCCACCGAAGTTTAAGTAAAACTTCCACCGCTTTTCTAAAACATTACTTGATTGAGACTTTGTAGACATGAAAAGAGTTACAAATTACAAATAGTTTATAATATACCTGAAATGCAAAAATAAAAGCCATGCGACGCTAAATGTTTTATTTATTATGAAATAGGGTGTTTTGTCCGAGCCATAGGCTTTTACGTGATAAACATCACACAACAATATTGGAAAAGTATTAATAAAGCTAATACCTCTTGGGCACTTTTCGGAAGCTCCATGAGCGGCCCTTTACTCTGTTTTTGGTATTGCCTTCGCTTTTGGTTGTCTTTTCATGTTATAACAGGCAAATATTTCTGTTTTTTTTTTAATTTTGCATGTCTGCTTATCATGATATCAATTATCATTGTTATTGAATAAAATATAACTTATTGCATTTATTATTATTTATTATTAACTAACTTCTTTCTTAATAATTTTCTAAATAATTTTCTATCAGTCAATTATTGCTAGAGTCGAAATTTGGCTTAATTTAATTGCGTTTATAGATGTTCTTCACGTCAAATTTCCATTCAAACAGGTAAGTTGGTGGTTTTTCGTTATCTAATCAAATTTATAGTCCCCCAAGCACCACACATAGATGCTTCCCACGTAGTAGTAAGAAGGATCATCAAATCAAGTCAAACCGTGTTTGTTGCCTGATTTGCTCGCGTAATTTTAGTAATTTTAGTTTATTAGCGATTTAAAATGGTCATTGTGATTTCAACGAATAAAATACTTTTGACTTTGACTTTGACTTTGAGGGGTTAACGCATTGATCTGATAAATCAGCTTTTAATTGCTTTTAAGCTTTTTGTTCTAAGTTAAATTTTGCAAAAAATAACCCGTTTTTGGGGGCCTATTATAAAATAATTTTTGGGTGATCTTGTCACCGCCGCATTAATGTAAAAAATGTTTGACGTAATCATAATGTAAGATCTAGTTTGGTTTCTTACATCGAATAGACTGAGAAGAGTTGTTAAGACAAGTAAGGCTGACTTTTCATCTTGATAGGTACTTTTTCGGCAGCTTTTTTGGAGTGCTTCTTGTGTATAATCATTTCTGCTACCTTGTCTGCTTCTGCTACAAGGAGCATTAACATTAACATTTCTAAAAATTCTCAGAGTAAAATACCCACATATCAAATTCCGAATTATTATTTTATTAACATGACCCATGATTATTACATTTTCAGATTTTTTGCTTTATTCAGTTATTCATGGTTTTGTATTTTGTATTTAATTTTTAAACCTTTGATACCTTAAATAGCTTTTGTCTTGTTTTGACGTAAGCCATTTTACCTACATCAGAGAGAACAAAACAAAAGCTATTTTAACAAAAATAGGAAAAAAAATGATTACGAATAAGGGGGTAAGTATATATTTTATTTTTATTTATAAGTTAATAGTTAGGTACAAACCAATCTAAATGTATGCTTTTCGAAATACATTTTGGTAATAATGTTGAAATAATAAAATACTAAAGACCAGCATCATCCTAAGAGGTCATAGGACTATTAATCATTTGTATTGTTCGTCCCAACAAAAGTCTCTGTGTCAAAACGAAACTAACTGTATTTTTGAACTGTGCTTGGTGGTGGGGAGTATGTGCATGTTTCCAAAACATCTGTCCTAGATTTTTTATGAATATTGTGCTCCTTTTTACATACGCCGGCCATTTTACCAAGAAAATGGATGAAACAGTGCTATTAGTGTTAGAAATGCGTAGGTATATTGCAGGGGTGCAATTTTTTAATGTTACCGAGTGACTAAATATCATCAAAAAGGCTGCAAATCACCGTTTTTCAAGAAATTCACTGGAGGAGGCACTTGTATTGATATAATAATGTATAAGAATTTTAGTCATGAATGAGTTTCAACAAATATATGAGGACATAACAAGGATATGATAAAAACAGGGATTTGATCAATGCTTCAAAAGAAAAGTAAAAAATAACAACCTACCCAGGTGACAGGTCAATGATTTATACACTAAGGACTAACTTTACTGCTTGTTATATAAACCAGTGCGGTGAAAGGTGAACCCTACGCCTCGTACACGCTCCTTTTATGCACACTAAATGTATTTTATGGGAATTTCACCATTTCTCTCAGACGTCATTGGTAGTAAATAAGGAAATGAACTTTTAGCCGACTGCGCAGTGTAATAATTAGTAGGTTCATTGAGCGCGATGCCTTTTACGGTACGCATATCTTTGCAGATTTTTACTTGTTCAATTTGGTGAAATAAGGAAGAATTTAGATTTAGGAGTAGTAGTAGGGATAAGGGATAAGTCATACCCCATTTTTTACGTTAAAATTATTTCAAAACATTTCATTCCTAATGGACGACACGCAGATTTACATTAAAAAATCTTTTATTTAAAAAATTGTTCTGTTAGAAAAAACGTAACTTACCTAAATTTTATTTTGCAAAGCATTAGCCTAAAAACTTTCTAGGGCAGTTTGACTTCAGTATCATTTTCGTCATCACATAGCTTGCTTAAAACGTAATAGAGCATGTTCTTTTTTATAATTTACCTATTTTTTTTTAATTCAACCAGAACTATTATTGAATTGAAACTTTTGTGGTTGGGAATCATTTAAAATAAAAAATACGGCTAATACCCACCCTGATGAAGACCCTCAATGAGGGTCGAAACCTGTTGGTGCTTCCACCAACATTATCGGTAGGTACGTGAAAATTTCCCGTTTTACAAAATGAATAATACGGCTAATTACCACTGTTTTCCGTCATTTTGCTTTATTTTGAGTATTCTCTGCGGCCTACCGTTGACCGCGGTCGCGGTTTCTGAATTCAGTCTTTCGAGACTGAATTCAGAAACCGCGACCGCGTCAGCAAAATGACGGAAAACAATGCTAATTATCCATATTTTTTATCTAAACCTGTTATTAATTTATGAAAATAGTCAGCCTGCAGTCCCACTGCCGGACATAGGCTTCCCCACATAGAATGCCACGACGAACAGTCTTGTGCTTTCTCCATCCACCGACTTCCTGTGACCATCAATAACTCTAGTCCACCGAGAGGGGGACCTTCCTCTACTACATCGTCCGGTTTATGGTCGCCACTCTAGAACTTTTATTCCCCAACGGTTGTCACAGTTCTACGAGCTATATGCCTAGCTATTGCAAAATATGGTGCCTACTCATAATTTAGATCAGAGGCCCAAGCACGAAAATCTAACGTTACCGTGACACTAGCGAGACGATCGTTTACGTCAAATATTAACCAATCAACTTACAAAGATTTCGAGTTACCTCGAGGCCATTGGACAATATTTGACATTTGCGATCGTCTCACTAGCGTCTCGGTAACGTTAGTTATTCGTGCTGACCCCACAGAGCTAAAGTTAACTAAGTATTGTTATTTCCTAAATATTCACTCACCTAATTCTAATTCTAAATTTGAGAGATAAAACCTACAATAATGCCCCACATTGGGGTTATTCTGATTTGTCCCCCTGCTAACCCTAGCCCAGCCAGCATAACTCCTTAAAATAATTAAGAATGACTCTGGGTTTATGGCAGCACTGTTCCAGTGTCCCCGAGGGAGTTATAGATGAAGTGAAACAGGACTTGATCAGCACCTGAATATTAGTTTTTCCCTGGCTTCTTTGTGGGTGTGCAGTGAAATATCACATGCTCCACTGTCTCCTTGTCCTGAAGACCAGCCGTGACAAAGCCCACTGTCAGTGACCCCGTCTTTAATAAATGGTGGTTGAGATCAGTGTTCCGTGACAATGCCCACCATCATCCGTACGTCTTCACGTTTCACTTACCAACCTACATTGTAAATGGTTTGATAGAGAAGAAGTAGTTTGACTATATGCAACCAGAAACATGGTCATTTCGAACGATTTTACAAAATGCGTCGCAACTAACAATAATAATACAATAATACAATTTATTCGTAAAGCCGATTTACATGTCAATAAATTTAAAAAATACAATACTAAATGTACCTAAGTATAAGAATAGTATAGATACAAATTTCAAAAATAACTTTAATTAATATAAATCAAGGTAAGAGTAACTTAAGACAGCATAAGGCCACTGTTACCCATATAGGTAACAGTATAACCCTACACTGTCTCAAGAGTAAGTAGTTCATTCACAGAATAGAAATTCTGCTCGGTAAGCCAACGTAAACTGCCATCAGATGTGACAGAGTCTGGTAGTTTGTTGTACACTGCCGGACCCATTACGTGAGTTAAGTTTGAGGACTTCGTGAGCGAGCGGCCGATAGTTGCAAGCTTCCCAGCGTTCCGCGTCCCGTACGAGTACCATCGTAGTACGTAACACCATCGTAGTGACAGTTTTTGGGGTGGTCATTGTTAATAAGCCTGTAAGGTCAAAGCATACCGGATTCGTATGCAGCATGAAACGTAGACACGCGCGTCTCTACGTATGTACACGCTTGCGTGCACGTCACGCAAGTGGTGTGCCATGTCTCATACAGTTCCATACATTACAACGTGTTGGTACGTCGACGTGCATCTACGTTTACGTGTGCGCAGCCGGTGTGCTGTGGCCTTTAGTTGACAGTGGTACCAAAACACTGAGGGTGTTATTATAAAAAACGCCCTTTGTCTGGGTTTAAACCAGGACTACCAGTCTAGGCTTAAATATCGACCTAGGGTATATACGATTGTAATACAAAAGCAGATGGTTTGTTTTCCAGAAGCAACTTTCGAGCTAGATATGCCAAAAATGACATAAGCTTGGACTATCTCTGGTCTATCTAAAACCAGGCAGCCCCCTAGTTTAGCAATGGTCTATAAATTGACAGTTGATTGCTTGTTAGAGGTAAGAATTTGGACATCTCAATTGTGATGTGACACAATCCGTCAGTTTGATACTTTGGAAATTTGCGAAGTAGCGCTAGAATTTATTTCGGAAAACAAACCATCTGCATTCGTATTTAAAGTCGCATATGCCTAATGTCGATATTTAATCCTAGACTAGTACGCCTGGACTAAATTCAGATTTAGTCCATGTTCTGTAATAAAGCCGCCAGGGAACAAATATTTGCAGATCATGCAAACATTTGCCCCGCAGCGAGAATCGAACACGCACTTTTTGCGTCTCAGCTGGCTACTTGCCCGCCGCACTTCGGAGATTGTCAATGAATTTGACGAACTCGACTCAAGTTAAATACATCTTGCATCGAATGCAACTAAATGCAACTAACATCCAAGTAATTGGTATTATGGGTCATAGACTAAGATAAATGGTTTGTATTGTTTATCACGTAATTTCATTCTAGGAAACAATTACTACGACACGTTTGAAAAGCTTAAGGCTCACTAACCACTAAAGCGAAGCATTACTAAACAAAATGATTTGGAAGACAATGCAAGTCGTTCTGTCTACAAAAGTGGTAGAACATTCTACAAGAAAGCAGAATCCAGGGTTCGAAGAAAAACTGAACAATCTATCATTAGTTGAATTACATTTTGTTTGTTTTTTTTAATTAATTACCATCTTTTTTATACTACTAGGCAATCAACAAGCATACGGCCCGAATAATGGAAAGTTAGTTACCGTAATCAAATCAAATCAATCAAATCAAATCAAAAGGCAGGCGTGCAAAATTCTTTGTGAGTCATATTATTATAGGTACTAGATATTAAAGTTATTTAACAATTTAAATTTCTAAATATTCTTCTACAAATTAGCCTAGCCTAGCCGTAGCCTAGTAAGATGCATCTGGTGTTACAAATTTTACTCCTTTTTTTATAATACTTGGCAAGCAAACAAGCATACGGCCCTCCTGATGGAAAGCAGTAACCGATAGCCTATAGACACCTGCAACACCAGAGGCATCACACGCGCACTGCTGATCCTGAGACAAAAAATAAAGATGAAAAGTCTCATGTACCTGTAATTTCACTGGCACCCGTACCCTTCAAACCGAAACACAGCAATGAGAGCACTACTCTGTTTGGTGGCAGAAATAGGTACGGTGGTAGTACTTCCCCGGAAGAAGTCTGTGAAAAAAAAAGCGGGCTGCAAACTTGCAGAAACAGTACATAAAAATGTCACGTAGGTGTGGGTGGATCTTTTCAGCTAGACGGTTTAGTGGACAGTGGGCCTAAGAAGTACACTCACGTGTTTTCTAACGGGGGAGTTGAACTTACGACCTCTTTATAGTTTTTGTATATTTTACCAAGTATACAAGAAATCGTAGAATATAATAATTAGAAAACATGGTTGGAAATTTTATAATTATGTTGTTTTTTTTATACTACTGCAAACAAGCATACCTGATGGAAAGCAGTTACCGTAGCTTATGGACGCCTGCAACACCAGCGGCATCACACGCGCGCTGCCGACCCTGAGACATAAAGATGAAAAGTCTGATGCGCCTGTAATTTCACTGGCACCCTTCATACCGAAACACAGCAATGCGAACACTACTGCTTGGCGGCAGAAATAGGTACGGTGGTAGTACTACCCCGGACGAACTCTTTCACAAGAAGTTCTACTACTAACAAAAAAGGGGAAAAAAAGGAAAAGGGAAAAGGTAGTATGGGAGGAAGGTAAAGGTTGGTTAGTTGTCCTACTTCATTTGAGGACAACAAGTTTACTATTATCATCATCACCATCATCATCAACCTGTAGAAGTCCACTGCTCGACATAGGCCTCCCGCCTAGAATGACACGACAATAGCAATTAGGACCCAGTGACGGTAAATTTTCTTTCTTTGTACCTACATTTCTATAGCCTAAAAGGACAACACCTTCCAAATTTTAAGTCTCCAGGACCATTTTATATTTGTTCGTCTATTCAATATTGTAAAATTTCCGCAAATTCATGCTTGAATCAATTAACTATCTTAACCAGACCTGCCCCTAATTACAGTAGGAAATGGCAATGGGGAACGCAACAATGGGGATCACTCTGGTAGCCCTAGCGCTATCTAAATCGTATGAAACTTGAATACGGGAAAATTCTAGACCTAAATATTCCCCATAATTATCACTAGAAACGGGATATTTACCATGATTTTTGAGCTTTATAAATATCCGATATATCGAAATAATTAAGCTCAAAAATTTATATTATTGCGATATTTCGATATTCGGCTACCAATAACAATAAATCTACCCGCAAAGACTTCAGTTTACCCGTGATCATTGCGCATGAAACTGTGCCGAAATATCGGGGATTAATAAAGCTCAAAAATCATGGTAAATATCCCGTTTCTAGTAATAATTATGTTAATAACCATGATAGTTTCAAATGTTATAAATATTCCTCCTTTCAAGTTTCAAAAGATTTGGACAGAGATTTGGCTGCCAAAATGATCCCCATTGTTGCGTTCCCTATTGCCATTTGCTACTTTGATTGGAGGGCAGTGTGCGTTGTCTGTCATTTAGTCAGGACTTTGATTCTTGTTTTAATCATAATTTACTAGCAATTTGACGAAAGATAAAAGAAAAAACTTAGCCAAAGATACTTTGGTATAAATAAAACTAATTGGCCAGACGTTCGTCAGAGTTAATAGGTGATCAGTTATTAGCTATCTTATGCTACCGAAATAAAGATACTTTTTGCTAAATCTTCCTAAACAAGATATTTTCTTTACAGAAAGAATCAGCCGCTAGGCATGCAGTGCTGGATGAGGCCTCCCCCATATCATGCATAGCGTACAACCCTTAGCTTGCTTGGACGGATTTTCCGTAATCACCACGCTTGGCAGGCGGATTGGTGATCGCACTTTGGTGATAAGAAGGCGGGTGGATACTTACTGCCAAATGTATAAACGAGAATACAAAAAAATTATAAAATACAAATTAAACATATTGTCTTCACCGTTGCTAACAATCTAAAGATAGCTAAACTAATCCAAATCACTATCAGACGGAAGCGTTTCCAAGACTGCATTGCCATTGGCACGTTTACAGGCATTATGGTGCTTTGAGACAGCTCTCGGCAGGGCTATTCTCGGTTTGCAACAGGCGTAAATTGTGCAATGGCTGTCAAACGATATCTTTTGTACATGGAAGTAATTAGTGGTTCGCCCCGAACTGAGACCTCGCGATGACACCTTTATCAGCCCGACTTTCCATATTTTCCATTTTTTTTAATGTTTACCTCGAGGTAATTTCCTACACATCATCGAATAGGACTAAGCAACGGGGCGTACTTACTACATACCTGTTAGTATATCAAGTAGGTACCTGACAAATTAATTGAAAACGTCCTTTTGACGAAAACTATAGAACTCCAACGTCATACAAATTCCTAGATATGGGAGGTCAACAATGGATATTATATTGGTTATTGTTTATTCGAGTACAAATTTCTAAATTCTTCAATTACAGACTTTTCCCTGTATTTTTGTCACAAAAGCTACAAGCATACCAAATTTCAGCATTGTGGGATTGCTGGAAGTACCCTAGAATTTTTGATTTTACGTTTAGTTTAAATACTTATTAAAAACAGTTTTGAAATGTCCAACCAAAGTTCTTTCATTAGACACTCCACTTGATCTGACTGTCTCACTTTTTTTTACCCCCTCTTGGACCCCAATATCTCATCAACCCCCCGACCGATATAGCTTACCTACAAATTATACCAATACTATCTAACTCCATACTTAATTTCATGAAGATCGGATTAACGGTTAGGAAGTTTTCATCGGACAAACATACATACATACATACAAACGCCGATTCTTCCAAGTTGACTAGAAGAACTCGCTTCGCTCGTTCAATAAGTACTACTTACAACGTACAATTATTACTTCCATGCTTTTATATGAGAAAAGCATAAAAATTCCTTGAAGAAAAATAACATTAATCCAAATGTCAAAATAAAGATTAGTGGCAAAGTATGACATAAATTAATTGTTACAATACGTTTCATTTGATGAGAATTGATATTCTAAAAACAAAACTGGCTTCATCTATTATTTGTATATACGTAGGTACCTCAAAACATGTCGACTTTTTAGTTAGTTGGAAAATTACCAAGTTAAGGAAGGTCCTATTTGTAATAGGTAAATAAGAACTCCTTCGAAAAATAACCATGCATTGAAGAATTGTTTATGGTTCTACATCATAATACCTATGGAAAGTTTGTAGACACCTAAAGATCGTAGGCATTTACTAAAAAAAACAGTTTGATTTTAACGACATTTTAAAGTTAGCAGGAAGTCGGTGGATTGAGGTGGCTCAAACTATTCGTCATGGCATTCTATAGAGGAGACCTATATCCAGCAGTGGACTTCGATAGTTTGATGATGATGATGTCATACAAATTAAATGTTAAAGTTTAACGGAACCACCTATAAAATATCACACAGTAATTTGGACACTAACCTGCTAATTCGCACGTAGATACAGACGTCAATACGCAATAGAACAACGAAATACAACTTAATTGGTTCGATCGATCGATCGCACCATGCTTGGACTGACTAACAACTGGACAGTACACTTCTTACTAATAAAACGAACTCACAGAGCATAGCTGCCCAAAATGATCGGATGATTTTTCAAATCAAATCAAATCAAAATAATTAATTAAAATTACTCTTGTCCCAACGCGACCAAGCCTACAAGAATCAGGCAACAAACACGGCTTCGCTTATTTTGAAAGTGTTTAGCACAAACAGGGTATATTATAAAAAAAAAAGACGTTACCCATCAGTTCTTTTTGAAAGTCAAAAAGAACTGATGCACAGATGACTGAATACAACTGATTGTTGAAGACAATATAAGGAAATCCATAGAAAGGAAAACCTTACCCACCAGTTCATTTTGAAAGTGGTGAGGAAGACAATAATGGTGAGGAAGACAATAATAGTAAGGAAACTTTACCCATCTGTTCAGTTGAAGTTAGCCGTATATCAATTTTTGGGATCTAATTTGTTACTAAAGGTCTTGGACTTAAGCTTTTTGGTAAACATTGTATCAACAACGTATGTTAACCGTATCCGTATCATACGGTTGTTGATAGGTAGGTTCTTAAATGGATTGAACGTCATTGGGTTGAAACAAGAAGCACTCGTTTTTTGTCGTGTTTGTATAACTTTAAATTTTTTATTTTCTTTTGGTACTGAATAGTTTTAATTACCCAAGTTTCAGAGCTCTTACTGAGCTGACCTACTCTGGCTGATATATGTGGAGAATATTCAAGTAGTTTTTTTATTATTTTTTAAATCTTTATTTACTAAAAGAATAATACAACTAATAATACAAAACTTCAAAAGTACAAATGAAACAGTAAAGCTATCTTAAAACTGAAGCAAACGATTTAAAAATAGCTCAACAGATCCAACTGTAAATTGAACTCAAAAATGCCACTGAATGTCAGTACCTGATGTATTCGTAAGAAAGAAAAAAAGAAAGAAAGGAAAAGCATTTTTTTTTGTAGCATTGATAATCATAGAAAAATAGCTTACCGACCACAGAATTGCGTCTATTCCGATTTGTCAACCCTCAATTTCTAATTAGGTTTTTTTTTTAATTTAAATTTTGCACCTAGAGCAGTCGCTGATAGGGCATATGGAATTACAGTTGTACTCGTTCTAATTTACCTTATAAGAAAGAGACACTGTCATTCCACTCCCCTACCTAACCCAAGACCGCGGCACCATACATATTATCATTTACGCAAAAACCCTATGTTCGTTGACTATTTGACAACCCAATAAACAATTTATTTCATTCCCTCATGAGCGGGAGTGTTCCATTCTTCTTCTTCTTTATCAGCCTGTTCACGCCCACTGCTGGACAAAGCCTTCTCCATTGAATACAATGGTGGGATTTGCCATAATCACCACGCTTGGCAGGCGGATTGGTGATCGCAGTTTGGTGTTTAGTACTCAGGTGGATGCTGATGCCCAGCGGTGTAATCCCTTAGTCGGCTTTTAATAATAAATAAATGCTGGACATTTCACACAACATTATCTAGCCCCAAGCTAAGCAGAGCTTGTGTTATGGCAACTAGATAACTGATATACTTAATACATTACATAGATAGTAATTTTTTATTATATATAGTAAAATACTTACTAGACCTTCTGGAACAATTATCTGTAGATCGTACAAATATTTGTTCCGAGGCGGGAATCGAACCCGCTACCTCCTGTGTCGCAGGCGAACCTTCGCCCGCTGCGCCACAGAGGTTGTCAAACACATCTACAGAAGAAGGAGAGGTATATTCTTAAGCTGGACACACCACGGCACAAGAGACATAACAACAGGCTTATCAGACATACATACATTAACGATGGCTTCAAACCCCTCTTTGGACGGGGGGGTTAAAAACAACATTTGTACAAAATCTGCCACACCCACATGGTTGTCCATAGGTTTGTTGCTACAATGACAAAGTGATTCTATGTTTTTTGTTTGAGAGCATTGAGACCTTTCGGGTTATTTTTTATGATGACTTGCTACTAATTTGCATCATGTTTCAGTTTTTGTGACGAGATTGTGAATATTATTCTTGACGCACCACGTCGCTATTTACGTAATACTGCTTATTTCATATTTACCTACTTATTAAATAGTATACAATATAGCTGCCTATCAAGATTCCAATTTATTTTCCATGTATTAAGTGCCGATGTGGGCGTGGTAGGCTTTTTGAAATCGTTTTTTGGTCACGATTGTTTTGATCTAAACTAATTACTTCACTGTAAGAATTACTTGTGGTTTTGTCGATTTTGGACAACAAAAACATGTTGTGGGAAAGTACGGTACTTTTATCATTGTTAAACTTGCGCATCAGTTGAATTAACGCGCTGACAATAGGCAAAAAATTATCTAACTTATGAAGTTCAGTGCGTTAGAAAAGGCAAAAAGTGAGCGAAAATTACGAAAAAACAAGCGATAATTACACAATATTATTAGAAGGGTAATCTAAGCATATTTAAGAAATATTCAATAAAAATATTTGTAACGTTTTTAAAATAGATACATAAACACACGCCTTTTTCTCCGAAGGTGTAGGCAGAGCCTCAATAGGATGGGGCCTCAAGCGGATTGCGTGCTCAATCACAGGAATATAGACGTGACAAACGGTGAGCTCATCGCCGCCATTGCTTTGATTGTACCTACAATTTGTACATTAATGGCCCCTTGCTTTCTGGACCACTGTTCAAGGACCGGCCGTAGACCTAGACACTACCTGGGACGCCCAGCCAGCAGAAGCTCCTTGGAAAAAACGCTTTTTCGTCCTTCTGTATTTGGATTTGATTTTCAGAGTTTTCCTTCTGCTTATTGCAGAACATTTCTAATGAGGCCATCTCTTCGATCCTGTAATTTATCACCATCATCATCAGCCATTAGACATCCACTCTTGGACGAGGCCTCCCAATGGGGGGATTTGCCATAACCACGCTAGGCAGGTGGATTGGTGATCGCAGTACTCATGTTGAGTACTCAGGTGGATGCTGCTGCCCATCCCTGGTGTAATCTATTCGTCGGCTTTCACGACATTCATAGGAGGAGACGGAGAGGTATATTCTTAGGCGCAACCAGTAATTTAGCTAACATTATTAGCAGCTACTGGTAATTTAGCTAACATTATTAGCAGCTACTGGTAATTTAGCTAACATTATTAGCAGCTACGGGTAATGTAGCTAACATTATTAGCGACTACAGATAAATGTAGCTAATATTATTGGCAGCTACAAATACTTATAGCTAATATTATTAGCTGCTACCGATAAATGTAGCTATGGCTATAACTCGAAGTGATTTCACCTAGCAAAATTAAATACAATAGCTAAATTCTGACAACTAAAAATAATTTGCAACTATTGCTAAAAACTTTGTTGTCCATTTTTTTTTATTTTAGCTACCTTACCTAAAATTTAGTAACAGCAGCAATTTTTTTTTCCGTGCGATGTTAAAATCTCGACCAATGCTGGCGTTAAACAGGCTGGTGATGATGATAATGATATTTATAATATTTCAACTTATCTTTAAAAGTTATATAAAAATATAGTCTTGCGTTAAATTATTCTGAATCCGTGTAACATTCAAAGTGAGGTGTTACGATGGCATGCTAATTAATTAGCTTTGATAACTAATGTTTTTTGTTTTTTTTTTGTGAACAGGCGTGAAGTGTCAGCTATTTTAGTTAAAAATTGCTATCAAGTTCTGAGGAATCGTATTCTCGGAGATGACCAAATGACTGTGCAAACAAGATGGTTTAACGTTAATGATTCCTTTTGCGGTTAGTGCCTTGATAGCTAGATGCCTTGACTTCAGCTAACAAACACACTAGTTTTTGTTAGCTGAAGTTAGGTAGGTTTTAAATTTCAAGGATTAATGTAACCTGACCAGCTAAAACAGAGGTTCCCAAACTTATTTTGTCTACTGCCCACTTTGGGAATAAATTATTTTTTAGCGCCCATTTTTTTCACCTACTTACAAACCACTATAACTTCAAATTAAATTAATTATTGTGAGTGTAATACCCTCATTGGCATCTCACGTTTAAGGAAAATCGATCAAAAGGGAGCTATATTAGCGGAGAGTTAAACATTCATTCTACGAGACTTTTACTATCTTCCGCAAGAGTTAACTTGAGACCTGAGCGCACCAATCATTTTTTTTTCTGCTGCCTTTCTTACTGCCCCCACCCCTCTCTCCTCCCCACAAGGGGGCGTTATCGCCCTTTTTGGGAAAGGCTGAGCTAGAAAATATAAAATGTAGAGGAATAAAGCAAATTGCGCCAGGATAAGTATAAATAGCTTCTGTTACGCAGGCGCATGGCAGGCACTCTGAAACTGAACTAAAAACTGTGAAAAAGGAATTTCTAACAGAGCTGTTTGACGACCTCTGTGGTGCGACTGAGATGCGAGAGGTTGCAGGTTCGAATCCCGCAGCAGGACAAAATGTTTGTCTGATCTGCTAATATTTGTTTTAGGTCTGGGTGTTATGGCACCATGGTACTCGTAGTTCCTACTACGAGTACTACACAGTATCAGGAACCGTATGTGACTGTTGGGTGTTATGTTATGTTATTTTATCTTTTTGATACAGTTATAATATAAGTCTGTAGTTTGTGGTTGACCACGTGGTAGAAAAGGTCAATGATATTATAAGTACTTTTTAAATTTTTGAGTAGTTCACTTCAAGCATAGTGAACTACGAAATAGGTACATTAGGTACCTACTTATGTTAATGTTGTTTTGATTGTTGACGTAGTTTAACAAAGACAAGTTATTTTTGTCTCAGCTATGAGGGGTGTGTATTGTTTTGCTGATGAAGCTTTCATATTATATCAACTTACTAACTTTCCTAATAAACCATAAAATAACTTTTATGAATAGCTTTAAAAGCCTCTTTGTATCTAGATTATAGATAAGTTTTTTTGAACGGTTCTAAAACAAGTTTTAGAACAGGTGTCTTAAAATTAAGATTTTTCCAGTAACTATACGTGAATTACTACAAGTATTTATTATCAAGGAATATAATCGTATTCTAAGAACTTTTTTGAACAGATGACACCTGACACCTGTTGGGTTACCATGAGCTCATAGAGCCATTTAGTTCAAAAACTGTTCAGTACAAAATATAGATTCCGTGATTAGTTGCAGAAGATCTATAGACTTCTGCGATTAAAGTTATTCAATGATGACGGATGTCATCGACGAACCGATATATTGTACTGAGTAGTTTTTCAACTAAACTATAATGGCCTTATTACAGAACATGGACTAAATTCAGATTAGATAGGATTAAATATCGACATTAGGCATATGTGACTTTAAATACGAAAGCAGATAGTTTGTTTTTCGAAATCCGCTTCTACGCAAATTTCCAAAGTATCAAACTGACGGATTGTGTCACATCACAATTGAGATGTCCCAATTCTTACCTCTAACAAGCAATCAATTGTCAATTTATAGACCATTGCTAAACTAGGGGGCTGGCTGGTTTTAGATAAACCAGAGATAGTACAAGCTTATGTCATTTTTGGCATAAGCGCGGACTATCTAGCTCGAAAGTTGCTTCTGGAAAACAAACCATCTGCTTTTGTATTACAGTTGTATATACCCTAGGTCAATATTTAAGCCTAGACTGGTAGTCCTGGTTTAAACCCAGATTAAGGGTATGTTTTGTAATAACACCCTTAGAGCTCATGGGGGTTACCCCCTGGTAGTAAGTTAACTCACCAGTCACCACTTTATGCCCAACTTTGGCCACTGTTTTAAGTTAATCATCTAATTTAGGTCTTTTAAAACGTTTATCTAATTTGTCTGTACGTAGTTAAGTGTAGTAATTACCATCCTGAACCACTGTCTAATCTAGCTACAAGGTATGTACTATTGAATTTTATTTCACGAAATACAAACAGACTAAAGTATATAAGTTGTCAGATTTTAGATTTAGAATTAGGTACCTAGCAGCTACTGCATGCCGGGAAGACTAATACCTCGTCTAATAGTAGTAATAAGAAAAAGTCTAAAAGACTAGGTATTAGTCCCTAGTCTTTTAGACTTTTTTCTTTTACTAAGCGTGGATGTGTAAGTAAATTCAAAGAGATGGTCAAAAAGAGACCCGCCGTAGGATTGGAGGGCGCTGCTGTGCTTAATTACCTTTTTTGTTTAGCGGGCAATACAATAGCACGTCTGTTCCGTTTTGAACCCATTAAAACTGTAACTAAGTATTTATTTAGTTAATGATTAAAAATGCTGACAGAAAAAAGCTAGCTCCTAATTATTATGGTAGTAATTTAATATTATATATTAGTTCACAACTTTAGTTCACTATTTAGCTACGATGACTCTTTTTCAGAACAGACTACAAAAGTGCCAAGTCAATTAAATATATCAGAGAGCAAAAAAAATTCTAAAAGTAGAAAACAGAACGCAATTAATATATTTTGTGACTCAAGATTAAGAATTAAGTCGTTTATTTGAAAGAATACACATTTTTTTACTCGTTTAGGTCTTAAATCTATGTTAGTCGATGCATTCAGCCTGCATGCAGGCGTACAAATATATAAATGTCAAATCAATTAAGAATTTATATTTACAAAATTCCCTCAGACTATAAAAACAGTTATCTAATAGCCAATGAGTTGGTCTCTTCTTAAATATATTTCCATTCAATACTTTCAGTTCTTCGGGTAACTTTTTATATATTTTTAAAATTATCATAAACATTTCTCTTATAAATATCTTTTCACACCACCTGCTCGACAATGTCCAATTACAAATCATGCAACCTCAACGTAAAGTACAGCATTGTCTCTCTAGGGATGTAAAGTTGTATGAAACTCCCTAGGGATTAAAGTGATTTGAATTTAGAACGTCAAATTCATGTTGGAAACTCGTGGAAAACTCTGAGTAAAAAAATTACCATATGGCATTGTAAGGAGGTTTGTTCGAAAATCGAACTGGCCACTATAGCAAAACTCGAAAAAAAAGAAATAGGCGCGATTTTAAAGAATTTGAAACAAAAGAGATGTTTGGTGCTGTGATTTTCAGTGAATTTTATTGCAATATTTTTGTAATATAATATTATGTCAGTGACAATATTAGTGTTAACAAAAAATGTCGAGCAATAATGATTCTACTCCAGAGTTTATCAAAACAGACGATACTTATTTAATGGAGCCCTGGCCTTTTATTGCCTCGCAGTAGGTGTGAAAAGTAGAGTATGCTCCTCTGGAATAAAGCCTGTCTTCGTCTTGGGCAGCTTGAACCCCTTGCTTCACTCAGGACTCTATATAACTCCCTCGCTACACTCGGGAGTTAACTTTAGAGTCCCTCGTTACGCTCAGGGTTCAATATGCCGCCCGCGACATAAGACACTGCTTTATTCCCTTAGTGCATAATCTACTATTATGGCATGTTGGTTGATGTAGCATGTTCATAAACTTCGCTCTTTTTTGTTGAGTTATAACATCACTATGTTTTTTGAAATAAATAGGATAAACACATTGAAGATTTTTTTAGTTCACTTCTGTTATTTCGCCGATATTTTTTAATTATTTAACTGTGTGAAAACATAAATCCGGTCCGTAATGTGGTGCAAATTGGTTTTATGTTTCTCATTTGATAATATAATAACACATAATTTGCCTATTTTATTCAAATAAGATGAATCAACAGCGCTCTATCGTCACCTACCTGCGTCATAGAGTTAAAAGTTTAAAACATAAACCCACCATCGTTTATCGTACGTCGTAGGTACATAAATGAGTTTATTTTCTAAGAAACCTTTACAATTCCTGGATAATTGTAGGTTGGAATAAAACGTACCCAAAAACATAATAACATTTCGATAAATCATAGTCAAAGATAGTACCTACTCGTTCTACCAACATGTTGGATAATATCACAAGTAGTTACTGATAGATCTAGTGGTTATGATCCCTTTTACTAATAGATCCCCAAGCTTATAATTTGGGAGTGAAGTAACTGGGGATCTACGGCGTGATCTCTTAACCTTAATTAGCTTTTCAAGGTTTGTCTTGCTATAGCTATAGCCAAAGTATTAGAGTATAGGAGATATACATAATACATAATTAATTCCATACAGCATAATAGATTAAACGCCTTTAGAAAGGATGTCGCAAAGAGTCAAAACAATTGCTCAAGACAGAGCCTTCTAAGACTCGATTAGACCATTTATATTGGACAACCTCAGTGGCGCGGCGGGCAAAGGTTCACCTGTGACGCAGGAGGTTGCGGGCTCGATTCCCGCCTCAGAACAAATATTTGTACAATCTGCATGTAGGGGATCTGGTATGCAAAACACGTTTTTCCAACAAATAACAATTTAATTCCAAAAGCCACAAGCATCGGAAAATTGCCGAGATGACAACTACTGACTGACAGTTCATAAATAGCCACCTGTCCTCTACATTCCCCCCCCAGTGCTGGCACAGCACTCACTCTCTGATGTTATATAAGCCACGCGTGCCGCTGACCTGCGCAGCACTCCAGACTTTGTCTTAATTTCTACCATTCTTGTTCGGCTGTCTTTTCCTGAAAATACTGCTTGAACTAAACCTTTAGGCCATATATTTCTAGGAGAGTTAGGGTCTATTATCAGAACAAGATCTCCCACTTGTAGGGGTCTGTGTTCTTCATACCATTTCTGTCTGGGGCGCATCTCAGGCAAGATTTCTCGTACCCATCGCTTCCAAAACATATCTGCAAGTGCTTGCGCTTGTCGCCACCGTTTTCTAAAGTTTCCGTTATCTGAGTCGAACTTTCCAAGTACAGGTAAATTTGATGAGGATCCTACCAAGAAGTGATTAGGTGTTAACGATTCGCTGCTCTTTGGCTCAACCGTCACATGGCTTAGAGGTCTACTGTTTATGATGTTCTCTACTTCTGCTAGTAGCGTACATAAGACTTCTTCTTTAGGCGCACGCTCCTTCAACACCACCTTCAGTGCAGTTTTGATGCTACGAATAAGCCGCTCCCAGGCTCCGCCACAGTGAGGGCTTGCTGGTGCGTTGAAGGACCATGCCGTTGCCATGCTATAATTTATTAATTCACTTTTCAGTTCCTGTTCATCCAGTTCCTTTATAGCTTTCTTCAGCTCCGTATCTGCTCCTCTCAAGTTTGTTCCATTATCTGAGTATAAATGTTGTGGCCAGCCTCTCCTAGCTGCCATCCGTCGAAGAGCCATGATCAATGCATCTGTGGTAAGTTGGCTAACAGTCTCAATGTGAATGGCTCTCACCGTAAGGCATGTAAAAATTACACCGTACCTCTTTTCTCGTCGTCGTCCAATCGCAACTTCTAGAGGTCCAAACAAATCTACTCCAGTATGGGTAAATGGGCGCTGATGATGAGCCAGTCGTCCTTCAGGTAAATCACCCATTCTAGGTGGATGGGGCTGAGCTCTTTTTATTCTACAAAGCATGCACTTTGAACTTATATGCTTTACTGTTGGTCGAAGTTTTATAATCCAATATCTTTGTTTTAGTTCATTTACTATCATTTCCTGACTTCCATGACATGCTTTCACATGATGGTACCTCACAATCAGGTGGGCTACGTGGCAGTGCCCGTCGAGTATCACTGGCTGCTTAACATAACTAGAAATTTCAGCTGCGGCATCAATGCGGCCACCCACTCGAAGAATACCATCGTCATCAAGAATTGGTGTCAATGTGAGTAGTTTACTAGATTTGTCTAATCTTTGTCTCTGCCGTAGGTTGCGCAGGTCATCAGGGAAGGATTTCATCTGCGAGTACTTCAGAAGCAAAATCTCAGCGCGTCCCATCAGGGTACTATTCTCGTCACAAGTAAGTTTTCTACACTTTTGTATGAAACATAATACCACACATGTAGATCTGAGGAGTCGAAGCCAAGAAGAAAACCTTTTAGGTGCAGGAACAGCAGGTAAGCATATAGCCGTGGTATGAATAGTATTTATGTATTCTAGGTCCACATCACATACGTTAGATTGCTGTAACTCTTTTTCTTTAGGCCACAAACGTTCTTCTCCATTCAAAAACAATGGCCCATATAACCACTCATTTTCCAATGTTTTCATTTCACAGGATTCTCGTGTAGCTATGTCAGCGACGTTCATGCTCGTAGGTATGTATCTCCAATCTATTATATTTGTTAGTTCATCTATTTCACCGAGGCGGTGAGCAATGTAGGCTTTATAACTTCTTGCATCATTGCGTATCCAATGCAGAACTGTAGATGAGTCACACCAAAAATACTTTTTCTGTACCTTTATTCTATGTTCGCTATCTATAGTGTCGGCTAGTCTTGAAGCCATCACAGCGGCTTATAACTCCAATCTCGGCATCGACACATACTTTACAGGCGTAACTCTACATTTACCGGAAATGAATGCAACTTGCACTTGTTTGTTTTGATCAATCCACCGCCAGTAGGCCACAGCGCACATAGCCTGGGTTGAAGCGTCACAGAATACATGTAGTTGTAAGTTCGAATAACGTCTATTTGCGGCTGTAGTTTCTTTCGATAAACATATTTGCGGCGGAGGGTCAGCAATTGGTACGTTTACCTTACTTTGCTGCATTTTATTTTGCACAGCCATCTCAGAGAGGCAAGAACTTCTTGTGGCCGATTCGTAGTGTCTAGGTAGCCGTATTTTTTTTATTTCTTTCATTATTCTAAGCCAGTTCAACCATTTTTCAAATATTTCATCTGTTAATTCACTATCCCAACTAATTCCAGATTTCCATGTTTCTTGCAATATAATTTTTCCTTTGATAGTGATAGGCGATAGGAGACCATACACATCAAATATAGACATAAGCACTCTTAACATTTCCCTTTTAGTAGGTTTGCGTTGTCCATCTACTATTGATGCAGGTAATTTCTTAAACGAAACATCCAATCCCAGCATATCGTCTTTTGAAAACCAAATCAAGCCCAGTGTTCGTTCTCCATCATATTGTTGACCATCTTTGAATCTTACAATAGTAGTTTTCAGACTCTCGCTTGGTAAACTATTAAGCACGGATTGATTGTTTGAAGTCCAATTCCGGATCTCTAGTCCTCCTTGCTGGTGAATGAAGGTGACATCCTTAACTAAATTTATTGCCACTTCTTCGTTTTCTAAACTATCAATATAATCGTCCATATAATGTTGTTTAGTTATTGCTGTCACAGCATCGGGCATTGAGGAAGTGAATCTTTCAGCATTTTTGTTTTTTATAAACTGAGCAACAAACGGGCTACAGTTACTTCCAAATATTAGGGAGCTCATAGAATAAGTTGAATTATTCCACAAAAAACGAAGGGCATCCCTATCTTCCTCCAAAATTTTGGTTCTGAGGAACATGTCCCTGATATCACCAGCTACAGCTGTTCTGTGTTCTCTAAATCTCAGCATTATGCCATACAGGTTGATGAGAAGATCAGGACCTTTCAGTAGGTAGTCATTCAAACACATGCCTTTACTTCTTGCAGCGGCATCAAATACTAACCTCAGCTTTTGTTTGTTAGGGTTGTCAACTCCAAAATGTGGAAGGTACCAGATTTTTGCAGGGTTGTGTGATGTATTGCATTCTGAAGCATAATCATTGCTTAATAGATGATCCACTCTTTCTTTATATCTTTCAGCATAAGCTGGATCAGCCTGCATTTTTCTTTCTACTCCTTTAAGTCTGGACAATGCATTTGGATAGGAGTCAGGTAACTTACAGTTGGTATCTTTCCATGGTAGCCCTACGTACCACCTTCCATCTATCAGTTTGGCAGTACGTTCTAAGATTTCGCATGCTTGTACATCGTCTCTATTTTGCCTAGGCTTAGATATGGCAATAGATTCAAGGGCAAAATTGTGCCGCATTTCTTCTTGAATTTCTTGCAAAAGACGTTCAGATTCGGTCTGTTCTCCATTTAAGAATAAGGTGGACTGCGGCATCTCTCCATCAGCCAGCGACGTGCGTATGCAGCCATGCATGCACCATCCAAGAGGAGTACGAGTGAAGAAGGGTTTAGTAGGTTTTCCCTTTATTATCTGCAAAGGTAAGAGCAAGTCATAATTGTCCTGTCCTATCAGAATTTCTGGTTTATATTGTCCATCACAAATAGCATTTCTAATTTCAGAATCCAGTTTATAATCACACAGATCAACTGCGGCCACATTTTGCAGGGGTAAATTCATATTTTTGACACTACGCGCACGAATTGTAAATAATGTTCCTTCACAGTTTGACAAGTCAAGGTCAACGACCTCACTATCGCATACAAGTTCAGATTTGTCCCATGCACCACACACGCGCATTGATTGCTTATTACCGCGCAACCCTAATCTAGATGTGAGTGCATCACTTATTAAAGTCACAGTTGAGCCATCATCAAGTAACGCAACACTTCGAACTTTACCATTTGGTCCGTGTAAGTAAACCGGGACTGTCTTTAGCAAAACCTTACAGCTGTTCACAAGATGCGTTACTGTTTCCACTGGCGGCTTAGGTTCGGTCACTTCAGTTATGTCCACACTATTGCACTGCACATACCTTTTGCTTACAGAATAATGCAGTAACCGATGGTGCGAAAGTCCACATTTATCTACATCGCACGAAGGCGCAGAGCAATTATCTTGTTTATGTTTTGACTTTAGACATTTGTAGCACAAACCGTTCCGCTTCACAAAGGTCCATCGGTCTCTACGTAGAGATTTTCTAAACTTTTTACAGTCAGGCAGCAGATGAATTGACATGCGACAAAACCGGCACTCTTCGCTGTCATTACGGTCACTGTCACTGGATTCATTGTTTATCAACACAGACACACGATTTCTATAGTTCTCACTTTGTTTACCAAAACTTTGCAGACTTGATAAGTTAACAGCAGTTTTCGTTATTTTCACTGCTTCTTCATTGAGAAAATCAGATAAAATCACAAGCTTCGGCTTGGTCCTCTCATTAATTAAAGGATAGCAATAGTCAGTCCATTTGGAGATCAGTAATGTTGGTAACTTGGAGAGAATTACTGACACAATATTCATGCCTTTCAGATAATCTTCACAGCCGATGGCAGACACAGCTGTAACACAGTTTTTCACTTTAATTGAGAATGGAATAATTTCTTTGTGGTATTCTTGTGCCATCGGACGAAGTTTACTAATATCTTGTAGGATTCTTGAAATAATAATGTCAGGATTTCCAAATTGAAGTTCTAGGGTAGACATTACTGCGTCTGAAGAAGTAGCACCAATGAGCAATGCAGTCACTGCATCCCTTGCTGGCCCACGAAGGCTCTTCCTCAGTCGCCATAGGTTCTCCTTATCACTGAAATTACAAACTAACGACGATTCTTCATAAGCTTGCTTGAATTGAAGCCATTCAAATGGATCGCCTGAGTATACAGGTAATTCTTTCGGAGTACACAGTCGGTTGAGTAGTCGGTTGTTAGATCCATTGACACCGGCAGCAGAGGCAGCAGCCAAATCCTTCAATGCACTCGCCAGTGCGTGCACGGTACCATTTGTACCATCATCAGCCATCACTGATGGTGGTAAGCGTGCTTCGAGTGCAGTTTCAATAAATGGTGACTGTGGGTCAACGGCCTCTTTTCGGTTCAATGCTGAAGTTTGTTTTACTTCCGGACAAAGTACCATTGTGTCATGGTGTGTGTCACGCTCAGTTTTTACCTCCTTCAGACTACTTTCTAGCCAGTTTTCAACTAGACGGTCGTTGCATTCACTAGCTGGGTCCTTTTGCGATAGAGAACTGCAACTTCCCGTATGTTCCAACTCAGCTAGATCTGCGGCTAATCGTTTGTCGATAAGCTCCATTTTTATGCGCGCTTTAGCTTCTGCGGCTTCCAATACAAGCCGTTTTATTCGCGCTGCGGTAGAAGATGATGTCGACGGCTTTTTGCTCAGAGTTTTTTTATCAAATGGCACTGTAAAGCTTGCAGGCATGTTTTTTTTCAGTTCGCTCCTGCTTTTATTCGCTTCTACAGCTTCTTTAGAAACATCTGGTTGTTCAACGTTACAATCTTCTCGTACGTGAGCTGTTTTCTCGGCGCCATCTTGCGATTTTCCTTGCTTTTCTTCCTCGATTTTCTTGGCTTGGTATCTAGTCATATGCGTTGGCGGTGTACGCTGCATTTCGATCGATCCGGCTCCAAGGACCAAAAATGTAGGGGATCTGGTATGCAAAACACGTTTTTCCAACAAATAACAATTTAATTCCAAAAGCCACAAGCATCGGAAAATTGCCGAGATGACAACTACTGACTGACAGTTCATAAATAGCCACCTGTCCTCTACACTGCAGATATTTGTTCAGGGTGTTCTAGGTATTTTCTATGTATAATAAAAAAATATCTATCTATGTAATGGTATATCAGTTATCTAGTTGCCATATCACAAACTCTGCTTAGCGTGGGGCAAGATAATGTTGTGTGAAATGTCCAGCATTTATTTATATATTCTCTAAGAAGGTCTCTCTTTCTTCAAAATATACTTAGTAATCACTTTAAACCTTGTTAACTATTTGATTATTCTACTATTTGAGCATGTTAAGTATCATCATATATTGTATGTAGGTATCTGCATTATAATCTGTTTGGTGGTAGACAAAATTCAGGAAAGTATAATAAGAGCGCCTTGCGAAAAAGATGCGAATTCATGTCATGAGTATTGGAAGGTAAGAGAGCCTGAATTAAAATTAATAGCAGTATTGTATTACAACGAATCATGTCTCAAGAAGCAAGTAATCATTACTTTTAGGCACTTTCATAAATTCAAATTATAATTATTCAGTAAAATAAATCTCTATTGAAATCGTAGATTGTCAGCACTTATAGATCCAATTTTAAAATGACAAATGAATTTTGAACATGGATCTAGCACCTGTTTTGAATATCAACATTATACGACTAATCTTTTCACAATCGTTGCGTTCCTTTGTCGTGCGTGTCATTGGTTTTTTCTTGGTGACTCTGCGTTAGATCAGTGAACAGGTTATAAAATAAACTGTTGGTAAGGAGTAAAGTTAAAAAAACTGGCTTTTTCAACTTTTCCCCCCTAAATATCGCCCTTAGGGGGGAAAAGTGAGCCAACTGTTTCAACGTAAAGGAGTAACAAACATACTAACAAACTTTTGCATTTATAAATTATAAGTGTGAGATATTCTTCAGCACATTTTATATAACTACTTACTTATATTTTTATTTTGTTCAAAAAATTACACAAAATTTGTTTTATGAACTCAAAAAATCCTTATACGTTTGTTCTAAGTATATACAATCCTCTTTGTGTTAAAACAATCCTACTCAATTTAATATCTTCTTCATATCCTAAATTAACAACAATAATAACATCATATAATATATATAAACAACAAGTTTAGTTGCCTAATAGTAACATAGTAGGTAAGTAATTAGGTACTAGTTTCGTACCTACATAATTATACCGTACTTAAATTGTCTAACTAACCTAACGCAGGGTAACCAGAAAAGAACCAGTAACACAAAGTTGTAGAATACTTAGTACCTTAGTAGTAGACAGTTAGACCATCGCTCACCATAAAAGTGACGGACGCAATAAATAATTACCCATTGTACCTACTCTTGGCAAAAAGAAAAGACGCGTGCCAATAAGTACATCGAACTACATTAATTTAACTGATAATAAACCTCAATAACGTATCAATTAAGTTGAAAATAGCAATCGAGTAATTTTTATCAACAAACTTTGTTGACATGACAAGTTAGTTACCCGCACGCTGCGCTCGCCAACGCATGTATCTAATCTACGCGTATTAATTTATAGATAATCATGAATTTTATTTCGATATTGGTTTGGACGCTGGAGAAAAATTGTTTTATAGTTTATACAGCACTAATTGTTTGTTTTGTGGGATTCACGATGTATCACAAGCGGAAAATGGAGCCGTATTACACAAGGGATGACAAGAAGGCTAAATTGGCGCGGACAGGACACGGTAGGAAAGGTTAGTGACAGTTCAATTGAGTTCTACGTGCGTTCTTAGCTTCACTTTGTTTTTATGACTGGTTATATTTTGTGTTTTAATTTTGTGTGCCGTGGTCTCGGCCTAAGAATAAGACTCCTTCAACTCCTCATGTGGATAACGTTAAAGGCGACTAATAGATTTCGCCGGGGGATGGGCAGCAGCATCCACCTGAGTACTTAAGAGGAGGTTACCGGTAGAGCGCTTACGCCTTTTTGTACGCGAACGAAGTTTTTTTCTATTTTGGCTATTATTTCATCAAACTATATGAAATTTTGTACACATGATCAGTATACTAATATCTAGACCCGTGGTGCGCCAATTTTTAAAAAATTCGTCAGTTTTTAACCGACTTCCCAAAAAAGGAGGAGGTTCTCAATTCGGTTGTATTTTTTTTTTGTTTGTTACCTCATATCTCCGTCGTTTATGAACCGATTTGAAAAATTCTTTTTTTATTTGAATAGATATACTTCCAGATTGGTCCCAGTTTTTCAGAATCCAGTTCTGATGGTGGAATCCATGAGGAATTGCGGGAACTCCTCAAATACTGTAGGCATACATATAGAGATTTTGACATTTTCAGCAACAAATCAAGCATTTGCATTCAGAAAGTATCATAACCCTTTCACAACTATAGTTTTTTCATAAATTTTTTTTCTTCCAGATATTTAGTCGAATACAATGGCGGAAGTCGGTTTTTTAAATGAAAAGTTATGGTTGTCAAACGTTGGTCACCAAGTGACTTTCAAATAGGGAATAGGGGGGCTGATTATAAAAGCGCAAAAAACGGTCAAACGAAGGTCTATAAAAGTATTAAAAAAAGTAATTGAAGTAAATAAAAACTTGGTTAATGTTAGTACCATGGGTTTTTTATTACATGGCCAATCATATTGCGCTAACCACGTCCATATTTTGTTTTTGACAATATCCTTTGAAGATTACAGCAGCCAGAATATATGTTTTTGAAGCAAGAGAATAATAATAAACTAGGAGTCATTATTTCTTCAGGTGTGTTATTTGTAGTTCTATAACACGCGTGTTAGTTTTTTTATATCTAGTTTTTTTTGACTTGACCTTGCTAATCTAGAGGCAATTTGATTCGGTTTTGTGTAGGAACGAACAATTTTACTTTTGTATTGTAGATTGAAGATTCAAGATTCAATCGTTTATTTGTAAGAATACAGATAATTTTGCACGCTAAGGTATTAAATCTATGCTAGTCAATGCATTCATGATAGATAGATAGATTAACCCTTTATTGATCACCACACAGAAACAATAAATAAGTAATTTTACATAGAAAGGCAATACAATGGGCATCGCTGAAAGCGATCTCTTCCAGGCAACCTTTAGATGGAATAAAATGAGCCAACGCTATAATGAACTGCGGTGTACCTACAAAGCAAAACTAAACTACATATTTATGCAGCATAATATGCATATAACTAGCATGCAGGCGTACAAAGATATAAATGTCTAATTAAATGAGAATTTACATTTCAAAAAATTCCCTCAGACTATAAAAACAGTTTTCTAATAGCCAATGAGTCAGTCTCTTCTTAAATATATTTCCATTTAATACTTTCAGTTCTTCAGGTAACTTATTAAATATTTTAATAGATAATATTATAAACATTTCTCTTATAAATATCTTTATGGCATGTAGGTTGATGTAGCATTCATAAACTTAGCTCTTTTTTGTCGAGTCGGCTCTGATAAGCCTTGTCGCTTTCAATAATAATAACTAGTAATAAACAATTATAGGTAAAAATAGACTGCAAACTGCATGCAGTTATGTAAGTATCATCATCAGCCGTAAGACGTCCACTGCTGGGAGAGACCTCCCCCATAGAATACAATAGGGGATTTGCTATAATCATCACGCTTGGCAGACGGATTGGTGGTCGCAGTATTGGTTGAGTACTCAGGTGGATACTGCTACCTTTCCCTTGGTGTAATCCTTTCATCAACTTTTACGACATCCATGGGAGGAGACGGAGGAGTCTATTCTTAGGCCAGATACATCATTTACGTAGAATCTGTCAAAAAACATCAACCTTACCTATATACCTGTACCTATTTATGTCGCCAAACAGTATAGTGTTCGCATTGCTGTGTATCGGTTTGAAGGGTGCAGGTGCCGGTGAAATTACAGGCACATGAGGCTTTATGTCTCCAGGGTCGGCAGCGTGTGATGCCTCTGGTGTTGCAGGCGTCCATAGGCTACGGTAACTGCTTTCCATCAGGTGGGCCATATGCTTGTTTGCTTGCCAAGTAGTATAATAGTTATTTGTTATACAACAGTGCAAAGTTGCTTTTTAACCGCGTGCTCAATTTTGATGACTGAGAGCTGATTCTACGTTTTGACAAGCAATTGGCACGGACGTCAGGTGTAGTGTAACACGGATTTTTGTATGGAAAATGAGGTTCACAGAGTGTACGCTAGGGGTGCTCATCAGTGTCTCCATATAAAAATCCACACTACGCTACACCAGACGTCCGTGTCAATTGCTTGTCAAAACTTAGAATAGCCCCGCTGAGCAAGGGAAGGATTCTAAAATTTAATCAAGAGCGTAGCGAGTGATTAAAAAATTAGAATCCTGAGCGTTAGCGAGGGATCAAAAGAGCACGAGGTGAAAAATCTTTGCACTCGAGTGCAAGACGTAACTTTTCATCCCACCTCAGCGAGGAAATGACTTACCTAATGCAAAAAAAAAATATTTAGATACAATCACAAGATACTTTTGCGTATTTTTAACAGTTTCTGTTAATTATATTTACCAAATAAACTTTCTCGTCGCTAGAATCACTCATTTTAGGTTTTTCACTTGTTTTCAAGTTTCTTATTTATAACCTAAGGTTTTAACAAAATGACGTGAAAAGAAAATGCCACGCGTAAAGCAACTTCTTAGAATAAAGAAAGACTACTTATTCTAAGAGCAAATTAAAAAGAAACTAATACACCAAGAAGGTTCTGAGTCCGAGTTTTTAACAAATTAAAAAAGGCTGTATGATAAATTCGGCACCATGGAGATAGAAGTAAATAGGTTTAATGATGTTTTGAATTCACAAACTTACTGCACACGATGTTCTAAATTCAATTTTACTTTATCCTCTAGCGGATAAAAACGGCTTTTACACTCAGATATCGAATAGCAAAAATACTCTTTCCGAGATGGTGGGATGAAAAAAATAAAACCCTTTTCAGACAATTCATTTGTCTCTATTGGAAGACATAAAAAATTTTGATTTCCTACAAGTACTTACCAGAATTCACTTTGTTTAATTTTATCACATCCTGGATTCGTGATTTGCGTTAACCTCGAATTTAAACATTGTTTTATTCGTTTTAACTAATCTTACTTTACTATAGATAGGTAAATGCTGACGTTAGTCACAAAGTCACATAATTTTTGTGTGCAAATTTTGACCTTCAGTTCAATTTATTACTTAATTATTCTCTATTTCGTGAGTATCAGAAACTACTATAGGTACCTACCGGTAATGTTACCCGTCCCCTGGTGTAATCCTTTAGTTGACTTTTACGACATCTAATTTGGAGGAGATCGAGGTGGATGTTCGGCCAAAGAATACACCCACTATTTAGGTACTTATTTCATTACAAATCAAAAGCCTTTGCAACCTATTAGCCTGTTTTTTTTTCTGTCGCCAGAAGTGAAACATAGGTCAAATATGTTAGAGGACTTTATGAGAAATCAATAGCAAAAAAACCAAGTATATCAACCGTTACCGAACCAGGATAAACAGAGTACCTATAGTAGGGTTTTTTTCAGGCCTTGTTTTTCATATCATCATCATATCACCGGTTACGGTTAATAGACCTGGGTCTCTCTGTTATTGACTTCTCATATATCCCTCTAACATATGACGGAGACGGAATCAATAAACTGTTACCAAGTTAATATGACATCGTATTGGAAGGAGGAAAGACTTTATAGCGTTCTAAGAGTACTTTCCAGTGTAGTGAACACGCCTATTTTGGCCGATGATGATAAAGTTCATAGGAAACGTCTAAATTGTTATTATTGTATCTCGACTGAAAATAACCATTCCGTGCCTCTCATCATTATTTTACCGGAAAATTACATAAATTGATAGCTCAGTATGTCCTTGTTCATTTATTACGCCTTTGTTTACAATAACTATTAAATATTAACACTTAGTTAAAAGTATTGTTTACTCTCCTTGATTTACAATGAAATAAGTACCTAGTTATTGATAGCTTGAGCGATGGTCAAACCTGGACTGCAAATATACGAGTAAATGAATGAAAACTTGAAATCTTATTTACAATTCCAAAAATGAGTTTGGTTTATTCTAGATCAAACAAAATCAAATTTTAATCTTAAAAAAATGCTTGTATTATTTTCACTGCTATTGTCTATTCTATTCACAATAATCTATACTCAATAAACAAATACGATAGTGGAGTTGGATTTTGCGCGCTTCTTATAGACTTAGACACTCAGGTACTAATATTTATTCTGTGACTCAGGCCCGCAAAGCTATTCTCTATCCCGCGACAGGTTTGCAACAGGCGTAAATTGTGCAATCAGAGGGCCTATTACGAGTTTTGCATTGCAAAAACCGGAATGCGGAACGTGAGCATTCAACGTGACTTACGTAGTAACTATTCATCATTATGTGCCGCGCAGTCGCGAAAAATAGTACAGATTAGTAAATAGTTACTACGTAAGTCACGTTGAATGCTCACGTTTCGCATTCCGGTTTTTGCAATGCAAAACTTGTAATACGCCCTCAGGGCTGTCAAACGTCACTTTTCTTATACAAAAGTTACCGTTTGACAGCCCTGATTGTACAATTTACGCCTGTTGCAAACCGCGAGATAGAGAATACGGGGGCCGTATTCGATAAACTATACTCAAGCGTGAAACCGTGATGTGAGATCGTGAGTCCCCAATTCTGTATGAGTTAAGTTCTTGAATAAACTCGTGAACGTGTACGTTTTTTTATAGACAAAATAAGTTACCGGAACTGTCCGCTAGACCGCTGTCTCAGTTTTTGTTTCCATAGAAAAACACGCGTGACACGCTCACGGGTGTGAGTGTGTGCAGAGGTGTAAAACCAAGGCTAGACCATCTATGTTTGATTACATAAAACCCGTATGTACAAACTCATTCAAATAGTAGATTGTTATACAAGGAGCGTCCAGGAGGATCCATTATACGAGTATACGAGGTAGTTTTACTCCCGAGCTCTAGCGAGGGAGTAAATAGAAACCGGGTTTTAATGGGTCTTTAGCGCCGTATGTTATACTCTACTTTTCACTACGATTGCGAGAAAATAACATAATGCAATACAATATGAAATATTTTATTTTTCAATTTGCAATTAGAGAAAAATTCTAAAGATTTCGCGCCAATGTCTTTTTTTATTTCTTCTGTAGCCGCAACGCATTGCATACATTCTACCAAAGAGATAGCGATTTTAGTTCCATTTTCAAAAATAAAATGTTGTTCTTTTTTTATGAAACAGTAATAAGTGATTCATGATTATTCTATTTATGACAAAAGACTTTTTCGTTTTTGGAGGCCCACTGTCATTTGAAAGACAAAAATAAAAAAAAAAAGTTTTCCCATAGGGAAGAAATGCAATTTTTTCTTCGATGGTACGCTACAAAAATATTATAATGATGATTCATAACCTTGATATTTATAAACACCAGCCGGTGTTCAGACACCGGTTCAGACCAACTCGATGTTCATAGCGCCAAATATATTCGCAGAGTGTTGGTCTATAACTATGCACGTAGATGATGTTAGGCATTAAGAGAAGGTTACTGGTAAGGCAAAAGGGCGTAATCACCCTTTTGCTAGCTACTGGTGACCTCCTCTTAATTGAGTTTCAAACCTAATTTAGTTTACATAATCAGTGTATTCGGTATGTAGCACACGGGGTCACAGTTCTGGGGTTATCTACCATAGTCTAAATTTGTAAATTAGGCTACCGACGTCCTCATTTAAATTCAGAATAAGTATAGATGAAAAATATGATTTATGTTTTATAGCAGACGTAACAAAAATAACAAATGTATGGTTAGAAAAATATTTTGATGTTAAATAGGGCTGGAACTGGATGAACTGTATACCCCCCTTTATCCTCTAATATTGCCCATGGGGGAAGCTCCGTAGATTTGGCTATTTTTTCCCTTCATTTAGCTGGTATTTCCATACGTCAATTTGCTTTAATAATTTAGCAATTTTAAGCAATTTAGAAAATTGATGATAACAGAATCGAGGGATACATTTTGCTGTTGCAGATATATTATATATTAGACGACCTCTGTGGCGCGGCGGGCAAAGGTTCGCCTGCAACGCAGGAGGTTGCGGGTTCGATTCCCGCCTCGGAACTAATATTTGTACGATCTGCAGATATTTGTTCAGGGTGTTCTGGGTATTTTCTATTTATAATAAAAAATATATATCTATGTAATGTATTGTATTAAATATATCAGTTATCTAGTACCCATAACACAAGCTCTGCTTAGCTTGGGGCTAGATAATGTTGTGTGAAATGTTCCAGCATTTATTTATTTATTTATTTATTTATTATCATCTACATTCAAATTTATTAAACCACTCGATAGCTTAATTTTATTTTGGCCAATTTCCACCCATTTCTTTCTATTTAAATGGTTTTATTAGGTTGTTATTTATAAGTATATCATTATGCTAATATATATATTTATCTAGGTTTAAGTATGTTTATTTGAATTAATATATATAATTTTTAATTTGTTTTGTTTCTCACTTTTCTTTTTACCTCTATAATCACCACTCTCTAGCCTCAGAGGTTTGCTGGAAGAAAACTCTTTTTAGGGTTAAGCTCGCCTTTGTACATGTCCTTTAATTCTGTCTTGTGTTCTTATTATGTATATGTGTGTACAATAACGACTAAAGAAAGAGTATGCTCTACTATCGTGTCACTCATAAAGAACTACTAGTGTGGTGAAAGTATCCAGGATACATGGAGTTTAATTCATGCCTTAGTGCTTCTAACTCAACAATTATTACCTATAATAGCAACTATAATAGAAAATACTTTATTGTATATTACATACAAATACATACATACTGAAAGACACGCCTTTTTCTTCGAAGTGGTAGGCAGAGCCTTTAAGGCCTCTCTCTATTCATCGTGGATTGCCAGTCGCAGGTTTTTTTATTTTACACCTTACGATAATAATAAAAAAGAACTTATCTAATATAATAATTAAAATGACATTGCAAATAATATAATAGGTCTTACCTATGAAATTGCCATTCTTCAGTACTGGTCATTTCAAATAGAAAAAAAACTTTAGAATGGCTTTGTATTCTAAATTCAAATTAATTTTGTTTTAAGAAAATGACATTCTTTTTACAAACTCAGTCTTTTGTTTATTGATTAGTGTTGTATTTTCATTACATTTGAACATTTTTCGACATAATGGATACTTTAAAAATTCGTGTAATTATGGAATATGAGTTTCGTCGTGGCACCAACGCGACACAAACGGCACGTAACGAAGAGTTTGTTGCCTCCCGTCCAGCAGATTTTTACAAGAAGGGCATCAATAAACTGCCAATATGTTGGCAAAGATGCGTCAAATGCATGGGTAATTACTTTAAAAACCAGAAATAAAAAATTTAAAAAATAAGTACCTACTTTCACTTATTCCATACAAAACGGCAATTTCATAGGTAAAGACCTAATATACATATAATAGAGAATATGTCTTATCGCAAAGAAACGATTTCTTCCAGACAACCTTTTGGATGGAGAGGTACTGTAAGATTAGAAGAATAGCAACTAGAATTTAAATTGATGTATATTTTCATAGCTCCCGTTCATTGACGAGCTGACAGATAATATCTAGATCATTTCCTGTCATTAACTTTTATCTTTGTGTTCATCAATTGTTCGATCATCATCACCATACACACAGCTTATTTTCAATGGGGTTTTCCAAACATGCATCCGTGGTGTGTCCGGCATAAGAATAAACCCCTCTTTCTCCTCCCGAGAATGTAGTAAGAGCCTTACTAAGGGAGGGCCGCGACCCGTCCACCTACCAGCTTCACCCACCAGTGGGACCACGGGGAATTTCTTTTTCCCCGTGGAAAATATCGATATCAAAGAAAAAATCATCAAGGAATGGTGCGTGTACAACAGAAGGCACAGAACTAATAACGTTTCCGAAAGCTGGAACGCCGGCATTAATAAAAAAGTGAATAAAAATTATGTAACGAAAGCTAAACTTCTGACTAAAATATATTTAACGCCACAATCTAAATTGAACGATTCACGGGAAAAATATTATAAATTAAGAGACTATCAGATACTTCAAGCACAAATGCAACTTATTCACGAAGAAATAAGCGTTTTTTGGAAAGTTGCGTTAGGAATTACTTTTTGTTTTTGGCTTCTAGGTTATTTATGATTTACTAATTTCTCTTTAATAATTCGGTCGTCTATCGTTTTAATTTCCCATAGGAATGTGTTGTTTTGTTTGTAAAGAATTGTTAAAATTGTATTTATATCGATATATATTTTTCCTGCCTTATGCATAAGGTTGCAGTGGGTGCACGGGGAAAATGAAATTCCCCGTGGTCCCACTGGTGGATGAAGCTGGTGGGTGGACGGGTCGCGGCCCCTAAGGGAGTACACCAGGGGCTGGGCAGCAGCATCCACCTGAGTACTCAACACTAAACTGCGATCACCAATCGGCCTGCCAAGTGGTGATTATAGCAAGTCCTCCCACGGTATTCAATGGGGGAGGCCTCGTCTAGCAGTTGATGTAAACAGGCTAGTGATGATGATGATGATGATCCACTAATCAAACAAGTATGAGAAACCAAAATAACCAGTTTGTCCTCTTGTCCTCATTGTGAGTTTATCAAGTACGCGACCTCAGGTATCGCGACCCCGGCGACTAAGGCCACGTGAATGTTTTACAACACCATCTACGTTTAGACACAACATTCTTAAATAACAGAGATTAGTTTATTATTTTAATGGAGTTTATGTCAGTTGCTATCTACTAGCTACTATTTATGATATATGACTCATTCCTGGTATGGGTGTTATGGTACCATGGTACCCGTAGTTCCCACGACACGCAGTGAATCCTAGAGTGGGATCAAGACTACATAATGACTGTTGTCTCATGACAATTCTAATGAGCCCAAACACATCTAGAATACAATGTTTCATTCATAATTTTATTTCCATCAGACCATTTTCATCAGAATTATTTATTTAAATTTGCTTCATATAGTCGGCTCCTTAACTTAGTGAACTTATCGCCACCCGTGAAATACTTATTAGAGGAATTCCGGAGTGCTTCTGTCACCTCTGATCATCATTTTCATCAGTTTAATTCACCAAATGATACTTTCTGAATGCAAATATTGAACTTGTTGCTGAAAATATCAAAATCGCTATATGAATGCCTGTTATATTTGAAGAGTTCCCTGAATTCCTCATTGATTCCATCATCAGAACTGGATTTTGAAAAAAATGGGAACAATAAATCACATCATGTCACAAACTCGCAGTATGGTATGATATCGGTTCATACTAAAATCGTACTCAGCTCTTCATCATGTCCATGTTGTTCCATCCAAAGGTTGCCTGGAAGAAATCGCACTCATCGATAAGGCCGACCTTTGTAATTGCCTGTCTATCGTAAAATTTTTGTTTCTGTGTGGTCAATAAGTTGTAAATCTATCTATCTCAAGGTGCAACTTCACTTGGTGTATATTCGCATATGTTTTCGTTATTTATCCAAGGTAAAATCAACCATGATTCCATCAGAACACAATGTTGTTTGCCTTGACAAAATAATCCAAACATTTACGCAAATACGCCAAATGAAGTGCCACCATAACATGTCACAATATCATTAATTCGTATCGTAGCATATTTGAGATTGCGAAAACATCGAAGTGACCGGTTACACTTCTATTTAATTACACTCGCTCTAACCCGAAATAGGGCTTAAGGACTTAAAACGACTAATCTTTTGATGAATACCAGCAGCAGGCATTAATTAACCATATTTGAGTTTAATGCGAGTGTATTGAGGCTAAAGACTCGGTACTGTAGCAATAGTGGTAAGGAGAAGTGGCTGCCTGCCCCTCCACAGAACAGGCGTAAAGTTATATATATGACTAGCATAAACCTGCGTCTTCTCGCGTGGTACGGGATAAGAAGTAGCTTGGGTCAGTCAATATCTGGCTAAGTACTATATCGAAATTGGTTTAGCGACGTGATGGAAAAAATTCTAAGCAGAATACAAACCTCTAAACATTATTTCGCAGAACTTTCATAATAAAATAAAATATCTGTCCTTTTATTAACCGACTTCAAAAAATAGGGAGGTTCTCAATTTGACTGTATGTTTTTTTTATAGCTTTGTTATCATCATCTAATAACTCTTTCCAGAACGAGAATTCCCAGACGAAGACGATGACCCTGATCTTCTCGTGCCAGCTATTGCCGAGGACACTCCTCAGATTCCCTACCAGCCCCCCAAGAGATCCGACTACGAGCTACTGCAGCGGTCTCAGGAATACTACGAGCTGATGGCCAAGCGACGCACGGTCAGGAGGTTCAGCCAGGAGACGATACCTCAGGAAGTGCTCGACAATATTGTTAGGACTGCAGGTGAGATTGAACATTGACCGCATATAACATAACACCCAACAGACACATACGAAGTCTTGATCCCACACTACGGCCCGTATTCCAGAACTATTCTCAAGCGTGAATCGAGACTCGAGCATAGATTTGTTGTCAGTTTTTCATTGAAATCTATCAAAAAATCTATGCTTGAGTCACGATTTAGTTTGAGTTTAGTTCTAGAATACGGGCCTAAGATTCCGTGTGTCGTGGGATCAGGAACTAGAGTACTATGGTACCACAACACTCAGACCCGGAACAAATATTTGCAGATCTTGCAAACATTTGTTCTACTGCGGGAATTGAACCCGCAACATCTTGCATCTCAGCTGGCTATGAGCCACGGAGGTCGTCAACCACAACAATAACAACAACAACATACAACTACTTTTTAAAGTGGTGGTAATAGTAGTTTCAAGACGGCCCAAGCAAAATATCAAGAATTTGGACCACCATGAAACTAACCCTTGTAAAAGATTTCTTCCAGGGAAGTAACTAACTCTTCCAATCCTATTGCTCCCGTCAAGCATGATTGTTGTGTTACAATTACTGGTGAAATTAGGGGTTCGTTAAATTTTTCAACTCTATGACGCCATGTCTCTGTTTACAAGCTTATAAAAAATTTGCCTTATTTTCATGGTAAGAATTTTGTGAGACAATATTGATGCAATTTCCATTATCCAATAAAGCTGACATTAACGATGACAAAACAACATTATTGTGACAGCGAACTGATCTGATGATGGAGACAGAGCTCCTCGATTGTTAATCGTCAGATAGAGCATGGGCTCTTATATTTCATCTTTATCACCATGTATTATGTATTTGTTCTTAGTAGAACTTCTTGTGAGAGTTCGTCCCGGGGAAGTACTACCTCCGAACCTATTTCTGCCGCTATGCAGTAGTGCTCGCAATGCTGCGTTTCGGTTTGAAGAGTACGGGTGCCGGTGAAATTACAGGCACATGAGACTTTTCATCTTTATATCTCAGGGTTGGCAGCGCGCGTGTGATGCCTCTGGTGTTGCAGGTGTCCATAGGTTACGGTAACTACTTTCCATCAGGTGGGCCGTATGCTTGTTTGCTTGCCAAGTAGTAGCATTTTTTTTATCTCTTAGGTCGGATTTCGTACCTACATTCAAATCTTTACCCAATGAGCAACTAGTGGATTTCTTCGTATGGACTCTGTTGTTACTTCTCTGATTGAGTCATCATATACCTAGCAGTCTCACAGCTCAGAGTTTATCAAATTATGACCTAGTGCCGTGGTTCGAACAATGATCACTCAGCTGTGTTGTCCTATCATTGTATTTTGATTTACCGTAATAACAAACTACAATGAAATATTGAGTTAACAAAGTGATAACAATATCACCGAGTGTTGTGAGCATTCTGACTAATTTTTATACAACTTCAAAAAGGAGGAGGTTCTCAATTATACTGTTTTTTTTTCATATTTGTTACGCGATTACTCCACCAATGAGGGCTTTTTAATTTCGATTTAAAAACAAAAAGTAGTTTCTACTGGCTCGATAGATGGCTCTGATTTAATTTCAACTGTCAAAAATTCTTCAGGTTAGTTTTTGTTGTTTGTCAAAGTCACGTTGCCACTATGGCAAACTTTATTTTGACAGTTAATCCACAGTTCAGTGCCACCTATTTTCAACGCTAAAAGCATGATTTGAGTCGACAGTGAAAACCCCTCATTAAGAATTAATTTTGATGATTCTTAGGGCCGGTTTCCACCGGGGTGGACAGGAGAGGAGACGAGAGGAGATGTGTTTGAATAAACCAACCCGATTTCGTTATTTCCTTTTCGTTTTTACCTGTCAAGCCTGCCTGCCAATAACCTGCCGGCTTTGCCCTCCCCTCCTCTCCTCCCCGGTGGAAACCGGCCTTAAGTTGGTAAGCCAGTAAGCCGGTAAGTATGTGACGGTAAACCCGGTTTTAATTTTGTTCTTTGATGTTCTAGGAAGGAACGGTTCTGGGTAGAGCAGAATAGAATCAGCAAGTCTGTGGCCGCGCTTTTTCAGTAAATAAAGAATAATTATCATGAATGTCATCAAATAACTTCAGTTGTATCTTCACAGGGACCGCACCGTCAGGAGCCCACACGGAGCCATGGACCTTCGTGGTGGTTCAAGACAAAGAAACCAAAGAGGCCATCAGATATATCGTTGAAGAGGAAGAACAATTGAACTACTCTATGAGGATGTCCAGGCAATGGGTGACGGATCTGAAACCTTTCGCCACGAAGCCGGTGAAACCGTATCTTACAGACGCTCCCGTGCTACTCCTGGTCTTCAGGCAGACGCACTCTTGGAGGCCAGATGGGAAAAAGAGGATGCATTACTACAGTGAGATATCTACAGCGATAGCAGCAGGCATACTCCTCGCAGCCATTCAGGTAGATATTATACATGTATATTATATATCCTTCCTACTAATATTATAAACGGGAAAGTTTGTAAGTATGGATGGATGGATGGATGTTTGTTACTCTTTCACGTAAAAACTACTGAAAGAATTTTAATGAAACTTTACAATAATATAGCTTATACATCAGAATAACACATAGGCCATAATTTATAAAGATAGTGTGTGAATTGTCCATAATATGACGATAAGTGTCAAGTAAGTAGGAAAAAATCTACCATCTGCGAGCTATTGTGGCGTGCGCTGCCAAAACCGCTAGAGTTACACATATGTCATGTATGATGGAAAAGTTTTATCTTAAATAGTCCTACAAAAAAGCCCGCCACAGTATATATATATATATATATATATATATATCTATAGGTTATATTCTTTTCTACGCCACGCTAATATAAGCTACTCGAAATACTAATCCTGCGCAGACGAAGTCCCGGGCACCAGCTAGTATTACATATCGATACCGGAAGTATCACTTAGCGTAAGGGACATTTTGGCCAAAATGAGTTATATACATCGTTGGATTCGGAATTTTCTGCTCTATCGATTGGCGTTCTCAGAATTTGGATATCTAAAAAAAATTACCCTTACATTACTCATTTTTGAACACCCGAGAACAAATATTGTCAAAAAAAATTATGTAAATGACCTTTTCAAATATGACTTGTATGAAGACTAAAGTAAGTCACTTTATTCAAATAGTTTGTTCCTTACATTAAACCTGATTTAAGAATACTATTACAAAACGTACTTACGTCAATTCGTAATTTAAGGACTTTTAAAATGGTCTGATACGTTAACATAACATGTTAAAGACAAAATGATGTGTCCCTTACACTAATTTGCTTATTCTGTTTCATAATTTATATCGTCTCTTACCTTAATTTACCATTAGCTATAATTATTTACTTTATCGATACCGGAAGTATCACTTAGCGTAAGGGACAAAACACGACTTTTCAGGAGAGCCAAAAAAAGATTTTAATAAAAAATGTTTATTTGTGCCTTACACTATTCCAATTTTAGATCTAAACCGACGTAGATGATGTATGTTACATAAAGTATAAGAAAATTTTGGTAATTTTAGTGTAAAGTTAGTAGTTGGTAGTTTTTAGTGTGTATTTAGTGTTGCATTTTGATGTAAGTGGACCTTCCTATTTAAGTGCTGCTAGGGCCTAAGACTTTTTATACTTATTTTTTTTTTAGGAAAAAAACATATAGGGCTCATATTAATATGCTTTTAATATGCTAGACTTATTTTAAAACACAAAATTATTAAAAAACTGGGTTACTCAAAGATTTATACACTTTTCCTAACTAACACAAACTTCTCAAACTAAATTAGCAGTCTTACAATGACATAACTTTGGAATTGAGACTATTTGTGTCTCGTTATTATATTAAGACTTGTACACAATTTACTATAAAACGAAAAAAAAACATCTTTAACTAAATTAGCAGTATTACAATGCCTTAACTTTGGAATTGAGACTATTTGTGTCTCGTTATTAGGTATATTAAGACTTGAACATAATTTACTCATTAAAAGAAACATCTCAAACTAAATTAACAGTCTTATAACTCCATAACTCTGTAATTAAGACTATTTGTTTCTGTTATTATATTAAGACTTGAACACAATTTACTGATAAAACGAAATCAAACATCTCAAATTAAATTAATAATGTCATAATTCCGTAATTGAGACTTTTGTGTCTCATTAAAATATTAAGACTTGAACATAATTTATTCATTAAACTAAAAGAAACATCTCTAACTAAATTAACAGTCTTATAACTCCATAACTCTGTAATTGAGACTATTTGTTTCTCGTTATTATATTAAGACTTGAACACAATTTACTCATTAAACTAAAAGAAACATCTCAAACTAAATTAACAGTCTTATAATGTCATAATTCTGTAATTGTGACTACTTGTGTCTCGTGCATATATATTATTATTAAGACATGAACAAAATTAACTGTTAAACGAAAACAAACATCTTTAACTAAATTAGCAGTCTTACAATGCCATAACTTTGGAATTGAGACTATTTGCGTCTCGTTATTATATTAAGACATGAACACAATTTACTGTAAAACGAAAACAAACATCTTTAACTAAATTAGCAGTCTTACAATGCCATAACTTTGGAATTGAGACTATTTGCGTCTCGTTATTATATTAAGACATGAACACAATTTACTGTAAAACGAAAACAAACATCTTTAACTAAATTAGCAGTATACAATGCCATAACTTTGGAATTAAGACTATTTGTGTCTCGTTATTATATTAAGACTTGTACACAATTTACTATAAAACGAAAAAAAACATCTTTAACTAAATTAGCAGTCTTACAATGCCATTACTTTGGAATTGAGACTATTTGTGTCTCGATATTATATTAAGACATGAACACAATTTACTGTAAAACGAAAACAAACATCTTTAACTAAATTAGCAGTCTTACAATGCCATTACTTTGGAATTGAGACTATTTGTGTCTCGATATTATATTAAGACATGAACACAATTTACTGTAAAACGAAAAAAAACATCTTTAACTAAATTAGCAGTATTACAAAGCCATAGCTTTGGAATTGAGACTATTTGTGTCTCGATATTATATTAAGACATGAACACAATTTACTGTAAAACGAAAACAAACATCTTTAACTAAATTAGCAGTCTTACAATGCCATTACTTTGGAATTGAGACTATTTGTGTCTCGTTATTATATTAAGACTTGTACACAATTTACTATAAAACGAAAAAAAACTTTTTATACTTATTTATTTTTAGGAAAAAAACATATAGCTCTCATATTAATATGCTTTTAATATGCTAGACTTATTTTAAAACACAACTTTATTAAAAAAACTGGGTTACTCAAAGATGTATACACTTTTCCTAACTTACACAAACTTCTCAAACTAAATTAGCAGTCTTATAATGTCATAACTTTGCAATTGTGACTACTTTTGTCTCGTTATTATATTAAGACATGAACACAATTTACTGTAAAACGAAAACAAACATCTTTAACTAAATTAGCAGTATTACAATGCCATAACTTTGGAATTAAGACTATTTGTGTCTCGTTATTATATTAAGACTTGCACACAATTTACTATAAAACGAAAAAAAACATCTTTAACTAAATTAGCAGTATTACAATGCCATAGCTTTGGAATTGAGACTATTTGTGTCTCGTTATTAGGTATATTAAGACTTGAACATAATTTACTCATTAAACTAAAAGAAACATCTCAAACTAAATTAACAGTCTTATAACTCCATAACTCTGTAATTAAGACTATTTGTTTCTCGTTATTATATTAAGGCATTTAATGCCAGTAACAGGGAAGGGTAAAGGAATTGGGAAAAGGACACCTGGTACAGGTAAAGGAAAAAAGAGCTTGGACTACGCAAATCAACATGCAGCAGAAACTACCAGTTGCGAAGTAATACAGAGTAACTTAGATGATTTGGCATTATACCAAAAAGGTTTCATAGAGATTATATGAACCTTTTAACAAAGACGACAATCAAAGACACACTTGATCAAACCGACGTTGAGGATGAGCCGGAAGCAGTGGAATAAACACCAATGAATAAAACCATATGGGAAATTGACATTGAAAATCATTTTATACTAATAATTAATAATTAAATTGTGTTCAAACCTAAATTAATTAATTAATTAAACCTATAGACCTAGTGTCTCAATTCCAAAGTTATGGCATTGTAAAACTGCTAATTTAGTTAAAGATGTTTGTTTTCGTTTAACAGTAAATTTTGTTCATGTCTTAATAATATATGCACGAGACACAAGTAGTCACAATTACAGAATTATGACATTATAAGACTGTTAATTTAGTTTGAGATGTTTCTTTTAGTTTAATGAGTAAATTGTGTTCAAGTCTTAATATAATAACGAGAAACAAATAGTCTCAATTACAGAGTTATGGAGTTATAAGACTGTTAATTTAGTTAGAGATGTTTCTTTTAGTTTAATGAATAAATTATGTTCAAGTCTTAATATTTTAATGAGACACAAAAGTCTCAATTACGGAGTTATGACATTATTAATTTAATTTGAGATGTTTGATTTCGTTTTATCAGTAAATTGTGTTCAAGTCTTAATATAATAACAGAAACAAATAGTCTTAATTACAGAGTTATGGAGTTATAAGACTGTTAATTTAGTTTGAGATGTTTCTTTTAGTTTAATGAGTAAATTATGTTCAAGTCTTAATATACCTAATAACGAGACACAAATAGTCTCAATTCCAAAGTTAAGGCATTGTAATACTGCTAATTTAGTTAAAGATGTTTTTTTTCGTTTTATAGTAAATTGTGTACAAGTCTTAATATAATAACGAGACACAAATAGTCTCAATTCCAAAGTTATGTCATTGTAAGACTGCTAATTTAGTTTGAGAAGTTTGTGTAAGTTAGCATATTAAAAGCATATTAATATGAGTGCTTTATGTTTTTTTCCTCAAAAAAATAAGTATAAAAAGTCTTAGGCCCTGACAGCACTTAAATAGGAAGGTCCACTTACATCAAAATGCAACACTAAATACACACTAAAACCTACCAACTACTAACTTTACACTAAAATGACCAAAATTTTCTTATACTTTATGTAACATACATCATCTACGTCGGTTTAGATCTAAAATTGGAATAGTGTAAGGCACAAATAAACATTTTTTATTAACGTAAGTAACATGCTATTTTCTAAACTACTAGGTTTTCTTAAATTTTGCATTTTTTGCATGAAAGAGGCAAAAAATCTGAGTAACTTTGCCTTGGAACTCATTAAAATAGAAACACAATATAAAAAGATATAGACAGTTCCTCAAAATTAAAATAGTTTTTTGGCTCTCCTGAAAAGTCGTGTTTTGTCCCTTACGCTAAGTGATACTTCCGGTATCGATATGTCGCAGTAACGTTAGGGAAATGGCGTTGGCCTCTGCCCGCACCGGGTTCGGTGTGTAGAGCTCCTTACACCCTACCCCACTACCCCTCCCTCATCACTTCCTAATCAACATCCCGCGTTATCATCATTCATAATTCGTCGTTATTGTAAATCACTCAAATTCAATAAATCAATCTAATCAATTCTAGTCCTAATAAATCTCAGGGTGACAACGACAAGTTCAGAAAACGACTACTTCTGTAAACGACAACTTTCGAAAACGACAAGTTTCTAGAATGTCAACTTTCGAAAACGACAAATTTCTATAAATTTGTTTCAAAATATAATTATTATTCCAGTACTGCGGCCTGGTAGCTCTGACCTCTACGCCTCTAAACTGCAGCGCACGACTCCGAGAACTGCTGTCCAGGCCAGCTACAGAGCGCCTAGAGCTGCTGCTACCAGTTGGTAGACCTCATGAAGACTGCACAGTACCCGATCTTCAGAGAAAACCTCTGGATGAGACCATGGTTAGGGCGTGATGATTATTGGGCATTAGTGGTGCAAATGATCCTAAGCTTATAATGAACTGTGTGTGAATTTGAATGTACGTACACTTCCTCCAGTAGTACGGTTAGTAGTGTCCTATAAAAAACCTATTGCCACTCAAAGTGTCAACTAAGTATACTTACTTTAAAAATTTTATCCGCAGTGCTATTCTTTATCTAGCGTCAGGTTTGCAATAGGCGTAAATTGTGCAATCAGTGCTGTCAAACGTCGTTCTCAGGCAAAAGTTATCGTCTGACAGCGCTGTCTCCCTATTTCCTAACTCTAAAATGAACATTAATGACACCAAAAGAACCAGGAAGATTCTCAAATGACCATTAATGACAACAATTCTTCATGATAATTTTGAGCAATTGATGGTAATTTTACTTGTCAAACGTTAGTCACCGAGTGACTTTCAGTTAGAGAATAGGGCAGGTTGCACAATTTACGCCTGTTGCAAACCTGTCGCGAGATAGAGAATAGCCCTGCCGGCATACATACACAAAAAGGAGGCCATTAATTAGCGATCACGTCTCAGTATTGAGCTTATGCTCAAAGTTGCACCTTAACCATTTCTCAGCTACGCACATGGATGCGAAACTAAACCAACAAAACGACAAGTGGCAATGGCAGGCCATATAGCTCGCAAAAATGGCAAACCTTGAGGAATAAAGGCTATACATAACTACAATTATTTAGGTCACATTAGCTTCACATTAGAGATAAAAATTAAATTATAATTTATATTAGTGGGAGTTTTAAAACCAAGCATAAACATTCAAAAGCACTGCACTAATTGACCTGGGTGTGCCACGGGTCCGAATCCAAGATCCCGTAGCACCCCCAGGGGTGTCTGTCCTCCTCCTCTGTATGAGTTTTTCCCCATGGTCCAACTGCAATGTCCAACTGGTTGTACCAAAGGGAATTTTTCTTCCCCGTAGACCAATCAAATAGTTGAACGACGGAAATCAATAATTTTCCTTCCCCTCCGTTCAACTATTTCAGAGGGTTTATCAAGGACATACCCATTCTAGACGTAGTAAAATTTTCAAAATTTGAGACATGAATTTCTATTTTATTTATCTGTTTTCATGCATCTACATATATTTTATGTGCGGTGCCTACCTAAGCGCTTTTTCGATGGATGCCTTGGGCCCGAAACAGGATTTCCTTTGTTCCGGACTCTTACAAAGTTTCGTTGGGTTTAATTCTATTCTACTAATATTATAAACGCGAAAGTTTGTGAGTATGGATGTTTGTTACTCTTTCACGTAAAAACTACTAAATGGATTTGAGTGAAATTTGGAATGGAGATACTTTACGCCCTGGATTAACACATAGGCTACTTTTCTTCATCATGATCATCAATTTTCATCATTATTCACGCGGGTGAAACCGCGGGGCGCAACTAGTTTTGTATACTTAAAGATTTGCAGATTTGAGACCCGATTTGTCCTGGCTGCTGGCTTATTTTGGAGCGTGTTATTACTGGAAAAAAGCGTTAGCCGAGTTGGTCGTGGAAAGCAATGGCGGCAATAAGCTCACCACTTGTCACTTCTATATTTCTGTGATCATGCAACCCCAGAGGCTCTGCCTACCCCTCTGGGGAAAAAGGCGTGTTTATGTCCCTCTGCAGCAGAAGGACAGATAGGCAAAATCCCGTAATAGCAAATCCCAGATTTACATAAAGGCAGATAATTGTAATATCGTCGTCAAAAAAAATACAAACCCTATTAAAATCCTAAAACATGTGGGCATCAGGAATTAGGAGTACCATGGTACCATAGCTGGGCATTAACTCGTTAATCCGTTAATCGTTAATTAACGAAGTTAACATTTTGATTAACGGATTAACTTTTAAGTTTAATCCAATGCCTAATAGTTACCACAACTTCAGCATGTTAATGTTCATGAAGGGGAATATGCATCTTATGTCCGACGATTAAATTACACATTTGAATTATACAAGTATTTTGTTTTGTTCCTAACCTGTTAACTTCCAGAACCTAAACCAACAGGTTTTATAAGTTCACTAACGCAACGATATAAAGATGCAATTTTACACATATTAACGGATTAACGATTAACGTTAACTTGCGTTAATTCTTCCGAAATGTAACGCTTTAACGTTTAACGAAGCATACTTTTTTTTGTAGCGGATTAACGATTAACGAAGTTAACTATTTTATTAACGGTGCCCGGCTATGCATGGTACCACACCCAAACCCGGAACGAATATTTTCAAATCATGTAAACATTTTGAGCCGCATACTACTCGCATGGGTACTCGCCCACTGCGTCATGGGGGGCGTCAAGCCATAAAGTGCATAAAAAATATACGGACGGATAGGTAGTGTAACAAGGATTTTGTATGGCGACACCGATGAGTGCCCCTAGCGTATGCTCTGTGAACCTCATTTTCCATACAAAAATCCGTGTTACACTACACCATAAGGCTAGACGTATGCTGAGACGCAGGCAACGCAGGTCCACGCAGGGCAGAGCAGAGCAGATTTTGTAAAGCATGAAACGTCATTGAACTACGTACGCTGCGGCACAGGCACATGCGACGCAGCGTGCTTAGTCCTTATTCTAAGACGCAGACAGTGGGTGGACGGGTCGCGGCCGGGAATTAAAACATAACAGTATGTAGTTTGTATATGAAGGTATTTTTCGATACAGACTAAAGAATGGAATTAATGAGTTATTTACAGAAACCTTACTGAAAGCGTTGGTTTTTAAGGCTTCTAATATCTGAGTGTTGTCTAAATTGGTAATTTTTATGAATGGTCATTTCTATGAATGGACATTTTTGTGAGTGGACATTTTTATGAATGGACATTTTTAGACTATTTGTCATTTTTCATAATTGGACATTAGTCGTGCAAAGGCTAGATTTAGTATTTGAACTTATTTCCAATAAAAAAATATTTAGAAAAAAACAATTTCGGTACATAGTTATATACTTGTAAAAGAAACACCAAAAACAAATAACTCTGAATAAAAGAACAAAAAATGAAGTAAAAACGACTGGCACTAGAATGTTAGCTTGTGCTTAGCAGCGACGGCGACGGCGGCGTCGTCTGCGCCGGCGGCAACTACGGCGACGGCGCCGGCGACTACGGCGGCGACGACCTCTTCGGCGGCCACAGCTACGGCGACGACGACGCTGTACGACAACAATACCATTCAAATTTGCCCTAGATATGCTAACTGGAAGAGGCAGAGTCTTAAGAGCGCTTGTAAACGTCCGTTTTTTTTTACCGGATAACGGACCGTCAATAAACGGATATCCTTGTATACATATATATTTTTTTACCGTGACTGCCGTCGCGCTAAAACGCAGGTAGACAGCACTCAATTTATAGAAAATCGGCAACCCGTCCGGCAGCGTCAACAAGCACCAATACACTGGCGTGGATGACCCGCCGGTCGGTTATCCGGTTGAAAAAAAACGGACGCTTACAAGCGCTCTACTGATTTTTAGGCTTGATTTGTCCAACCCCAGTTAGAGGGATAAAACATTATATTTGTCATTATCGAGAAAACAGAGATTAGCAGGGCGATTTTAAAACGTTGGAAACGTTTCCGATCGGATTCGTTAGTTTTTCATTTCGATGTGGTAAGTAACTAAAGCAATTAGTTAGCAAAAACTAACTTCAAAAATCATACTTAATATGAATTATGCGATCATTTCCACGTGGTGACTAACTCACGGCATTGGCCTCCAGTCTGCGCGCGCTCAAGCGAAACTGGAAACTATCTGCTTGGGTGCACGCATTTCTAGTGTTTCATATTTTTAGTCACGCGCTGGTACCACGACAACAAAATCCATAAAGTTATGGTGTATCTATACAGAGAAGCTTTTTTATACTACTTGGCAAGCAAACAAGCATACGCAATTTTTAAGCATTTTGCAAGCATTTTTAAATTGGTCGTGTTTTATGAGACCAAGTGACTTCAGAATCCAGTTCTGATGATGGAATCCATGAGGAATTGAGGGAACTCCTCAAATATTGTAGGCATACATATGGCGATTTTGATATTTTCAGCAACAAACCAAGCATTTGCATTCAAAAAGTATCAATACTTTCACCACTATGGTTCTTTCATAATTTTTTTTTTCATCCAAATATTTAGTCCAATACAATGGCGGAAGTCGGTTTTTTAAATGAAAAGTTATGGAATGTCTATTTAGCGATAAGCCTAAACGAATTCATATACGTTTAAATCTCTTTTTATTGTACAACGCCTAGACAAAGAAGAGCCTAAATACCTATATCGTAAGATCTCTATGCTTTAGTAATTGCTCAGAGGTCGTGCAACATTAAAAGGTTTTTTTCTAATTCTATAGTAAAGAAGGTACACTTACACGAGAGCGGCGTCGACGCCGCTTTTTGCGTCGGCCACACCTGTCCGAGGGCGATCGGGATCCAGATCGCGAGATGGAATGTTTATGGTGCATGCATTTCTGTTCTCCTCCATTTCGCCTGAAAACATAAATTAAAGACTCTTACGGGGCGTTTGTTTACCTTGGTACCATTTGAATACCATGGCGTTTTTTTTTGCTGTTGTACTATTACCACCCCCTGACGACCTCTATGATGCGGCGGGCGAGAGGCATGAGGTGCGGATTCGATTCCCGCTGCGGGACAAATGTTTACATGATCTGCAAGTCTGGGTCTGGGTGTTGTGGTACCATGTTATAGGTCGCGCAACGAGTTATGAGCGCTCGGCGAAAGTGGTGGGGTTGATTGCGCATGTGTCCTCTCTATCTCTCTCCCGTCGCGCCTCTCTATACAGACCCAAAAAATTACTACTGCGCATTGAAGGTTCAGCGCTCATAACTCGTTGCGCGACCTATACTCGTAGTTCCTGATACCCATGACAGGGAATCCTATAGTGTGGGAACAGGACTATGTATCTAGTGTAACTGTTGAGTGTGAGTGAGTGTTATTACGTCGATGGTACCACGGCAAATATTGTGTTATGTTATCTGTAGTACATTCAGGAAATAATAATCAACAAGGGTGACAAGTGGTGAGCTCTTCGCCGAAGGGGTAGACAGGAGCCTCAGTCTTTTCACCGTGGGTTGCACAATCGCAGAAATATAGACCAGACAAATGCTGAGCTCATCGCTGCTTTGCACGACCAACTCGGCTAGCGCTTTTTATATAGATTATTATACTTAATATAATATAATTACAATACACTGCGGCCGCATTATCTCTTTCCACGCGGACTACAGATAGTAGGTACCTAATAATGGATATACTCACTTTCTGTTCTTCCACTCTTCATTAGCTGGACAATGGCTAAAATCATGTAAAAAAGGTTAGAAAATTTGTATTTTCCACAAAACCCTATTTATACACAAGAGCCATGTACCTCAAGGTTACCAATGAGCAGGGTCGCAAAAAAACCAGGGACACTCAGCATGAATTATGCCCCATGCCGGAGGACCTTAAAATGTGTGGCCCTGGCTAAGCGAGCCGGTGGCGCCAAGGCAGACCTCAGAGAAGATGGCTACTAGCTACCACTAGCTAGATACTAGCAACACTTTTGACAATACCGAACAACAGCGAAGAATCTTTTGTATTCTGAAAGTAATTAATATGGAAGGCATAGTATAATAATAATAGTTATTTAGTTATGAAAAACCTTACAACAATTTCAATCCTGTGAACCTGTATTGTGAGAGACTTGGTGTCTGATATAGGTTTATAAAAAACCTGTGTCACCAGGAAACCATAGCCTCTCTTTCGGAGAAAGTTTCGGTAGATACTCACTATAATATACCCTATTATAGTGAGTATCTACCGAAACTTTCTCCTAAAGAGGCTATGGTTGTGGAGCCAGGGCCACACATTTTAAGGTCCTCCGGCATGGGGCATAATTCTTGCTGAGTGTCCCTGGTTTTTTTGCGACCCTGCTCATTGGTAACCTTGAGGTATGGTGGCACCTAAAAATACCCTTTGACCGATGGTAATAAGAGAACCGGGAAGTCCAGCGCCAGGTGAAGATAGTCGAACCTAATTGGCCTTATTACAAAACATGGTTTAAATCCGAGTTTGGACCAGAGGGCCTAGCCAAACGGCATTCGCTTCGAAGCGATTCCATTTCTACAGTCTTAATTCAATACAAAAGACCACGTGACATATCGATAGCTAACGTCAATCCCATACATTTTGGACTTTTCTATTGGCGTCATCGCTACTAGAATGTTACTTTGTCTACGGCCTCTGGACTACCAATATATCAACCGATAGAGTCCGAGCTTATGTCAAAAATGACAATATCTCGGACTATCTCTGGGTTTTCTTTAATCAGGCTGCCTCCTAGTTTAGCAATGATCTACAAATTGACAGTTGATTGCTTGTTGGAGGTAAGAATTTCGACATCTCGAGTGTGAAGTGACACTATCAGCAGGATCCGTCAGTTTGACAGTTTGATATTCTGCTAAGAAGCGCGAGAATTGATTTCGGAAAACAAACCATCTGCTATCGTAATACAGTCGTAAATACATAAATGTCAAATTTACTCACTAATAGTAATAAGGCTGAATGAAAATAAATTGTATCCAAAGAGCTCACGTGTTCTCAGCGGGATCGTCATTCGGTTCACCTTCTGCAGTCTTCCTGCTGTTACTATTCTTCTTGACGCGCGAACGCGAGGCATTACTACGCGCGTTAGCCGCCCGACTACGTCTGGAGAAGAAGTATGGCATTAAATGTAGATCATCATCATCAAAATCATCACCAGCCTGTTTACGTCCACCTGGTGGACGAGACCTCCCCCGTTGGATACAATGCAATGGGGGGTTGTTGATCGCAGGCTGCCGATTCTTTGGTGTGGCTTTTACTACATCCATCAGAGAAGGAGGGATCTATTCTTAGTCTGGACACACCACGGCATCACGGCAAGTGTATAGATACTCGACGATAAATACTTAGTATTTAACACATCATCACGGGACACTGATCTCAACCACCATCTGCTGAAGACAGGAGCTACGGACAGTGGGCTATGTTGCGGCTGTCTTCAAGACAAGAAGACAGTGGAGCATGTGATATTGTACTGCACGGCCAATAATGAAGCCAGGAAAAAAAACTGGACTTCAGGAGCTGATAGAGTCCTGTTTGACTTCATCTATTCCTCACTCGGGGACACTGGAACAGTGCTGCCATCAATCCAGAGTCCTTCTCCGTTATTTTAAGGAGTTAGGCTGACTGGGCTAAGATTAGCAGGGGGACAATGCACAATACACCCCAATGGAAGTCAGTGCAGATCTTATCTCCCTCATTTCGAATTAGAATTAGAATACTTAGTATCTATAGCAAGATTAATATTTTCCAAAGGAGTATGTAGGTAAAACAATCATGAGCTTGGATGATTTGTGAGAACAATATTGGTAGCCCAATGGATTCGATTCCACCACCCGATCAAATATCGGGTCATAAGCTACGGTTTAGCATGCACCAATTTAGTGTACTATACTATGTGCTATGAGTACCTATGCACATGCACCTACATAAGTAATGATTGTAAAGAGAACATGACCTAGAACCAACCAGAGAAAAGTCATTTGGCATAAACAATTTGTATCATGATACCTACTCGTTATGAGTTTGAAGCGGGCTCATTTCAAAGTTTTTCAGTAATGAAATGTAAACTTTCCTTCAGAAATGTAGTTTTTAGCTCAATTTACAAGCTCCTGTACCAATAACAGATTACGTGAAAGCATTTCAATGGATGAAATAACAAAACTGGTCGCGCCGTACTTGTCATTTTTATAGATCTTACTTTGCTCTCGCCAATCCGTAAACAGCTAGCCTCATCCATCAAATCAAATCAAATCAAAAGAATTGTATTCATTGAAATCACAACGATCATTTTCAATCGTCTTATAAACTAAAATTACTCCTGGTTTCAACACGACCAAGCCTAGAAGAATGAGGCAACAAACACGGCTTGGCTTTTACATAAATAGTACGTCTCACCACTAGGTGCGAAGCGCCTGTGTGGTGCCTCGGAGCAAGGAGTTGGTGATACATAGTAAATGAGAACTTAAAAACCTTAGGAAGGTATCAAAAGTAAGCGAGACATCCAGGCAAGAAGCCGGGTGGTGCAGGACGTTGAAGTGATGGTAGAGGATTTATCGGACGTCTAGCGGTGAAATAGGCCGATGATACATTCAGCGGCAAAAGACGAAGCTTGGAACATGATTACGCTAATATTAGATAAAGCAGTTCGGTGTACTTACTTCTGCTGCAATTCCACATACTTCTGAAGCCGGGGAGAGTACTTATGAGCTTCTGTTTGGGTGCGCTGACCCATGAATACCACTAAGTCATCATTCAGCTTCTTTTTATCCTCTTCGGACCCCATGCCGCCGCTGAAGCCTAGAGTCTAAAAAAGTTGCCAAAATTTAAATTAAAAAAAATTGGTTGTCTGTAAAGTCGGTTTACTGACGATAGTTGAACGTGACAACGTCTTCTTTGTCGCTCGTTCCGCGCTCTCGCTTGCACTTCAAGCCTTACATGGAACGCCTCAGAGCGAGGTAACGCCGCATGAGTCATGTTTTTTCGTGCGTGCAGCCGGCTCTATCGAATTATAAGACGTTGTCACGTCAAAAATTGGTTGTCTGTAAAGTCGGTTTACTGACGATAGTTGAACGCGACAACGTCGTTCCGCGCTCTCGCTTGCACTTCAAGCCTTACATGGAACGCCTCAGAGCGAGGTAACGCCGCATGAGTCATGTTTTTTCGTGCGTGCAGCCGGCTCTATCGAATTATAAGACGTTGTCACGTCAAAAATTTGATAGAACTTTCAATTGTGCTTGCTTAGTATTTTTATTTAATTGATGTACCTAGTTCACTCGCCCATAGCTCATAGTACTCTTCAAAACTACATGCGTATTTTTTTAAAATCTATCCCAAAAAATTACGAACAAGCCGTGTATCGAACCCTTAATAGTCGCCTTGATACCTGTGCTACTTCGCCTATACCCCTGCATGGTTGTTAACTTGAGTGAGGGATCTTTCACCATAGGTAATTCAGTCATTGAAAAATGTTGGGATATTTTAAAATCTTAGATAAGTTGACATCTTTTTGACAGTTTTTTTTTAGAGTGTATGCTTGGGAAGTCCCAAGTATACACTAAAAAACAACTGGAGCTTTATATTTCCACAAATAAATCGTAAATGAAGGAGGGGTGGAGCGAGAGGGAAAGGACGAAGAGGATGGCATGATGAACCAGCCTTCCCTATTAGGAGTGATGTTATATTGCTGTAACGATGTCTGGCTTAAGAGTAGCCCACTCCGTCTCCACCCATGGATGTTTTAAGGAATGGGCATTCACTCGAGTACCTATCACCATCAAGCGTGGTAGGTAATTATGGCAAATTCCAATTGCATTTTATAGCCCATTTACATTCGCGTACGAGGGACGAGGCGAGGGACGAGGCGAGGGGCGAGGTGCGAGTGTGAACAGACGCTCGTAGCTCGCCTCGTCCCTCGCCTCGTCACTCGCGGCGCTCGCGTCCGGAGCGGTTTTTGGGGCACGAGTCAAAGGACCTCGCGTCGCACGCGAGTGGATGTTTACATTCGCCCTTCCGCTTCATTCTGGCTTCTACATCGTGCCGCGCAGGTTGTGTTTAGTTTTAACAAATACGCAAAAACAAAAACGCAGTAATCGTATAATGGATTGGTCGCAAGACGAAACATTTAAGTTCATAGAACTATTTCAAAAAGAACGAATAATTTGGGACCCTAAACAGAAATGCCACAAGAACAGCCAAAAAGTAAGCGATGCATGGGCGAGATTGTCCGAACAAATGGGAAGCCCAGTCCGCACAAACTTGTTGCTGCTAAGACTTCGACGTCCTCCATTGTTGCTAGCTCAAAGACGACTGAACTCGGCACGCGAGTGTAAACTGTAAACAGGCAACTCATTTACCATCGATCAACACGAGCCTCGCACGAGGGACGAGGCGAGCCACGAGGCGAGGGACGAAGCGCGAGTGTAAAGCCCGTATTAGGGGGGTGGCCTCATCCAAGAGAGGACGCAATGATGATGATGATTAAGGGTGATTACAAAGATTTATCTTTAAGGTGATAATACTTATTATTGATGGCTATATGAAGTGTATGTAAAGAAGAAGATATCAATTTGGATTGAAGTTCTTTACTAACGTTACTCAGCCTATGCTAGCGTACAGGAAAAAAAATGGTACAGGAAGTCTCTTTCCAACATTGCAATGTAAAGGATATGCTAGCAAGATATTCAGAGTTTTCTAACTACATTATCTAGGTATATCATCATGCAAACCGGTTATCACAAACTTACCATTATTCATCACCAGCCTTCGTCACTCCATTATTATTATCATCAAAAAACGTATTTCTACCAGCAATTTAGAATATTATAAAAAATTTACATCAATACACGCAACATTTTCAAATGTTAGATCACGCCAGACAGAAATTTCATTCTTCTTTTGTTATTTCGAATGAAATAATTTCGAATTTTGAAAAAAAAATTGTAAAAAGTTTTTATTTATTTCTTTTGGTCTCAAGCACCGACAGCACTGAGCATGGTATCCCTTGACGAAGATTGTCCATCCACAAGAAAGTAATATATTCCTTGATCAACGTGCCTGCAAGCACGTTCGAATACTTATTAGCTACATGATCTGGAAAACAGGTATTTGAGCTTATACGTATTTTGTTGGTCTAGCATAAATACCACAGCTCCAACAACATGAAATGACGAGTACCTACAATCAAATGGTATCAAATGGTACCCGCTGACCCCGGAACAAATACTTGCAGATCATTACATGATCATTTGTCCCGCAGTGGGACTCGAACCCGCATGCCATTTCGATCATAGTCTCAGAAGAGGACGACTGCCTGGTATTCGAAAAAGTTTCCTCTTTATTCTTATTTTCGCAGCCAAGTAAGTACCGAAGTACCCAAGGGTCCACCAAAAAATGCGCGAGCGCATATACATGCACCATTGTGCATCGTGTTCATTTTAACCGAATACATAAATGCTAACACCTTTTTTCCAAGATAAAATATATTTAGTTGCCTGCCTGCCAAGCGTGGTGATTATGGCAAATCCCCCCCGTTGCATTCAATGGGGTGGGCATCTAAGGGCTGTTGAAGAAGAAAATCTGCAGCGTTCCGACTCGGCTATAATGTAAAAAAATACGAGTACTTACATACTCTGACCGCGGGTTAGAGTCCTGAAAATGTACCTGAGATAACCTTAAATGGTAAGAACATTTAGAAGGTTTACGAATTTAAATACCTTGGGCATTTCCTTACCGATGACTTTAAGGACAATGTAGATGTTGAGAGGGAACGTATAGGGCACTGGAGGTCAGAGGTATAACAATGTTGACCTGTAGATATTCCCGATGTACTGATGAGGTGAATAGAACGCTCTTCGAGGACTTCGGTCCTAGTTTATACACTAACAACCTATGATTCGACTATACCAAAAAATCACAGAGTGCCCTGCATAATACTCTCAGGATGCTGTTGGGACTGCCGCGCTTTTGTAATGCCTCAAAGATGTTCGCTCAGCCCAGAACGGATGGCTTTCATGCCATCTTCTGTAAAAAGACTGCATCTCTGACGAGCAGAATACGAGGTAGTCGCAATAGTATCCTGAAAACAGTGACGGAGCGATGTACCTCTCCTATATATTTGGAGACATTTTGTGAGTAGGATGATCAACGAATAGAATTTGAGTGTATGTGTTTGTTTTATTAATCTGGTCCCCTTCATAACAAAGTGTCCCTAAAATATTTATTTCTGTTCTATATTTAAGTATCACCATATCATTGGATAGGGTGATCTAATGATATGGTGATCTAATGATATGGTTTGGGTACTAATGGTTTTCCATTCAGTACCTAACCTACCCAATTCGACTTTTAAAATGTAACTACTTATTTATAAATAGTACTTTTTGTGTATTTATAATGTTTAATTTAAATAAAATTCATTTACTTTCATTACTTTTTTTGACTAACCAAATGGATCTCATTGTTATCTGAAATAAAATAGTTTAAATTTTGTAATTGTTTGAATTGAAATAAAAGCGTTTTCAAAAACAGAAAGTTGATGAGGAAGAGTTAAAAATACTTGATCGGAAGCGTTCGATAATTTCCGCTGTGGCTCGTGAAAGCTTGGCAGTATGCGGCCGCCCGCCCGCCCTAGAATACACGCGTACGCGCATTGGGCGGCTCTGAGACTTTCATTCATAATCTTTCTATTTCAAATATAATTTAATTATTCCACGATTCCCAAAAAACCTTAAAATAAAAAATAAAAGGTAAACCGTTTTTTTACATAAGAACAACTTGGTTTTCGCTATAAATGTACACTTAAATTGTGCAACAGTGTTTGGAGTTCAGTGAGTTTGTGAATAAAGTGATGTGATGTATTTTTATTGAACAAAATATTCCACAGTTACTGGCTAAGTATAAAAATGCATTCCGTTATAACTGGTCACCCCGAACCGGCTACACGTGCGTTTATTTTCATTTATAAATAGCGCAGACACTTGCCGATACGATGTCGTCATTGAGAGAAAGCGGTGACGTCACCGATGGCCAGGAGAAAGATGTGACTGAGCTCCCTCCTAGTGGAACTTCACTCCACAAAAGGAGAACAGGAGAGCTACCTGCTTCTTTATCAGTGAAAGGGCCTCAAACTCCTTCTGATGCGGAAGGGTCTTCGCCGTGCACGGCTGGTCCAACTCCAGACGACTGGAGCATCATTGATAGTGAATCAGCTGACCCGGAGTCGATCTGTGAGTCCATGCTCCAACGATTGAAAGACCGAGATGATGCCCTTTCTAAACGGGGAAAAGAAGTCGCTTTAAAAGCAAAAGGTACCGCTGAAGCACTCGACCAACTAGAGAAGCTCTTAGACCTTCTTGACCAGTTCGTAACTTTAAGAGAATACAACGCTCGTCTCTTAAGAAAAATAAAAGATGTGACACATCTGAAGAGACTACACGGTGCTTTTAAAAAGATTGAGAGTGAAAATGAGAGACTTAAGAGTGAAACTAAAGAAGTAGACCAAATTAATGATGTTTTAGATGCAGATTTTGAGTGTGAGTACGGTCAGATGTTGTTTGACTCTATGATCAGTGGTAGGACTATGAAACGGACGGGGTCAAAATGGAAAGGTCATGCTCGCTTCGGGGGGTCATTGTTGAGGAAGCAGAGGTCACGGTCCGCTGGAGGGGATGATAGTGATGCTCCTCCAGGGACACCGCTGAGGAGGCGATCTGAGGGTGTTTTTATGAAGGAGGTCGAGAAGTCTAAGGTGTCGAAATGGACGAGAGTCAAGGCAGCTTTCAGGTGAGTGATAAGAACTTTGTTTGGGTACTTGTAACTATTAAGTTATTTAAAGTGCGCTTCATATGCGATCATAACGACGTAGATAGATAGATAAACTCTTTTGTTAATTGCACACCAAATAAAAACAAAGAAAATATAAAAAAAAAACAATAACTTACAGTAAACGTCCTCTAACTTAGTCCTTATTAACCTAGGAAGTCCTTCAAATGGTAAAACCTGTTACACATTTAAAACTATCAATTGACACACCAATTTTTTTTAAGACTTCTTGTAGTCTAGCTTTCATGACGAAACAGTGTTGCTAATCACAAAATCTGGAGTGCGATTACGTAATTCTGTTGCTATTGATTTCAATCGATTTTAATGTTGTTTCTATTTGAAATAAAGTTTATGCGATTACTTAATTTACGTAGTCATGTTGCAATCAACCTTTGTAAGCAAAATGCGTAAATTGGGTAGTCGCAAGAGTGTCATTTCGAATAGAAACAGCATTGAAATTGATTGAAATCAATAAGCAATAGAATTACGTAATCGCTCTCCAGCTCTCTCATCTCCAACGCCTATTCTCCTTAGCTCACACAATAATGTGTCATGATGATGGAATGTTATGTTATGTTAATGTTGTACCTAAACCATATACATCAATGCCTAAACCCTTTAGTTACCAGACTACATAAAGATTTAAGCCCGTTTAATTGCAATCCAATCCCTAAGCAACGGGTTGTTTTGCCAAACCACCGCTGACGACCGCCGCATGCCAAAACAGCCGTGATTCAGTTCTGCGAAACTGCATCTGGTGTTTTTCAACATAAATGCATTGTTTCGTCCTATTTAATGTGTTATGAATTCTTTACGCTCATTGATTTTTTATGAATCGTTAGGAAGGTAATTTTCCTTGTTGCTGTGACTTATGAATAACTAGCTGCACCTCGCGGTTTCACCCGCATAAGTCTCGAGCTGGTGGGAGTATATAGAGATAAAAGGTAGCCTTTAATATGTTAATTCAGTGTATGTATCGTGGTGTGTCCAGCCTAAGAATAGACTCCGTCTACTCCAGTGGATGTCGTAAAAGTCGACTAAGGCATCAGACCAGGGGATGGGCAGCAGCATCCACCTAAGTACTCAACACCAATACTGCGATCACCAATCCACCTGCCAAGCGTGGTGATTATGGCAAATTTGACCATTGCATTCTATTAGGAAGGCCTCGTCCAACAGTGGGCGTCGAACGGCTAATGAAGATGATGAAAGTCTCTGGCAACACGGGATTCTGTAAAACAGTCATCTGAACCAACGAGACATTCACCGACAAAGACTCTCGTTTGTTTACTGGTCTTGTGTAGTTCAGTATTATACCGAACTATAAAAATATAATAACACATAATATGTCACATTCAGTCATCTTGACCCCACACTAGAACTTCTGTGTCGTGGGTATCAGGTACTATCCATCCATCCCAAGGTTGTCTGGAAGAGATACCATCTCAGCGATAAGTCCGCTCATTATACTTCCATACGTATATTAATAATGTGATTATTTTAATGTTTTTTTATGGTATTCAATAAAGTGTTTTCTGTATAACTACTATGGGTAACATGGTACCGTAACACCTAGTGCCGGAACAAGTATTTGCAGATCATGCAAAGGATTTGTCCTGCAGCTGAAATCGAACCTGCACCTCTCACATCACAGCCAACTACTCGCCTATCGCGACTAGAAGGCCGTCATTAAAATAGAACCCGCGTTCTTTGTTACTACACTACCATAAGGTATCTAAAACTTTTAGCAGTAGAGCTTCTTGAGAATGAGTTCCTCCTCGGCAATATCTACCACCATACCTATTTCTGCAGCTAAGCAGTAATGCTCGCATTGCTTTGTTCCGGTTTAAAGGGTATATACGGTGAAATAACAGGCAGATGAGACTTTTCATCTTATGCCTCAAGATAACGGGCGCAGTTTAATGTTAGTAGTTAGTTAGTAGTTTAGTAGGGCGCCATCTGTAGACGTAGACCTAAGAGCTATTGCATTTGCATAGTCAAAGTCAAACTCAAAGTCAAAGTCAAAGTCAAAGTCAAAGTCAAAGTCAAAGTCAAAAGAATTTTATTCATTGAAATCACAAGGATCATTTTGAATCGTCTTATAAACTAAAATGACTCCTGTTCCAACGCGACCAAGTCTAGAAGAATAGGACTGGTGTTACCGCCTAACATTATTTATGTTCGTAATTTAATATTTCTAGTTTACAAGCAACATTTTGCTGCCTGTAAAATTATAAAGATTTTTTACTTTTAATTTTATAATTCATTATCTTTATCTTTATCTTTAACACATGCAAGTTCCATCGTTTACAAAAAAAACACCTAACTTCGCTTTTTCAAGCTGTATAATTAGTGGTATAGCAGAAATTATGAATTTAAAAGTGATGATATTAAGTGGTGTGTCCGGCCTAAGAATATACCCCTCCTTCTCTTCCCATGGATGTGGTAAGAGACGACTAAGGGATTACATCAGGGGATGGGCAGCAGCATTCATCTGAGTAACACAAATACTAGGTGATCACCAATCCGTTTGCCAAGCGTGGTGATTATGGCAAATCCCCCCATTGTATTCAATAGGGGAAGCTTCGTCCTGCAGTGGATATACCTAGACAGGATGTTAAAGATAAGAAGATGTAAAGTAGATTTTCTGAGACGAACTTTCTTGTCTAGTAGGTACTTATTTTGACGACCTCTGTGGCGCGGCGGGTGAAGGTTCACCTGTGACGCAGGAGGTTGCGGGTTTGATTCCCGCCTCGGAACAAATATTTGTACGATCTGCAGATATTTGTTCAGGGTTTCCTGGGTATTTTACTATGTATGATAAAAAATATCTATCTATGTACTGTATTGTATTAAGTAATATGAGTTATCTAGTATCCATAACACAAGCTCTGCTTAGCTTGGGGCTAGATAATGTTGTGCGAAATGTCCAGCGTTTATTTATTTATTTACTATGACAAGGAAAATGTCTGTCTGATTACCATACTTCTAACAAGTCATGTAATCCATCACTTAATCTAGATGGGAGAAAGCGCAATGGACTACAGTAACCATGGGTGGTGCTGCCGGGGCCGTGGCCGCTGGTGCTATGGTGGGTGCAGTGGCCCTAGCTGGATCCTCTCCATCATCAGCCACGCTCGCCAACCCCGATCCTCGGGACTCCGCCAGTCTGACGCCAGGAAGTGCTATATCTCTGACACCTAATTCTTCTTGTGAGGAGTTGAGAATTGATGCAGGTAAAATTTCTGAATAATACCCCAACATAATACCCAACATTCACAAAATCCCACAAAAATATTCCATTGTGGATATCAGGAACTACGAGTATCATGGTACTACAACACCCAACCCAATACCAAGGAGTGATTTGAATCGAAGTCATTTCTTGAGGTCTTTTAATTCTTCTTTGTTTATGATTGCTACTAATTCTCTAGACACCTTGTAACACAGCACTTTACTAAATCGAGTATTGCTCTACAATATTAAAATACGAGTATGAAATTCTTGCTACTTTGCGTCACCGATTCGTTCTCAGTTCCTTTATATTTATTGTACACAAAGTTACAGACAAAAAAATCTTACACAAAGGACATCTACAAAGGCAAGCTTAACCCTAAAACAGTTTTCTTCCAGCAAACCTTATATGAATGGGAGAAATGATAATAGTGGTGGGTAATGTGTAAAGAAAATGTAACAACAGAAAAAAACTACTCAGTTAAATAACAATATAAAACATAATGTACTTATTTACACTAAAATTAAAATACTACTCTGTAAAATCTGTTTTTTCAAGGTTTTTATGAGATAAGTTTTATGATACAATTAGTATTCGGAACCATGAAAAGATTTAAATGAGCCAAAATACGGTCAGTTTATATTATTATCAATTTATGAATTGTATCCCATTGACCAGTTTCCACCCACATCATAAGATCAGCTCTTTGCCATCATAAAATTATTGTTTTGTCATTGGAACTCCATGTGTGTGCAAGAGTTGGGCTCAATCAGTTTAGGGGAAGTATGTGAAAATAACACCAAGAGATGGGCAGCAGCATTCACCTTAGTACTAAGCACCAATCCTCTTGCCGAGCGTGGTGGTTATGGCAGACCCCCCCCTTTTGTATTCGATGGCCATCAATCGGTTATTGATGATGATAATGAAGTGAATTAAGTCTAGTATCTGTAGTTCAGGTGTTGGTTCGATTAACCGAACTAGTGATACTTTTTTGTTTCATTTCATGATGAGGTGAAAATTCGATTAAAAGATTTGATTGTTTGATAAGATAGTGGAAATCTATCTCTCTCTCTCTCTCTCTCTCTCTCTCTCTCTCTCTCTCTCTCTCTCTCTCTCTGGTAGTATGTTATTCTCTGTATTTATTTAAACTCTCTTTAATTTCTCCGCTGTGCCCAATATTTAAGAATCTAAAAGCCACAAACTATTATGCCAATAAACAATATTAATAATTGCAGGTATCAGAAAGCTGCGTTGCAATGAGTACAACAACACATTCCTACACCCTCCCACGCAGGTATGAAATGAAAAACCTACTTTGTTTACGCTACGGCTATTATTCATTCTAGGCGATTGAATTCAATGTTTATCGGAGAAATCCGGTTGCATTTCGAGCCCAGATAATCTGTGTGATGTTTAAAAGTTCCCGAGCCAATATTTAGAATCTTCTACTGTAGCTAGAATTTTATATGTGCAAGATGATTGAAGCCAAAAAATTCAATTATTATTTGATGGATTAAAAGTTTCCTGGGTTTACATTTTGAACGACTATGTAGGTATTTGGACTTCTACCGGCTGAAGATTATGATGACTGTGCTCTGCCGATGACATTATAAAGGTCAGTGGATGGATGCAGCTCAATACCGTTCGTCATGGCATTCTATGGGGAGGCTTGAATCTTTTCCCACACTAGTTTTTCCACCATTGGTCATGGTCTTGTTCAGGGCCACTAAACCTCAACTAAAATATATCGAGAAGTCAGCATGGCAAAGTATAATATTTTAAAATGTGTAGTTTTCTTTTTATTTATGGAATAAGTAGTTAGTTATCGTTCCCTATCCCGGGAGTGTTCCCTACTAAGCAAAGAAAAAACAATCCAAATCGGGCCATCGACCACAGAGTCAAATCGAGTCAATTGATGTACATTCATACAAACATACATAGCAGCCGAATCTTTAACCTCCTCCTTTTCTTAAGTTGGTTAAAAATAAATGACAAAAGATCCTCATCTAAAGCGGTAAAGGACGAAATAAATTAGGAATTTATGTGCACCTAAAAAATAGGAAATAAAAATAAATAATTAAAACAAGAAAACGCTTTACTTAATCACCAGGATGACAGCTCCACATCCCCCTCCCCAAACAAGCTCCACAAAACACCCTGGGGCAAGATGCGAGAAATCATCCAGACGCACCGGGAGTCGGTGAAGAAGCGAGGATCACGGGGGTCCACGCGAGGATCAAAGAGTTCCCCCGAAGCGATGCAGTTGAGGCGACGGTCCTTTAGCGATGGCGGGGATAGTGATGCTCCACCTGCGCTGACGTTGACTATACCTTCTTCTGAGGAGCTGGGTAAGACAGATGTTCTCGAGACACTTCGTTTTTATTATTTAATCGTATCCCTTTATCGTATAACTTTGAGCGTGCAAAGCAAGACTCTCGTGATTGTGTTATAAAGCAGCCATTCCTATGCTCAAAGCAATGACCAGCAAAGCGAACCACTCAGAACAGTGAGCCATTCAAATTTGGGATGTAAAAAGAGCTAAGTAAACATACCTACTGCTAAACTAAAAACTTTACGAAAGATACAAACCGATCTATTCTTATGGATGACAATGCTTCCAGAATCCGACCCCCACCCCATGCTACGCAAGCAGCGCTCCCTCGAGTTGGGGGCCCGCCCGCCGCAGCACCGCCCGCCCAGAGCATCCAAGTGGACTAAAGTAAAGAGAGCCTTCCTCACGTCTGCATCAGCGTCAGTGCCGTCCAGTCCTAACAGGCATTCTGCGTTCTTCACTGATGCAGGTTAGTGGAGTTAAGACTTTGAATCATCATGTTCGCTCAGCTGAGAGTTAGGACTACTTACGCGGAGCATGATGATCAGTGTACCGTCATGACTAAATTTCAGTGCCTTTTGAACAATTTATAAACAAACTCATAATTCATACTAAATAGGTGGTTGGATGCCTCTTACCAATTCGTCTTCCAACCATTTTTGATCAGCAATCTTTTCATCAATTGAACCAATACAATGCTACAATCCTTGCAAGCATTGCATTGATAACCAACTCATCTGATTAGATGGGTCTTTCCCGGTCCTACGATCAAAACTCCGATTGGTAGGAGGAGCATCTACAGTTCCTAGCTATTCAAGTAGCGCAAGAGTTGGTGCTGTGGTGGTCATAATATAGTTTTGGTTTGGCACCTCATCATGTAATGTATCAAGTGAGTACGTTGGCGTGAGCCTCTGCGGAGTATATAGAGCGAGCTGCGGTCCACGGGTTGGCGGTTTTTCTTTCCCATAAGTGCTCGCAGCGCACTCGTGGACAGCAATGTATGTGTAGTGAGTACGTCAATGTAAGCTTCAAACGAGCAAGCACCATGAGGCACTAGCTACTTCGGATGAAATGTTGCCCGAGCTCGTCGCGAGCACTGTAGACGAAGCATATTCACTTGTAGGTTGATTGATATACTGTATCAGATACCAATAAGTGAGTATCCTGCTTATGCATTACCTCTGTCAACATGTCACCTCCTTGTCAACTACTTGTCTTGAAAACAATTTGCTATTATCTAGTGGTGTTAACTATTAGTTAAGCTGGTACGTAGGTGAATTTAGACTGTGTCTTCGTCTCTCGCGCATATCGTGATTACAAGCGATGAGTGACGCTTCCGGCTATTTCGAGATAGCTCATCCCATTCCACGTCATGTCCGTTTCATTGGAAATCGCAACGGTTTTCACAAGATTCACAAGAAATACGCTAGTGTTATGTGGTGTAGGAATTTGAAACAATCACTGTCTATTTGTGAACATTTGTACTAGTAACCATCGACTCATATTCTCGAGTTACCCTTATCTAATTGATAAGCGCGACGGACGAGTATAGCCGCCTTAAATGCAAGAGGTGCGTGCCCGTGCGTTGTGGTCGTTTCCCGACTAAAAGAAACATAAATTATATTTTTTTTATTGTTCATACATCCGTTAACCGTAAATACAACATTGGCCAGTATTTTTTTCTTGTAGTTTTATAAACCAAGAAACCAAAAGGTAGGATTGACGCGTGTGACGAAGTCTCAAAAAGGCGATTGATGCGCCCACGCCAGCCCATGGCACAGTGACTGCCCGGCAGCCTCACCGGATGAATTAGGCATTCAGCGTTTTGAGTGTGAAATTATCGACATTATCACTTCTTCAGTGTTATAAAATATTGGTATGTTTGTGGTTTCTAGGAGGTTAAGATATGATTTTTTTTCCAAGACTCAAATTGCATGCTATCTATTTTGTTTTTTTTAACCTAATTCCCAAAAAGGAGGAGGTTCTCAATTCGGTTGTATTTTTTTTTTATGTTTGAACCGATTTGGAAAATTCTTTTTTTGTTTGAATAGATATACTTCCAGATTGGTCCTATTTTTTTCAGAATCCAGTTCTGATGATGGAATCCATGAGGAACTGAGGGAACTCCTCAAATATTGTAGGCATATGGCGATTTTGATATTTTCAGCAACAAACCAAGCATTTGCATTTAAAAAGTATCATAACCCTTTCACCACTATGGTTCTTTCATAAATTTTTTTTCATCCAGATATTTAGTCTAATACTATGGCAGAAGTCGGTTTTTTAAATGAAAAGTTCTCCTTTGTTAAGAGCATTCGAGTTACTAGTCACCCTACAAGCTAAGCGAGTCGTATATGCTCTGCGCCGTACATAACGTAGGTAACTACATAACATAACATTACACCCAACAGTCACATACGTAGTCATTATGCTGGGGTTCCTTGTGTCGTTGGTATCAGGAACTACGAGTACCATGGCACCATAATACTTAGACCCGGCACAAATATTTTGCAGATCATACAAACATTTGTCCCGCAGCGGGAATCGAACCGGTAACCTCTTGAATCTTAGCCGGTTACTCACCCGCCACGCCATAGAGGTCGTTATACATCTACATACCTACGTATAATGCTCTTAGCATCATGTTTACGGTTCTTAGTAGCAAACAGCGGTATTTTGACACCATTCTGAGCAATAAATACGCCAATATCCCAGGATTATCGTTATTAAATGTGCCAAGGTCTACAATGACGTTCATCGACATGAGATTTCACTTAAACACCATGAGTAATGGTACTGAAATACTATATAACATTGAGAATAGCGTTTTGTGAAGCAGCTCTATTTAGCGCCTATGGTGATTACATTTTATGACCGAGTTCATCGAGAAATGTTGAAATTTTCACAGATATGTATTTCTGTTACCGCTTTAACAATAAATACTAAAAAACAGAATACAATAAATATTTAAGGGGCCTCCCATGCAACAAATGTGTTTTTTTTGCCGTTTTTATAGATAATGGTACGGAAACATTCGTGCGTGACTCTGACTCGCATTTGGCCGGTTATTTTACGTTTAAATAGCCAACCCAGACCTCTTCTTTTATCAGAGGTATACCAGTCACTATGGGTTCCTTTGAATCTACCCAAAATCCGTACCTATTTGAAGAACTCAATTTTGACACTGTTGCCAGTAAAACTAAGTGACAGTGACCACTTTACATCAAGTAGGCCGTACGTTATTGCATAAAAAAAGCCCTTCCACGTGAACAAACTAACCCACTTTCCGACTACCCACAAACACACACACACACAAATACAAAAACCCAGGAACACGGCCGTCTGGCTGCGTGTCCATCCATTAAATCCTGGCAACGCGCCAAATGGCGAAAAGTGAATAATTAACAAGTAAGGCATTCACCTCTATAGGCCAATTCTATTTAAATTAAAGATAACTTATGAAATACTAGCGGCTGCGTTTCCACCAAAGATGTGCGAGGTAGATGAGCGGTGCGAGGATGCGTAGCGAGGCTGTGGAACGGTGCGAAGATGAGCGCATGCGAAGATGTGTAGCGGGCTCTTTTCAGACTGACTGCTAGTAGTTTCTAGCTCGCGTCCATCCTTTTCACACATTCCTCGCGCAAATCTCTTGCACACATTCCTAGCTCGCACACATTCCTCGTACAATTTCTCGCACACATCCCTGGCTAGTTTTGTACGTATAAAACCTCGCCCGCTAAGCCGTTTCCACCAGAGCTGCACTGAGCGAGGCTAGGTAAATGAAGTGATTCTATTGGTTCTTAACAAACACATCCCTCGCTACGCATCCTCGCTCATCTCTCGTGGAAACGCAGTCTTAAACAGCGGCGCGCGCCGCGCGTCTTACTCACCTGTTACATGAATTAAAAGCCATATTGGTCGCTCCAGGATAATCCATATCTTTACTCATTTAAATCGGACGAAATTACAGTACAAACAAACATCAAAACATTCGCGTTTCAAATCATCCTATAAATAATATACACCTATATCATCATCTCCGGAAAGTAAAGTCCCTTTTGTTATATTCTTTATTGTAGCAGGACCATTCGTATTGGACCTACCTGGCCTTGTAGAATGTAAGTGCCTAAGTTAAGTTACAAAAATAAAACCTATAAACAACATTTCCTAGTAGTTCTGCGAACAGTAGACTTCGCGAGCACAAACTTTTTTGCAACATTTGCATGTGAACAGTCTGTGCATCATGTGGGATGTCTAAAGGGGATTTCAGGAATAACCCGTTGTAGTCTCGACCTAAGAATATGACTCCTCCAATTTCTCCTGAGGATGTCGTAAAACTCGACAAAGGGTTTACAAATAAAATATCTTCATCTTTATCTTTATCTTCACGCAAGGGGATGGGCAGCAACATCTACTTAGTACTGCGATTTTCATACAAAAAAAGCCCCATTTTATCCCCGTATAGGTGTTGAATTTCGTCATATCCATGGTACAATAACATACATGGTATAATTATATATATTTATATATATATTTTTAATATGTATCTAGTTATTTTAAGTAGGTAAGTAATTAATTATGTTATTTTTATAATCTCGTTATGTATTATTTCCCAATAGCACTACCACCCACTCTATATTACACAAAGGTTAGCTGGAAGAAAATGCTAATTAGCATTAAGTTCACCTATGTTCTTGTTTACAATAATAATATACGGCGCCTATAATATTGGAGGTACCATGATGTATTATTGTCAAATCCATTCTCAGTGACCATCTAGAAGCCAAAAGCAATATTCATGCCAAATTTCAAGATTTTCAAAGCTTTGTAGTTTTAAAGGCCTGAGGACGAGGTTTTTTTTCAATTTCGCTTACAATTTATTTATTTCCAAAAAACTTAATTATACCTGTTTTACAAAACTATGGAAACCTCAACCTCTTTAAAAACTTTGATTTTGCGATACAACATTCTTGGACTGATAGACCCCACGGTACAAACGTCATTTAAATCGAGATCTGGTTACTAAAAGGTTAAATGATAACCTGAAAATCCCAAACCAACTGACTTGACTTGAACATCAGTCTTCGCTTCAATATACGGTCAACAAACATCAACAAGACACCGAACTTTGACCAATTACATAATCAAAATTCAACCGAAACAAATAATAAATCCCATCAAAGGCTGATTGATCTGCAATAACAAAAGCCCAGTATTCCCAAAACATTATCGATTCATCGCAATATCTTCAAATCTCGCAATCCTTGAATACCCCTGCTACCTCTCACGTATCCCATATTTACGACGGAATAAACAGAGAGATGTAAACAAGTACCATCGTTTACTCTGGTTTTGGTAGGTATGTATACTTGGTGTTTCGCAAACCTCGCCTACTTCGATATAAAAAGCTTCTGGGTCAAATCTTCAGCCAAATAAAACAAAAAAGTTCATAAATTACGTGGAAATCCATAGCATCAGTTTAGTCTACATTACAGTACATTAACCTCATTCTCGTTATTATTCATTGTTATTTAAAACAACAATATACTTAAGCAAACATCTCTATGATTATGTTTTACTAAATCCATGATTATGTTAATAAAATATCAATATTTCATTTGAATTTATTTTATATTCATACTAATGCTACTTATCTAGTGTATCATTCTTTACATCAATATTATCAATCTGATTATCATTGGTTGATCCTAAATCCTTTTGCAGTTTCACCAGTTTCTTTTTAAATCGTTTATCTAAATCTTGTCCTTTGTCATCAGAAAGCATTCTCCTGATTAGTTTTTTCATTTCCGTTACATTTTCATCCTTTTCGTCTATATTTAATTTGTTTTTTCTATGATCAATGTCTAGTACCGTTGCATTATTTTCGTCGATGTATTTTTGTACGTCTGGTAATGTTTCGTTTTTGTGTACGCAGGTATTGACTGTATTCAAAAGTTTGAAGGCTTCGTCTTCAGTGGTTTTGATAACTTCAATAAGACAGGCTTCATGCATAGCTCCGTGAGCCATCATTTTGGTGAGATCCACCACTCCATCGATAAGAAGACCAGTTATTTCCATCATGGCCGACTTTATTAGTGGAGACTGTAAATAAAATACTTATTCACGTACATAACCCAGTCATACATAGAATTGTATGGATTTCGCCCTATTCACAGTTCTACGCTAAATTATTTTTCGTCAAGAATATCAACCCATAAAATGTTACAGGTGCTCTACTTTCATTACCTAGTTTCAGGAAAAGATCGCCATTCGTCACGTCTCAAATAATTTAAAATAATAGTCTAGTTTTTACATCATTAAGGTTTAACATAAAAATATCTTGCAAAAGTACGAATTGTTCTCGTAATGTTTATGAAATGACTTCCATTCCAGAGCTTTATTTACACACCGGATGTGACGAATTTTCCGTGAAATTTTGGAATATTTCACTCATGTCGTTGCAAATGATTGTTTCCGGAAACAGACGATCTTGGCTAATGTTCTGGCTATCGATACATTTATTGTTGTTATATAAGTATATTTGTAAATTGCACAGCTATAATGAAAGATATGTGTACATTCTGCTGGAACTACTATAGATGGAGATATAAATATTTGTTTAGAGTTTCGTAACAAAAAAAAAACAAAAAATGTTTAATAAATCCTTGTGGCCCATATAGTGGTAAGATTTAGTTGTTCGTCCGTTTGTTTGTCCACAGTGTGTTTTTCGGCAACTACCATTGAAATAGATTTGAAATTTCGTTCTCATTCCATTTTTAGCCCTCGGGGCAATTTTATTTAATCAAGTACCTGTAGAAAATTTTGGTTATTTCAATATTATTCAAAAAAGGCCATATGCGAGAGAAAAGAATAACATAGTCGTTATTATTATAGTTGCTAAACATGCTCTATGCATTGTCTACTGACTTCAAGAGGTAGAGACGATGCAAAATTGTTTGCATGAAAAAGCACAGAATTTAGCGCACAGTTTAAACTAAATCCATCCCTCACCTTCGAAATGACGCACTTGATGACCTTCTTGAGTGTTTCGTGGTCATGCCCACAGACTTTTAGTAGCCCGTACACTTCTTTCTTCTGGTCGTATATCTGTAAATTTTAATGTGTATCTGTTAGCTGGCCTTGAGTACTGCCTTTGATGTCTGAGGTCGGGATGTTGATTTTGGTGCTAAGTGTCTTATATTTTTGATAGTCTAGGATACTAGCTAGCATAATCAATACGTTTTCATTAAGTACATGTTTTTTTTCAGTTCTTGCAATTATTTGTACCGTATCGGGAATCGAACCTGCACCCCTCGCGTCTTAGCCGACTACTTGTCTGGCGTGGCATAGTTGTCAGAACATGACCTAACTAAATGTAATGGTAACGGTTCTCTATGTTGAGTAGCCGGCAAAGACGCAAGGGGTCTGGATTCGATTCCCGCTGTGGGACAAAATGTTTGCATGTTCTGAAATTATTTTATCCGAATCTGGGTATTGTGGTCCCATGAAAAGGTATACGTCTAATTCAAACACGCCTCTCCAACGCCCTTGTAGTTACGAATTATGAAATATTTTATTTGGACGTAATGGAATAGTGCCATGAGGTTTTCAGTTTTACTTTCCACGACACAGGGCATCCTAGTATGGGATCAGGCCCCGAATTACAGTAGCAATGGAGAACGCAACAATGATTTTGGCAGCCTTAGCGCTGTTCAAATCTTTTAAAACTTGAAAGGAGGAATAATTAGGTCAAGAAGTGTCCCCTATTCTAGTTTCATAAGATTAAGATTTAGACAGCGCTAAGGCTGCCAAAATGATTTCCATTGTTGCGTTCCCCATTGCCAATTATGCTACTGTTATTGAGGGGCTGGACTGTGTATGTGATTGTTGGGTGATTTGATTGATGCTATAGGTATACCCAGTTGAAAAGTCCTTGGAAAAATCATAATATACCATCTTATGTAATGAGACCGATCCGGCCTTATTACAGAACATGGAATAAATCTGAATTTAGTCCAGGCGTACTAGTCTAGGATTAAATATCGACATAAGGCATATGCGACTTTAAATACGAAAGCAGATGGTTTGTTTTTTTGTGTTCCAAAGTATCAAACTGACGGATTGTGTCACATCACAATTGAGATGTCCAAATTCTTACCTCTAACAAGCAATCAACTGTCAATTTATAGACCATTGCTAAACTAGGGGGCTGCCTGGTTTAAGATAAACCAGAGATAGTCCAAGCTTATGTTATTTTTGGCATATCTAGCTCGAAAGTTGCTTCTGGAAAACAAACCATCTGCTTTTGTATTACAGTCGTATACACCCTAGGTCGATATTTAAGCCTAGACGGGTAGTCCTGGTTTAAACCCAGACTAAGGGCATTTTTTATAATAACACCAATCGGGTTTTACGCTGGTTTAATTTAAGAATGCTATAAATGTTTGTATTTTATATAAACAAAAAATGTAGTGGCACAATAAATTTAATAATAACCTACTTTGATCATTACTTAAACCTCATACAGGGGGGTGTTTTTTTGAAATGGGACATAATGGGGATATCCGAATCCATAAGAGATACGGGAAAACTGTCTTTGAAATCATTTGCTCATTTTGTATGAAAACGATTTTGGCATAGTTATTTTTTTGGTCAAGCGTGAGTTCTCCATAAAAATGAGTTGTTTTGATCAAATTTTTTTTTATGCGTATTGACTCGGTTTTATGTAAGGATTGTTTCATTGTATCGGAAGTTATATTAACGTATGATAGTTTTATTAACGTATGTACCAGATTACTTACAAATTGCATGAGAATACATTTTATTAAATTTGACTCTGCTATTCAGATTTTTTTCTTCATGTACAATGAAACAATCCATACATGAAACTTAGTCGATACGCATAAAAAATGTTTTTAATCAAAACAGCTAATTTTTATGGAGAACTCACGCTTGACCAAAAAAATAACTATGCCAAAATCGTTTTCATACAAAATGAGTAAATGGTTTCAAAGACAGTTTTCCCGTATCTCTTATGGATTCGGATATCCCCTACTGTCCCATTTCAAAAAAACACCCTGTATAGTTGATTTTTCCCAATCGACAGACTAGCAACAAATTCATTGCAAATATTTATAGATTTACGGTATTGTTCTATATTGGATCACATTTAGAAATGATGCAAGTGCCGATTGAATGTATTAGCAGCTCGTGCCATTTCCACTTTGTAGTCTTGTGTAAACTGTTACATGGTTTGGTGGTAAATTTAGAGAGAAAAGCCATTGCAATAACATTCAACATGCACTAAAATATGTTAGCTTGTTACCAGTGCGTTGCTGAACCAACGCACTGGTAGGATCGCGCAATCTCGGCACCAGAACATCGTATCCAATAAGTTCTATCCCAATATTCCCAATGCGGCACAGCATACTATTTTATAATAATAATATTCCCGTTTCCCCGTAGTAGACTGTGCGCCTAATTTGTTTTTGAACCAGCCACCAGCGTTGGACTGGCCATAATATAGTTGAGGTTGCATTTGCCAGTCGGGTCCTAGCTTGCGCGGGCTTCCCACAGACCTAGCTTGGAAGGTAGGGTAGAAGGCCAGCAAAGGCTAGGGCCCGGCTCTTGCGACCTACATGTAAAGTAGAAAGTTAATTCATACTTCTTTGAAAAATGGTTGAACCTGAGCAAAGGCCATCCCCGAAACTTGTTTTGGAAATTTCCTGATTTTAGAGCCACCCGGGCCCTTTTGGCCCAGTCCGACCCTGCCAGCCACTAACTTGTAGGACACAAAGACCACAGCAAATTCCGAGTACCAAAATACCGAGGTATTCTTCCAAGAGCATCACCCACGTTGGTCCATAGATGCACATAGATCTTTCCCAGGCATCACATAGATCCATCTTTATTTATTATTTACAAACATACATAGGTACACTAAACATTTTTGGCTTCGAATGGAGGTGGCTCTAGATCGTTTGTCATGACATTCTGTGAAGGAGGTCCAGCACCATCACCAGCCAGATGTTACCAGCTGATGATATTGAATTTGACGAATTTCGCACATAAAATAATGTGAACACGCCTTCGAACAATTAGGAAAAAAATACCGGTTTGATCCCCTGGCCGATCATGCTCTTCAACGCTATAACCTTGGACACCGCCTGTGCTGGATCGTGGCCTATCAGCGCGTAACCACACACCACCATCTGATGTAGAGCTTTCTCTGCTAGCAATAATGTCTCGTTCTGGTGGACTGTAAGACATATTTCGAGCTGAAAAGTAATTCAAAGATGAAGTGGTGTTCATCATGGTATTGTTTCTTTAATTATGATGTATTCACATCCAGGTAGCCTCTTTTTCTATGCCATCCATCTTGGCAGGCGCCATTAAAAATAATCTCAACCACGTAGTTGAAATTAATTTATTGGACCCGCTTTGGCAGCCACCTTTGTAACGTAGAAAAAATATTGGCACTCACCTCATTTTCTCCATAATTTTTCATAACTTCAAGTTTGTTCTGAAGATCCACTAACTTGTCCTGGATTTGAGATGTCCCGTTTTGCAGAAGCGTTTTGATTTTCACCAGAACCAAGTCCACAGATCTCTCGAAATCAGATAAATCATTTATAACAAACTTGTATCCATTGTACTTCCAAAAATAATTCAATTGTCTTTCGCTATTATTGCCTAAAGTATTTTTTTTGTCGGAATGATAACTAGTGGTTCGCCCCGAACTGAGACCTCGCGATGACATCTTTATCAGCCTGACTACTTAAAGTGGGGAAGAAAGGGTTATTAATTTTATTCAACGGCTATGTAAGCATTTTTGTATGGATGATCCATCAGAAATCTAAAACTACCGAGTTAATTTCTCTACCGTGAGAGAGATTTTGTATTTAACCGATTTCTAAAAACATTTACTAAGATATAAAATTTTCACCTCGGGGTAATTTCCTACACATCGAAATAACCTTTGAATTGGACTAAGCAACGGGCGTTCATACTATATACCAAGTAATCAAGTATATCAAGTACCTGACGAATTAATTGGTAACGTCCTTTTGACGAAATCATAGAACTCCAACGTCATTCAAATTCCTTGAAATGGGAGGTCAACAACGGATGTTATATTGGTTAATGTTTTATGGAGTACAAGTTTCTAAATTCTTCAGTTTCAGACTTTTCCCTGTAGTTGTGATACAAAAGCCACAAGCATACCAAATTTCAGCATTGTGGGATTGCTAGAAGCACCCTAGAATTTTTGAATTTTACTTTCTCGTTTTTCCCTAATATCTCAAAAACTACGTTGTCTAAATACTTATTATAACCAGTTTTGAAATGTCCAACCAAAGCGCTTTTATTAGACATCCCACTTGATCTGAATGTCTTACTTTTTTTTTTTTACCCCCTCTTGGACCCCAATATCTCATGAACCCCCCGACCGATATAGCTCATAACCTTACCTACAAATTGTACCAATACTATCTACCCCTATACTAAATTTCATGAACATGGAATGAACGGTTAGGAAGTTTTCATCGGACAAACATACATACATACATACATACAAACGCCGATTCTTCCAAGTTGACTCAGAGAACTCGCTTCGCTCGTTCAAATATTTACTCACTTCTCCAGGTCCACTTGGAATTTCTTCTCGATACTTTGTAGTAGATCTTCACTCAGCTTTTGTGTTATTTCATCTTCTATAACTTCGTCTACTGATTCTTTGATCATATCAATTGAATTCACCTTCAAATTCAGATATTGTTTAGTACTTTTGTTTTATGTACTTACGGGGGGTAAGTACATAAAACAAAAGTACTAAACTATTACTTATAAAAGTATTTAAATTTAAGCTTTGCTTAAAATTAGTCCTGTCACTGTTTGGTATTATTCAATAGCAAGGGATTGCAATATTTTACGCATTGCTTATATTTTGAAATATTTTTATAAGGAAGCCTAGTAAGCTTGTTAGTTTGATAAAAACACAATTGAGATTATAAATTTATGACAATTAGAAAATATGTTCCTTATTTAAAAAACAGTTTCTTATAGTTCATTAGATTACCAATGTGAGTCAATATATTTGAAGAAATCTAACTTTTGATATCATCATCTCATTCTTCGAGAGCTCCAATTTGAGATCAAATCAAACGCATAGAGGAAATTACTAAGATTATTAGTACCAACTTATCCAGGAAATAAAATAAACACAATATAAAACGAATAGCTTACCAAAGCCACAGAGCATACAGTGTAAACACCAATAAACCATTGGACATTCCTCATCACGGGCAATGGTAAAAAAAACATATAAAAATAACCCTCTAGGAATAGCTGCGATTCTTTGATTCAACTCGAAGAGTTAACGATAAAAATTTCAATAAAATAAATTTTTATCGCAAAATAAGTGTTGATTTGGTTCTGAATGCGATTTTTATATTATTATAGAACGACGTATACCTAAAAATATGTAAGAATGAATTAAATTTTTCATGGTTTTTCAATTTGACCACGTTTGTTTAGTAGAGTAGAGATGTATGACGACCTCTGTAGCGCGGCTGGCGAGTAGCCGGCTGAGATTTAAGAGGTTGTTGGTTCGATTCCCGCCGCGGGACAAATGTTTGTATAATCTGCAAATATTTTTTCCTGGTCTGGGTGTTGTGGTACCATGGTACTCGTAGTTCCTAATACCCATAATACAGGGGATCCTATAGTATAGGATCATGACTACGTATATGTGACTGTTGGGTGTGTTATGTTTATGTATCTAAAACACTTCTCAGACTCTGTTTAAATGTACTGTAAATGCTCCCACTGGTAGAAAGACAATACAAAAATAGACAGGCGTAGGCAAATTATACTTATCTAGAATTTGATGTCAAGGCTACAATAATTAAAGCTAAACAGACATAAACATTATCAATACGGGTTAGTGAGTGTGGCATACCTTCGAATTCGGGGTACTAGGGCATTTCGGTTTCCCTACGATGTTTTCCTTTCAAGTTCAGCAATACTAAACCGCATTAACCAAGTACATCTTGAACACTTCGGCTAAATCAACTCTCCCAAAAATATTTCTGGTTTATTATTTCAAAAATCTTACACCATGATAAGTCTTACTCGATTATATCATTAAAATATTATGAAGATGACAAGCATAATCATCTTGACAATGGCTATCATCAACAATATAGATTATGACCACTGCTGCACGAAGCCTCCCCGATTGAATACAATGAGATTGGCCCATGGAAGTAATAAGTACTACGTACAACAGGAATGAGCTCTATGTGTGCATCTTGCAGCTAAAATAAACAAAATACAACCTTATGCTAAGGTCGTAAGACTCTTGTTGCGCGCAAAATAAAAATGAAGCCGAGTGAGAGGGCAACCTCTGAACGCTGTGTCCCGTTCTAACAGTGACTTAGAGTTGCCAGAGTTAAGTTGATTTCAATCCTTTCGTTGTTTGTAGAAAAATATGCGATTGATGTAATGTAATGAAGTAAAAACATTTACTTCTAAAATGTTTCCAAATATAAATAATAATTTATTACCGACATGTTATTTAAAGCAATATAATTTGTTGGTACGTGTAAAGCCTTATTTACGCAAAAATTTTGCGATTGGCGTATAGGTTTTCTTTTATTTGTATGCATGGCAGTAATGAGGGCTTTTCATCTTCGATTGAAAAGAAAAAAGTAGTTCAAATTGGTACGATAGATGGCGCTGACTCAACTGTATCAATCAAGATTGTCTGTGGTGCACGCGTACAAAACTATTATCTTAGTAGTCTGTGGCTATTAGTCATGATATTCTGTTTGTGTTTGCTTCTTGAGTGTGCGCTAGTTATTTTGTAGTGTTTTTAGAAGTAGGCAAAAATAAATAGGTACCACGAAACGAAAATTATTTCTACGTTGGCGATGTTGACATTTCACTTTATTTTGACACTTGACTGCTACGTTACAGAGCAGCGCCATCTATTTTCAACGCTGAAAGCATGATTTGGAACGGCCGTGAAAATCCCTCATTAGTACTGTACGTAGTACTTATTACTTCCATGTTTGTATGAAATACGGACACCTGACCTGACAACCCCACATGAAATCACCGACTCTGACGTTAATGGCGGAGTGTTTTTTGATTTCGTGATATTTTTGAAGAATTTTAGTTAAAATGGGGAGAATTTGTGTCGTGGAGGCTTGCGGAAGCGAGTATTATCCTGATTGTGGTTTATCTTTTCACAGGTAATAGTTTTAAACATAATTTGTTAGTGAAGAATTACGGTGACCATGCATGACTATCCAATCCTAGTTCAAGAACAAATAACTTAAATACCTATGCATTTTTTATTCCTTTCTCTATTAAAATAACTTTGTTTCAATTTCAGATTTCCTAAAGATCCTAATGTTAGGGAAATATGGATAAATATTATACCCATGAGCTCTACCCACATCCTCCTCAATCTATATTTGAAGATCCACATAATATTCAATTGGTGAATGCGTTAGCGAATTCATATCTCAATTTACGTTTAACTCATAATGCAAAATTAGAATCAATGAAACATATAAGTAAGGAATAAGCTGGGTTTGTGGCAGAAACTTCACAAGACTGTTTTATTTAGCAATGTCAGATTTAGAATTAAAGTTAAATGTAAACTTAACTGTTTTTTTCTCACCTAATTAATTAAATATAGGTACCACAATAGGTAGCCTATCGTAATTTTATCTCAGTCCAGCTGCATGTCGTGTCCCACAAGGACCAGTAGGTAAGTACCTACCTATATGACGCGAGTGTGAAAAGCAAGCAAAAACAGCAAATGTATAGTGCCGCAAAGGGCAAGTTTATCATTAGTATCTTCGATTTAAATCCATCTGAAGCAATGATCTGCTGACGTCAGATCAGTAATTATTTTTTAAAATTATTGTCCTTAAATCATATTTCAATATAGTCACCATCGCCAGAGAGGGATAAGACATACAGTTACTGAGCTCTCGCTCGGCTTCAATTTTGTGACAACAGCTCATTCCTGTTGTACGTAGTACTTATTACTTCCATGGATTGGCCATAATGACCACGATTGGCAGGCGGATTGGTGATCGCAGTTTTGTGTAGATGCTGCTGCCCATCCCCTGGTGTAATCCCTTGGATTTACTACATCCATGGGAGGAGAAGGGGCCGGACACACCACGGCACATATATAATACAGTACACTATAATAGGGATAGGGATAAAGAATGATTTTCTGGCTTCATTTTAGAGTCGAGAACAATCTCCCCGGAATCGGTCCGATCTGCTCCACTTGGCTAGGATATTTGATAAATAAAACGTTTAGGTATATCTAAAACAATTAGTATTGTTTATTATATGAGAACCCAGATTATGGAGAACAAAGGCTTTGGCATACAAAAAGCGCAAATTTCAATGCTACCCCTTGCAGCTAAGTTCTTGTGATTCAAAAGGGGTAATTAAGAAGACAGACATAGAACGCATAGACATCTTTGATACACAATCAAATTTCAATTAAATATTTTGGTTATTATCTTGTCGGTATGAAGACACAGGCTAGTACCGTTTACATCGCTTCCTATTCGTGCAACATGACTCCCTGTTCTTGCTTCTGCTTGGGTCTTCATCCTAAAAGATAATGAGAGATCAATTAAAACCGGCCAAGAGCCCAAGGAACCACGCATGTAGGGATCCCGAAGTCACAATTTTACACCTTGATAAACCTTTTTTTTATATGATTCTATGACGGAATTGGCAGGTGGCCCATCCCAGCTCATTACAAATGCCTCCCTCTCAGGTCACGTCCACCTAGGACGCGTCCTAATAACAATAATCCAAGCAGTGGACGTAGTAAAATTTTTAGGTATAAATATTGATAAGCTATTAAATTGGAAAAATGAATTGACATGTATTGTAAATTATATAAGCTCGGCATGCTATGCCATGAGAACATTAAGGGATGAAGTCACCATAGAGCATTTAAAATTAGTTTATTACGCGTTGGTCGAGTCGAAACTTCGCTACAGCATAATGTTTTGGGGCAACAGTTATGACTACAACGTTAAAACTGCCTTTGTTATTCAGAAAAGGGCAATTAGGACCATGGTGCGTATACCACAGATTGAATCCTGCAAGGAGCACTTTATTGAGCTTGGCATACTAACTGCTCCTTGTCTGTACATTCTGGTTCTTCTTACGGATTTAGTAAAACACCTATATACGGTCGAATCTTTAGAAGAAAGGACGGTAAGAGAAGGTACAAGAAGAAGAGATATTAAGTGTGATTTTCTTCCAAAGCTAAGAATAGCTACACACAGTGTTCGATACCAGGCTATCAAGCTGTACAATGAGTTGCCTATTCGATTTAAATCCATTTACAGTACATATAAGTTTAAAAATGATTTAAAGGAATTCTTATTGAAAAGGTGCTACTACTCTATAGATGAATTTTGTAATGATACATCCTGATGACATTCACTAATTTAGTAAATATGTATATTATGTTATCTCCAATATTTCAACTCAGGTATTTCACTTATTTAATTAATTTGACATGTTCTGTTTTGTGCTGCATAATATTATTAAAACTGTGTTTATTTGATGTACGTGTACGTACCTACCTATAAGTATTGACATTATTTTTTATCTATAAGTATTGACATTGATTTTTGCCTATAAGTATTGACATTGTTGCTATTCATTTAAACGTTTTGTATTGTATTGTATGTAATTTTAATGTAATAGCTTACTAGATTTTCCGACACAATTTGACATTGTTTGCGAAATAAATGAAATGAAATGAAATGTCCCACTTGGCACTGCACCGCGCCCGTGCCTGTAATTTCAGCGGCACCCTAACCCTTCAAACCGGAACACAGAAATGCGAGCACTACTGCTTGGCGGCAGAATTAGGTATGGTACATGGGGAAACCTAGGTTTTAGTTTAGAAATGCCGAGGAGGTATCGCGTTTAAGGTCAGGGTAAAATATAAAAAATAAATAAAATAAAAATAATAAGTAATAGAACGATGTAAGAAAACACTGCCCTATATATAACAAGTTTTTTAAATAAATCTCATCATCATCATCATCAGCCTGTAAAAGTCCGCTGCTAGACATAGGCCTCCCCCTTAGAAAGCCACGACGAACGGTCTTGAGCCGCCTCCATTCACCGACTTCCTGCGACGTTTATAATATATAAAAAAACTGACGCACCACGGGTCTAGATTTTAGTACACTGAAACTGATACTGATCATGTGTACAAAATTTTATGGAGTTTGAAGAAATAATAGACAAAATAGAAGCAAACTTTGTTCGCGTACAAATTGTAATTGTAACTTACCAAACCACAAGCGGAGCGACACAGTTCCTCCCTGTCAATTGCCCCTAAAATAGCGTAAAACTGAAACAAATATATATCATCATTATCAGAGTAACAGTGTTACACTGGGTGTAACTCGTTGGGAATACTTCTTTTTATTTTGTTCCCATCGAGTAACACTGTTACTCGATAGGGAAAAAAATCCCAACGAGTAACAGTGTTACTCGTTTGGGTGTTACTCGTTGGGAACCCTCCCATTATCATCAAATCAAATCAAATTATTTTTTATTCATTGAAATCACAAGGATCATTTTGAATCGTCTTATAAACTAAAATTACTCCTGTTCCAACGCGACCAAGCCTAGAAGAATCAGGCAACAAACTCGGCTTGGCTTACATAAATGGTCCGTCTTACCACTAGGTGAGAAGCGCCTGTGTGGTGCCTCGGAGCAAGCAGTTGCTGATACATAGTAAATGAAAACTTAAAAACCTTAGGAAGGTAGTCAAAAGTAAATATCATCATCATCATCATCATCATCAGCCTGTGGAAGTCCACAGCTGGACATACGCCTCCCCCTTAGAATACCACGATGCACTGTCTGTCCTGAGCCGCCTCCATCCACCGACTTTCTGCAACGTTGAACGTGACGCGTGACGTGAAGTATGCGATTGACGTGTTTATTTAGAGGTATACGTAGTCAAAACGTCCCTTTCCACTGACAAAAAGAATAAATATGTGTTATTTAAAAAAGCGATATCGTATTTCTCGTTTAGTTTTGTATAAGATGCGGCAGGGCTATTCTCTATCTCGCGACAGGTTTGTAACAGGCGTGCAATCTGAGGGCGTATTACATTGCAAAAACCGGAATGCGAAACGTGAGCATTCAACGTGACTTACGTAGTAACTATTTACTAATCTGTACTGTTTTTACCGACTGCGTGGCACAGAATGATGAATAGTTACTACGTAAGTCACGTTGAATGCTCACGTTCCGCATTCCGGTTTTTGCAATGCAAAACTCGTAATAGGCCCTCAGGGCTTTCAAACGTCGCTGATTGCACAATTTAAGCCTGTTGCAAACCTGTCGTGAGATAGGGAATAGCCCTGCCGGTTCCCGTGTCGGTCGTAATTTTAGGATTAAAAAACATTTCATAGCTATAAATGTGCCTACAAAGTTCTATCAGCTGTCAGACAGTCAAGCAGTTTATCCTCACCTGTAATTTGGCTCTATAAAGGGCATCCATTAACACATAATTGAGACTCTTAGCCAAAACAGTAGTTTTTCCAATCACTCTGAAATAAAAATACATTTTAATATTTTTATTCATATCGTCCTCTGCGGCGTGGCTGGCGTGTAGCTGGCTAAGAAGCAAGAGGTTACGGATTTGATTCCCGCTGCGGAACAAATTGTTTGCATAATCTGAAAATATTTGTTCCGCAGGGCTATTCTCTATCTCGTGACAGGTTTGCAACAGGCGTAAATTGTGCAATCAGAGGCCCAAGCAAGAATATCTAACGTTACCGAGCCGCTAGCGAGAAGATAGTAAACGTCAAATATGAACCAATCAACTTACTAAGATTTCAAGTTACCCTGATGTCATTAGCCAATATTTGACATTTGTGATCGTCTCGCTAGCGTCATGGTAACGTAAATTATTCGTGCTGACCTCACAGGGCTGTCAACTGGTAACTTTAGTAAGTATGAGAAAAGCGATGTTTGACAGCCATTATCGCACAATTTTCGCCCTGCCACACACATTTCCGTGTTGTATTGTCAGTTGAGGAGAATACCGTTTTGTGTCATTTATGACATCGACACTAAACGGATTAAAACATGATCCGAACTTTATATTGACTGTTTTTTATTACAATAACTGGGCCTCTGGGTGTTGCATGTCACTTACCAATAGATATAAAACAGCTAAATGGAAATATGTTCAAAAACTAAATTAAGGAATTGGCTTGTTAGCAAAGTTTATTACAGTTTGCATGAATATTTTGATAGATAAAGGGTTTATTTATATCATATAAGTAGTAGTATATAAGCATGTACTAGTACATAATTATTGTCATTAGTAATATTACTAAACATTGTACGCCCGAAATGGGCAGACTGTTGATACCTCATTACCTGTACCTATGATCTTTTTACACAGTTGACAATAAATGCTTCTTATTCTAGTTCCTGATACCCACGACACAGGGAATCCTAAGTGTGGGGTCAAGATCTATGTAAGTGACTGTTGGGTGTTAAGATATGTTGTGATAGATGTAAACAAGCTTTAAATAAATGCATTTATATTGTTGCATTCGTTACATAAAACAGTAACTTCTGATAGTTTTTCTCAGTTTCGTCATTCTCAATTCCGGTTAGTTCTCGCAAATTTTTCAACGACGCATTTAAAAGCAGTAACAGAAGTTATTACTACTGTCTAACAATATAATCATCATAAAGAGTCGCCCAAAATAACTCGTTTATTTCGCCGCGCTTGATGGAGTATGGGAAATTGTTGGCATATTTTTATTTTCGGCCCCGTTTAAACTTTATTTATTTTAACAAGATGGTGCAGCGTGGCCGACCCAAACTATAGGGCTTAGAAGTTACAGGATCATCAGTCACTATACCAAGTAATTACTGATAGATCCGGTTGCTATGATCCGGTGAATTTTGATGTTACTAATAGTTCCGTTAAATTTTTAGGCAGTTTTTGTATCGCTATAATATTCACTTCACTATAGTTCGTTAGTATACTCTAATTAGGTAATATTTTTCTTATATCTCAGGTATATAATATATAACTTTGTATGTATATAGTATTGTATTATGTAAATACTTTTTATTGATTTGTTTCAATAGTTTATTCTATATAGGTATTAAGTATTAGTTTATACTTCTTTCGTATAATCTAGACAAATTTACGTACATTCTTCTAATCTTACAGGTCTCTCTTCATCCAAAGGTTATCTGGAAGAAATCACTTCTAAGCGATAAGACCGCGCATTGTACTTTTAATTGTATCATTCTTCATTCATTATTGTACACATACATTATACATAATATGAACACAAGACAGAATGAAAGGACATGTACAAAGGCGTTTGATTTTGTTTAACCCTAAAAAGAGTTATCAAGTCTTGTTTTTTTTATTATCTTAAGGTGTACAATAAAGTATTTTCTATTCTATATCCAAATACCTATTGATTTTTCGCTTGCCCGTTGCAAATAAATTTAAAAAGATTTTTATCCTGTATATTAATTTGTTAAATATTACTTACATGAGTAGGAATTTGTGCATTTCACATATGATCCACACGTTGCTGTCGTCAGTATCTAATGATTTTTCTGAACATTTTATTTCAGGATCACCCAAAGGCAAACACTGCAAGTAAAAATAAATTCAATTAAAAATGAATTAAGATGAATATTGATAAAGAAAATGTCAAAACTCACCATAATAAAAGCAGCCACTATGGTAAATATCATACACTTTATGAAGTTTATCAGCATACGTTTCTCGACTGGAATTAGTAAATTAATAATTGTAGCAAAGCTTACTGGTACCTCAGCATCACAGATAAAAATAAAAGTTCCTAAATACAGCATTTTTTAATCTTGGTTTGTAGGGGGTGTAGGAGTTGTAGGGGTTTTTAGGGGTTGTAGGGGGTTTTAGGGGTTGTAGGGGTTTTTAGGGGCTGTAGGGGTGTTCAGGGGTTTGTAATGGTTTTACGGGTGTGTAGGAGTTGTAGGGGTTTTAGGGGTGTAGGGCTTTGCAAGAGTTTTTAGTGGTTTGTATGGGTTTCTAGGGGTTGTAGGAGTTGTAAGTATTTAAAGGGGATGTAGGGGGTTGTAGGGGTTGTAGCTGTAGGTAGGGGTGTGAATGAGTTTTCAGGGGTTGTAGGGATTTAAAGGGGTTGTAGGGATTTTGGGGCTGTAGGGGTTTCAGGGGTTGGAGGGGTCTCTAGAGGTTGTACGGGTTTTAGGGTTTGTAGGGGTGTAGGGGTTTTCGGGGTTGTAGGAGTTTGTAGGGGTTTTTAGGGGATGTTGGGTTTGTAGGGGTTATAGGGGGTTTTAGATGTTTAAGGAGTTTGTAAGGGTTTTTAGGGTTTGTAGGAATTACACTGCGGCCGCATCATCTTCTTCTACGCGGATAAAGTCCCGAGTGGGTCAGGAAGTATCTTTATTTACAAAATGTTGTACAGTTCTTATATTAGTTGTAGACACAACTAATATAAGAATGTACAACATTTTGTGAATACAAATTAAACAGTTAAGCTATCTGAAGAACGTAACGAAGTTAAGACTATGGATCAAATAATGTTGGAATACCTTTCTAGGTCTTTCTAGGTATCATAGTTTTTCGTTTCCTACAATAATTAATATTATCATAATCTATGAAAATTCAAAACCTGTTTTTAAAATTACCTTTTTTTTGTTTGACGATTGCACGTTATTGATATCAGAAAAAAGGAGTAACAATTTTAGTTAAAAAAATTAAACAAACAAACAGAAGGTTCTCTTTACCAGATGAATCCCTTTATAAGGTTTGGACGCTTTCCCATTAGGTCCCATTCACAAAATGTCCCGTCATCCCTTTCACAATAAGTTCCTATCGCTAGAAGTACCGTTAAATCTTTACTTCTCCCACTGGCATCTCCAAATGTATTATGTTGTATCAGTTATCTAGAACCCATAACGCAAGCTCGGCTTAGCTTGGGGCTAGATAATGTTGTGTGGAAAGTCCAGTATTTATTTATTTTTTAAAAGTGACTTCTCCTTACCTTTCCAAAAAAACTCGCTAGTTCTTTCCATTTCCTATTGGAACTAGACTTGAAGCACTGGTTACAACAATAAGTTTTTCTTTCATTTTAGATTCTGGACAATTTTTATGAATTTTTGTTTTATTCCAAATTATAGGAATCGCGGAAACGCGTGATTTATTTATATTTTTAGCACATAAGTCATAGATAATTTGATACTACGTTTATGTACTATTTATTTCTGCAAAGCAGATTTTCTGGGTTTTTTTAGCGAGAACTTTTGACATCGGTGACCATAGATAAAACCTCTGTGACAGCCTAGTGACAGCAAGCAAAGCTAATCAAGAAGAAAGGTATGGACTTTTTGGGACTTTTTCTGCTTTATCGAAAGGAGACGTCGTCAATTTTTTTTTACAATTTCTTGTTTTTTGTTGAGTGCCTAGTACCTACTGTAAATTTATAGAGCGCACGGTAGTGAATTTACATTCTAGAGTTCTTGTTTCCAATTTTAACTACAGTGTGCTGTTTATGGTACCAACGTAAAGTAGGATGCGTCCCGTAGACAGAGTTGGTTTCTCTGTCTACGATGCGTCCCCTCCACCCCATTTACTTGGCACTTAACACAAGCTTGACGTTCGAAAATGGTCCTTGTGGTTACGAATTATTGACTGATAAGATCGTATCTCCCTTGACCTTACGCTATTTTTATAATAAAGTCTAATTTAGTTTTTTTTTTACATTTTGACGGATACAATCATATCTTCCGATGCTCTACCAGATTGGGTTTTTCAAAAGAAAACTTAATTTTGATCATTGTTAATTTTATTCAAATAAGATACACTATTACTACAGAAATCTCATTATTTTTTAGATCGTGGGCACTTTTTTGAACACTCCTTTCCTTTTTCAGAACATTTTGAACAGTAGCTACCATTCTTAGGAGCACTTGATGATGACGTAGCATCGGATTCTTTATCTAACTTTGATGTCTTAGTCTCATTAATTATGTTTTCGCCGGAACCGGCTCCATCTCTGGAACCACCCGGTTTCAAGGATTCTTTGATGTTAATTAAGGATTGTTTTGACGTCAGAGCAGTTTTGGGACGGTCATTGATTAATCTGACAGCCGCATTGGAAAGGTCAACAGCTGATCTTATTAATTTAGGTAAATTCTGACCGGTTTCATTTTTCCTCTCATTTTTCTGATCGATGTTGATTTCTTCTGAATATGTTTCATCGCTAGTGATCTGAAACGTGATAAGTCCATAAGCTTCTGGCCAAAAAAGAAGATTAAGTGGAACTGGAATTGTCATGGTTCGAGCATTATTAGTATTTTTTTATTTAAGGAGCCTGTGAAGGCCGCAAGTAAATTCAATTTGAAGCGAGTGTCAAAATCCTTATCCATGTTTGGCAACGGGGCCTCTCCCCTGCATGCGCGATGGGTGTACGAGCCGTTCGGAATTTGTATCAAATTAGGTAGTTTTTTGATAAAAACTTTCGTAAGTAGTATTCATAATTAGATAGATTATAACCAGTTAATAATCTACGTAAGTTTAATAATGTTAAAACCGGTACAAATGTACCTACGTGTGTACCTGTTTTTAGTTTTTAATTTTTAATTTTATTTTATTTCTATTCTTTCAGTTTTATTTTGTCAATGCATGCGTACCTACCACAGACTACCACTGTTTAAAATATCTGCCTATAAAATGTGGATTCGATTTGGTTTAAGAACGGCATATATTTAATTGCATAAAAACTAGTATAAGATAACTGTGAATAAGATTAATAAAATAAATAAATAAATAAGTAAGTTAAACCAGTTATAATCTATCAAACTAGGTCATGGTTCGTCATACCAAAAATTATGAATAAAAACTTTGTTTTTTTCATATCTTGTTGTTATTATTCTGTAACTTGACAATATGTGTATATGCTATGCTCCTAAATGCAGAATACTAGAAAGTACGTTGTTTTTAATACGAAACAAATAACATGAAAACATGTCGTTAAAGTCGTAAATATATACAAAATGGAATTCGCTTCAATTTTGTATTAAGTATTTTGAAACAAAATCTATCTAGGAACCTAGATAAGCACTATCCAAATCTGAATAATAGCATAGTATGGTGGAAATTTGCTCGAATTACAAATGATTTTGGTATTACGTTTGCATGGGCAGTTCATCCTTCCCCGACCCGACCCCTTAAGAGACCCACGTACACCTCGTCGATCTTTTAGGCTGAATTATCATTCAACTCTCCCTAAATGATTTGTGCTTAATTATTTCAAAAATCTAGAACGTTGTGAAAAACGGTCACAGACCTGCCGACTCTATTGTGTTCTATCTAAAACAGCAAAGAACAGAATTTAAACCAGGTTCATCGTCAAACACTTACCAGGCGCCGGGCTTTCTTGATTGGCGCTGATTGAATCTTGTGCTTGTGTGTGACGACATAAGGCTCTTTCTAAACTGGCAGAACGTCCATCGGCGATGAGGACGACGGCTACTTGCTGACCGGGCGTTCTTGCCGGTCCGTTTTGGTAGGTGTGTGACGAGTGATACATTTTGTATTGCATTCTAGCCTCCCAATTTAAATTCTTTGCTGGTTCTAGGTAGAAAAGAATGGAACCGACAGGTTTGTGTCGCGCTAAGTCTTATCCTATTAATAGGTGTACTTATCTAAAATATTTGATAAAGAACTGACTTCTAGTTTTTGAATTAAAAGGGAACTGAAGCCAGGCGCAATTAAAAAACGTAGTTTCTTATTTAAGGCAAGGACCAGACCCAGATTAAATAATGAGATTCAAAAAATAGTGTAGGTAGAACAATCCCCTTCCTCTATACATATAAAAATCAATTGTTGTTCGTTTGTATCGCTAAAACTCTAGAACGGCTCGGTGGATTTATTTGATTTTGGTTTTGCTGTGTTCATAATTGTCACGGAAAGGTTTAATGTACCGGGACCACCGGGAACACCGGGACCACGCGAACGAAGTCGCGCGGGCTGCTAGTATACTATATATATTTATAAGACGATTTAAAATGATCCTTTGACTTTGACTGTGACTTTGACTTACACAAGTAATAGTTGTAACTGAACAGAATTTTGGAAAAAAGTCTGGCTTCACAAATAAAAATCACACAAATGACCACCCTAAAATAGCTTTGGCATTGAAATACTCTTAATTTTGAACGGCAACATAACAGTTTTTTTTAAAGTTAGACTTGTATTTTAAATTTCTTTTCTTGTTTTTTTGCGTACTTCTATATCTCGATTAATAAAAAATAAACCCTCAAAAATACAGTCTGAAGTGCAAACCAGTTTATCGTCAAATCTGACATGCGATTTTCTTAAGCAAAGCCAAAAAAATGATGTTTTTTGGATGCTTGGATTTAAGGATTTATAAGCCTTAAGTTATAAACTACGAGACAGATCAACATCAGTCAAAATATGATCACAGATCAGACAAAAACTGTTGAAGGTAATAAGACTGATCAAGATCGGTAGCTTCTAATCTTTTGAAAAAATTAACCAGAAAAAAAGTATTAGTGTTAAACATACACTTGGAATGTTACCTTGATGGTGATCAAATTATGTAGAACTTCTGCGTCAATTAAGTTTCTTGGAAAAAGCAATGTAAAAATAAGTAATACGTACTTTGTAATTACCTGAGCTTGTTTTTGGCATGAGCGAGCGCACTCCAGAACCCTGTTAAATTTTTCATAGTTCTGTACAATCTGGAAGTAACCAATAAAGCTGTTAAGATCATGCCATTGGGATCTACATTATCATTAACATCATCAGCCTTTAGCAGTCTACTGCTGGGCATAGGCCTACCCCATGTTTTCTATTATGTATGTGACTACTGGGTGTTATATTATGTTTGGTATGTTATCTTCGTCTGGGATATTTTGGCTTTAGGGGTATGGTTTGTCCAAGGAAGCACCTATTTCTGCTGTTAAGCAGTAGTGCTCGCATTGCTGATGTGTATCGGTTTGAAGGGTTACAGGTGCCGGTGAAATTACAGACACATGAGACTTTTCATCTTTATGCCTTAGGGTCCGGCATTAGCGCGCGTGTGATGCCTCTGGTGTTGCAGGCGTCCATAGACTACGGTAACTATTTTCCATCACGTGGTCCGTACGCTTGTTTGCTTGCTTAGTAGTATAAAAAAAACTCGGAAACAATATATCTCCGCGCGGAGGGACCAGTAGGTGTTGTGGGAGTAGAGACTACTTGACCCTCCATTCTCAAATTTCTTGCTTTTTTTCTTTTTGTTTTTAAGGATATTATTTATCAGAACCAGACCTGAGGCCTAATTCTCGTTATTAAAAAACATTCAATTATGAAGATAGGTACGTATTTTTAACCGACTTCACAAAAAGGAGGAGGTTCTATGCGTTTGTATTTTTTTTATGTTTGTTACTTCCTAACTCCTTTGTTTATGAACCGATTTGGAAAATTATTTTTTTATTTGAGATTGGTCCCTTTTTTTCTTAACCCAGTTCTGATGATGGAATCCATGAGGAATTGAGGGAACGCCTCAAATGTTATAGGCATACATATAGCAATTTTGGTATTTTCAGCAACAAGTTATTGTTTTGTATATGCCTTTAGCAAATAAAAACATGCAGATAGCCGAATTCAATGGCGGAAGTCGGTTTTTTTATGAAAAGTTATAAATTATTCATACTTTCCTTCTTCGTTTTGGTAATAGACTATTGTTGGTATACTTACCGTTGTCAACATGCATTGGATGTAGGGTGACAAAAACTGCATAACGGTTGCATACACTCCAATTACTGGACTACAGGTCCTGAAAGCATAAATAAATTACTCTACGGCATGTAACTCACACATTTTTTTCTATTTGAATTCTAGTTTCTAATAACTAGACCTGCTAAGCCACTGCGCCATGTTTTGGTGTTTTACAAACGTATAACATTGTTTTGTAACATAAAAGTGGCGTGGGCTAACTGTTTTGTGTAAGCGAAAACATGCCCCGCGTCCGCCTGCGGGAGGGGGGGGGGGGGGGAGTGAAATCATTCATTTCGTGTCAGTGCTCTCTAGATGTCAAAATTCATAATTTGAAGAGATTTTCTAACAAAACACTGTCAACTCAAAAGTCACAACGGACTGGGTGTTTTACACACATGTTTTAATATCATGTTTTTCTAACAAGTTTTGTTAGAAAATTTGGCGCAGCGGACACAGCTTAGGCTTCATATACACGTCGACGTGTGCCGTCGTCGGTTGTTGCCGACCCTCAACGGCTGCCGCTGACGGGTGCAGTTGCCTTTGCCGTTGACATCGTGCTGCTCGTGTACAAGAGCACTTAGGTGTACGCTTTTTAGTTTTACTATTGGTGGTTTCAAACTCCCTCACGACTATTGTGCCCACTTAACCTAACGTGCAGTTGAATTAATCTGATTGAGTACTTACCAGAAAAAGCCCTCAACCAGAGCACAAGGGCATCCGTCGCAACGGCATGAATTTTGGCTACAGCCAGCCTGGTATGTTTTCTCTCCAGGCTGTGCACTAGTTTCATGCAGCTGAGTTTGCTGATAAGGGGTCTCCCTGATGGCACACGTGGTTGCCTTGTTTTCATTTAACTATAAGAACTTGGATTATCAGATTTGCTACCCTACGAACTTGTATCTTAAGACTTAGATAAAAGTGCTCTGCCTACTCCTATGGAACACAGTTTGATGTTATGTATGACGACCTCTGTGGCGTGGCTTGCGAGTACCTGGCTGAGATGCGAGAAGTTGCGGGTTCGATTACCGCTGCGGAACAAATGTTTGTATGTTCTGCAAATATTTGTTCCGGGTCTGGGTGTTATGGTACTCGTAGTTCCTGATACCCACGTCACAGGGAATCCTAGTGTGGGATCGCAGAACGACGTATGTGACTGTTGGATGCTATGTTATGTTATGTTATCTATACTTACGGCAACATAATATATTAATATAAACAAAACGACGATGAGCATGTACCCTAGAACCATTTGAATGGATCTTTTTGCAACCTGAAATTTAGATACATTTTAAGGTAACGTTTAATCAGATACTTGAATCTATGATGCAATAAGAAATCTCGGATCTAACATTATAGTATTTTCCATTTTATTAATATTTTCTACTCCACGATTTTGTTATGATTTTCTTCTTTTCTTCTTTTAATTATGGTTTTTGTTATGACTTCTTTTTGACCATGACAATGGGATAAAACCGTAAGATGTCATGCGGCTTGGTGGATGCATGGAGTGGAAGAATCTGGAAGAATAAATACATCTTCCATGATCCATGGATTTTGCATACATGGGTGGATCTGGCGGGTGATTACGTAACCATTTTGCTATTGGTTTCAATCGATTTTAATACTGTTTCTATTCGAAATGATGCTCTTGCGACTACCAAATTTACGCATTTTGCTTACAAAGGTAACTTATATTTGGACTGCGTAAATTAGGTAGTCGCATAAACGTTATTTCAAATAGAAACAACATTGAAATCGATTGAAATCATTAGCAACAGGACTACGTAATCACATGCCATCTATTATCATGGATATAGCATCCAAGTATAAAAAACCTTGGGTATTATCTCAGAATAACGACTAATAAGCAATTATCATGGTATTATAATGTACTCAGAACAATAAGATAATCAAGGAATTTTTATATAGTTAATAATATCCACGAATATATTGTATTATCACGACAGAAGCCTTAGTTAAAATAAAAATAAAAAGTTATATACAGCACCACGGAACCAACCTCCATGGAAGAAACTATATCTGTCTATAATCCAAACTTGTTTCTAAATTCTTGGAATAATGTACATCTAATCCACAGCTATGGACATCCACAGCTATGGACATCCAATGCTAGATGAAGCCTTTCCCTTAGAATACTAAGAGGGGCCATAATCACCACGCTTGTCAGGTGGATTGTTGATCGCAGTATTGGTGTTAGTATACCTTGGTGCTCATTCCCTATAAGTGTAATTCCTAATCCATGACGACGTCTGTGACGCGGCGGGCGAGTAGCTTGCTGAGATCCTAGAAGTTGCGGGTTCGATTCCCGCTGCAGGACCAATGGTTGTTTGATCTGCAAATATATTTGTTCCTGGTCTGGGTGTTATGGTACCATGTTACTCGTAGTTCCTGATACCCACGACACAGGGAATCCTATAGTGTGGGATCAAGACTACGTACGTACTGTTGTGTGTTAAGTTAGAAGACGAGACGGAGAGGTTTATAATTAAGATAGTTGAAGTCTTCTCTAGACAATGATGTGTTTACCAACAGTACCACCTGTCCAAACCATACCCCATAGATTATTCTTTGTTATTTGCAGACACAGAAGGAATGAGCAGTGGCTGCGAAGCCAGCGGCGTAAAGGAAGAGATTGCAAGAGATTACGCTGCTTTACAAACCCGACTTGGCAGAGAGATCTCGGATAGACGAGGCAAGCTTCACGCTGGTTAGTTACCTTTCAACGTCAACCCTGACATTGGCGATAACTTGTTTGGCAACATTTCATCAGCAACCACTACAGGTTATGGTCAATTCTTAGAATAATGGCTATCAATATTCTGAGAATTGACCATCAATTGGAGGTCAGGGTCGGGTTTAGGGTCAATTGGTAATTCTCTTACCATATATATAATGGTTCATAGCGCGGCTACAGATCAGCCTATTCTATTCAGTTCTACCTAAGACAGCAAAGGAATTGAAACTGGGTTCATCGTCACATACTTACCTGGCGCCGGGCTTTCTTGATTGGCGCTGAGTCGTAATCTAGTGCTTGTATATCACGGCATAAGGCTCTTTCTGTACTGCCAGATCAGCGTGCCTTCTGATCAGCGATGAGGACGGTTGCTTGCTGACCGGCGTTCTTGCCCGTCCAGTTCAGTAGGTGTGTACCGAGTAGTACATTGTGTATTGCATTCTAGCCTCCCGATTTCAATTCTTTTCTTTGCTGTTCTAAATTAGGTAGAAAAGAACAGAATCGGCAGATTTTTGACCGCCCTTACACTCAGATGAAGACTTCGTCTGAGATTTTACAGAAGTCTCCGCAAATATTTGTTCCGGGTCTAGGTTATATGGTACCATAGTACTTCTATAGTTCCTGAACCCATGACACAGGGAATCCTAGTGTGGGATCAAAACTACGTATGTGACTTTTGGGTGTTATGATATGTTAAATGTGACATCCACGAGTCTGAATTGGACCTTCGTGTCACAATGATCACTCATGGCCCGTTCACTCTCGCTAGTTGAGAGTGGGCATCCCAGCCAGCGCGGTGGAAAAAGCATAGGCGAATTGATGAGGATTTCCTCTCCTGCTGGTCAAAGTCCTCCTGCAAATACTCCACTTTTTGTATTTTTCGCAGTCTCCTACCATTCAGCAACACGTCCAGTGGCGACTGAAGAGCAGCTCTCAGCAGACTTCAGGAAGAAACTTGAGGAATGGAAGCTCAAGAAGGGTGTCAAACAGCCTCTGCCTATACCAGCGAGACAAGACCTTAGTGAGGACTTCTTGAAGAGATGGGGTGCGTTTCTGGCTTAAGTGGAGGACTGATCTCAAAAGTAGTATTTTGAACACTCAGTGCGACGTGACAAGATTAAATGAGGGATATAAAAGCAAATACACCACTGTCCATTTTGAACGAAACCTAAAGTATGAACGCCATCTAGTAGGTACAGCTCGTTAAAACAAATCTAGTACACGTAACAATTAAAGCACAATATTCGCACTGCTCAAAAGTTAATAATTAGATGCAAAAAATAGTGTAGGTAGAACAATAATATTATTTATATACTGATAATAGTTGTAAACGAACAGAGTTTTGAAAAAAATGATCGGTTTTGTTTTTGTATATCTGTAATTTATGGGTTATTTTGCCTGCAATAAATAAATATTATTATTAAGTTCCTAATTTATTTTAAATTTCGTAATAAAAACATGTTTTACTATAAAGAAATACTATCTACAAAAACATATACCTAGTATAAAAATATGTATCAAAACGGGAAACCTCCGGCCGCGGAGCAAGGCCCAAGCGGTCGGAGGCTTAGGGAGGGCTGCAGAGAGAGCAACCTCCTGACTATGCGTGCTGAATCCAGGAATACAGCCTTCTGAATCTGACCCTTGATCCAACCATTTAGTGAGAACATCTTAAGGTGATAGTCAAGGCTCTTCGTTATCGGTTATTATTATTTTATAATTATAAATTGCAGATGAATGGAAACGAATGAAAGACACCAACACAGTGCCAGCGTGGGAAGAAGAGCCCAAGCCTGATGAAGTCCTCGTACAGACTTCTACTGGACTCTTCAAATTCCAAGGTAAACTTCTCCGAATCCTTAAATATTACCTGCAGGCAAAACTGTACCCATTTACAATACTGATTCTTTAACTATCATAACACCCAACAATTACATACATAGTTCTGATCCCACACTAGGATTCCCTGTGTCGTGGACATCAAGAACTACGAGAACCATGGTAGGTACCACAACACTCATCGGTCACATAAAGCCTTTTTCAGGGCCAACATGCATGCGATCTATTATACTAATTCCATACCCTTTTGTAGATGTTTATTACCCCTCAATAAATAAATAAATATAGACCTACCTATCTATTATAACATACAAGTACCTAGTACATAATTATACCTACAATATATTATTATATATACCTACAGGGTTCACGTACGTATGTAAACTTTCAGGGATATCCCGATCGTTCACCCGTAAGCTCCACGAGTGGGAGAAGTCCCGGGGCATAGCTCCCGAAGCGTCCACCTCAGCTCTTCTCCAAGCGGCCAGGGCTCAGAAGATGGTGCCTCAAGCTACCCTCACCAGGACCCAGTCAGACGGCAGTGTGGCACCGTCAGCAGGCGGGTCAGGCAGACACCATGCGTCCAGTCTGAGCGTCAATGACGCTGATGATTTTGAATCGGAATACGAAAGAGAACAATCTGTAAGCCATGTTAAGAGGATGTCACCTGTAGGAGGCTTACGCCTTTTTGTACGCTAAAAAAGTTTTTGCATTCAATTCAATTTTGAACGATAACAACACAACTTTTTTACGAATTTAGCTAGACTTAGTATTTTTAAGTTCTAACCGCATATTTTAATATATTACTTATTTGTATATTTCGATTAATTCAAAAATACCCTCAAAATGACTACAGTCTGAAGCGCAAACCAGTTTCATCGTCAAATATCACATACGATTTTCAACGTGAAGCTAAGCCGTTTGGGTATTTTTTTTACTTTTGTATTTTTGGATTTTAGGATCATATCGTGTCTTAACCTAAGTTTTAATCTCCAGCTCGATGGACTAGATGATGATGATACCAATACTCGAGGAGCAGTGTTGGTAGAAGTAGAAGCTGAAGAGGTCTGCACAGCGGCTCCCCTCATGGCAGTGGCACCACAACATACTCCTCAAAAACCAGTGTACACTTACGGGCAAGCTGAAGCAAGGCTGCTATGTGAGACCAGCTTGGCTGTGACGGGCACTGCCGTTCTTCAGTCTAACGGCACTGGTGAGAAACATTAACATTTACATACATAGGTACATTTATACGCCTTTTTCCCCGAAGAGGTAGGCATAGCCTCAAAGGGGCTCTTTTCACCGTGGTTCAGTTTAAATCTACTAATATCATAAATGTGAAAGTATAGATGTTTGGATGATTGTTTCTCAGTGACGTCGTAACGGCTAGTAGTTGTTTGGTAAACTTTATACAATAATGCCAGGCATACAAGATAGTAGCAGAGACTACTAAATAATATTACTAGTCTCGGATAGTAGTAAGCATTTTAGTACCCCAAGTATCCGCTAGATCATGCATGTCAAACTCAAAGTCATTGGTGGGCCAAATGCCTAAAGACTATAGAATCAGTGGGCCGCAAAACCCAACCATAAAGAAAACAAACTCTTGTGACTCTAAAAACTGTATAGGCAGTTTAGGGGAGCAGTACTACCTACTAGGAATATCTATATATACCTATTAGGTAGTACCTACTGCCTCCCCCTTATTCCCTAACTGAAAGCCACTCGGTGACTAACGTTTGACAAGTAAAATGACTATCAATTGACAATTCTTTAAGATAATTTTTCATATTCTCACTTGTCAAACGATAGTCACCGAGTGACTTTCAGTTAGGAAATAGGGGGGGCAGGACGCTAATCGTTTATTAAATCATTACCTAATAGTATAAATATACTGTTCTTAAAATTGAATCGGGCCGCAGTCAAAGCTGTAAAGGGCCGCATGTTTGACATGCTGGCGCTAGAGGCACTGTAGGACTTTTCATATAAATTTTAACTAGCCGCTAGCGAGTGTAAACTCATGGTAGACCTACTGGATATCGAAATACCGGAATTTATTAAATACCAATATATTATACTAAGTGACTGTTGGGTGGTATATATGTTATGTTACGTGTTAACCTACACCTGGTGAGCTGCAGGCTGAGGAGTAGTTTTGTTTGGTACACAGATATATCACAACCTACATTAAACATAAGAGCACCCTTATGAGAATAACACTAGTGAAACCGCGGGCATCAGCTACTAACCAACTATAACTTTCACAAATTCCTATAAGCCTTACGAGGCCTTATAACAGCCAGTTCATAACAGTCAGACTATCAACTAGCACGCACGCTTCTATAAGCAATATTAATGTTAACCATAATTGAAATTAAGATATAGCTGTACTATATATAGCTGTGTGTATATAACTGAAACACAGTTGTTGTTTCAGAAGAACGAGCAGTAAAACCAAAAGAAACTGGAGCGAGACCCAAAACGACCACGCGAGATCAAGTAAAATAAAACTGATCATGAAAACATAACACCTTAAACTTACCCATTCATTCTTACAATGTTATCCTTACTTACAGCTCAAAACATCAGAAAAAAACCGTAGAAGAATGAACAGGCAAACCAGCATAGAAGAAGATGCTAAACTTATCAGAAAAACTATTGAAGAAGTAGAAAGAGGTAGTTCTAGGCATTTTAAAGAGGAAGAAGACACAAACTCTGATAGAGATCATCACGTTATCGAACTTAGAGAATCGCCACCTAATAGCATTTTTAATATTCAAAAGTCTTCAAAACAAAACAATGTCAAAGAACTACTCAAAGATAAAACCAGTACCGATGATCTTAGAGAAGACAGCAAACGGAAAGATGCAGACAAAAATAATGGTAAAAAGAAAACTAAGTCCAGAGCCAGATTAGAAAGGGAACAATCAAAACCTTCTGAAAGTGATACAGATCCAGAAGTAGATACAGTTACTGTGGAGATTCCGAGAAGAAGAAAAAGACCAAGACGAGCTTCCGAAAAGCCCAGAACACCTCCAACTTCATTACATTCAGATTCAGAAGGAGAAGTACGTACCAATAATAAGGATGTAACTACACCTACCTAACCTAGACTACTTTCTTTTACTACTACCTCGCTGCGTATTATAACTATTACACACTAACTATTGTAATAAGTAGTTTATCGACTACATACTCCTCTAAAATGAAAGATTTATCAGCATCATCAGCAACTTTTAGATGGCCACTGCTGAATGAGGCCTTGCCCGTAAAAAACAATAGGGGAAGTGATCGCAGTGGTGGATGCGGCTGCCCATGAGAGGAGATTGAGCGGTCAACTCTTAGGCCAGATACACCACAGATCTGAAAGATTAGGCACTGATTTTTCAACCAAAAGGAATTCTTTTTATTACTTTTTATAACCTTAAAAGTAGCATATTTTGAATATTAAATTTTGTATTTGTGAATATTAAACCTTGATTTAATGATATGTTTTGTAGAAAACTAGTCATGGAGCACAAATAAAAACTGGTAGCTATGCCCCATACTAGGCTTTACTTTATTACTTTATACAATACTTCTTCTTTTAGCCAAAATTGTTTTAATTGTATTTAAAAAAAATCTTTTCAGGTTTTTATCCTCAAGTTAAAAGCACCAGAACAGCGCGATGTCTCTCCAGAAGTAATAGTCAAAACCACTAGAAAAATATTCTCACCAGTTGTCCGCAGTGGAGAAACAGTACCAAGAGCTGTTATACCTGTAGACGTCGAAGACTTACATGATGTCAGGCCTGAAACTCAGCATAGATATGATGGCAAAAAAAGAGAGGTAAATACAGACACATCCAAAGATGAACATTCCCATGTCAAAGGATCTGGTGATCTTCAAGATGGAGAAGAACAAAGAAAGAGAAGTAGACCTCCTCTACCATCCTCACCATCTTCGCAAAGAAAACCTCAGCCAAAAGAGACAGCACCATCTATCAGGATAATGATACAAAAATACAATAAGAAAATCAATGAAGAAGGTAATCATAACATCAACTTGCTTTACATAATTATCGTGAAAATTAGGGCTGTAAAACTTATTGGACATTTTTTTAGGTCACACTTCTGGAGAGAACAGCGGTGCTTCGTCACCAGCTTGGAGATCACCTTCTGCTGAAAGACGAAGACCTCCCGACATGCCCGTTGGTGTTAATATTAGGTAGGCATTCTCTTCTTGTTCGTCCTCTCAAAAAATGATCTATCATGGATAATTTAATAAATTATAATCGATTAATTGATCATTGAATGATTTCATTTTTATTTCATTGATTTGACTTGTCCTAACGGATGTTTTACATAATACAAACGTGCTTTAGTCCTTATTCTAAGATACAAACAATTATATGTCAGAAATCCATTATATAAGTTACTTTGGACATACAATTTACCTGCCATTGTTTTTGGCACTTTGTCTATTGACTCCACAATACTCCGTAATGTATTTAAATTCATGTTTTGCTTAATATATTTCTTAAATCTGCACGTATACCAGCTTTGCATATAAAATAGCTACCTAGTAAGAATAAATAGTAGTGCTTGTATACAAAATTTAATCGACTCTAATCAAATTGCAGCGCCCTAACGGGGTGTATGTGTCCTGACACCCAATTATAATTAAGACCAATACTAATATGAAAGGACCTACTACATAAGAACAATAAATGAATATGAATATGTATATGAATCAGTGGAGAAACTTGAACATATATTTGTTACAGAAATAACCCATTCCTCGAGAGGGAAGTTCAAAAATCGGCCAGCGCTAGTCAACTATCCCGAAGAGACCAGGCATCTGCTGACAAGCATCTCACGCTCACTTCTTCAACAAATCTCGAAGGTGTCCTTAAATCTCATAGCGCCAATGCTTTGCACCCCGATAAACGGCTACAGTCTCAAGAACCGAAAGAAAAGCTAGAAGACAGTCAAGAAACCATAGTTGGGACAACAGCAAGCATAGATACGATTGTACCTGATTTGACAAGAAACCTTCCAAAATGTACTAGTACAACAACAGTACAGTCGTTACCAGTCATGAAACAGTTCTCCGAAACAGTCATACCAACTTATTCCAGACTTATATCAGAAAGTCCATTTGTAAATCCTTCTGTCTATGGAAGATCAGTCTCAACAGTAGATGCTCCAGTATTTCCAGTAGATCCAAAAGCCACAGTGAGGATATCGGAAAGAGCTGCTAAAATAAAGGCAGCTAGAGATAGGTTTTTATTGTCGTCTGGATCAATGAGAAGAAGAGAAGGCACCAGTTCAGCTATTGATTTGAGAAGAACTGCTGACAGGTATCATGAATTTTCTTTTTTGGCTTTGGAAATATAACTTTTTTCGTAGAGCATGTTTCAAGTATTTGTACCTACTTGATTTCAGAGCCAGTAGAATCAGCTGCGACAGTGACGTGGCTGAGTCGCAAAGCTCCAGCTCACAAACCCAGGAGTCAAACCTGGAAAGAAGCGCCTCTACAGGCATGGTGAATGTGGAACGGGAGGCGTGGCAACGAGTTGCTGAAGGTAAGAAAAGATGAAATCAAGACAATTAGGTTAGTAGGTATGAGAAAGAAGGACGCCAGAGACGTAACACAGACGGATTAAACAAAACTAAAGAAAGAGATAAAAGATACGGAAGTACTTATGTCAAAGACGACTTCGGTGGCGCGGCGGGCAAGATGGCTGAGATGCAAGAGGGTTCGATTTCCGCGGACTTTGTATGTGACTGTTGGGGGTTATGTTACTAACGACAAAAACTTTTCTTTTTCAGGGGGCCGTCGCGAAGGTCGATCTAGATCAAGGTTCAGCCTAGCTCGACTGGCGGCGAAGCTTCGACGCAGTACAAAGGACGAGAGTGCGGTCTCACGGCTCTGTCGACAGAGCCTGCTTGTGCAACTTATCAATAAACAATAAAATATTATTAGGAATATTAGTAATTTGAGTTTTCTTTATTATGGTCTTACCATTATAATATTAAGTGTACCTACTGGTAGCGATTCTGTGCATCATTCTCTAAATTTAAACTGCGCTAAATTTATCGCGATCCCTTTTATTTCAGTCTATTAGAAAGGGCGCGCGATAGTTTTAGTGTAGGTACTTTAAATTTAGATAATACTGCATAGAATAGCTTCTAATGTCCCTAAATTCAAAAATAACCTCTAAAATCGTTGATTGTTCATCCTGGTAGGCTTGTTATGGTATTCAGGGAACGCAAATAAACATTGCCAAGTAAAACTATTGATTTAATCAGGTTTAGACAACAACAAAAATTATCTACATAAAAAACCAAAACATTATTTATTCATTTTAAATGCAAACAAAACGAACAAGCGGCACTCGAACCCGCGCCTTCGCCGGGAATCGGCGATGCGTTTGCCAATTTTGATATAGCCGGGAATCGGCGATGCGTTTGCCAATTTTGATATAACTATATCAAAATTGCCAAACGCATCGCCGATTCCCGGCGAAGGCGCGGGTTCGAGTGAACCGAAGACCGTGACCGTGACCGTGAGTGAAGTGAGTAAACTTACCCACGGCACAATCAGTAGAGCATATTATAGTAGTTGTGCCATGGGTCCGGAAGGGTTCGTAATGATGCTGATGATGAAAAGCTTGGGCACGATACGCACCATGACACATGGATTGAATTCGGAAACCTTAGTGTTCAATGTCCAATATTAGTTTGAACTTATCACCAGATATAAGTTCTCGGCTTACTCAAAGTTTATTTTTTAAGTAAGTTTAAGTTTTGACGAACTTTGTGGCGCGGCGGGGGAGTAGCCGGCTGAGATGCGAGAGGTTGCGGGTTCGATTCCCGTTGCGGGACAAACGTTTGTATGATCTGCAAATATTTGTTCCGGGTTAGGTTGTTATGGTACCTTGGTACTCGTAGTCCTGATACCCACGACACAGGGGATCCTAGTGTGGGATCATGACTATGTATGTGACAGTGGGTGTTATGTTATGTTTTAGTATTTTTGAAGTGTATAGGCTAAGGATAACATTATGCAAATTAAAAAATTTCACACCAGCATGACTCAAAACCGCCCCTTCATCTTGAATCTAGTTATTTCCTTAAAGTCAAAAAGAACTTTATTCATTGAAATCACAAGGATCATTTTGAATCGTCTTATATAAAATTAAATTACTCCTGTTCCAACGCGACCAAGCCTAGAAGAATCAGGCAACAAACTCGGCTTGGCTTACATAAATGGTCCGTCTTACCACTAGGTGAGAAGCGCCTGTGTGGTGCCTCGGAGCAAGGAGTTGCTGATACATAGTAAATGAGAACTTAAAAACCTTAGGAAGGTAGTCAAAAGTAAATAAACATCAGCAAAAATATGCAAGACAGCACACGCTACGCTTGTTATACTTATAAATAATAATCTAATACAAACATGTAAATAGGTAAGTACAGATATTGCAAATTTCCATTTTAGCAGTCGAGGGGCAGAGCGACATCAGGCCACGCGGCTTTATCATTAATATAGTCATCAAGAGTGTAATACGCTTTCTTAATTAGATTCATCTTTATGTAGGATTTAAATCTTCGAATAGGAAGTTTAAATGCACCTTCTGGAAGTTTATTATAGAACCGTACAGAATTCCCCATAAAAGACCCACTTACTTTCTTTAATCGAAATTTTGGTATATTTAGTTTGTGTTTATTTCTTGTGTTAATACCATGCACGTCACTTTTTATCATAAAACTATCCAAGTGTTTATGTGTATGTAATAATATTTCATAGATATATTGCGATATTACTGTAAGAATATTGATTTCTTTGAAACGCTCTCTCAAGGAGTCACGCGACTTCATTTTATAAATGGCACGTATTGCCCGTTTTTGCAAGACAAAAATAGCTTGGATATCTGCTGCTTTACCCCACAGTATGATACCATATGACATAACACTATGGAAGTAGCTAAAATAAACAAGCCTAGCTGTAGCTTCATCAGTAAGCTGCCTTATTATACGAACTGCATATGCAGCGGAACTAAGTCTACCAGCAAGAGCCACAATTTGTGGTGCCCACTGCAACCCTGCATCAATATTAAGCCCTAAGAAAATGGTAGACTTGACAAGATCAAGTGTCTCCCCATTTATTTTAATATTAGTTGGATAATGTTTTACATTTGGCAATGTGAATTTGATGCATTTAGTTTTTTTAGCATTAAGCAAAAGATTATTAACTGTGAACCACTCAAGAACACGCGATAGTGAATCATTTACATCATCGTAATTAGATTTAGATCTATCAACTTTGAAAATCAAAGAAGTATCGTCAGCAAACAGAACTATGTCACATATGTCTTTCACAAAAAAAGGGAGATCGTTAATGTAAACTAGGAATAAAAATGGGCCTAGTATTGAACCCTGTGGCACCCCCATGACAATAGTCGATCCTGAAGACCTTTCACCACCAACATCAACTTTTTGGACTCTATTGGATAAGTAAGAATTTACAAGATTAATTGCCTGATTTTGTATGCCATAATGTTTTAACTTGGAAATTAAAGTATCATGCCTCACGCAGTCAAAAGCTTTGGACAGGTCGCAGAAAACTCCGATCGCGTCCTGCGAGTTCTCCCATGCTTCAAATATGTGTTCTAAGAGCATGGTACCAGCATCGGCTGTCGAACGACCCTTAGTAAATCCAAATTGATGACTATGAAGAAGTCCGTGGAGGTTGAAGTGTGACAATAACTGAGTAAGAATAAGTTTCTCAAAGATTTTACTTAACGCAGGCAATATAGAAATTGGCCTATAATTACCTGGATCTTTTTCATTACCAGACTTGAACAAAGGAATTAATTTACTATGTTTCATAAGATCAGGAAAGACTCCCTCGTCAACACATCCATTGAAAATATAGGCCATACACGGCGCAATATCAATAATTATAACACCTAACACCTTTGTAGATATTCCCCAAAGGTCTTCAGTATTTTTAATATTAAGTGACTTAAATGTCTTAACAATATCAATGGCATTAACGTATCTGAAACTAAACGCGACCTCACACTTATCAACACTTAATTCCAATAAAGTAGATGCTCCAGAGGCAGTTGATTTTAAAGATTGAGTCACAATATTAGGTATACTAGAGAAAAAACTATCAAAGGCATTTGCGACCTCAATATTATTTGATAATATTGTATTGTTTACGTTTAAATTAATTTGTTTACTACGAGGTTTAGCTTTACCTGTTTCATTATTTATTAATTTCCAAGTTGTCTTAATTTTATTTGTTGATTTTTCTATTTTATTTCTCAAATGCAATGATTTTGCTGCATGACAAACTTTTTTGAAGGTCCTGGAATAGTTCTTTATGTACAAGATAAACGTTGGATCGTGCAACATTGATTCTCTAGCCGCATAGAGTTCATATAATTTATTCCTACTTCTATAAATACCGGTTGTAGCCCAATCAGCTAACCCGACATTAGCTCTAGCTTTACATTTTTTTAACTTAAATATCTCACTATGTTCCTCACATATCAACTTAAACAAACTAGTAAAAAGGTCATTCGGATCATCTACGCACGGTACAAGGGGCATTTTAAGTTCAATACTGCCCTGGAACTTCTTAATGCGACTTTCTGTGATAGGCCGATAAGTGAATTCCTTAGGTTCATCTACAAAATTACAAGTAAATATAGCACTGTGACCATAGTGATCTGAGGTGAAATGTTTAATTACTGATTTATCAATTGGAACACTACTGCAATAAATATTATCTAAACAGGTGGATGTTGTTAGTGTCACCCTTGTAGGTTCTTCGAAGAGGTGATTTAAGTTAAAGCATTTAAATAAATTAAGCAGCCTCTCAGATAGAGGATTAACCGGAATATCTATATTGAAATCTCCGCAGACTATTAGCATTTTATTACAAACAAAAGTTTTAATAAAATGCTAATAGTCTGCGGAGATTTCAATATAGATATTCCGGTTAATCCTCTATCTGAGAGGCTTATTGGCGCTTATGAGGTTGCCGAGATACTGCAGCGCATCGAGCATGTTTCCTGAGGCGGGGGTTCCCGACTTCTTTGCTATAATAAGGTCGATTCAATAATAGTACAGTCAAATTATAGGTGATTTTTTGCAAAAGTGTGGAACTAATTAGATGTAGTCATGAAAACTTTTCTAATTGTTGTGTATGGTTTAAAAATCACCTCTAATAATAAGCATCAGTAATTTCACCCTCCGGAACAGGGTGAAATAGGGGGAAAACCTTATAATATCCGTAACTTAATGGGGGAAATAGAAGTAGTCGGTGCAATTTGGCATAGACTTTGAACCGTTATGATCTACATTTGCACCAAGTATTTTTTAAATCCGACGTACGGAACATACAAAAAAAATCATTTACAAAAAAAACTTTTTGTGGGTATTGCGGCTCCGGGAAAATTAATTTAGTCTGTGCAAATTGATAAACTTATCAGAAAAATGCTCGAAATACATTACCAGGTTTGCACCTTGGTGCGTCTCACGGAAGGCACTTTTCCATATTTTATTGTCGCTCTACTTCGGGGAAAATTTATGTAGTTCTGGAAATTGACTTAAACTTATTCATTTAATTAGTACTACATCCGCCGGAAGTTTTATATGGTATTAATTTACGGAAGATGCATTTGTTCAACACTGTGTTCCCTACATGCACGTGGTTTTTATTAAAATCATAATGCACTAATACAGTCTCTCTATACGTAATTTAACTTGCATCAAGTAATTTCTTTCTATTTTAAAATTTACGGCCTTTTTAAGTTTGTACCTAATATTTAAAAGGGTTCCGTATGCGCCAGAAACGGTGCAAACTTAGAATAAGCTTCTTTTCGTGTCATCTAACGTTTCCATAAGAATCCACGACTACACGACTTAGGTCCACACTTTTTGCTAATTTGCCTGTACTAATTGGATTTCCGTCCATATGGACGGAAATATGAAATGACAAGTCACAGTCACTTTACATACACTTCTTGTGACATTTACTTTTATAAATTGTATTTTTTTGTGTGATATGGGTACGTGCCTGAATTAAATGAATTTTATTTTATTTATTTCTTAAATAGTACGTAATAACTACTTTATATGTTAATTCAAATAAAACTTCACAAACCGTCTTTATTTTCATAAAATTTAATATCATCTCGAACTTTACAATACCGCTCAACACTCCGTCGACCACATTCAATATGTTTTGGTAACAATAATTACCTTATCAAAAGGGGATGTTGGAACTAATAATAATATTATTATTATTCTAAAAACTCTACAATTCAGTTTATTAGTAATAATAAGACTCAAAACAACACTTACAAACAACATTATTCGGTAATTTGGTTGAGGTAGATTCACACTTTTAACTAACTTCTTTTGTGGGAACACGATAACAGACATAGATTATTAAAAAAACAGTTTATGAATTATTCCAATTTAAGAGAAACGTGAATTTTCATAATTAACAGCAAAAATGTTGATAAGTAATGCATTAGTAAAATTTTAAGGGATACCGTATAATATTAACGTTTATAATAATATTCTTAATCATTTTCAATAAATAGTTTTCAAATTCATCGGTTATTACAATTTCATCCGTTTTTCTACTTTGTTTATCGTAATTAGAAGTGCAATAAACACATCAAGTATTTATCCTATAAAGATTTTATAATACTATCCCAATAATTACCGACCAGGCGGGGATTGACTTCTTTAGATAAGGGGATGCAGTAAATTAACAAAGTATTAGCTTTCATCTTTATAGTTATCATGTAGCTACATTCTTACTCTGAAGTTAAGCCATCACCAAACACTGGTCACATAACTTTGTGATGACAAATGCAATGTTCTATGTTCACCTACTTTTGATTTTGATTGGTTTCTTCGTTACATGAACGATATTAAAAATATGATTAAAGTCGTTTGACTTTAACTTCATTTTTAGTTTCGTTCTAAAATGTTTTCTTTAAGTTTTGGACTTCAAGAGTAACAAAATTGTTAAGTTGAGTGATAAACTTATAATCAAAGCCTAAATGTTACTATTTAGACAAATAATGAAATCTTTTAATTAACAATAACATCAAATAGACCTCGAGAAAAATGCTTTGGAGACTTTTTTTATCATCTATCAAAGAAATATCGTAACGCACTCAGGATTCTATATCCTTGTTAGAAACATAAACGACAAAACAATACACTACAGAGGTCAGATTGGTCCCCTGATTCAAGCTGCAAAATTACTGTTACGTATTCCATTAATATTAATTTTATTCATATAAGTACAGCTGACTTTATACAGTCGCAAAGTGAACCATTAACTGAAATGCAAAACAAAAATAAAATATATAAGCTTCACAAAACTTAAACCCATTGTATAAGAACTCGCACAAACGAATTTAAACATTTCTTAAATAAAGTTTATGGACGCACTTATGTAAGTACATGTACACACATACAAAATCGTAGTAGCTAAAAATGAAGTATGAGTAAATAGATATCATAATAATAAACGAAATGATACACTGCTACTCACAGTAAAGTATAATAATGAAATTTAGAAACCAGTTTACTGCATTAAAACAGTTTTGATAACAATTCTAAAAATGTTTTTAGATTTAAAGAAATAAGTAGGTTGCTAACAAGTAACACAATAGGTATTTACAAATACATATGTTTTCCATATTGTTAAAAATGTTACAGCTAATTTTAGTTTATGATGAACCACGAATAATAGTAAAATTCTATTTAAATTTCAAACAACGTTAATTATAAAGTTAAAAGAGCTTTTATTAATATAACATAACAAAATACAACAACAACTATGTAATCTATTGCTTTGTTGTTACAGTATCACGAGATATAATAATGCTATAGTACAAGTAATGATAACTTATTATTATAACAGTTTATAAATAAGTAGGTATCGGTGCATAACAAATAAAAATCTGGTAGATAAAACTATTGCAGGCAATTATGGAATGTGTGTTGTACGTTAGCTATTATTTAAATAAAAACAAGCTACTGTGTATAAAGTATAAGAAAAAATGGAATGATAAACCCGTTTTAAAGAATTGCAAGTTGATTGAACGTAGTAGGTATTCAAAATAAACCTATCTTTACAAAAGCTATTCATCAAATTTGAAAAAGAATTCATCCATCTTACAAGCACAACAATTTTGTTACAATGGACTCACGTAAAGGACGGAGAATCCCATTTCAACAAGAAAAAAATATTATATTTCATAGCAGTTTTGGTTTATGTTCGAAATTTGATAAATTTTCACTAAGTACTAAGAAGGTGGAATACAAAGAATGATAAAATAAATGTGTAAGGTAAACATTGCTTAATCAAGGTAGTTCATCTTTGAGAAGAAGTGAATTAATAACTTCAAACAGTGTGATTTGTTTCAGTCAAAGCAAGTGTCCACATGTCACATCGTACGCATTGGATGGATCTTATCAAAATTCCCAACCCGACCAACGCTAAAGGTAAAATGCTTGCGTGCGTATCAGTGGACTAGGTATAACAAGCGTAGAATGCTGTCTTGCATATTTATTTTTTTGCTGATGTTTATTTAATTTTGACTACCTTCCTAAGGTTTTTAAGTACTCATTTACAGCAACCTTGCTCCGAGGCACCACACAGGCGCTTCTCACCTAGTGGTAAGACGAACCATTTTTTGTAAGCCAAGCCGTGTTTGTTGCGTGATTCTTCTAGGCTTGGCCGCGTTGGAACAGGAGTAACTTTAGTTTATAAGAGGATCCAAAAAGATCCTTGTGATTTCAACGAATAAAATTCTTTTTGACTTTGACTTTGATACAAAGAGTAGTTTTAGTCCCACGGATACGGATTTCTCAGGTCACATTTAAATAGAATTAAAATCTGTTTGATTCGATCCATAGGATGCATAGGATACCGATGTGTAGACGCTTACCTTAACAGTTAAGTGTAAAATTACATTATAAATAAGTTGGTAGTATGAAGTTGGCAATAATTATAACGAACAAGAATAATTAAGTTTTATACAGTATCCATTAACACAACCTAGAGTGAACTGCGCGAGTGAAAAGGACAAAATACTTAATAAGTCTAATTAATGAGTTAATTTATTTGTTTTCGTTAAAATAACTTCAATATTAATGTGTCTTATTTTTAAAATTATTATAATATTTATAAAAACTGTGGAAACTGTTAGGTACTTACGGTAAACACTATTACTTTTAACAATACACTAGGAGTAAATACTATTTGAACATTTTATATAGGTATTATTACTATTTTTAAATATTTAATTTGTATGTATGGTAATTATTAGTAACATATTATAAAAGGTAAAATGCTAAAGCATCGCATTGGTCACAGAACACTGGGTTTTAAAGAGCTTCGGTAATTAACTTTTTAAATATTTTTTCAAATCTAAAAATTTACTCATCCTTCCCAAGGCACACATAATCGCTATACGAATTCGCAGTCATAATCTGCGATGTGACTCCTAGTAAAATTCTTTGTTTTAAATGGAACGATTTAGCTAGAGCGTAGCGAATTCGCATAGCAGTTTTGTGTGTTGGCCCTTACGCAAGTAGAAATCTTTCGAGCCACTTCATTATTATAGTTTGCCGTAATTCAAGGGGAAATTCATGGGAAGTTTTCTGACAGCTGAAAGAAAATAGTTCTAAATCCATGCATAGATGGCGCTGTCCAGATATGGTTGTCTAAGTTTTGTCGGTCAGCCACCAACTGTCAGTGTCACTGACTTCACTCGCTCATGCTGTTCGTCGGTGAAGTAATCGCAACGCGAAACTTGGCGCCAAAAAAGAGAAAAAAATGAGAATTTGTTCTCTGTGGTGCTTTTGCAAAATCTTCAGAAGACTCGTGTCAACAGTCGAGTCACCGCCATCTACCGGAATTTGAAGAACTATTTTTTTCTTTTTAATTGCCTCCCTGAAAACTTTCCATTACAGGTTACGCAGTTATTAGAAAACACAATAATCAATCGATTAATAAAAGAAAACAGCAAAATCCACCCTCACAATAATAATTTGCTTACCAAAAGTTGACGTGAGATATTATTACCGAAATTATGGGACAGAGTTATTCTACGATAACATGGCCCGCCCCCCTTCACTCTGAATAGTCATCAAAGTCCACCTGCCCAATATTGCCACTTCAATTTACTAATTCTGAGAGCTATGTCGGCTCTTCTACGTATTACCTCATTTCGGATTCTATCACGTAGTAAAACTCCTCGTAGTGAGTAGTAGTAAAGTGTGTCACACACATAGCAAATGCGGATATATAAGATATCTGTATCTGAGCGCGTATCTGTCCATATCGCTCTCTATACTAAACTCAAGGAGCAACACACACGTAGCAGATCACTTATATTTTACCGTCAAGCATCTGTAGGCACCGACATATATCAAAAGATGGACAGATGTTATCTGTGTATACAGTTTGAAGGTTTCCGCGTGAATGTATCATTTTCGTATATTATCGTATCCGCTACGTGTGTAATACCTTCAGATGCGATAAGTTTTTATACGCATATAAAATATTACCGCATCTGCTACGTGTGTGATACACTTAAGACGTTAAAGTTGACTTTCAACTGTCATCTTTATAAAAATAGTAGTGGAGGGGCGTTCTATGATGTCGTAGAAATATCTCTTAAAGTTGATAGATGCGTATCTATACGTATAGTACTATCCTTTGCTAAGCTCCAGTTTGAAATAAACCTCATCGAAACAATTCCTTTCGAGGTTAAATCAGGGCTTAATCTTGTAGCAAAATTTATCATTAAAGATAAATTCTAGAACTTTATCATACGTATTACCTACACCCTTAGTCTAATTTACTTAGTTGTAATTGTATTTCAGGTACCATGTAGTCGGCGATTTCTTTCAAAATTAAACTGAGTTTATTTTATAATATTTACAATGACAACATAGTTATTTATAAAGTCAAAGTTCTATTACTTATAATATTTTTTACAAATTTGACTTTATAAATATTTGGCTTTCCCAAGCTTTTAGGAAAGTTTCTTTCTTAACTTTTATAAGTTGTACCTTGGTGCCTTTTGTACCAAAATGCTATGTAGGTACTTACTTGGATATAACATTGGTGCAATAAAACTAACAGTTAGTTAACTGCAAAAACTACAAAGGAAGGGTGTGTACATAAACAAATATTAAAATAGGCGGATATAAAAATAAAATCTTGCGTAAACTTTCACTAATCTGTTATTCTCTTCCTATGAGTTCAATTCAACTATATTGATTTGATAATGGAAAACAAAACACAACTAACCGTCAAGTTGCGATAAAAAAAAATGAAATAAACTTTAAATTAAGTCAAATCGCAACTAAATGCAAACGTAAATTAATAAATCTACAGAAAATAAATAAAATCAGTAAGAAGATACGATTTCATTCAGTAGAAAGGGATAACAAGAACGAGATTATAACGACAGATCGATGGGCAGAAGGAAAAACATAATATCTTCAATAAACATCAAAAATTATCATCTAAAATAATCTTAACGTATAAAATGAGGTAGATTCAAATTGTGATATGGAATAACAAACGTCTGCTTTAAAACACGGAACATTCTAATTTTAGTCTGAATCACAGCTATAAATTAAAAAATCTAGATCACTCTACCATAGATAATGAGCGTTAAAACTAGAAGTCTAGTATCTTCTGTATTTATGCTTGTCATATGCTGGAAATATTTGATGCTTTTTCGGTAATTGCCGATACAAAATATTTGTGAGGATTACTTTGTCGTATTATACAAAAAAGCAGTAAAAGACACATCTACTGGACCATACCAATTCTAGCGATTTTTTTGGCCAAAACACAGCTTTGGTGTTTTATTTTTGAGCTGTGGTAGAACAGACCCAAGTTTTAGCAAAAGTAATTACTCCAAACTATTTCAAACTTTTATAATCAATAGTTCGTTGCATTCATTATTAATATTAATACACTTTAGTTAACTTTTTGCTATCTACTTGAATCCTATTTAAGTATCTAAATTTGTGTCACCTAAAAGTAAATAAGCTGTCCTAAAATGTAGATAAGAATTATATGCTATAAAAATGTGCGGGAGGTATTTACAAAAGGGCTGAATGAAAAAGGAAGTGGAATGTTACTCAAGGTAGCATCTGAGGCTATCTATGATTTGTCTATGAAATTAAAAAAAAATAAATAGGGACTTAACATCGATAAATATTTGTATGTACATAAGAATTTAGGTAATATATCGGTTTGTTTGGAATTTATTTTGGTCTATGTTTTGTACGATTATGTTGCACTAAAGGTGATTTTATTTTTAGTATATTTTTTATATTTTTGAAGTTTTTTTTGTTGTGTACTTTTACGAGGCACTGTTTTACTTTTAAATTAATTATTAATACTCTGTTGAAGTTAGTTTGATCTTTTTACTATCAACCACGGTATAGTATGAACTAAGAACCAACGGTAAAAATATTTCTTGATAATAATTTTCGCGCCTTCCTTACTTTATTGTCTCGGCGCTCAACACCTCAGGCCGACTTGAATCAATAATGCTATTTACAGTGCTCTTCACTTAAAACTGACAATAAAATGTATATATACATTTACCAATTATAGGAGGATGCTATAGACGACTATTGCAAACCTAAGCGGAGGCGAGTCCAAGCGAGAATAACTTCACGTGCCTTTGAAACAAGAGCTATATTCGACCTGATTTTTTTACGCTTAAAATTATCACGTACCCGTACTATTGTTTACCAAAAAATCAGCCTTACGTCATTAAAAATAAAGTCTATAATTAGGAACAAATCACGCCAAGCCATCCTCGCGCGAACCTCACATTTAAGCCTCAATATCAACTAGTAGGTAGGTATCGTATATTCTCGTCATCGCGAGCGCCTAATCTGTACAAAATATCAAACTTTCCTTTAACTATACAAGACTTGAATTGACGCGTGATCGGAGACCGATCGTAGGGGCCGCCTACCCCTTTATATTTCTGTAAACCGCCGCAAGAAGCGCCTCAACCATTCGGTTGGAGGGTGGGGAGAATTTTGCTGTTGTCTAGTTCGAAAGTACTCCGAGTGATTTCGGAGTTCATGTTATCATCAGGTAGCTTGTTGAAGGAGGAGTTAGGGCTGATATCTCGCGGCCTGTGGTCGAGCTCTGGCCTGCGCGAGGTGTCGAATAGATTCAAGTTGGTATTTGTGGTGTCGTCTAGGACAGTTTCCAGCGTGATGTCCGCTTCGTCGTACCGGGCGAAATCGAACGGCGCCACATTGTAGCGTTGTCCTTTTCGGATATTGCCGTTCGGTGTTTTAGATTGCTGGGAAAAAAATACAGCCATATTTAGCAACAAACATAAGCCACGCAAATTTAAGAGTTGATTTTAGGGAAGATATAAGATGGTTAGAAAACATTTTATTAACCACAGAAAATTTAAAAAGAAATTTAAAAAAATATTTTTTCTTTAAAAACCCGACTTCCGCCATTGAATTCGGCTTTGACAAAACAATAACTTGTTGCTGAAAATACCAAAATTGACATTATATGTATGCCTATAATACTTGAGGAGTTCCCTCAATTCCTCATGGATTCCATAATCAGAACTGGGTTTTAAAAATGGGACCAATCTGGAAGTTCATCCAATCAAATAAAAAAAGAATTTTCCAAATCAGTTTATAAATGAAAAAGTTACGAGGTAACAAACATTTAAAATCGAGATGCACAAATGTCTTATACAAAACAAAAATACAACCGATTTGAGAACCTCCTCCTTTTTTGAAGTCGGTTAAAAATGAAAGAATGAGCTTACCGAAGGGTTTTCAGTGATATGAACGTGTCCGTTGAGCAAAGGCTCACCAGCTTCCTTCAAACCACCGCTGTTAGCGAGACGATCTCCAACGTTCTGAAAATATATAAATATACATATATTAAGAGGAGGTCACCGGTAGCTAGCAATAGGGCGCTTTCGCTCTTTTAAACGCGAACGAAGTTTGCTTCTAATTAAATAAATAAATAAATGATGGACATTTCACACAACATTATCTAGCCCCAAGCTAAGCACAGCTTGTGTTATGGCTACTAGATAACTGATATACTTAATACAATACATTATTTTATTATGCATAGAAAATACCCAGAACACCCCGAACAATTATCTGCAGATCGTATAAATATTTGTTCCGAGGCGGGAATCGAACCCGCAACCTCCTGCGTCGCAGGCGAACCTTCGCCCACCGCGCCACATATGTCGTCAACTCAATTCAATTCGTCAATTTGGCCATTATTTCTTCAAACTCCATGAAACTTTGTACATATGACCTTACACTATTATCTAGACCCGTGGTAAACAGAACCACCTAAAGATAAAAAATATAACATAAACAATTAATTATTTAAAATTGATTACAACTTTTAAAATAATGGTAATTTCCAATACCTATGTCTCTACTTTTTTTGAACTCTTTGATGTAAAAGTTTATATTTTATTCATTAAAATTAAAAAAAACATTCGAACGCGACAGGCAGTACGTGGTCGTACTTCTTTAGACCATAATAACATATATAACATAACCTAACACCGTCTTTTAAACTAGCTGAATTTACTCCTGTTCCATTGCGATCATTATTACGTACAGATTACAATCTATCGAACGGTATGTGTTCAAGGTCGCGACCCCAGTTTGAAAAACTACGATCTAGCTAGGTATAACAAAACACACCTGCAAGTCTGGAAGTTCTTCTTCAGTGCCAATTGGAGACCTGGTCCGGATCTTGGACCTGGTCTTCCTCTTGTGCCAGATGCAAATAGCTGCGGCAGCAAGCAGGAACAGTGAAATTACTCCACAGCCAATGCCGATATCTGGAGAAAATATTTTGGAATTTATCATATTACTATTTTTATTTACATTATAACGGTTAGAACTCCTTTTTGACGTATAACCAGAGATCTACTACATATATAAAAATAAGTCGGGTTTTCCTTCCTGACGCTATAACTCGAGAGCGGCTGAACGAATTTATCTTATCTTGGTCTTGAAATGTTCGTGGAGGTCTAGGGAAGGTTTAAAAGGTGAGAAAAATTAGAATAACTGCCGGGAACACCGGGATCACGCGAACGAAGTCGCGCGCGGGCCGCTGGTTAGTTATAATAATCTTAATAACTTTTCATTTAAAAAACCGACTTCAGCCATTGTATACGACTAAATATTTGGATGAAAAAAAATGATGAAAGAACCATAGTGGTGAAAGGATTATGATACTTTTTGAATGCAAATGCTTGGATTGTTGCTGAAAATATCAAAATCGCCATATGTATGCCAACAATATTTGAGGAGTTCCCTCAATTCCTCATGGATTCCATCATCAGAACTGTATTCTGAAAAAAATGGGACCAATCTGGAAGTATATCTATTCAAATAAAAAAAGAATTTTCCAAATCGGTTCATAAACGCCGGAGATATGCGGTAACAAACATACAAAAAAAAACAACCGAATTGAGAACCTCTTCCTTTTTTGGGAAGTCGGTTAAAAACAAGATGTGATCGACAAAGCCACTAGAAGTGTTCTGAAACGTGCCCGTACCTGTAAACAGCAAGAGGTCATTTTGAAAATTTATTGTGATAGTTTTATTAACGTAGCTATATACATTGCTTACAAATTGTATGAGATTTTTTTTTATTAAATTTGACCAACTTCTACTGCTCAGATTTTTTTCTTCCGATACAATGAAACAATCCTCTTGACGACCTCTGTGGCGCGGTGGGCGAAGGTTCGCCTGCGACGCAGGAGGTTGCGGGTTCGATCCCATTTGTGCGATCGGCAGATAATTGTTCCGGGTGTTCTGGGTATTTTCTATGTATAATAAAAATATCTATCTATGTAATGTATTATATTACGTATATCAGTTATCTAGTTGCCATAACACAAGCTCTGCTTAGCTTGGGGCTAGATAATGTTGTGTGAAATGTCCAGCATTATTTATTTATTTAATCCTTACATGAAACTGAGTCGACACGCATTCAAAAAAAATTTATCAAATCAACTCATTTTTATGGAGAACTCATGCTTGACCAAAAAATAACTATGCCAAAATCGTTTCCATACAAAATGAGTATCTGGTTCCAAAGACAGTTTTCCCGTATCTCTTAGGGATTCGGATATGCCCATACTGTCCCAATTCAAAAAAACACCGTGTATGATTATGCGTTGTGAAAAAAAAGTCTTTAGATATTTTGAATGAGCACTAAATACTACTTACACTACTACTATCACTACTGCTACTACTCTTCTAGACTGTATGTTATTTTGTGAACTATATCTAGTTTATTTATTTTATTAAACGAGCGAAGCGAGTACTCTCAGTGTGTAAATTGGCATTGGTGTTTTTTGTATTGTTAGTCTGAGTGTAACCGTTTCTTTCTCTGAGGTAGTAAACAGAAAAAACCGTTTTTTAACCGACTTCACAAAAAAGGAGGAGGTTCTCAATTCGGTTGTATTTTTTTATGTTTGTTACCTCATAACTTTGTCATTTATACACCAATTTGGATAAGTAATTCTTTTTTATTTGATAGGATATCCAGATTAGTCCCGTTTTTTAAAAATCCAGTGATAGTGATTTTGGTAATTTCAGCAACAAGATATTAAAACATACAGATAGTAAAATTCAATGGGGAAGTCAGTATTTTTAACCGACTTCACAAAAAGGAGGAGGTTCTCAATTCGGTTTATTTTTTATTTTTTAATGTTTGTTTCCTCATATCTCCGGCGTTTATGAACCGATTTGTTTTTTTTTTATTTGTTTAGATATACTTCCAGATTGGTCCCATTTTTTCAGAATCCAGTTCTGATGACGGAATCCATGAGGAATTGAGGGAACTCCTTAAATATTGTAGGCAAACATATGGCGATTTTGATATATTCAGCAACAAACCAAGCATTTGCATTCAGAAAGTATCATAATCCTTTCACCACTTTCATATTTTTTTTTCATCCAAATATTTAGTCGAATACTATGGCGGAAGTCGGTTTTTTAAATGAAAAGTTATAATGAACAGTTATTATAAGAACTTACACATATTGACGTTCGAGGTCTCAACATCAGGCGAAGGCGGAGGCATGATAGTTAGGACCGGATGGCGTCCTTGATTTCTGGGCCCTGCAGCGGCCACCATCAAGAAAGTGGGCAGCTTTCGATCAAGACCTGTGATCTGTAAAGGGAACATAGGAAATTATATAAAAAGCCCCTGGGTGCTAAAGATTGCATTTTACACAGACAAGGGGGTCCATTAATTACGTGAAAAGTTTAGGGGGAAAGGGGTCAAAACAAACCTCACCGAATCTCACGTGGGGGAGAGGGTGGTCTCGACAAATCTCACGTAATTTTTTTCCGCAAGTTAAATTACGTGAATATAATCTTGTTTACATACGGTGCGTTCATAAAAAAATAATGTCATAACCTTTAATAATAAATATTTAAAAATAAATATGAAATATTAAAATATTTTATTGTTCAATTTTCATAAGGGACTACGTTCTTAATTATCTTAAATACTGGTCCTACCTAGTCTTAAGTAAACAAAATTACCAGCGAATTGTTTTTTAAATATGTCCATCGCAATCAAGCACAATCATTTTTTATTTACATTAAAAATATGCAATTTCAAAAATCTCATGTGATATTAAGGGAGGGGGAGGGGGTCGAGCGAAATCTCACGACATCTCACCTAGGGGAGAAAAGGGTCAAAAAATCGGCAAAATTACCTCACTTTTTTTTTATGCTACTAGGCAAGCAGACAAGCTTACGGCCCACCAGATGGAAAGCAGTTACCGTAGCCTTTGAACGCCTGTAACACCAGAGGCATCATACGCGCGCTGCCGACCCAATTAATACGACGTATTAATGAATGCCCCCCAAGTGATTTGTGCACGTTTTTTTCGATGGTAATCGATCGAGAATCATGGTCGTAGTCTTCTTAACCCTCTTCCTTACCTCCACATAAGTCTGTAATGACGTAGTGTTGATGGAGTGCCACGTATCAAGAGACAGCGTCAGGTTCTGGGAGTATCGCACGAAACGTGGTCCCGTGCCGCGCCAGCGAACCATCAACCCGTCTCTGGTGTAGCTGTGCTGGACCTCATCTGTAATTAAAACATGTAACTTTATATGGGTGTTATGGTACCATGGTACTCGTAGTTCCTGATACGACAAAGGGAATCCTAGTCAAGACGTAAAGTACACAATCCCATTCAATTAAATGGGGGGATTATCCATTATCACCACGCTTGGCTGACAGATTGGTTACCGCAGTTTGGTGGTAAGTACTCAGGTAGATGCTGTCATCCCCTGGTGCAATCCACCAGGAGTTGATTGGGAATTGATGCAGGCATTTTAATAAATCTTGGAGGTTGCGGGTTCGGTTCCCGCTGCGGGACAAATGTTTGCGTGATCTGCAAATATTTGTTCCGGGTCTGGGTGTTGTGGTACCATGGTACTCGTAATTCCTGATACCCACGACACAGGGAATCCTTAGTATGGGATCAGGACTACGTATGTGACTTTTGGGTGTTTTGGTATGTTATTTTTACCAAAAATTAGACCTACCTTCGGGTGGTGTGCTGATTTGTATAGGCGCGCTGAAATCTCCCCCCACCGTATTGTCCAACAGCATAGCTTGAACCCTTAGTTCATAATCTGTGTCTGGTTGCAGTTGACCGATGTTAACCTTTGTTTGATAGCTGTTGATATACAAAATGTACAATGCTTTAGTAAAATGTTCTCCTAAATTCATGAGTCACCCAATAAAATCCTACAATTAGGTTTAAAGAACTTTATTTCTCATAAAACTAAATAGTTCACTTACAATGAGATATAAATAATACTAATATTATGTTAATGCTGTTTGGCCTCTGGAGCCTTAGATAGAGACTTACCCCCTTATTCATAATAATTTTAAAACCCATTTTAGTTAAAATATGTTTTGTCTTGTTTTGACATATGACATTTTACACCAGAGAGAAGAAGACAAAAGCTATTTTTACTAAAATAGGTTTAAAAAATTATTATGAATAAGGCCCTTATGCTATAGAATATATATACTTCTCAAGTTTATTTTTATACATATTTAAGTTGTCGCACTCTTTTACATTGCTAGGCAACTTATTATACAGCTGTGCTCCCACACAATATAGTTTTCTTTCCATAGTTAGTTCTTGCCTTAGTAAGATGTAGTTTAATTTTGTTTCTTAGATTGTATTTATTTGGTTTATGATGTAACTGTATGTTGGACTGAATGGAATTTGTGCTTTTATTAGAATACAAGTGCATTATGTGTAAAGTTGTGCCAGGTTAAATATCTTTGTTTTTTCGTACAATTGTTTTGTTGTACAATTCTAGTTGAACCATTATTTCCAGGTCATTAAGACGATACTCCTTGAAAAAATGTCCCACGCTAACTCCGCCCATGAGCCCCGATTAGAAAGTGATAGCGCTATTACTCACTTGAGCCCGAGAAGAGATGCGGTATAGATCAGAAGCACTCAAAAGTAAGCGACATGTGATAAAACTTCGTTTTGCTTAAAAAGTAGCAAATATAAAAATAAATCATCTTCTATTTTGTTACGTGCTGTGATTTTCTACCGAATTGTATAAAAATTTACCGTCAATATCTTCTAGATTCGAAGGATGGACGTAAAAAAGGTTTAAGGAGGGCCGGTTTCAAAAAATAAAACTATCGAGAAAAGTTTTACCAATCGTGTTTCTGATCTATGATTTCGTTAGATCGCATTCTCAAGTAATCACTGTATAAACATCAAGTTTGTAACTTTTACCTTTACTGAGTGAGAATGTAACGAAGTGACTCCAAAGTCAAGGAGCCTCGTCTTAAAACATCTTACTAACCACGAATTCCGGGATGGGCAGCAGCATCCATCTGAGTACTTAACGTGCTAAATCAGGTCAATCAGGTATGTATGGCTAGCTGCGCCCTACTCGATGGACTAAAGACATTATATACGTCGCAGGAAGTCGGTGGATGGAGGCGGCTCAAGAACATTCGTCGTGGCAGTCTAAGGAGGCCTATGTCCAGCAGTGGACTTCTAGAGGCTGATGATGATGATGATGATGAGCTGCGCCCCACGGTTTCACCCACGGTTGATGATGATGATGAAAATAGCCTATGTGTTAATCCAGAGTTAGGGTATCTCCATTTCAAATTTCACTTAAATCTGTTCAGCCGTTTGATGAATGTTGAACGATTCTTTTAACTATTTTAAACAACACTCAATGTTGACCGAACCGAGACTGAATTGTGAATTGACGGAAAGTTGGCTTTAAACACTTAATCGTTCAAGTTTCAGTCACACTTTGATTATAATCACATTAACGTGTTGTATTTTTTGTTAAGAGTACCATTTCTGTCATTTAAGACATCGACACTAGATCGGAACGTGATCCGAACATTATTTTGACTAATTTTTAATACGAGAATTGTGCAGTTGTTTTCCATCTCACCTGTTCCGACACACGTCGCTTCCCCCCACCTTCTTCACGCACACGAGATAGGCGTAGTTGCTCTCCTGCTCACACTGCCAGCGCACTGTGACGTTCCGAGGGTTCACATCTGTCACCTCCACGTTGAATGGTGTAGCAAACATCTCACTGTTTAAAGAAATTATAACATTATTTAAAATAAAACCATTTTCTACGGTCATTCTCATCTAGTTCTCATCACATTCTCGTCTTATCACATTCTTACATCATTCTCGTCACATCACTTTCTTATATCATTCTCGTCTTATCACATTCTTACATCATTCTCGTCACATCACTTTCTTATATCATTCTCGTCTTATCACATTCGGACATCATTCTCGTCACATCACTTTCTTATATCATTCTCGTCTCATCACATTCTTACATCATTCCCGTCTCATCTCATTCTTACGCCATTCTTGTCTCATAATCTCATTCTTACGTCATTCTCGTCTCATCCCATTCTTTCATCATTCTCGTCTCATCACATTCTTAATTTGATTGTCTGGTTTCGACAGAACCTCACCCGGACGCCAGTTGGTGCGAGGCGGAGGCGGTGGAGCTCCAAGGAACCAGCGACAAGTCTTGATCCTGCCAGGGTAACGACCTCGTACCCAGTACACGGACTTGAACAGGCACCAACGAGGACACTAGAAAATATAAATTATATATTACAATTTTGAAAAACTCCTGTCACAGTATCTTGTCTTTGATCACACATTTCATAACATTAGGTAAAATAGCTACTAAATTTGGTTTTCACGGGTCCGTTCAAGTTTGGTTGCATTGCTGCATTAGACTGGCCCCCGTGTTCTCGATCTCGCGACAGGTTTGCAACAGGCGTAAATTGCGCGATCATTGCTGTCAAACGACACTTTTCTAATACAAAAGTTACCGTTTGACAGCAATGATTGCACAATTTACGCCTGTTGCAAACCTTTCGCGAGATAGAGAATATAGACCTGCCGGTACCGGATCACTATGGATACCAGGAACTGCTCGAATACTTTCTTTGAAACCAGGATATCCAAAACATCAGGATCTTCTGATATAAACTAAAAACAGAATTGGTACTCCTAGTTTTCACACTTACCCTTCAAAGTGTATTCATAAACATTTCCGTTTAAAGTCACTTTCTGCTCTTTCGTGCTGTTTTCATTCCTATACTCTAGAATCCACTGCACCACACGTGGATTCTCCTCGAAGAACTGCTTCCAGGAAACCAAAATGGCGAATGTGTCATCTTCTTCAACTTTTGTCAGTTTTATCGGAACTGGTGAAGAAAAGGGATAGGTATACAAAAAACCTAGGGAAGAAACAATGTACAGGATTAGCTAGACACCTTCAACGGCCTGTGGGAAGCTCAAACTTTTGATGATGACAGTTTCAGATTATCATGGTGACATTTTCTTTGATAACATGACAAATATGGATTTTCATAATGGCCTAGAGCGGCAACATCGATTTAACTCGATGAAGGTTCCTTAAATAATGTACTAATGTCCAGGCATGTTAGAGAAATAGCACTTTCATAGTAACTGTAAATAATTTACTTCCCGGCATTTTTATTGAATCGCAAGCCGGGTGATTGGATTGTGTTTTGTGGCGCAATGATATCTAACAACTGCCTGAGAGCATTGATTTAAGTACATAACAGAACCATGTCATGTCGCGCGAAGCTTAGATTGTTAACAACGGTATCGTTAAGCAAACAACTTTAGTTCTGTTGAGTTTCTTAATCAAACGATAGATATAGATTGAAGAGCTTTGGGGATATTGTCACTCCCTGCCTCACTCCACACTTCAATATTATATACTCACCTGAAATATGAGGCCGCATTTACTTTGTTTATCATACCAGCACCATAATTTATATGCACACTAGATCTTTTGGACTCGTATCACAAATCAGCTTTTTCTAAAGTAGACCATCATCTTTATAAGACCAGGTCAAATGCCTTTAACAAGTCCAAAAACACAAATTTACAGTTGTTTTGCTTGTGTCTATTGTTTATTTGCATTTTTTTGTTTGTGTTTCTTCTGTTGTCTCTTAGCTTCTTCACCTCTGAGTGAATGTATACTTTACCTCCTTGTCCTTGACACATGACAGGTTTGGACATGTCGCTGACTCCGTTCTTCTTCCCAATGTAAGCGCGGACCTGTCAGGGAAACAGTAATAGTTGCATCAAAACTGTCTAGAAAGCTGTGTAGGTATTTTAAACTTTGAGGTTTGACAGCTACAAGTATGAGTCCAAATTGTTAAAAAATATGACCTACCTACAACGACCATTTGACGTTATTTTTTAAATTAGCTATTATACTCACTTGAAATCTGTAAGGTGACAACGGCAACTTGACTTTTATAGTGTTAGTTGTATTTGTGACTGGCTGTTCGGGGAAGGAAACTCCTCCTGAAAATTAATCACTAGTAAGTTACTTATACTTTGGTTGGGAATCATTTTAAATTGAAAAAATATTACGACTAATTACCATGGTGAAGAGGCTTATGCGGCATAAGCCTCTTATAGTGCAGGGGCATAAGTTATGCCCCTGCACTATCCCTTAACTGAAAGTCACCATAAATTGAAAATTCTTGATGACAATTTTGAGCAGTTGATGGTCATTTACTTGTCAAACGTTAGTCACCGATGGTCACCGAGTTACTTTCAGTTAGGGAACAAGGGGGCTGAACTCAGTCTCGAAACGTCAGCAAAAATGATGGAAAACTGGTAATTAGCCATATTTTCAATTTAAAACAATAGTAAGTTCTGTAAGCTCTTGCCAAGAAATGTAGTTTCTAGGCCTAGGTTTTTAAGTAACCAAGTATTTGGCAGAAGATACCGTTGGAGATGGCTTTCTGGTACATGACAGAGAGAGAGATAATGTAGTCTTTGAAGCTTTGGCATACAAAACCGATCTTTTGTGTCATCTGCCATGAACCACCTGTCATTTAAGTTACCTGGCATGGTGGTGTGCACAGTATAAGCGATGACGTTATGTGGCACGCGCATCCATTTAAGAACGATGGTAGTAGGTCCTGTCGGCCAGCACCTTAGATTGCCCGGCGCAGCGACCTCGGTGCCTGTTACATTCAGCATACCCCAGGCTGACTTGACTGAGACGGAGTTGCGAGCGAAGCATTGGTACACTCCTGAGGATTAAAGGTTGATGATTTAATGAGGTCTTCAATCCTATTCTAGAGGTGAGGTTCTAGGTGGTGCATGAAGGGCATGCCCACCATACCTTAACCCTTAGTCACGGACCTAACGCAAAGCAACATAGAAAGACCCAGTCACACGACAAACGAACGAATTATCACGAGATTCACTATCAAGAGGTTCACCATAATATGTATAGTCGCACTAGGGTGTTCGCTATCAGATCCACAACCAAGAGTTCTGCTATCATAATAAAAAGGTTCCAATCCGTAAATTATTTCTTCAGAGACCCTTTCGAGTATCAGCAACTTTTCCCTAAACACATTATACACACCTTACACCTAAACCATATAATTATTTTAGGGGTTAAAATTTAAAATCCTCAATGTTCCTTTTAGTGTCACAAAGCAGTTCAAATTTCAGATATGTGACTTCAATGGAAGTACCTAAGAGTACAATGGAAGTAAGTAAGAGGTTATTAATTTTCACGATTTCCATACAAAAAATTAGATATTCTTTGGTATTCCTTTGAATGCTGTGATATAGAGGCATCTTTTTTTTTTCGGCACAATTTGCTCCATCAGAGCCTTGGTATTCATGTAGAGTTGATATAATTTAGCCGTTCCTGAGTAAAGGACAGACAGACAGACTGCCAGTCAGCCAGACAGACAGATAGACAGACAGACATACAGACAGAAATATAGACAGGCAGAATGATGGACAAGAAAGTGATTCTATAAGGTCCCGTTATTTCCTGTTGATGTACGGAATCCAAAGGTTGATTAAGGTTGTCTGGTAGAAATTATAAGTTTTATGTTGGTGAAATTGTTTCTTTTTTGTGCAAAAAAGCATTTTTTATCTTCTATCTGCGGACCCCTAAAATCCGCTACCTAAATGATAAATAACAAGCAAGTGGTCCAAATACATACCAGCATCTGCAGATATTACACTTCTGATCAATAGCTGTGGTGTTATCTTGTCATCAGCTGAGAGCACCACATTGATCTGCAACAGAACCAAGCAATATTTTGATGATGAGGGATCATCATTTGGCTCAATAGGTGAGACTCCAATAGCGACTGCGCCCAGGAGTCCTAACAGGTCTGAAAGAGGGTCAAAGAGCGAACAAAGTGTCAGCACGTCTAGTACGGGTTTTGATAGTTTTCGAAACTACATATATGAAGTTTCGTTTCTTTCCATACATTTACTGACGGCGTCCTTAGTTTTCTTCTCATTTTCGCTAGGAACGCTGCAAGTAACTGTATGGAAGGAAACGAAACTTAATATAGTTTACAGAACCCCCAGATTACAGAAGATAACTAATAGCCGAATTGTTATGCGTAAGTGACTATGCATTGATTGGTTAAATTGCATGTTGTGGCTACCTCTAATTGAAGGAATACTAGATTTAAGGCCAATACCATTGAGTAATCGCCGACCCCAAATAAGATAAATAAGGGCAAAACAATGATGATGACTTGAGTAATCGCCTTAAATCTAGTGTTCCTTCAATTAAGGTGCACTGTGTTATAGGTAGGATAATTACTTATAGGAATTATTTAACGCTTTTAATTCGTTCGTTGGTGATCCAAATAAACAAATTGTTTTTTTTAAAGGGCAAAGTATTGTGTATGCAATCATAAGGACAAATTTAAAACATCATAAAAGCTAGGTGTTTATTTATATTTTCTCGAAACTAAACTTGTATCAGACTACCATCTAGCTTATTTTTTTTTTGTTTATTTAGTTGTAAATAAAATAAATAAATGCTGGACATTTCACACAACATTTTCTAGCCCCAAGCTAAGCAGAGCTTGTGTTATGGCAACTAGATAACTGATATACTTAATACATTACATTAGATAGATAGATATTTTTTATTACACATAGAAAATATCCAGAACACCCTGAACAAATACCTGCAGATTGTACAAATATTTGTTCCGAGGCGGGAATCGAACCAGCAACCTCCTGCGTCGCAGACGAACCTTCGCCCACCGCGCCACAGAGGTCGTCAATTCTGGTTACATACCCTTTTAGTTAGCTGAAGCTCCTTTCCATCCTTGTACCAGGTTACGTGAGGTTCTGGACGCCCAGTTGCAGTGCAGTTGAACCGAACTGTGCCGGCTCGCATCGCTTGCTTGGTATGTGGAGGTTGGATGATAGCGACGGGTTCAGTGATCGTAACGTTAAATGTCTGAAACGAGGAGTATCAATTAATTAACTTGATTTGATTGAACAACCAGTCCTATTGTATATACAGGCCTATGTCCAGCAGTCGACTTCTACAGGCTGATGATGATGATGATTGAAACGTCACAGGAAGTCAGTGATTGGAAGGCAGCCCAAGACCGTGCGTCGTGGCATTCTAAGGGGGAGGCCTGTGTCCAGCAGTCGACTTCTATAGGCTGATGATGTTGATGATGATGATGATTGAACAACGATTGGTTGAAACGTCGCAGGAAGTCGGTGGATAGAGGCGGCTTAAGACCGTGCGTCGTGGCATTCTAAGGAGGAGGCCTATGTCCAGCAGTGGACTTCCACAGGCTGATGATGATGATGGTGATGATGTTTGAACAACTACTACAGAAACCTTAAAAACATTATCATCAGCGGATCGTCCATGCTTGACGTAAAACTCTACCATAGAATGCGACGACGATGAACTGTCTTGAGCTGCCTCTATACACTGACTTCCTGTGATCGTTACAATATCTCCGTTATAAATACTGCGTTTTCCGGTTCAAAATCTCCATAAGATTAAGGCATTACGCCAGTGGATCGCACATACAGCAGCATCCACCTGAGTAGTTATCACCAACTCTTCTTGTTCCTGTCGGTCCTTTCCAGATGGTTACCTTATTGTCCCCTTTCCTTTATCACAACACGTACCTTGATTAAATCACTGTTTCCCTCAGCCTTGCAGGTGTAGATTCCAGCCTGATCGAGCTGGATATTAGAGAGGACCAGGTTTTCCTCCACGGACTCAAGCTCCGCCGTCCTCTCACCGGGGGCTGTCAACTCCCAGATAAGCTGCAAATAATCATCATATTTAGATATTGTCTTGCCGAAAAAAGATATTGAATTGGCAGGCCGCGAGGTTCGATCGCGTTGTTCCATTGATCGAACCACTTTAAATCCTTACCTTAGGCTTATGGTCCCCCACAATAGGACAAACCAGCACCACCCTGCTCCCCTTTGCCGCCGCGATGTTCCTCTCATGAAGCACTGGTAGGAAGGCCACTTCCAGGTTTCCAGGACTGTCTTCCACCACCAGCCGGCCACCATGACTGGTACGGCTCTTGTTGGCATCTGAGTTAGTTGCTCTACATCTGGATAGAAAGAGATCGTTAAAATATTTCGAAAATTACAATTATTGACGGCGCTAAATGCTATTTGTTTGACGACCTCTGTGGCGCGGCGGGCGAAGGTTCGCCTGCGACGAAGGAAGTTGCGGGTTCGATTCCCGGCAAAAATATTTGTAAGATCTGCAGATATTTGTTCAGGGTGTTTTGGGTATTTACTATGTATAATAAAAAAATATCTATCTATGTAATGTATTGTATTAAGTATATGTATGTATTATAAATATATATAATATATATTATATTATGTAGTATTATAATTCAAACTAATAGCCAAGTTATTCGATTTCGATGATGGTGTAGCCCTACCTCACAATGAACACTAATCATCACAATAAAAGTACAAAAGATTTGAATACATTAGTCCAAATAATCATATTACTCTGTTGTTCAAAGAAATCCTTTTTACAGGTTTTTGAATATATATTTGTTTCTATTGTATTAAGTACCTATATCATTTATCTAGTACCCATAACACAAGCTCTGCTTATCTTTGGGCTAGATAATGTTGTGTGAAATGTCCAGCATTTATTTATTATTTAATTATTTGCACACAATTATGGTGTACTTATTAAAAAGATGTTAAGATAAATAATTAATTTATAAATATTTTTTTTTATTCAAAAGTATAGATTTGAAACAAAAAGGAATCAAAATTTGTGGCTCTTACCTAAGTCATCTTCAATTTGCTGACGACATAGTTGTTTTAGCCGGAAAACCAGAGGAACTACAGGAAATGATATGCTCACTGGCACATGAAAGTTCTAAGGTAGGATTGGAGATGAACTTAACCAAAACCAAGCTAATGACAAACAGTGATGAAAGACCTATCAGCGTAAATGGAAACAACATACAATATGTGAAGAACTATTTATACTTAGGCAAGCAAGTCTCGTTTGCTAAACAAAGCAACGAAGAGGAGGTAGCACGCAGATCAAATATAACTTGGAAGAAATACTGGTCATTAAAAGAAGTACTGAAAGGAGACTATCCTCTAAATATGAAGAAAGTGGTAATTGACACTTGCCTATTGCCCTGCCTGTTGTATGGTTGCCAAACGTGGATCTTCACAAACAAAGTCAAACATAAGATCAAATGTACACAGAGGGCAATGGAAAGAAGCATTCTCAAGATTCGGAAAATACACAAGGTTAAAAGCAGCTTAATCAGAGAAAAGACCAAGCTAACTGATGCACTCACACAAGCTCTTAAATTAAAGTGGAATTGGGCCGGCCACGTTTCACGACGCACAGACGAAAGGTGGACCATACAGACCACACGATGGACAGGACCATTCGGCAAAAGGAATGTTGGCAGACCGTTTAAACGGTGGACTGATGATATTATCCAAATTGCTGGAAAAGACTGGATCAGTAAAGCGAACAATAGAGAGTCGTGGAAGAAGATGGAGGAGACCTTTACCCGAGAAGGGATCCATTTCTCGTTACCAAAGTAGATTAAATAAATTAGATTACAACATAGTAGATACTAACAACTAGCGTTAAGTAAAGTTACTAACAATCAATGTATACAAACTTACTCATGAGTTATGGAATAAAAAGGTTTTATTATTATTATTATTATTATGGTGTACTTATTAAAAAGATGTTAAGATAAATAATTAATTTATAAATATTTTTTTTTTATTAATAGAAGGTTAATAATATTTTTTTCACATATTATCTTTACCAGTTTCTAATAGTGTGCAAATATCTAGATTATACAGCACAAATTTAACTAAACCAATAGAATAAGATAACATTAAAAAATTAACTAACAATGTATACAGTACCCAATATTAGCCGTGGTGTGTAGGGCTTAAAAATAGACCCCTACATCTCCTCCTATGGATTTCTTAAAAGCCGACTAAGGGATTACACCAAGGAATAAGCAGCATCCACCTGAGTACTCAACACGAATACTGCTATCACCAATACACCTGCCAAGCGTGGTGTTCAATTCCCCCCATCGTGTTTTATGGGGGACGGCCTCGTCCAGCAGGGGACGTCTAAAGGCTGCTGATGATGATGTAGGTACATAATTATTTATTAATATTTATTTATGGTGTCATTTTGGAGGTCCTTGCAAAAAAACTGGATGTTAAGGTGATTCCTCTCGCATATGGCGCGAAATTCAAATTTTATTGCGTTTTTGCTCATTACAGCTCATCAACATGATGAGCTTGAGATAGTAACAACTGATTTTGCGAAAACTAGGAGACCTAACACACATGTTTTAGTTTATAGTTTCACATATAGATCATTACTTCAGCTACGAATACTCTTCAATTATTTTTACAGTGTTTTTTTGGTTTAAAGATATGCGTAGCTTAACTAATGACATTTATGAGATACTATCAATTAAAACATGTGTTACATACTAGGTCTCCTAGTTTTCGCAAAATTTGTTTTCTCTATCTCAAGAAGTGTTGGTTAGCTGTGATTTACAAAAAACACAATAACATTTGAATTTCGCGCCACATGCGAGAGGAATCACCTTAAGAGCCAATGAGAGAAAGAGGATTTGGTTCGCTTTGGACTAGTTTGGACCAATCGTATAGGAAAGCTGGTAAAACCCAAAAAGGTTGTTGAACTTGGAAAAAGGGGTTAAATCTTACCTATACAACCCTGTATCATTGTGTGTTACTTCCGTTATAAGTAACTGATTCTGTATTAAAATATATCTGAAACAAAAACAGCTTTTTAACAATCACACCCAGTGAAGCTTACAACATTCAGTATCTAAATTTTTTTAGGAACATATAATACATATACATAATCACACGCCTTTTTCAAAAAGGACTACGCAGAGCCTGAAATGGCCTCTTTTCACCGTGGACACATTAGGAATATAGATGTAACAAATGGTGAGCTCATTGCCGCCATTGCTTTCGACGATCAACACGGCTAATGCTTTCTGCCAGTAATAATACACTCCTAAATAAGCCAGCAGCCAGGACAAAATGTTAAAACAACGAAAATTGCCCAACAAGTCTGGAACCCATAAATCCGTAAATGCAAATAGTTAGAATTTTTTTGAAAAATGTACTGATCATGTGTACAAAGTTTCACGGAGTTTGAAGAAATAACAGCCAAATCACAAGCAAACTTCGCTTAAAAATTGCTAGCCACCGGTAACCTCTCCTTAAGAGTCATGGTTACTCGGCTGAGAAATAACTAATAAACAGGCTGCAAGGGGAATCGCTTACCTGCTATCATCGGGCAGAGGTTTCTTGTCTCTCAACCAGGTGATAGAAGCTGGTGGCCCTGAGGAGATGCCACACATCAAAACATAAGGCTGCCCCGCCCATGCTGTCGCATTCAGTGGATGGACTGAGAAATTTTTCTCTATATCTGTAACAATAACATCAAAATCTTGCAGGGCACTGAAAATTCTTGGAAAATAATCTTGACTTCACCGAAAGGATCATGAAAGTCTAAGGCGCAACACAAGTGTTCTGTGAGAAATAAATTAAAACATTACTTTCTTCTTTTATTATGTCTTATAATAGTTTTCTTTATGTTAGTGTATTTTTTGTATGTTTATTGATCGTGAGTGGTTGGTCCGTAGCGTAAACAAGAGGCTCTGACGGAAGACCAGTATTGGTTGCTAGCTTGCTTGTCAATCAACTCATGCCGAGGCAGAGCCATTTTGTTACTGGAGTTACACTTCGTACCTTCGGGTCTGTTTCCTTTTAGTCTCAGTTTGTTATGTGTTTCTGTGTAACTTCTGCATACAAATAAATATATATTCTATTCTATTCTATTCTACTTTCTACAGTCTCTAGTCGGTAGTTCAAAAACTGATCGGCATTTAACTTCTAAATTAAGATACTTGAAAAATATAACAACGCATCCTCAAGAAATATCATAATCATCTTATATACATTAACATAACACACAACAGTCACATACGAAATCATGATCCCACACTAGAATTCCCTGTGTCATGGGTATCAGGAACTAAGAGTACCATGGTACACCCAGACCAGGAACAATTAAAAAAAATGAAAAAAAAATTGAAATATACAAGACCCTACTCTACCTATGGCTCTACCATGAGGTATAAATATACTTTTGGTTGGTTTGTCAGTACCTTATATACTTGCCTACGTTTTGGTATAATATATTTAAGTAGACTACTTGTTCTCAAGCATTATTTTCTTCGCCGTTTCTTTGTCATTCGATTTAAAAGCAAGCAAAACCAATGCCTTACATTAGTCATATGAAAACGTGCAGATAATATCAAAGAGGAAGCAGCGTTTCCTGAATCCCAAGCGAATCCATCGGGAAGCGAGTCTCGCATGAACGTGATACCAAGGCGTCACATCCTCCTGACGCAGAATACATTATTGTAATCCCAAAGGATAAATAAAGAGGTACCTAAGAGCTTACCTATAGCGCGCAGGTATTGAACATACGAACTATTTGGTGAACATACTGGTATGAACCAACAATCTCCCCTGCCCATTGAATTAGCTCGCTACCAAAACTATTGGCTCAACGGTTCGAAAGTTATCGCCAAACAAACACGCATAGATTATAACACCCACATTACATAAAAACGATGAACCCTCTAGTTATCACAGAGAACCACGCTTCGCTCGTTCAATTACATTCATCATTAAAATTCCCGTAAATCCCTTATTTACAAATTTCTGTACATTGAAACTCATTGATGATTAAAACTCTTATACCAATGATTATCAATATAAGTGCCTCCTTTAATACATATCCTGAAAAACGGTGATTTGCGAACTTTTTGATGATATTTAGTCAATGAGTGACATTCAAAAATCGCACCCTGAGAGCTGATTCTGAGTTTCGACAAGCAATTGACACGGACGTATGCGGTGTAGTGTAACACGGATTTTTATATGGAAAATGAGGCGTTAGGGGCGCACATCGGTGACGCCATACAAAATCCTACACATTATATGTTATATATTCTATGTTAAACTACACCATACGTCCGTGTCAATTGTGTGCTAAAAACAGAATCAGCTCTCTGGGGGCTTAGTACAGGTTTTGATAGTTTACGAAACTATATAAAGTTTCGTTTCCATCCAATACATTTACTGACAGCGTCCTTAGTTTTCTTCTCGTTTACGCTAGGAACGCTACAAGTAAATGTATGGATGGAAACGAAACTTCATATAGTTTCGTAAACTATCAAAACCCGTACTAAGCCCCCTGTTCTAAAGCGAATCAACGCCCTAAGTACACCTATGCGCAACTTTTAAAGCAACTATATCTTTCCTACTATATATTTCGTTTACTATTTCTTTCTTTATCCTTTGTTACTCTATTCCTGACTCCTGTCTTGTAATACATCAGCCGCGTGCCGATTACTAATGAGAAAGATCGTAACAAGATAAGGTCGGAATAACATGATTTACCTGTTAGGCTCAAAATAATTACCTAGTAATTTGTTTGTTTTCTAGTAATATTGACTAAAATGCTTAAAATTAATAAGTAGTAGTTATTTATTTATTTAATTAATTAATTAGAACGGCCTAAGCCAATTAAATTATAATTAATATATATAATGTAATTAATATTAATAATATACAAAGTTATAATTAGTAACACGACGACCTTCGTGGCATAGTGGGCTAATAGCCACTGGTGAGACGCAAGCGATGCGTGTTCGATTCTTGCTGGACAAATGTTTGCATGATCTGCTAATATTTGTTCCGGCCGCCGTATTCTCTATATTGCGATAGGTTTGATAGGCGTAGATAAATTGCAAATTTTAATAGGTAACTTTTGTTGCAATTATTGTACGATTAACGCCTGTCGCGAGATAGACAACAGCCCCGTGGGTCTGAGTGTTGTGGTACCATGGTACTCGTAGTTCCTGATACCTACGACACAGGGAACCCTAGTGTGGGATCAGGATTATGTATGTGACTGTTGGATATTATGTTATGTTATATGCATAGATATAGAGTTGTGGAGGAATAATATAAAATTAAATAACCATGGTGAAAAAAAATAATTTATGCAAAACCAAACCTAATGACGACCTCTGTGGTGCGACGGGTGAAGGTTCGCCTGCGACGCAAGAGGTTGCATGTTCGATTCCCGCCTCGGAACAAATATTTGTACGATCTGCAGATAACTGTTCCGGGAGTTCTGGGTATTTTCTATATATACTGAAAAATATCTATGTAATGTATTGTATTAAGTACTAGCGGCCCGCGCGCGACTTCGTTCGCGTGGTCCCGGTACATTTAGACCTTCCCGTGACAATTATGAACACAACAAAACCAAAATCAAATAAAAGGCCCAGCCGTTCTCGAGTTTTAGTCAGACAAACGAACAGCAATTGATTTATATATATATATATATATATATATATATATATATATATACCTCTTCCTCTATATTCTTTCTATATTCTATTTCATTATTTAATTATTTTAGTATTTTAGGATTATAAGTTATCTAGTTGCCATAAAACAAGCTCTGCTTAGCTTGGGGCTAGATAATTTTGTGTGAAATGTCCATCATTTAGGACGTACGTGAGACGGGTATGAAGCCTTAATGTCGACTAAGACAGGAAAGCACGGATCAAAGGAAATTCTAGTGAAATCTTAATTTCTGATTGTGTAGATCAGCATCATCCTTTTGGGTGGGGAGTTAAAGTGTTTACTATCTAAAGTCTATCTAAGTCTATAATCAGTGCGTGTTCGTGTTGCCAGTGATGACTTAAGCCACTGAGACATGCTCGCTTACTATTGGTTATAGGTATAGATAAGCTCAAAGTCACGCAGTGGGTTATGTAAAGAGCTGTAAGAGGTTTGTGTAAGAGTAGGAGTTTCACTAAGTGATAGAATCCGAAATGAGGAAAACCGTAGAAGAAAGAAACGACATAGCTCTCAGGTTTAGCGGAAAGTTATATTAGCTCGCAGAACTGACAACCACGAACCGGATGACGCAGTTGTAGAAAGGCCCTCCTCTCTATGTATTAAACACATTATAAAGGTTGCAGGAAGTCGGTGGATGGAGGCCAATTTAGGCCGTTCGTCGATGGCATTCTACGGGGGAGGCCTAGGTATGTCCAGCAGTGGACTTCTACAGGCTGATGATGATGATGATTATGATAACTTATTAGATCTATTTTGAGGTTAGTTTTCGACCTTGAGATCCTCAAAATATTTCGTAGATTAGAGGAGTCTTCATTTTGTTTACTCTCCGTCACCTATTTTTTTATTTTTTATTAAGTATACTACTTTGCAAGCAAGCAAGCATACGGCTCACCTGATGGAAAGCAATTACCGTAGCCTATGGACGCCTACAACACCAGAGGCATCACCCACGCGCGCTGGCGACCCTGAGACATAAAGATGAAAAGTCTCATATGCCTGTAACTACACCAGCACCCGTACCCTTCAAACCGAAACACGGCAATGCAAACACTACTGCTAGAGGCGGCAGAAAAAGATACGGTGGTAATACTTGCCCGGACGAACTCTTTCACAAGAAGCTCTACTAATAACAAGAAAACCTACTTGAAAGAAGAGAGAGAGGAGAGTATCCTATCCTCGATATTTCTTTAGCAGACTTTAGGAGGATAACAATAACGTCAACAATCTCGACATTTCACTGGCAATGAAATATTGTTTGGAGTTATTTCTCCAAACAGAATGCTGCTGGTGTGTAATCAATCATCAATCAAACATAGGTAGGTACATATTATGATGGATGTTACCTACGCACAATGGGAGGACAGGAAGATAGATGAATCAAAGAAAAATAAGGAAAAATAACACCTAGGTAGGTACATACAAAGACGCACTTGAAATTCAGAGACAATAATTAAAAAATTTGCTGCAGAACTCCGACTTCGGGTTCGGTTTCATTTCGGGCTTGTTGGTAAATGATGATGTGATCGACAATGATCGCGAAAGTCTCTTTTTTATAGTTTTCAGGAAAGACAGACGACGATATAGGTGTATCCACTTTTTAGCTTAGTTATGAGACAGTTGCTTTTGGCATAGGTACATATAATTTTTTTTTTTAATACGTGGTATATTTTATAAATTTTCAGGTTGTTACTTTTGTATGTGAGCTATGTTTTCTAGCTCACCGGAAAGTTAGTTCAAAATCGATCAAAAACAGTCAAAAAAGCGAATTAACAGATAAACATAAAACGAATTAAGTAATAAAAACGTGTTAAAATAACTTGTAACCAAGAATTGAATTATATCAATGGACGCAGGAAAAACCGTTAAATATTGTACTTTTGTGTTCATTATCCTTTAAGTATTCACTTAGTCGGTCCTTTATAAAGTAAATAGGTACCTACCTCTTTGTCGTTTTTATAGCACTCGTCCTCCTTAAAGTACACGTGTGTAATTTGTGTTCCAATTTAGATTCAATAGCGCCTCCAGCTACGCTAGATTCAATTGTTTTAAGTACCTAGTTGTAGTGCTCCCCCGATGATGGTTTTTGGAAGTTTTATGATACAATTTGCTCAAATGTATACCTAAATTACAGTAAGTGTATCTGTAACTACTTTGCAAGTAAACGGATTATTTAATATTCCTTTTCTAAAATAATAAATTTTATAACGTGTAATGCAATAAACATTTTTAGGGAACATTTTTTTCCGAAGGTCGACTAGAAATTTAAGAGTTTCGGCTTTCCGGATACTCTTTAGGTTTTTTTTAATTTTGCCATTTTTTTCTATCCGTCCGTAGTCAGAGCCGTTGTATTTGAAATTATTAGTATTATCATGCTGAAATTTTGAACGGTAATACAAATTGGTGACCCCTCAAAGCAACTCTGAAACAATTACCTAGGTACAGTGCGTATCACATAGCCTTAACTTGAGCATATGTACAAGTTAAGGCTATGTGATACGCAATCCTGCAGACTCTGTGAAGAGGCGGATGAATCGCCCCTTCATCTGCTAGGAGAGTGCGTGCCATTAATGCACAAACGCAGCATTTATCTGGGCAAACACTTTCTCAGCCCGGATGAGCTAATGGAAATCACCCCTAAGAAAATCCTACGGTTCCTAACAGCTGTAGGGTTTAGCGGTGAACTGTGAACGCCCCTTTCCAGGGGCGATAAGTAACAAGTGGCGATCACAATAGGCCTGTATGGCCGCAGTGAGATTTAAGCCGCAAAAGGATAAATTAAAAAAAAAAAAAAAAATTAGGTACATTTCGGGTACCTCTAGTACACCCTATGGTGTGGGATACCGTTGAAGAGGTCTTTAAAAATAATATAAGGTTTCTGAACAATTTTTCTATACAGAGATACGTTTCATAAATATTAAGCTTTAAAGTGATAATTTTTGTTAGAGTCACGTATCCCCAATGCCTGGTTAAACCGCTAATTGGGGATGCTAAAAAGTATTTCCAATAGTAGCCTAAAAAATTAATTAAAAGGAAAATGATCACAGCTTTGTAGGCTGTACCAGTTTACGAGTAGTTCTCAGGGTAGTAAACCCATCCCAGTAATAATATTAATGCGACAGTTTGTACCTATGTTTGTTACTCAAACACGATTTCAATGAAACTAGGTATAAACTAAGATTAAGGTTTTTTTTATACTACTTGGCAAACAAACAAGCATACGGCCCACCTGATGGAAAGTAGTTACCGTAGCCTATGGACGCATGCAACACCAGAGGCATCACACGCGCGCTGCCAACCCAGAGATATAAAGTTGAAAAGTCTCATGTGCCTGTAATTTCACCGGTACCCTTCAAACCGAAACACAGCAATGCGAGCACTATACTGCTTAGCGGCAGAAATAGGTACGGCGGTAGTACTTCCCCGGACGAACTCTTTCACAAGAAGTTCTACTACTAACGGTTAAGGATAAGATAATAATCACTACGAATTACTTACTATAGACTACTATTGACTACTAAAAACGGGAAGTTTGCCATGATAATTGAGCTGGTGCTCTTAGTGGAACGCTTCGTATTATTTCCCAATATTTTGGCACAGCATGCGCAATGATCAGTGTCATTTATGATGATTTTTGTTGTCATGGTTTGACAGCTCAAAAATCATCTTAAATATCCCGTTTTTAGTGATAATTATATTCATAACCATGTTAGTTTGAAAAGTTCAGAAGATTAAGACCTGGATGAACACTGAATAATGACTTCGGAAGCCTTCACCACGCGTGGTCCGAAACGTACTTGGCTGCTTTTTGTTTTAATTCAGATTTTCCCATCATTTCCTATGTATCTATCTATATATCTTTTTATGTTGCTTTTACCGATCTCGCTTCCGATACCGAATAATAATAATCCAAAATGAAAAAAATACAAAACAATCTCTTAAATGAAACATGGAGCTCCGATCGCTTCGATTTCCTCAATTTATTGATAGTGGAGAGGTGGAAGGAAGTGTATAAGAGATAGGTAAGCACGTACCTACATTAGATATTTATCTTCAAGTGATGAAAACACTCTGAAGTTAGTTTCATAACGAGATGAAAACTTAATAAAAACGGAGGCAAGAATCAAAACTAGACTAGACATGTACCTAAGTTAATACAGGATTAGATACCTACCCTATTATTTTAAAATAAAAACTATTATTCTAAAATATTATAACTAGTGGTTCACCCCGAACTGAGACCTCGCGATGACACCTTTATCTGCCCGACTAGGTACTTGAGTAGGTAGTAAGTCATTTCCATATTTTCCATTATTATATTTTAAAATTTTCACCTCGAAGTAATTTCCTACACATCATCGAAATAACCTTTGAATAGAACTAAGCAACGGGGCTACACCTGTTAATATATCAAGTATCTGACGGAAGAATTATAAGCGTCCTTTTCACGAAAACCATAGTACTCCAACGCCATTCAAACTCCTAGAAATGGGAGGTCAACAATGGATGTTATATTGGTTATTGTTTTATAGAGCACAAATTTATAAATTCTTAAATTTCAGACTTTTCCCTGTATTTGTGTCACAAAAGCTACAAGAATAACAAATTTCAGCATTGTGAGATTGCTGGAAGTACCCTAGAATTTTGAAATGTCCAAAACAAACTCGCTTCGCTCGTTCAATAATTATTTATTGACATTTAAATAATTAGTCGGTAAGTATTTTAGTTTGTTTAGAGGAATCCACAATTTAATTTAATTATTTATTCAGCCTATGCATGCCGTACTGTACCTAGATAATAAATATACACATAATGATAATCTCTGAAGATGTATCTATGCCGGGTAGTACTTGTAATAACATTGAGTTAAACTACGTTGTATATATATTATTTAAATATACCTAAGTACCTAATAATATCAACGCGTAATAATGTTGAGTTCGCGATGTAATGAATAATTCTCAAAGTCGGTTATTTTGAAACATTGCCACGTTTACTTTGCCCGAATCTATTTGAATATCAAACGGTACTAAACTTTATACCTACATAAGATACACCCACATAGAAAGGTATATGATAGAATTTATGTTGTGTTTTATATAAAGCAAATTCAAGTGACATGGCGATGGTGACTCTTATCTTCGTTGCATCGTAAGGGCCGGTTTCCACCGGGACGGAGAGGAGAGGAGACGAGAGTAGATGTGTTTGAATAAACCAATCCGATTTCGTTTTTACCTGTCAAGCCTGCCTGCCAATAACCTGCCAGCTTTGCTCTCGTCTTCTCTCCTCTCCGCCCCGGTGGAAACCGGCCCTAACACGCGGGCCCATTTCCATACAAAAGTATACTATAGCGGATACACCGCAAGTTGGTCTCAACTTTAAGAGTACCTTTTGTCGTGACGCATTTTATACCTTGAGTGCCATCGCGAATCCAATTGGTATTTCTAGGGATATATTACGAACACCCGACCCATTTATATAAAAAAAGATTGGTTTCGTTGAAGCAATGAACGTAAAAAAAGTTGAGCTGAATTTTAATTACTTATTCGAAATTACGAATGAAGCCGGGCGCGACACTTGTATTTTGTGTCGTGGTACAGGGGACAAATCGTACCATCAATGGTACTACTCAATGGTACATCAGAGAGCTAATTCTAAGTTTATTGCAAACAATTGACACGGACGTTTGGTGTACGCTAGGGGCACTCATCGGTGTCGCCATACAAAATCCTTGTTACACTACACAAAACGTCCGTGTCAATTGTTTGAAAAAACTTAGAATCAGCTTTCTGTTTCTTTTTTTTTATGCTACTTGGCAAGCAAACAAGCTTACGGCCTACCAGATGGAAAGCAGTTACCGTAGCCTATGAACGCCTGTAACACCAGAGGCATCACACGCGCGCTGCCGACCCTGAGACATAAAGATGAAAAGTCTCATGTGCCTGTAATTTCACAGGCACCCGTACCCTTCAAACCGAAACACAGCAATGCGAACACTACTGCTTGGCGGCAGAAATAGGTAGAGTGGTAGTACTTCCCCGGACGAACTCTTTCACAAGAAGTTCTACTACTAACACTACTGGTTGGAGGCCCGACGACGTTCCAGCGTTTGACACACTGATTTGCGCATTAAAATCAGTGCTCCTGTTCCAGAGTTATGAGGCAACAGACAAACACACTATAATTATGACCCTTAATTATATAAATGACGATAAGGTATTGGCATGAACCTATAGTATAGATTCATGGGTATTGGTACTCACAAGCAAACTTCAAATTGACGGGATAGCCCAGCACCTCTCCACCTTGATACTTTGTCGAACACTGGTAGAGACCCTCACTGTCCCTGCGTCTTGACAACTCCAGTGTGCCATTGTTTGATACCCTGAAATAACACATAACGTGAGCCTTTGGATTATAGGTGCGTTTGGCTTAAGACGGATTAAACTCTTTACAAAGATAAATACTGGTGGCTGGAATCAGAATGACTTTTAAAAGCAACATAAATAACATGAAGGCAAAATTATATAAGCAATGTTTCTTAGAGCTATTTCTTGTAGCCAAGGAGAAGATCTTTTCTTGTTTCTGTTGAAATTTACAGTCTTGTTTGACTGTCTTACTTTCGTTCACTGGTAACTTGGAATTTTTTGTGATTTTTTAAAGGAAGCTATCGTTAACATAGTGGGATTAGCCATTAAGGGCAGGAGTGCCCTTTTTTTAGGATAATTAATTACATATTATTAATTATATTAATTATTATTAATATAATTTATAATGATATTTATGACGTACCTATCATTTTATTTCGGACTTTAAAGCTATACATCTACCTACTAATGTAGTTTCCTCTTTGGAAATAATAGGGTGAAATAGCCTTTACGTAAGTAATTACCTTTTCAGCTCTTCATCTCCACGTCTCCAGATATAGGGTTTCTGTCGCGCCCTATCCTCGGCATTAAGGGGAGGTGGGGGGCGCCGCGCCGGGATCCTTTCAGCACCAGGAACCTGACACGGCAGTGAGTATCGCGACGGCAACCATGTTATCGGCAAATCTGTAACGAAACGAAGATTCAATTAGTATCGAAATTAAGTAACTTTGCTTTATGGCAAATGTCAAAACTTAGAAACTGGTCACAAGAAGATCCCACTACGTCTAAGGCATCACTTCCCAAAAATATTTTACCCACTGGTATCAATATCCACATATAAGTCACGCTATTCTCTCTACATTTTACCAACAAAATGTTTATATATTCGCCTTTTTTGTTGGCATATCAATCATGAAACAATAAAAACCTAATATCAAACAACTATACCTATTACCAGTATTCTTGATAAAATGTTATTATATGAAAATATATTGTATTCTAGAATTGTTAACACTTAAGTGTTGTTCTGTAAAGGTAGAATATCTTAGCACAATTTATAGCTTCTTTATTTACATATTTTTTACCTATACCTACAATTTCCCGATTTAAGTTCTATCCTGGTTTTTGATCAACGATTCACATCCACACATGAACTTTTTCATAGACTTGTAAGTTGAGTTAATTTTTATGCAATTCATAAGTGGATAAACATTTATGAATTGCATAAAAACTTACAGTAATATATATTTTATGAAACGTCGTTGTTTCAAGTAGATAAGATTAATACTATGATCTAATCTAACTTAAAATATATGTCTGAATACAAACTCCTCAACAAAAACGAAACAGAAAAAATAGTTTTTTTGTAACATTCTAAGTGCTTACATGGATGCTAAAAATGTGCTAGATCTGAGCTATTTTCAGATGATGCATAAGAAGTATTGAAAAATAGGTAGTAATCCTAAAGATAAAAGATGTCACACCAATTTATGCTTAGCACAATCCTAAGTTGAGGTATAATCTCTTAAATCCTGTGTAAGTAATCAAACAGGTATACTACCTATAATTTACTTGCCCAAAGCTTCTACGCAATCAAGCCAAGCTCTGAGCTTAAATTAATTTTGTACATACTAAAGTTGCACGAAAGTTCTGTAATTTACTATAAGTAAAAGCACCATCTATCCATCATCTAAGACACTAACTGCGCCTAGGGTTCAATTTTATCACCATCAATTATTAATCAATTCAGAAACCCATCCAGATCCAAATCTGGAGACACAGATGCATAGATTGCCTGAATGTTGTGCATTATTAAGAATTACTTTAAAAAATTACAGCATTTCTCTTTCACCATAATTACTCAATTGATCAGTCAACATTTTTACAAACTTCTATGTAGACAAATACAATTTATTATTTAACTACTAACACGAAGTCTGAGCTCTAAAATCTTAATTTTATAAATTGGCGGCAGCTGAGCCGCATCAAGAAACTTCACAACTCTAATTAATAAAAAGAAACAGTCGTAAAGCATCGCAATTGAGCCATTTATGATATAAAACTTGTTAAATCTCAGCAAGGGGTAATAAGGTCTAAGTTTGACAGCAATTGAATTTAATTTCTTGTTGAAGAAAAGTTCAAAGGAGTAACGCTCAGTGCGGTACATTGTTTCGGTTTTTGTGGTAACAATTAAATATTGCCGCAACAAGCTCTGCTTTAGTTTAAAGATTGTTTAAAAATCGGAAGCTCCATCGAATAAAAGATAACTCAAGTGAACACCTATCTAATCAATTCACCTTCATACATGCATACATACATTAGACATACATACATTAAGTGTTTGTAGAAAATGCGTGTGCATGAAGACTGGGTGTCCAGTTGTCCACACAATAGGCACTGGTACTGGTACCTAGGTAAGTTTTACTACTACCTACTTATTTATAAATTCATGATTTAAAAATAGTTTCGTATTTTACAAAAATACGTAAAAAGAGATAAATTGTCTTCTGCTAGTAATAGCAATTTGTTTTCACGATATTGCCTTTTCACTTTCTTAGCATATAGCTTTTCGCGCGGAAGAGCATGGGCTTTGTCGTCAAATAAACGTGTATTCCGAAAGATATGTTACATATACCATTTTTACCTCGTTTTGGAAAACTATTACATTACATTTATTGATCTGAGAACTCTATAGTTTGATTGTGAGATAGTTTTATTAATAGAATAAAAACTTGAAAAATATGAAATCCTCAGCATAAAAATACCTTTCTCAGTACACTAGAACCTACCAACTGAATCTCTGTAAATTAAACAGTTACTAATTTATTTTAATCTTCGAGATTTTTTGTCAGTCCCATAAAATATATTACATTTTCCATTCGTTGCTTTGGAAACAGTTGGATAGGGACAAGTAATTTTTTTTCCTGAGAAATTTAGCTATTTATGAAATAGAATACATCTTTTGTGGTTAAGTTTGGATCTGGCAAACTTTTTTATGTAAACTCAGAAACAGAAACGATCGAAGGGTCATAACTTCTAATAACTATTTAAGAGGACTAAGGAAAGGCATAAAGACCGAGGCAGCAAGTTTTTATTGAGGGCCGTTAGTGTCCATACGAAAGTTTTGTTACTCCTAATCGTTTATGACTTTGTTTCCGATACTAAAATCAAACGAAACGTGGTTTTTCTTTAGTGCCACTAAATGTTAGGTGCCTACTTTTATATATTACCTATATACTTATAGGTAATTACGTAAGTAAATCATCATCATCATCATCAGCCTGTAGAATTCCACAGAGTCAGATTGCCACAACGAACGGTATTGAGCCGCCTTCATCCACCAATTTCCTGCGACGCTTATAATGTCTTTAGTGTGAAATTAGGTGCGTTGCCGTGCGAACCAGCTTCCGACCTCTACTCAGTCCGTGAGAATATCTAAGTAGGTATCTATGGTGTTGCCAGATATACCTACTTTCAAACATTATTATTTAGCATTATGCCCACATTTTGCATTGCAAGTAGCATTCTATATTATACGTGACCGGTTGCAGGCCCATCTATAAATTGATGTGATAAATTCATACAACTTAATTATTCGTTTCTAAACATTAAATCCCAATAACTCCCCCTAAGGCAGGCATCTAACAACGGAGGCAGCTTATTCGATAAATTCCTACCGCGGTGCGAAAAGGACGCAAGACAGTTTAGTAATAGGAGAGAAGAGTGCAACAACACTGACCTACATCAATAAGTGGACATTTTGCACCGAAGCACCGAACGGAAGAATGTTGCAGTCCGATCTGTGTGTGTGGTAGACAGGGAGGAATTTAGGATCTCAAGAGGGGCTTTAAGTAATATAAACTAGGGGGCCCAATTATAGGTAGGTAACTATGACGGTTTGAGTTTTTTCTTCCAAAGAGAAGACAAGTGTAAGTGTATTTTTAGTTTTGTGATCAATTTACAGGGCTACAAGGTTAAATTACAACGATTAACAATAGATTTACAAGTCGTGAGCATTCAACGTGACTTACGTAGTAACTATATATGAATCTGTGCTGTTTCTATCGACTGCGCGGCACCGAACGATGAATAGATACTATGTAATTCACGGTAAAAAAAAGCTCACGACTCGCAAATCTATTGTTGTAATGCAAAACTCGTAATACGCCCTCTGATCATGTGTACAAAAATTCATGGAGTTTGATGAAATAATAACCAAAATAGAAGCAAGCTTCGTTCGTTTAAAAAAAGGCGTAAACACCCTACCGGTAACCTTTTAAAGTTAAATTATTAATAAAACAAATGGATAGCTTAAACCCGAGTGCATCGGTGTACCCGATGATGTAATCCTGCGCAGAGTGCAATGATCTTGGAATGCCAGCAGCTAAATTAATGTACGCATTTTAGTTCAGTTGTATCATTTGAGTATGCTGCATGAGTTTATATGTACGCATTTCATAACTACGTAGGTACTAGAAGTATTAATTAATATTAGTTATGAATTATTTTGTAAAAATTATTAAAGTTGCAACAGTAAATAACAGGCGTAATTTTAGTTTATAAGACGATTCAAAATGATCCTTGTGATTTCAATGAATAAAATTATTTTTGACTTTGACTTTGACTTTGAATAGTTTGACTACGAGGAGGTAATAAAGTAGTTTAAAAGAAAAATAGTGATGAAAACATTCATTGAGGACCTCCGTGGCGTGGCGGGCGAGTAACTGTCTGAGACGCAAGAGGTGGTGCGACTTCGATTCCCACTGCGGGACAAATATTTGCATTATGATCTGCAAATATTTGTTCTGGGTCTGGGTGTTGTGGTACCATGGTACTCATCGTTTCGTAATACTCGTACCCACGACACGGAGTTTTATTGAGGGATCTAGTATTATTTGATTAACTAGGTAGGTATGTGTACATTTTTTATGAAAGTGATACCAAGTGATGTATTTCTTTCTCTGTTCTAGGAGTGTGTTATTACTGGAAGTAAGCGTTGCGTTGGCGGTGATGTGCTCACCACTTGTCACATCTATATTCCTGCGATTGTGCAACCCAAGGTGAAAAGAGTTTCATTGAGACTCTGCCTACCTCTTCGGGAAAAAAGGTGTGTGTTTATGTATGAATGTACTTATTTTCTTTTAACATTGTAGTGTAGAGTTTCAACTCCCAAATTATATGTCTCACGTATTTAGCGAACAAGTGAGAAATTGTGCATACAAGCAAACACCCATACACCAATATTTACGAGGCAGGACATCATATTACTGTATGACGTCATCCGAAGGATGTGACGTCACTATGAAGTAATTGTTATGAATTATTTTAGGCATCGTGGTCCTGACCCATGTCGCTTGTTTCAACATGATAATTAATTATTTCCTTTTGTATGTTATTTTCAGCTTTTCAAGAGCTTTTTATAGGAAAGTTTGGAAAACACTTTATTTTGTTTTAAGCCGTAAATGTAACCTCTTTTTACAAGTTTTATTTAACTTGACCTTTTAGTATGTATGGTAATTAGTGTGGGACAAATCTTGAAACCATTTCCACCCAACCGATTGAAAATTATACAGCTGAATAGTAGTTGTGCCGAGGGTCCGGGTTGAATTATTGGTAACTCAGTTGTGTAGAAGAGAATCAAAAATACCCAAGGCACAACCAGTTGTGCCATAGGTCCGCAAAAAACTTTTTTATACCTGTCAAGTTCAGATGACAATACAATTATTATTATGGTTACGGTGATCTGGCGGAAGGTGGACAACGGAACTCCTCGATGATTTATAGTAGCCTGGCAGTGTTTGGGCTTATTTTGATCAGGGAGGAGTGAAACTACTAAATATCAGGAAAAAGGCCGCCAATCAGCGTTTTTCAGGAAATGTACTTGTGGAGGCACTTGTATTGATATCTAAGGTATAAGAATTTTAGTCATCAATGAGTTTCAAATATAGAAATTTAGAAATGGGGGTTCTTGGCAATTTTACTGACGTTTAAGGCCAATTCACACCGGTGTGTATGCAGCAAGTAACGTAGACACGCGCGTCACTTTGTATGTACACGGTGTGCCATGTCTCGCAAGTTAGTGACCACCTTAGTTTTCTCCATCTTTCAATACGGCGCAGAGACTTGGACGCTTAAGAAGGCTGATCGGATGCGCATAGATGCCTTTGAAATGTGGTGCTGGCGGAAGTTGCTCAGAACTCCATGGACAGCACATAGCACCAACGCGTCAATTCTAAAAGAGCTCAACATTAAAACCAGGCTTTCCACCGTATGTCTTCGCAAAATCCTCGACTTTTTCGGTCACATTGCCAGAAAAGGAGGTGATAGTCTTGAAAAACTGATGGTCACTGGTAAGGTGGAAGGAAAGAGGTCGCGAGGACGGAGCCCTATGCATTGGAGCGATCAAGTTCGCTCAGCACTGGATTCTTCTGTGAGTGATGCCATCCGTTCCGCAGAAGACAGATCCCGTTGGAGGGACATCGTGCATTCAAAGGTCCTCCATAAAGGTCACGACCCTCAGCAGTGAGGACATCGACGCAAGGATGAGGAGGAGGTGTGCCATGTCTCATAGAGTTCCATGCATTGTAGCGTCATGGTACGACGACGTGCACAACGAAGTGTACGCGTACGCAGCCGGTGTGCTGCAGCCTTTAGCACTCCATGACACTCAACAATCGCATCCCTGAACCGTAAAACGCTAGCTATAAACTTCTATGCACCTTTACGTGCGAAAGCGCTGAAAATGAACAGCGTCTCTGTCAATTTCATATTTATACAGACGGGAACGTACTCTTCAAGGCTGTCTGTCACAGATACAATTTTATCAGACATTATCAGCTCATCTCGGTATTATTTCCCATTTTGATGCCCACATTGGGACAAATGTTTTCAAAGCAATTTGTTGCCAAACAGTTGCGGAACCGAGGTACCCAACATCAAATATAATTTATTTTTACCGTTTTTTAAATAGAATTTTGTTTCTGTTTATGTATTCTAGACAAGTTATTTTAATTAAGCTAAGTAAGTTAATTACTAGGTACTAAAAGTTCGAGTTACACAGTCACTGAATGCCTGCACGATAAAAATTATTCACCATATATTTACATTTGCAAATTAGTAATGAAGCCATTTGAATAACAAAACGGAATGCAGAATTCTAAACAGGCTCGATCTCAGCCCAGAATACAAACCTAGACATTTCTTCATTAAAAGGAACCTTTCCTATCAGCTATTCTCTATCTCGTGACTTGCAACAGGCGTAAATTGTGCAATCATTGCAGTGTAACTTTTGTGCGAGAAAAGCAATGGACCTAATACCCAAAAAGTGACGTTTGACAGCAATGATCGCACAATTTACGCCTGTTGCAAGAAATTTTCGAGAAACTCAGTGTTTTATGATGTGTCACGGGAAGAGCGATAGTAAAATCTGGATGAAATTGAAAAGCTCGTCGAAGAATTCCCTTTTTTTTGTTCATGGTTGAGGCGGTAGAACGGAGAGATCCGATGTCTCGGGCGCTGGCAAGTGGTTCTAGCTAGAGTATCGTTAGGAGCTTGGGATCGCTGATGATTCGCTGTGTAAGGAGTCAAAACGAAGCAGCTAGTACGTGGGTACCCCGTGCCAATAGATGGGGCAATACATGCGTTTTCGTTTTTAGCTATTGTTACATTCGTTTTTAGCATGTAAAAACCTAATTTCCAAACTCTTGCTATAAATTCGATCTATATTTGCATCTATACCCCGATTTTTAATCTTAGACATTTTTTGTAAATAAAGGTATGTCAAGATATGGCACTGTGTATCCGTGTATCATATGTGTATATACACATATTATATGATACACATACATGACACTTATACACACAGTGGCATTTCTTTGTTTACAAAAAATTTCTTTGATTAAAAATCAGAGTTATTGATTATATTATATTCAAATACATAATCTAGATAAAAAGTAATCGTGTTGTGTCACACGGGTGGACAGGTAGAGAAGGAAATGACGAATCTATAAAGGTTCCATTTTAGCTATTTATTTTTGGAACCCCAAAACCACATTTGTAACAAGAAAGAGGAACCGGTTGAGACTTCCGGTATTTGGAACAATGAGCTCTGTGATAAGAATACTTAGTAGTAATTTTGGACTATTTTTGGTTTATCTTTATCAGCCGGTAGAAGTCCACTGCTGTGCTGAGCCGCTTCCATCCACCGACTTTCAGTGACCTATATAATATCTTGATCTATCGAGAAGGGCTTCCTACAATGCGTCATTCAGTTTGGATTACTTTTGCGTCTATTTATGGTGAGACTAAAATGACTAAGTTTCAACGCAAATCCAACCTACATAATTATTATTGTACTATATCACCAAAATAAAATGTTTTTTTATGCTTTCGGTCTAAATTTAGATTTTATTACTCTTTAAAAAATATGTCAACTATACTTTATTTTCAATATGATAAGTAGGTAAGTACTAATCTTTATTTTACATAGTTTTATTTCCTTTTCATCATTCAATTTATCGCATAAAACAAATTGAACGCAAGTCATAAAAAATAAAAGTGAATGAACTAAATTTACATTCATTAAGGATTTACGATAAAAAAATTATGATTTTTGAGCAACTGTATAAATTATTTAAACACTTATGAAGTTTAGTTTGATATGGTATAAAATAAAAGCAACAAAACAAACGTGAGCTCCTAATGAGTATTTACTGATAGATATGGTTATGATCCCTTGTACTAATAGATCCCTTATGCCTCCTAATACCTATACTATACATATATGTAGTTGTAGGTATACCATAATTTTTGTATCTTGCTTATGGTATGTTTTTTATGATTTGCAGAAAACCCGTTGAGTGAAGAGTTAGAGCTTATTAAATTTTTCTTCGAACAGGGCGCAAAATATTGCGTTGTAAGGACTAAGGCGCCCAAGGCGAGACATATGGCGAAGGGTTCATTTAATGTGCGCGATTTGCATTTACGATGGGTCCTGACCGCAGGTTATTGTTTAGTCCTGAATTTAAGACTCTCAATTCGACTGACTTAACCCTCAGAATAATGACGACTTAACCCATCTATGTATTTGCGCGGTCAGCAGCCAAATTCTGTCACTAATCTAACTCATTAAAAATATTGTACATCTTTTTCAGAGAAATATTGTATACTAGTTGCGCCCCGCGGTTTCACCTGCGTGAATAATGATGAAAATTGATGATGATGATGATGATGATGAAAAGTAGCCTATGTGTTAATCCAGGGCGTAAAGTATCTCTATTCCAAATTTCACTCAAATCCATTCAGTAGTTTTTACGTGAAAGAGTAACAAACATCCATACTCACAAACTTTCGCGTTTATAATACACTCGAGAGCAATGAATCCGGGTCACTTAAAGAATCCTAAAAATCTCGGAAACTAAAAATGCTAGGTTAATGCAATAAATTGTATTTAATAGACAATGTAATACTCCTTAAATGAAGGTATTAAAACTTCTTAGTTATTGTAAAGTTATATCATAAAAAAATCAAATTTGAAAAAGGACCACTTTCGAAGATGGAACTACGAAATTACAGCATTTGGTTTTGCTTTTGTTTGTAATCTGTCATTTATCATTGTTTGATTTCTGTTTTTTTGTTGTTTTTTTTCTGCGTAAACGCAGTAATGGAAGCACGAGGAGGCAATACGAAGTATTAAAATTCAAGAAAATCGTAATAAAGTTCAAAAATTTCATGTTTCCTATTTTTGTTTTAAGGAGAGATCAGCAGTTTTTTTCTTTATGTAATTTTGTGTTAATAAAATGTATGGTGACTCATATTTTTTTTACCTTCATTTAAGGAGTATTACATTGTCTATTAAATACAATTTATTGCATTAATCTATCATTTTTAGTTTCCGAGATTTTTAACATTCTTTAGTGACCCGGATTCATTGCTCTCGAGTGTATTAGTAGGATAGGATTCATGATTTTGTTTACATAGAACGTTGCTTTTAATCATCCTACCGAACATGCGGCATCAGTGTGCTGTCATGATTAAATAATCAACGAATCATCAACAACCTGTATAAGTCCACTGCTGGACATAGGCCTCCCCTTAAAATGCCACGACGAACGGTCTTAAGCCGCCTCCATCCACCGACTCGCTGCGACGTTTATAATGTATTTAGTCCATCGAGTGGACATAAGCATTTATTAATTGTTTTATTAAGTTTAGAATTTATAGTTTTAAGAGTTTATTTTTTATTCTTGGTATATTTATTGATAATTAATTATGATATATATATATATATATATATATATATATATATATCAATAGTATTTCTAGTATTTTCTGTATGTGAGGGAGCTCTAGCGTCGTCCGGTTTGTGGTCGCCACTCGAGAACCTTTATTCCCCAACGGTTATCAGTTCTTTGAGCTATATGACCTGCCCATTGCCACTTCAACTTGCTTATTTTGAGAGTTATGTCGGTAAATTAACTAAACTAAACTAAATCGATGGCATCTGTCGCAAGGTACGAATTTATTGCAATAACCCAACACTTAAACGGTTAAAACGTTAAACAAAACGAGGTTCAGGATTAAATATTCAGGCCGGAAGTTCGCGAAGGAGGTATGGAGGGGGGTGACTTCCGGTGGAGTTCTCGAAACTGTGCTACCCTCGTAGGGTTGCCACCTGCTTTTTCTTGGTTTAAGAGTTACCACCATCAAAAATACGGGTATTTAGATTTATTTACGACAGATTAGTAGTTTAATAATCTTTTCATTATTTACACTGACAACCGTTGGGGAATACAAGGTCCCGAGTGGCGACCATAAACCGGACGGGAGGAAAGCGCTCCTCTCGATGGATTTAAGACATTATAAAGGTCGCAGGAAGTAGAATAGAAGAAGAATAGAATAGAATAGAATATAATTTATATGTGTATAAAAGAGTTACACAGAGATACATAAAAAACTTAGACTAAGAGGAAACAGACCCGAAGGTACGAAGTGTAACTCCAGTAACAAAATGGCTCTGCCTCAGCATGAGTTGGTTGACTAGCGAGCTAGCAACCAACGCTGGTCTTCCGTCAGGTTGAATTCTACAGGCTGATGGTAATGATGATGATGATGAATCATTTAATTTACTTAACAGTGATTATAATTTAATTACAACAACGTTATTACAAATACATTCATATGAATATTGCTGTACTTAATTATTATGATGATTACGATATTATTATAAATTATTTGCAGATTTAACTTTTAAGTAACCTACTTCTTGTTTGTTGAAATAGATTTCTACATTGGCCTACATTGAGTCAAATGTATAAAACTTTTGATAATTTATTTAAAGTTTAATTTGACTTGTAGCTCCTTAGCCTTCGTTGGATAAATATTAAGTCAGTTTCAGCTATCCGTCCTAAGATTGCTGCATATTCCATTTTTTTATAGATTCTTAAATCAAATTCAAATTATTATTATTTATTTTTATTCAATTTCTAATTGCTTCAAATTCAACAATTTCTTTGAAAATATTTTATTTAGTAAGTGTAGTTTATCAGTAGATTATTGGAGCTATGTTTACCCCGTATTTTATTTTTAAAATTACGTGTGGTTTACGGCTGAAAACGGCATGACCCGTACAAAACCGGGTACATGGCAATGGCAACCCTTACCCTCGTGAAATGTCGATTTAGTTCCGTAGCTTGTTTTTTGTTAGTAAACGGGCTCTTCAAGGCTCTGCCAAATTCGGAAGCATTAGTTTTTTGATGATAGTTCGAGAGACAGACTCACACTATACTTACCTATAAGACTCATCATAGGTGTGCAATTTTTTAAAAGTCATCATGTGACTAAACGTCAGTAAAATTTATAATATTGTCACGGGTATTTATCGCGTGTTACCTTATTATTTATTATTCCCGACGTTTCGAATGCGTTACAGCAATTATGGTCGCGGGCTGACTGGAGTACATGGAGCTACAGTCGAGAAGTGGTGGCAGCTGCAGAAACTACCCTCACTTGGTCTTCATAATCAGAAATAGTCGAATATGAATTCGACCATTTCTGATTCTGAAGTCCGACACACCACACAGATGAGATGACACATCGCGACGCGCACACCTACCAATGATATAGGATTCCACGACGAAGAGAGTCTAAAACCGTCTTCACGGTTGAAATTTGGTTGTACTTTACCATACCCAATAAATATAGTATTATAAATACGTGTTCTGATCTCGAGAGTTTAAAAAATACTGTCAGTAAAATTGCCGTTATTTCCCGATTTCCAAATTTATATATATTGAAACTCATTGATGACTAAAATTCTTACGTATGATATCAATGATGACCAAGCAGCGTGTAAGCGACCTCGTTATTGAGATGAATATTGTTTTCGCATCATGTTAGTATTTAAGAATTATGCTAAATCTTTGCCCAAATTTACTAATATCACAATTTGATGACCATTCTAGGGGAAATATCTTTGCCCTTAAAATAAGCAAGACTATGTCATAATTAAATCTGAAACGAGGAGATCCGTAGAAGGACCAACATCACAACAACACAAGGAACAAGCTCACAGAATTAGCAAATTGAAGTGGCAATGGACTGGCCATAATATTAACTCGCAGAATCGATAACCATTGGGGAATAAAGGTTTTCGAATAGCGACCACAAGTCGGACGACAACAACGGTCAGTAGTAAAACTTCTTGTGAAAGAGTTCGTTCGGGGAAGTAGTATTTCTGCTGCCAAGCAGTCGTGCTCACTATCCGGTGCTTGCTATCCGGTTTGAAAGGTACGGGAGCCGGTGAAATTACAGACATATGAGACTTCATCTTTATGTCTCAGGGTCGGCAGATGTGCGCGTGATGCCTCTGGTGTTGCAGGCGTCCATATATAGGCTACGGTAACTGCTTTTCATCAGGTGGGCCGTGCTTGTTTGCTTGCAATTTAAAATGAAATAAACTTAAAGAAGACTTGTCTTGACGATCCATTCAAAATAAAACTAACAGCGCTGTAAGATTTTAAATCTTTTAGCTCTAAAAACCAGGTGAATAAATAAGGTAATGTTTAATTGGGGAAATTATACTTAGAATTTGTAACATGTTTACATATTCAAGTAAATGTTTGACTTTAACATACGGTTTTAGAATAGCTCATGTATTATACCTATACATTATAATATGAGTGTATAGCTCGTTCATATTCCTAGAATGTTTATTCTAGGAATGGAGAGCAGGCTCTATATTATGGTCCTAGGGAAAGACGAGATACGATCTGTAAAGTTTTGATAATTACTTGATACTTACTCTATCTATTGTGTATATTAATTTTCTTTTCCAAAAATAATTTTCCAGATTCAAAATCTACATTATTAAAAAACAGCTCATTCTACTCTATTTATTTCATCAGGAATGTTTTCGTTTAAAAAAGCTATCTAATCAAATTGTAACATTTTGAGAAAGCCACAAAAACCATATATTTTTATATGAGTAACTGACAGAACTAGCTGGTGGCCCACTCAATGTTAAGCGGTAACTACAGCCCATTTCGAATGCAATACCTCTTAGGTCACGTCAACCTCACCTAGGACGCGCCCTACTTGTCATTGAACTGCGCCCGTCATCCTGAGACACAAAGAAGCAATTAGGTAAACGTGTTTAGGTATACCCTTCAAACCGGAACACAATAATATTCGCATTATTGCTTGGCGGAAGAAATAGTGGTAGTTGGTGGTAGTACTTCCCTGGAAGAACTCTTTCATAAGAAGCTCTACTACCTAACAATTGCCCTTACAAATTCCCTAACATTTTCGCATGATTTTCCTGTGCCTTTTATTTTACTGTTTGTTGATACAATTATCGTTTTGTTTAAAATGCTTGTTGTACTGGTTGAATACTTCGATTCTGAGTGAAATCGAGATGAAATCCTTCCTCTAAATTTTCTGTATTATTTTCAGAAAGCGCCTGTATATAAAAGCTTAAAAGCCTGCCTGAATATTCCTAAAACTAGGTTTTCACAGGTGCATTGCACTGGGGGAGGAGGGCATCGAACCCTCTTTAATTACCACCCCCCTCTCACCCCTTTCCCTAGTGTGTTGCCAGCTAAAACGGCGGTTACTTACATAAAATTATGAAAATAGTAGATTTGCCTGGTTTTTGAGGACCCAGGAAGGTTACTGATATTCTTAGAAATTCACTTATTTAGTTACTGTTATCTTGTAAAATTCCAAGCAACAGTAACTTTAATTTTAAAGTCATATAAAGGTGCTTATCCATTTTATAAATTTTACTGACTGTTTTTGTAGAAATCTTTTAGTTTGCCTGCCTCTCTGTCTACCGTCGCGGAAAGAAATGGAGCGTAGCTGTGAAAATGTTGCCCAAAGAACTCTAAATCTCCGCTCCACTCCGCTCCACTCTGCTCCACTCCGGTACTCTCCGCTCCACTTCAGTCGGCAACTCGGCATGAATTCGTGGAATAGAACTAACTTTTATACATTTCATACCTAAGTTCTTTTTTGCAGACCTTCGTCTGTGTAAGCGTCTTGCTAGACCGACGGACGAACAAACTAAAAGTGAACGATTCTTTAAAGATTTTGTTTTATCCCAAAAATGTGTCAATGAAGTGACCAAGTTGGCAACACTAGCTCGTATATTGCAGAGTCACGCGAAGTGATAAAATGGTTTCGAGTCAAATGTCAATGGAAGTAAAACCTACTTGAGGTAATGAGTGTAGGTAATGCTTTGTTATCACGAATGGGTGAATCCGTTACGGCTATTTACCTACGTCATGCTTTAATATACTCATGTAGGAAGAGTAAGTTACTGATAGATCCTGTAGTTTAGATCCCTTGTACCAATCTAGATCCCTTAGGGAAGAAAGTCATTTGCTGATTCTTCTAGGCTTGGTCGCGTTGGAACTGGACTAATTTTAGTTTATAAGACGATTCAAAATAATCCTTGTGATTTCAATGAATAAAATTCTATTGATTTGATGTGATTTGAGGTACTCAAATTTAAATAAATAATATAATATTTATCATCATCAGCCGAATGACGTCCACTGCTAGTCGAGGCCTCCCATAGAAAAGGGGGGATTTGCCATAGTCGCCACGCTTGGCAGGCGGATTAGTGATGGTGTTAAGTTTTGAGATGTATGCTGCTGCCCATACCCAGGAATAATCTCTTAAAGATAAAGATAATTTATTTGTTGTTTTTAGTTGCCTTTAACGACATCCACGGGAGGAGTTGCAGAAGTAAGTGTTGGAGTTGTAGTAGTAAAGAAGAGAAGAGACCACCATGAATACCACCATAACAAAACAACTGCTTATTTTTGTCAAGAAGGTTCTACCTACCTCTAGAAGAAAAACAATTACCTTCCTAAAAGTGTTTGACTCTTTTGTATGTAAAGTTAAATCCGTTCGGTTTTAGAGTTCTGTAGGGCCTCCTAAAAGACCGTTCGGGGCGTACTTCCATCCGTTTGTTTCAGTCAGTCATCACAGCGTCATAACTTACACAGTCTAACCAAAAAAATGTTTGGATGAAATTTAATTAAATTGAATTTGCATGAAATTTGGTATAGGGAAATGTAGTGTATCCTTAAAAACGTCTTGTTAAGAAGGCGTAATATGTGATTTTGCCCAACAAACTCGATCTAGAACTCAGTATACGGGTTCTACGAGTTAAATATTTTGGAATATGAAAATTTTATATTTTTGCATTTATTGTGTAAAGTTGAAAGCACGATATGTAAAAAAAACTTCGACAGTTTTATTTAAATGAAAAATCCTTGTTTCGCACACGTTTTGAAAGAAAACTCAGGAACCCTACGGTGTTTTAAGATAAACTTTATTACAACAAATAGGTAATAACTATTTATTCTTATGCTAAAATCAGTTTTTTGATAAACACTTTATTTTCGCCATAATAAACAAAAAACTTCATTTTTGTGCACGACCATCGGTAGCGCGAGCGAGATTATGGCGCGCGGGTTATCGCGTGCGTTAAAGAGGGAGCCTAAATTGTAGTAGGTATAGTGCCCTCTTAAATGAGATATTTTTACTATAGCTCTACCGTAAGCGAGATTTACCCCACCAAAATCGTTTACAATGTGGTCCTGCCATTTTGAAACTGTTTAAGCTATACTTAATTTTTTAATTTCCCCTAATGATCATGGTAACTTTCATTTAAAATTATCTCGATTATCCTGTGATTAAAACTATTCAAGTTATGTATGGAAGGTAAACTGTGACATCAATACGGAACCCTACAATATGCGTGGTCTGACACGCACTTGGACGGTTTATATTTTATCTTTTGTGCTCTTTTGAGCACAATCAAATGTTTTACTACAAAGCAAACAGCCGGTTATAACCTACCTTGCAAATATTAGTTCATCTGATGGAATAGTGTCACAAGGTTGCCAAGCATTTGGAATTTTAAATAGTGTACATTATATTTATAATTATATTATGTATGTAGGTATATTTATAAATGTACCTATTACCCCATTCTACATTAAAGGAGTATCAACAATTTTCTGCACCGATCCCAAAACAATTACAATCTATTAAATAACATACATTTCATAAACAAAATCTCACGACATCTTAGAATTAAGAGAATGTCACCCGGTAGCCGGAATGGCACGCAAACGAAGTTTTCTTCTACTTTCGCTATATTTTCTTCAAACTTTGTACACAATACATAATCAGTACACTAATCTAGATACGTGTGTTTTTTCTTATAAAATTATATGGTTATCAAATCATTATACAAAAAAATGGTGCTCTCTTGGCAGGCGGCTTGATGATCGTAGTTTGGTGCTATGTACTCAGGTGGATGCTGCTGCCCATCCCCTGGCGTAAATCCTTAGTCTTATAACTGGACTTATTGGGTAATTTCGTTGGTTTATGATTTGTCGTGGCTGCTAGCTTATATATAAGAGTATGTTATTACTGGAAGAAAGCGTTAGCCAAGTTGGTCATGGAAAGCAATGGCGGTGATGAGCTCACCACTTGTCATGTCTATGTTCCTGCGTTTGTGCAACCCACTGTTGAGGCTCTGCCTACCCCTTCGGGGAAAAAGATGTGTGTTTATGTATGGTATTGTGTTTTTTATGAAATTATGAAAAGTGGGTAGCACTGCCAAGTCCGCAGTAAATATTGACTATCTCTCCACTTCTACATCTCCCAGAAAGCCAATAAACTGTATCAACGCATAGACCATGTTTTCTACAATGGAGCATAAATAATGGTCAGTGCCGCAGTGGACAGGAAACCTGACTTGTGAACCCCGATTCAACCGGTCACTCATATCATCAATTTCCAAGATTTCGAACAAGACCACATTCATGACCTCACCACACGTGAGGTCATAAATAAGATTCGATTACAAGTATGACCAAACTAAGAACCTAAGACCAAAGAATACTTCCGCCGGCGGCTTTGTTTGCGTGGTACCAGGGCCCCAATTCTACTAAACAAATTGTGTTTGAATTGTTAATTAATTATCACAAAATTGTCATTTTTGACACTTTTTGTAAGTATAGCAAGTGTCAAAAGTGGCCAATTTGAGATATTTCATTAACAATTCAAACACAATTTATTTAGTAGAATTGGGGCCCTGAATAATTTCCTTATACATTAGGTAAATCTACGTCAATCTTGGTTAATCTAGGTATGTTAAACTAGATTTCTAGGTTCTAGGGTCTAGGTCACAGAGTAATCGTTTTTAAAAGCTGACTAAGGGATACCAGGTGATGGACAGCAGCATCCACCAGAGTACTTAACTGAGGTCATAATAACCAAGACATGGCTTGCTATCTCAGGAAGTGTTAATGATCAAAAACACATTAAAATTTTAATTTCGCGCCACTTTGCTAACGCTCTACCTTATTATTTTATTATTTATAACAAACTAGCTGACCTACCACGTATGCGTGGAAGAAGATAATGCGGCCACAGTGAAACAAACAAACCCCTACAAACCCTTACAACCCCTACAAACTACTACAACCCCTAACTGCAACCCCTAATACTTCTCACAACCCCAACTAACCCTAAAAAACCCTAAAACTTCTAGAACTCCTGAAAGCCTGTACAAACCCTACAAACCCTAAAATCCCTTCAACCCCTAAAAACCCCTACGAACCCTAAAAACCTCTACAACCCCTACAAACCCCTAAAAACCCTTACAAACCCCTAAAAACCCCTAAAACCCCTTGGTCGTTAAATAGGATATCGATATACCTATTCTAAGTTCACTTACATTATGCATTTAGGTACCTACCTACCTCCAACAACAATCTCGTTAGCCATATAACGGTCAGTACACCTGCTTTCTGAGTAAGTATCGGTCATTCGATGCGAACGACTTTAACGGCGATTATGAGGCTTTAAACTCTAATCAGATCTATAAAAATTTCAGATGACCATGATATGATGGAAGAAGCTTCCATTTTAGTCTAGGGTTCCGTAGAATTGTACCTTAATAAAAAAAGAATCCAACGTGTACAAGCTTTTATTCTTTTTAGGTCAAACTAAATTTTGATCCAGGTCCAAGCAACCGATTGAGCTGAAATTTTGAATACGGTCTGTCAAGTTCCGAAGAAAATATAATATTATGGCGACAACGAGCTGATCGATGATGGAGATGGAAGGTGGACAACGGAACTCCTCAAAGATTAACAGTAGCCAGGCAGACCGATCACTGATTTCACAAAAGGTCAAGAAAGTATAGATTTATATAGTATTTATAGAGTTTATTCAATGACAAAATTTCAGCAATAGAATGTCTTTGATACGTTTGGCCAAAAAAGTTACAAAGACGAATTAATTCGTCTTAAAGTATATTAGTACTTTCAAATTAAATTTTACGAATTGTAACTATTCAATTTTATTTTTGTTTTCTGCCTTCATGCAAATCTGTCCTTCTGCTAATTGAGATTTTGCTATCCCGCGATTTTGCTTATCTGTCTTTCTGCTGCAGAGGGATATATTTTTTAACTACATACTAGATTTTTATTGACGTACCTTCGTTTTACCGTGGTCTTACAAGTACGTACGGTATTACAGTTTTTCTCAACAGTAATGTAAGTTTTACAGTTGATTTGCTAATATCACCATGCTTGGCAGGGATTGGTGATTGCGTCAGGCTTTTACTAAATCTTCTGGAAGAGGCGGAGGGGTCTCATCCAGTCCATCTCCATAGCACTGTGGCGGCGATGATCTCACCACTGGTCACGTCTCTATTCCTCCGATCGCGTGACCCACCGTAAAAAGAGGGCCAATGGAACTTTGCCTATAAACCCCTTCGGGAAAAAGACGTGTTTCTCTGTATGAATGTGTATCCGTTTCAAAAAGATCGAACTTCAAAGTCACAAGTTTATTTTTAAAACCATTTTTTTTATAGTTCGTTCAAATTACACGGTCCTACGTCTACCTACGAACTACTAAAGATCCACGCACAAGCAGGTAGAAAATATTTAAATCTAATACACCGCTCCAAAGAACCTTCTAAGAATTGTGCACTCGTGTGATTTCTATACCCTATAGCCATAATTAATAATAATAATAATAAATAAATGGGCATTTCACACAAGATTATCTAGCCCCAAGATAAGCAGAGCTTGTGTTATGGGTACTAGATAACTAATATACTTAATACAATACATTACATCGATATTTTTATCATACATAGAAAATACCCAGAACACCCGGAACAATTATCTGCAGATCGTACAAATATTTGTTCCGAAGCGGGAATCGAATCCGCAAACTCCTGCGGCGCCACAGAGGTCGTCAAAATCTAATTGTATCTAACTAAACGTGAACGAATAACTGCGAAAATTCATAGCTACATAGTTGCTAATAAACAATTTGTGTAAGTTGCTTCGTGCACCTCGTGCAAATGCTTGGAATGTATCTACTATTTCCGCCGAGAATTACAAAAAAAAATAAGATAGGTATAGCATGATATTGCAAAACAATGTTACTGGCCGTTGCAGGTTGGAATGCCGACTATTTCCTAGTCACAACGTTGTAGCAAAGAGTAAGCGTGATTCACACAAAGATCCAACTTACCACACCATATAATCTTAAGATTACACTAGAGAACTAGATACAAACATAGATAAACTCTTTATTGCACAGCAAATAAAAATACAAAAGCAAAGGAAAATAAATAAATAATAACGTATAGTGCCTCCCACTGTACGTTATTATTATTCTTTAATATTATTAATATTTATTATTATTATCTTATCGCTAAAAGAGATCTCTAGGAGGATATAACATAACAAAATCAAAAGACAGCGGTGTACAATTAAAACATTGATGAAACTTGATTATGGGAAACAACTTGACCTAAATATTCCTCCTTTCAAGTTTCAAAAGATTTGAGTAGCGCTAAGGCTGCCAAAATGATCCCCATTGTTGCGTTCCCCATTGCCATTTGCTACTGTCATTAGGGTCGTGACTTCATCCGCGTGTATGGCCAATAACCTTGAAAAGGAACCAAGCTATCCAACAGAGAAAACTCCATTCAAATCCGTTCTGTAGTTTTCGAAAAAAATACCTTAAGCGAAGCAACTCTCAATTTATAACTAGTACTGTATCTTATTTCAATTTTAAACATCTCTATAGGTCCCTTTAGGTCGTTGGTTGTTGGTCAGTGCGTTCACCCTGGCTAGGCTTTGCATGCTCGTTCGCTGCGCCCGCGCAGGCATTTCCGGAGGGGCGGAGCTAAGAGGAGGGAAAGGGGGGGGTGAGAGGGTGCCGTGGGAGAGCCTTAGCTTAGGAATGTGTACTTGCCATGGAATGTACTAACGGAACTTTGGTACGAGCCACAGGGTATGCGATTTGGTATTTAGAAAGTAGGCTGTGTTAGGTATTTTATTGTCAGTACTTATGTATGGTAGGTATGTATTTTATTTTAATGTATGTACGTGTTTGTACATGTGAGCTTTTGTTCCACAATACTATCTCAAGGCCAAGATAGTTTAGTCTCAACGCTCTGTTAATTTAATAGGTAATTATTATTATTATTTCATTTATTTATTCAATCAACAAGGATCATTGTGTTAGTAAAATACACCTTGCCTACATTTTTTTTTTATTACTTGGTAAGCAAACAATCCAACATACGGGCCACCCGATGGAAAGTAGTTACCGTAGCCTATGGACGCCTGCAACACCAGAGGCATCACACGTGCGCTGCTGATCCTGAGACATAAACTACCCACTCTATGGTTAGTAAGAATATTTACAATTACCTATTTAAATATGACATCAGCCCACTTTTAAAAGTCCACCTTTTTGTTACATTTTCTTATTTATACAATAAAGTATAAATAAATAAATCAGCATCATCATCAGCTTGTAGAAGCTCAATGTTTGACATATCCAACCATTTAATAAAAAAATCAAACATATTATTTAAAATCAATTGTATCACCTAACTGCAGAGCAAAATTACGAGCTTTTGAAAATGCTTGAAGCTTTAATTTAATAAAACCTTTCCTGGTTAGCTTTTCTATGCTTTTTAGCAGTATCTAGGTAGGTGGGCAAAATAGTGTTTCTTAACAATCTGAGGCCCAATTCTCTAGATTATTTTAAAACTATAATCGAGACTGAATTATGATGACAGAAAGTTTGTATTCTGCTCCCTCAATAAATAACAATTTAGTCTACTTTCAATTCACGGTGACTACCATTAGAGTAGGATAGTTATATACAGAATTGGAAAGAGTAAAGAGACTCCATCTACTTAAGCTAAAATTATCGAAATAACTTTGAATCTTTCAAGTTTCAGTCACATTTCGATATAATCACATTACAGTGTTGTATTTTAAAGTTAGCAAATACCATTTCTGACATTTAAGGCATTGACACAAGATCGAAACATGATCCGAACTCTATTTTAACTATTTTTTTAGTTAGAGTATTGGGCCTAGTTTGTGTCTCTGTTTTTAACAAAATAACCTAAAACGCTGAAACAGATGTCATAATGTCTTTAGTCTAGGTATCGAATGGAGGACCTTCCTCTACCGCGTCGTCGGGTTTGTGGTCGACACTCGAGAACCTTTATTGCCATACGGTTGTCAGTTCTGCGAGCTATATTATGACACAATGCCACTTCAACTTGTTAATTCTGAGAGCTATGTCGGTGATCTTGATTCTTCTACGGATTTCCTTCCTCCTTCCTTCTTTAGTTTGACGGGACGCGGAGAGATTGCGTTGCGTTCACTCACTTCGATGAAGGCTCTCGAAAGGTGATGTTCCAAGATGTATGGAGCCTAGCCCTTGTCGATGAACACTTGTGTAAACGTGGCTAAATACACTCGAGAGCAATGAATCCGGGTCACTTAAAGAATGTTAAAAATCTCGGAAACTAAAAATGATAGATTAATGCAATAAATTGTATTTAATAGACAATGTAATACTCCTTAAATGAAGGTAAAAAAAATATGAGTCACCATACATTTTATTAACACAAAATTACATAAAGAAAAAAACTGCTGATCTCTCCTTAAAACAAAAATAGGAAACATGAAATTTTTGAACTTTATTACGATTTTCTTGAATTTTAATACTTCGTATTGCCTCCTAGTGCTTCCATTACTGCGTTTACGCAGAAAAAAAACAACAAAAAAACAGAAATCAAACAATGATAAATGACAGATTACAAACAAAAGCAAAACCAAATGCTGTAATTTCGTAGTTCCATCTTCGAAAGTGGCCCTTTTTCAAATTTGATTTTTTTATGATATAACTTTACAATAACTAAGAAGTTTTAATACCTTCATTTAAGGAGTATTACATTGTCTATTAAATACAATTTATTGCATTAACCTAGCATTTTTAGTTTCCGAGATTTTTAGGATTCTTTAAGTGACCCGGATTCATTGCTCTCGAGTGTATATGTAAAACCTTTTCTTATTATCCTTTTTTGATTATTTCGCTTCATTTAATGCAGGTTCCTAAAATGTCATTCTCACGGAGAGCAACACAAGACAAAACAATATGGCGGGGCGGATACAATTTAATCTGTGGTAAAATGTTTCGACAGCTGTTGACAACTTTGACCAAAACTGCATTTTGTTCACGTCTTGGCTGCAAGGTCTTGGAGAAAGGGAAATAAATATTTACGATTTATTTACGAACTTCTGGGACTTCTGTCCCTGCTTGTCCCTCCCACTACTCCCAACGAACGAATAAAGCAAACAACCACATAGCAATAAACGTGACATTCCCTGCCTGTAATGGTTGCTCAGATAAAAAAATATGTTACCATTGTAAAAAAAAACTAATTTTAAACATTTCTGTGCAGTAAATTATACTTCAAATTAGAGTAAGAGTATTTTTACGATAATCACTGATTTTTTCGCCATTCTCTGTCTGGTGTTCATCGATATAGGCTGGTTTGGAACATGTCCTGAGTTGAAACTTAAAAAACAGTGTTTTTACGTAAACACAAGACTTTAAAGTACCTAACATTATTTGTCACTGTTTATACTATAACGGTGTGTTCGATCCGGCCTAATAATAGACCCCTCCGTCTCCTGTCATGGATGTCACAAAAAGGGATTACACCAGGGGATGGGCAGCATCTACCTGAGTACTCCACACCAATACTGTGATCATCAAACCGCCTGTGCCATGCGTGGTGATTATGGCAAATGCCCCCCATCGCATTCTATGGGGGAGGCCTCGTCCAACAGGTGGACGTCTAAAGGCTGCTGATGTGTTATGTGTGATAGTGGTAGCGATTCTGTGCACCATTCTCTAAACTTAAACTGCGCTAAAATTATTGCTGTCTCTTTTATTTCAGCCTAATTAGAAAGGGCGCGCAATAGTTTTAGCGCACTTTATAAGAAAACACTGCAATCGCTACAATTACAACGTTTTCTTATTTCTCAAAAGATTTACTAAATAAATCATAGGTTTCTTCTTGATAAGATAGGTATGTTGTATGTTGCTAATTACATTTTATAGCAGGTACTTAATTTTATAGGTTTAATTACTTGTCAAATTATCTTTTAAGCTAAGCATTTAAGTGAATTAATTATAACTTAAATGCAATTACATTTACTCACAAGTTGGTACTCTGTAATTAAAAATCATCGCCTCATCTTCAATAACTATAGGTAGGTACCTACTCAAGCATTTTTTTGGAAAAGAGAATTAATGAAATTCTGGTTCATTTTATATCCTGTGTGGAACACAATGTAGACACAGTGTTATAATCCAAGTTTTTATACCTAATCTGTGTACTAAGTTTCGTAATAGTACATTATGGTACAAGTGTGTAAAGTTAGTGATTACGTCAGAGGCGCCATTGAGACCCGAGCCGTCAGGCAAGGGTCTTAAGAGAGCCGAGGACGGTAATCATTAATACACACGTGTATCATACGACGTTTTTCAACACACTTGTGAAGAAAATAACTATAATTTTAACAGTGAAAACCAGTTGTGAAAAATGTTTACCTATGGCGGGAAAAATTAATCAGTTTTCCTATGTGCGCGCATCTAACAATGGCGATCTGCCATAGACTAAAAGAATGAGGTTGCTTTTTTTTTGCTTTCCGCGGCTAGCGTTTTAGCAACGTACAAAATGGGGATTTTTATTTTTTTTTGATTACAGAGAAAACAAAAGTTACATTTGAGTGAAAGTTTTATTTATTAAACACGTACAAGTTGAAATTATCTTTTATAATACGAAGTTGCATGAAATGAGCAAGCAATAGGTACATTAATTTATTTGTTCTATTGATCACAAGCTTTTTTGTATCGAAACTTTTTTAAGAACAAACGGGACAACTGGGATCAGAGGCAAGCAACTTAACCAATAAATAAAAAAAAACTCTATAACTCACTTGTGAGTTATAGCAATGAAAAAGTCACAGTTTGATATAAAAAAAAACTCTATAACTCACTTGTGAGTTATAGCAATGAAAAAGTCACAGTTTGATTATAGGTGTCATTATGTGCCTAATTGCGGTGAAATTAGAGCCACTTTATGAGCAAGTGTGTTGAAAAAATTGATTTACTTATACGTTTTGACATAAAAAAACATTACAAACATTCAAACATCATCATAATCATTCTTTTTACTTTATTTGTATTTTTTTATTTTTAACCGACTTCAAGAAATGAAGAGGTTCTCATTTCGACAGTATGTATTTATTTTTATCAGGTACGCTGTTTCTCCGCCAATTGTGAATAGATTTTGAAGATTATTTTTTTGTTTGGTTGGTCCAACGATCTTCTATATTAGTTAGGTCATACTTCAGAATGAAACCCATATAAATTTTATCGAAATTAATTCAGCGCTTTTTGAAAGACGGTTTTTGTTATTTTCTATCATTCGTATATTTGTCACTATAAAGTTTCTAATCCAACTAAAGCCTCATTAAATCTCCGCCAATAAGATTTCAATACGTTATTCAAATCGACCAACGGTCACCATTCATTAGGATTCTACTGTGGGTTGCTCATGCGCAGCCGTCACGATCTCCTCATTATCGTTACAGCTACATGCACTAGCTGGATGCCTAGGCTAGATCACTTCTTCAGTTACTAACGGCTGGGAATATAGACGTTAAGGGCTGTTCCACACATACGAACACAAACTAAACCATTAGCGGGCCAGTAGCCGGCTGAGATGAAAGAGGTTGGTTTTTTGGCATAAGCTCGGACTATTATAAATAGTTGATTTAGGAAAATAAACCATCTGCTTTTGTATTACAGTCGTATGGTAAGGTTGATATGGTGACGACTTCAGTGGCACGGCTGAGACGAAGCAAGAGGTTGCGGGTACGATTCCCGCTGCGGGGCAATTGTTTGTATGATCTGCAATTATTTGTTCAGAGTTTGGGTGTTATGGTAACATGATACTCGTAGTGCCTAATACCCACGACTTAGGGTATCCTAGTGTGGGATCAAGATTACGTATGTGACTGTTGGGTGTTATGTTATGTTATGTCATTATCACTACAAGAGCTCTGCGAATAAAGATAATTTGAAGATAAAGTCTCTGCACTCTTTTTTTTTATTACGCTCTCACCGTTGGTCACTTATGCCCTTTTAAAGACCACCATACCTCAAGGTGACCATTCAACTGGTCACTGACCTAACGCAGGGTGACCAAAAAAGATCTAGTGACACGAAGTAGTGGTAGACGTAGATTAGGTACGCGTTGGGGTAGTTTTTAAGTAGGAACTACTTAAGTTTTGCACGCTTAACGGCAGAATGTACTGTAGACTATATTTTATTTATATAAAATCTATGTTTTGGCAATTTTTGTCTTTACTACTGGCTTATTAACTACCCACGTCCGCGTATGAGCGCCGCACGCCACGTTCGCGAGCGTTCATTCATCATCCATGCTCGTTGGTGTGGAAGTGGCATGACAAATGGTTTCCTGTCAACGGCTAGGCATGAGGTGTTTACAAACATATCTACTTACATCTATTTAATTACTGATGTAGCATATACTTAAATAGTCACTGGAATTTGTGATTCATTCAACAGTATGAATTCTTCGGTTATAGATAGTATTTTGAAACGTAGGGATAGGGATACTAAGGGCCTCATTCATATTCATTTTTAAAAACTATTTTAGTTATAACTTTTCTTTTAAAAAACCGACTTCCGCCATTGTATTCGACTAAATATCTGGATGAAAAAAATGATGAAAAAACCATAGTGGTGCAAGGGTTATGATACTTTCAGAATGCAAATGCTTGATTTGTTGCTGAAAATATCAAAATGCAATCTACGAGTATGTATGCCTACAATATTTGAGGAGTTCCCTCAATTCCTCATGGATTCCATTATCAGAACTGGATTCTGAAATAGGACCAATCTGGAAGTGTATCTATTCAAATAAAAAAAGAATTTCTCAAATCGGTTTATAAACGACAGAGACAAAAATAAAAAATAAAAAAAATTGTGAAGTCGGTTAAAAATAGCTTACGTTTTGTTCTCTCTGATGTAAAATGTCATACGTCAAAACAAGACAAAACATATTTTAACTAAAATGGGTTTAAAAATGATTATGAATAAGGAGATAAGTATCTCAAGGGCTCAAAGTACAAAATAAAACGCGTACGGAGCTTAAGCCTTTTTGTACGCGAACGAAGTTTGCTTCTACATTGGCTATTATTTCTTCTGACTCAAATTTTGTACACGCACACTAATATCTTGACAAGTGGTGCGTTAGTTTTTTTTTTAAATTGATTTTTTTATTATTTTGTAACCTTATTATGTAGTTTTATTAGAAACTAACGCACCACGAGTCTGGATATTAGTGACTGATCATGTGTACAAAGTTTCATAGAGTTTTAAGAAATAATAGCCAAATTAGACGCAAATTTCGTAGTTACCAGTGACGTTGAAGCTGAAGAAGTACCATCAAAAAGAGGAAGGCCAAACCTACGATTCTATAGTAAAGGCATTCAACTTTCTTAATAGGTGTAGTCGGAGGGCAAATCAACAATTTTTATGGGTAATAGCCCAACGAAAATTATAAATGGACCACTGCCCTTTACTAAAGCCCCGTAGCCCAACTAGTTGGATAGAATAGTTTGACCAACCCTGGAATGTATGTTATGTATATTAGCATAACATAATTACCTTATTTCTTCTTACAACAACCAATATTTAACTAACAGAAAAACATTTTCTTTACAACAATCAATACTTATTTAACTTAGAAACATGTGCCTAGTATGCTATGTGCTATGTGCATTTGGCAAAACATGTGCCTAACAGGATATGGCAGGTTTCTATGAAAACGTCACAAAGGTTACAAAATGGATGCGTAAAGTACTAACTAGGTACCTACCTGTTGTTAAAATCACGTTGATTTTAGTCTGACCAATACAATTTTATTAACTCAACCAAATTTTATTGTCATACCTTATTTTGCACTTGCCTTTAGATGTCCACTGTTGGATGAGGCCTCCCCCATAAGAGTACTCAGGTGGATGCCCATTCACCACGGAAGGAGACGGAGGGGTAAATTCTTAGGCAGGAAAATCTAAGCAAAATTTTACTTACCAACACAAATTAGATCGGTAATCATCATTTGCATCATCAGGTGAACGGCCTGCGTATTCTCCGACAGATTTTCAACAGGCGTAAATTGTGCAATCAGGGCTGTCAAACGTCGCTTCTCTCATACAAAAGTTACCGTTTGACAGCCCTGATTGCACAATTTATTCCTGTTTCAAACATGTCGCAAGATAGAGAATATATCCCTGCGGGCTTGAGTCGCTTCCATGCAGCAACTTTTCGCGACCTCGGTCGATCGAGAGGCGGTTCATCCTACCTACTGCGTCGTCCGGTTCGGTTCGCCACTCGAGAACCTTTTTGGTAGGTAATCTCCTTTAGGGAATTTAACTTTCAACAATAACGTTAAATATAATTAATTAAAAGTTATAAGGTTCTTCTAAAAGCAAAGAAACCCTGAGGGAAAACTAAATTAAAAGGCTATAAAATAAATTAAGTATAATAAAGTTATGTGAGGATTTTCTGTTTTGGAAACCGAATATCAGCAGAAGAACCAAAGTCAACGACATAGCTCTCAGAATAAGCAAGTTTAAGTGGCAATGGGTAGGCCGTATAGCAGAACTGACAATCTCTGGGGACTGAAGGTTGTCGAGTAGCAACGACGATCTGGAAGACGTATTAGAATGGTCCTCCACTCGATGACCAAATGGGAATCTGCAAGAAGTTGGTGGATGGAGACGACTGAGCCTTAGTAATAGGGTCCGGTTTACCCTTTGGGTACGGAACCCTAAAAACGGAGTTGCTATTTTTGATGATCCTCCTTACTTCTGGAAAGCTCCTGTGTGGTGCCCTATCGAACAAGAATCGAATAGAAGCTTGTCTACAATTTGCCACAACCCCCCATAAACGTAGGTTTTATCTATTTCCGTGTCCACAATCCCGAATTTATTTCGTTTGATGTAATAAATCTATGATAAACCCCAGATATTTGATCTCGCCTAGAAAAACTACAGCCTAAGTGAAAGTGAGTACTCACGCGGTCAATGACCCTGGTTAAACGAGACACGCAGCATTCTATGATTTAATTTACCTTCAAATAATAGAAAAACAAGTTTTGCTGATGTTGTTATACACTTACATAGAACCCATACGAACACCATAAGAATGCCTAATGCCTACATAAACATCACACCGCGCCTTTCTTTAGTCGTGTTTCTGTTTGGAAATTTAGAAATCTTTTAATTTGTTACTCAATACGCAATAATGCAAAGTTGAAAGAAGTAAAAAATAATAAGGGTTAAAATTGATGGCTACATATAAATAGTACTTACTTATATTGTTATACAAGGGCCGTAAGCGATCAATTACACACGAGATATAGTGCTGTACGAGCGTGCAAACGCGAGCAAGGATGCTAAAGAGTTCGAGGGTGTAATTGATCGCCTACGCCACACAAACACCAAATAACATATAAACAACATAGCATTATGTGCATACACATAACCCATCAGAGAGAGTTCTGGAAACGTCAGTGATAAGGTGAATTACCTTTTTAATACAAACTGTGGAAAATAATGCACTAAAGAGACGAAAATGACGGGCGTCCCATATGGTGGATCGATTTTTTTATGTAATTGAGTTGATTAAACTTTAGTAAAATTACCGTTAATCCCCGATTTCCAAATTTCTGTGTATTATCTCATTGAAGACTAAAATTCTTTTACAATGATATCAATACAAATGCTTTCTCCGGTACATCTCGTGAAAAACGGTGATTTGCGGCCTTTTTAACCGACTTCCCAAAAAAGGAGAAGGTTCTCATTTGTATGTTATGTGTCGGTTGTTTTTTTTTTTTTATTGTTTGTTACCTCGTATCTCCGGCTTTTATGAACCGATTTGGAAAATTCTTTTTTTATTTGAATAGATATACTTCCAGATTGGTCCTATTTTTTTTCAGAATCCAGTTCTGATGATGGAATCCATGAGGAATTGAGGGCACTCCTCAAATATCAACGACCTCTGACGAAATTCGACGACCTCTGTGGCGCGGTGGGTGAAGATTCGCCTGCGACGCAGGAGGTTGCGGGTTCGATTCCCGCCTCGGAACAAATATTTGTACGACCTGCAGATATTTGTTCAGGGTGTTCTGGGTATATTTCTATGTATAATAAAAAATATCTATCTATGTAATGTATTGTATTAAGTATATCAGTTATCTAGTACCCATAACACAAGCTCTGCTTAGCTTGGGGCTAGATAATGTTGTGTGAAATGTCCAGCATTTATTTATTATTTATTTATTTAATATTGTAGGCATACATATGGCGATTTTGATATTTTCAACAACAAACCAAGCATTTGCATTCAAAAGGTGTCATAATCCTTTCACCACTTTGGTTCTTTAATAAAAAAAAATCATTCAAATATTTAGTCGAATACTATGACGGAAGTCGGTTTTTTAAATGAAAAGTTATTCATGATATTTAGTGACTCAGTGACAACAAAATTCGATCGTGGGACAACAAAGGCGGGATAAAGTAAATAACCTATCTCAAGATAGAAGGTAAGGTATAATGGATTATACATTTCTCTAGGCAGAGAACACTGTTTCACTAGTATATAAAACAATTACCAAACTGAAGGGTGTTCAATTATTCAAGGACGACATGGAACGGACCTTTGTCAACGATCGATTTACAACCCCTACGCAACTGTTACATTATCTATATCACAAGACAAAACGTAGAGCAATGGAGTATACAAAGAAAGCAATAATTAATTATCATTATCAGCCTGTTTACGTCAAAAAACAATGGGAGGAATTGCCATAATCACCACGCATGACAGTCGGATTGGTAAAATCGCAGTATTCATGTTGAGTACTCAGGTGGATAATGGTTCCCATCTCCTGGTGTAATCCCTTAGCTTTTGCGACTTCCAAGGAAGGAGACGGAAAGGTCTATTCTTAGGCCAGACCCACCGGCACCGTCATTGTCGTCTCTTGGCGTGTTATTTTCCACGTGTTATTCGTTGTATTCGTAATGTTGAACAACGGGCGTTCAGTCACTGAGCAAAAGCCTGGTTCATACCATCGTATAGCTTATTGTACTTATTTTTACTCTGAGTATGTAAGGTCCTTGGTGGTGTGATATCAAAGAAATCCGATGACATAGCCGAAATGAACCCTCATTTATTGACACTCTTTGCGACACGTTTTATCGACAGCTCCAAAGGCACCAATCATCACAATTTGTGAAGATTCATTTAAGCATGAGGTACCTAGGTACTTAAAAAGATATTAATTTACTTATTCTAAAAAAAATTGCCTTGGTTGTCTCTGCCTAAGGCTGCGTTTCCACCAGATATGAGCGAGGATGCGTAGCGAGGTATGTGTTTGTTAAGAACCAATAGAATCACTTAATTTTCCTAGCCTCGCTTAGCGCAGCTCTGGTGGGAACGGCGTAACGGAGCAAGGTTTTTATACGTACAAAACGCGAGAAATGTGTGCGAGGAATATGTGCGAGGGATGTGCGCGAGGGATGTATGCAAAGGATGGACGGTGCACCTCACCGGCTCGCTCGCATCTGAAAAGAGCCCGCTACACATCCTCGCACCGCTCATCGTTTCACAGCGTCGCTACGCATCTTAACACCGCTCATCTACCTCGCACATCTTTGGTGGAAACGCAGCCTAAGAATCGGACTCATCCAACTCCTCCTGTGGTTGTCGTAAAAGGCGAGGGGATAGGCAGCAGCATCCACCTGAGTAATTAACACTACTACACTGCCGTGGTGTGTGTGTCTGACCTAGGAATAGACCCCTCCGTCTCCTTCCATGGATGCTGTTAAAGCCAGGATTACATCAGTTTTTTTTTTTTTTTTTATTAAATTTTTATAAGGACTTTTAGTCGCTTTGCGACTATGTCAGCCCTGTTACGTCTCTAATAATATTATACACAATACTAAAAAGTGCCTTAACCGCCTCACATAAAGGGGCGGATAAGATACATTGAAACGCGCCAACATCTAATAAGTTAAGACCATATTGGCTGCACATGTGTGTTCTCAAAAACTGGCTCCGTCCGTACACATTCCACCAGAAGATGATGAACGTCTTCTGTAACTCCGCATGTCGCACAGTTGGGGGAGTCTGATATTTTCATAAGGTTTACATCGGAGATGAACAGCAGCATCCATCCGTGTAGGTCTGCGATTACAAATCCGCTTGCCAAGCGTGGTGATTATGGCTAATCCGTAATCCCCCTATGTCATTCTATGGGGTAGGCCTCGTCCAGCAGTGGACGTAAACAGGTTGGTGATGATGATGATTCAAAACACGCCCAGCCAGAACATGTAGGTACTGTTCTTTGAGCGACATAACTATGGTTAAATTATAAGAAACAAGAAGTATAAAGTCCTCTTCTCGACAGACCGACAACATTATAAAGGTCGCAGCAAGTCGGTGGATGGAGCTGGCTCTAAGACCACTCGCAATAGCTTTCTATGGGAGAAGCCTATGTCCAGCAGTTGACTTCTACAGGCTGATGATGATGATAAGACAAATTATCAAACGCCTCAAAACAACACAATCAAAAGCCACCTCCGTAATTTATAAGAATGCTCAAAATCTATGAATCACGTCCGGCATTCAAAGACATCTATGAATATTAATAAGTTTACGAAAGCTGGATATAAGATAAGATAAGTTCATTTTTAGTAAACACAATTACAAAGTATTTGAATTGTTCTGTAGTCTTATGAATGGAGGATTTCCAGTTGCTTGTGTTTTTACTAGCAGATAGTGAGGCGGAAGTAGAACTGAAAAGATCAAGCCAGAGTGTTAGAAGTTGAAGAGCCAGCCACATTTGCTTGTATAAGTAGCGGCACGTAAGTCTAGCGATGAAGGAAACGTGAAGGGGATAGTTGCGCATGTTTACAGTCGCGCAAGCAATACAATTAGTATAAGATATATAGAGATAGAGACCCCCAGGATACCTTACTTTTGACTTCTGCGCAATAACGGTCAGCGCTAGAGTTTCGTATCGCTACTTGTAGCTTGTACCCCTCCGTCTGCTCCCGTGGATTACATAAAAGCCGACTAAGGGATTAGACCAGAGTGTGGGCAGCATCCACCTGAGTACTCAACACCAATACTGCGATCACCACCTGCCAAGCGTGGTGGTTATGGCAAATCCCCCCCAATTGCATTGTATAGGGGAGGGAGACCTCGTCCAACATTGGACGTCTAAAGGCTGCTGATGATGAAGATTACCTACTACTTATAAGAAGTAAGTAAGGTTTATAGAAATTACCTACAAAAACGGAATAAAAAGGTAAGTACCACATTTTGGACAGTTTTTTTTTTCATTTTCTTTGATGTGATGTGAACAAAAATACAACAAGCCAATCTTGAAAGCTTTGAAGATTGAATAACTATATACTTACTACATTTGAAGGATATTATAATTTCATTTATTTTTACGTCGTTCTATTTCTATCACAGAAATCAACCTTCATAGCTTTGAGCTTATCAATTTGTGTGAAATGTAACGTATAAGTAATTCATTCATAGACTCTGGATCATTGAGTAGGTAGGTAAGTACCTAATTATTGTATTATTATATTAATGCATTTAGATATTTAGTTGGTTGTAGGTACTATACTATCTGTGTACGGTATAGCTTCTGCAAAAGCGCATACCACGAATCTCCTAATTGCGAGTTTTTAATCTCTCGATCTTGTAATTACTTAGAACTCTTCACCTGGGGTCGCCCTTTTTGCCCGCGGTGGACGGAGTGGGCCAGTAGTTATTATCTCCAATTGGTAATGCGGTTTTATGAAATCACTTCGCATGTCCTTATGGAAGGTTCTCGTAGATTGGTTTTATTGCCACACGTCACGGCGATAAATGAAATGAGGTATTTATATTTGAATAGAAATACCTACGCCAACGCACCTATAAGAGAAGGTTTATAGAAAGTATAAATCATTAAAGCGCTGCGATTCTAGCAAATCGAATACCATACAAAAGTTATTTTTAAAATCGAATTACTCAGGTAGGTACCTACCTACATGAACACTAGACCTAGTATCATTATTTGTATGCATATTAGGTAAACGTATCTAGGAGCACTTGTTACCCGCCATCAAACAAAAAAATGCAACATCGCGCGGGTTCATTTGGGTTCAACGACCGTTTGACGTTTGCATCAAGATGGTGGACGCGGGAAATCCGAGAACATTATTCATCACTTCCTACTTTTTTTAATAGTTTGTGGTTTTAGATTATTTTTATTGTGCCTTCTGAAGATTCGAGTGTGTTGCTATTCTTGCTATCTAGGTACTTGAGACACAATTAGATACATTTAAGAATACAAATACTTGGCTAGCTAATTTTAGGTAAGTATTGATTGCTTTGATAGTATTGTCATGGAATTTGAAGTGGGTAGGTGGTGAGTATGTGGGATTTTATATCTGCCATGAATATTCGTTCACTGGTGACAACCACACAAGATCTAATTGTTCAAAATGTACCTACCTATGGTACCTATTAGTACAGGTGCCGTTGGTGGCAACAACAATTAAAAATTAGCTTTTGCAGGCCTCGGAAATGGCCATTCAGATGCTCATAATAATATCACCTCGTCCCACCTGCCCTAGCGGACAGCTATGCAGCCCAAAATACATTAAACGGTTATCTGGTATACTTAGGTACCTACTTACTACCTAGTATAGGTACCTATAACTTTCACTATAACCGAAATGTAAAAAAATGCCATCGCCGACCGCCCGCCCTGGTTTAAATCTGCGCGCTAGGTTAGTTAAATACATAACGAGTATCATGTATAGGTACTTATATATTTGTAGGTATGCTAAGAAGGCTCTAGTTACGTAAGAATCATTCGGATTAAACTGATCGCCAAGAAACAGGGTTGAAAATGATATATTGTGCTAGGTAGGAAACCTCTAAACAAGCGAGAAAAACTGCGTTACTTATACAACTCTAAATTAAACTCCACAATTCAAGCTCAAACTAAGCGTTCTACTTATTAAGTTCTACTAACTTTTAAGCAGGTAGGTACTTGCATAGTTTCATGTTAACACTTCCAATGTTTATGAAAATAACAGAACCCAAACGAGAGCGTCTCTCTTCCATAGGGACCCAAAACGTGTTCACTCTGACATAAATGTCTGATTTACTTATATACATAACTTTTCATTAAAAAAACCGACTTCCGCCATAGTATTCGACTAAATATTTGGATGAAAAAAAAATGATGAAAGAACCATAGTGGTGAAAGGATTATGGTACTGTCTGAATGCAAATGCTTGGTTTGTTGCTGAAAATATCAAAATCGCCATATGTATGCCTACAATATTTGAGGAGTTCCCTCAATTCCTCATGGATTCCATCATCAGAACTGGATTCTGAAAAATGGGACCAATCTGGAAGCATAGGTATCTATTCAAATAAAAAAAGAATTTTCCAAATCGGTTCATAAACGCCGGAGATATGAGATAACAAACATTAAAAAATAAACAACCGAATTGAGAACCTCCTCCTTTTTTAGGAAGTCGGTTAAAAACAAGGTTGCCAAAGTCATACTGACGTTCGTAAAAGTGATCAGAAAAGACATACCCATGATCATAAAAACCATGATATTTTATTGGGCTGGGGGCAGGCTCTAACAACCTGCTTTCCCCGTGAGGTTCTATGTTATTATGTTATAGATAGAAAATGCTTTATTGCATATGACAAAAACAAGTACCTACCTATATAGACAAAATTAATGTCAATTATCATTTTATTTATAATATTGTCACGGGTATTTATCGCGTGTTACCTTATTATTTATTATTCCCGAAGTTTCGAATGCGTTACAGCAATCATAAGGTAACAGGCGATAAATACCCGTGGCAATATTATAAATATGTGTTCTAATTTATAATCACGAGAGTTTAAAAAATACTAATTATCATTTTCTTCCAGCTAACCTTCGTGTAATGTAGAGCGAGTGGTACCTACCACGCTAGAGTGCTATTTTTATCGAATAATTACAGGTCGCGATTATAAAGTTAATTAATTAATTACCTACTTACAATAACTAGATTATAACCTATACTTATTATAGTATTATATTATACTATGTTACCTATTACACATAGTAAAATATATAGTACCTATATAGTAGGTATAAATTTGGTAAGTACGTATCACCATCGTAACACATCACTTCACAACCAAATGTTGTGAATCGCTTCAAAAAGTGATTGGAAAGACCTTTTTACACTGGCTTTATCTATTTGTTTTTAAAAAGTAGGTACAGGATGTAAAAATACTTCTTCTAATAAAAACAAAAGGTGTCAGCGATAAGTTCCAAATTTGGAACTTATTGTGGAAAACCCCACATTATATATTTTCCAATTTCTTTTCTTATTTTTCTAAATTGTTAATTTTACAATTTCCGAATTTTTCTTCATTTTCTTATTAAGTACTATAAATTGTACAAACTCTTAATATTCCGAACAAGTACAGTTTGATAAACTGTACAATAAACTCTATCAGTAAAACTACTGAAGATCTTAGGAAATCTAGGTTTAACCCTTTATAGGGCGGGCTTTTTATCTAATGAATTGTACGCAACAATAATAGGTGTACCTATAGATTTACGGAGCGGGTCAAATTACCCGGAACTCGGAAGGCATTTAAAGCCTCATAATTTTTATTATCACATTATTCGTGAATCAATTATACCGCGGCCTTGAACTACCCTTGTGGTAATCCCCCCCCCCCCCTTTCCCTTTGACATCGATCCATCGCGCGATGCCCAGAAGACACGCGAAAAACAAAAATAACACTTTTTATTGGCGATTAAAAGTTTATTTGAGCGCTTTTATATACCAGAAGATCTAATATTTTACGTCTTATACGAAATAAGAGGATTTGTATTAGTAGCATCTTAAATTAAAGGGCTTTCTCACCAAGTCATTAAGTGGCTGACAGTCTGTCAACAAGAATCGGATAAAAGGGACTTTGTGTGTTCTTAAAACATAAATAGGCAGATACAAACTGAAATCTACTCCGCCCTGAACAAAACTGAAGAAACGGTTCCCTATTTATAAACAACTAGGTTAAAAGCAGGGATTGACAAAATTAGAACAGCATGTTTACCATCAAATCCTTGTGGCAATAATGCGTACATTCCAAGGGTGCAACGTATATACGTTACGTAGCGTAGGTACTTGTATGAGTAGACTAAGTTTAAGTTAACAAAGTTTTAGTCATATCTATCGCATTACCTTTCATTCTTATTTTCGTGATAGGCTTAGGCTATGTAGCTGGTATTGTTAAAATTAGAACGCAATAGACTCACAGTTTGGTCACTAAAATAATCTTTTCTCGCGAATAGTTACGTCTACGTCATAGATATGAAAACAACACAGACCTTGAGAAGCGACAGCCAAGCGCGGGCCTCACAAAAGTACCTACAGCGTAGTGCGGGCCTCACGATGACGCATACCGATCATACTAAAACATCGAAAAAATAATTGAATGACTGAATGAGGCATCGTCAAATGCGTGGGCAAAGAGCGTGTTTGAAATTACAAATGTATCTTGTTCCTGTAAATAATCAATGTTGGCGTAATAGTTAGCGCGAATTATGTTTACGCGTAATATGCATCGCAGAGATAAGATGTGACCATCAAAGTTTTGTTTTTAGTTAAACTAGCTCACGCTCCCGGCTTCGCTTGCGTATTATCGATAATTAATCTGGTTTCCATAATTTGACGCTATCTCGTCAGAGATTTTTGGGGTGCGATTGATTTAATGTCATCCAGTGACTAAACGTCAGTTAAACTGTCGTAAATAACTGATTCCTAAATTTATCTGTATTCTATACATATAAGTATTTGATGACTAAAATTCTTATAGGTTACCAATGATATCAATACAAGTGCCTCCTCCAATACATCTCCTGAAATCGGTGATTTGTGACCTTTTTAATTATATTTAGTCACCGAGTGACATTCAAAATCGCACCCGGTCAAAATATAGATTTCTCTACACTACAACATCGGTTTGTTATATATTTTTAGGGTTCCGCACCTCAAAAGGTACCAACGGAACCTTTAGGTATAGGATCACTAGGATGTCTGTCTGTCTGTATGTCACAACATATTTTCTCCGAATCAACTGGACCAATGAAGTTGAAATTTAGTACATGTAAGAGTTAGGAGACCCAATCACGAACGCATAGCGTAAATAAACCAATTCCGATTTCAAAAAATAATAAATAATTTTGGCAAAAAATAGAAAAATAAAAATAAATCTTTTGCCAAATGCACATTGACATTACTTATACTTATTATCAAATGTAAGAACTTATTTTAAATAAATACAAATTTATTGTATTAAAATGCTTAGTTTAGAATTAAATATATGCAAAAATTTACCGCATTACCTTACAATTACAACACGATATGACAAACTGAAGCCCCATAAAACTCTAGGTAAGTAAGTATATTATAATCGCTGTATAGCTTTGATAAGAATGTGATAACACCACTATCCCATTGTTCCATATACTTAGTCCTCTCCAGCCTTAGAAAGAAATCACTATAAGCGATAAGACCGTCTATTGTGCATTTCTTATGTTTTTTTTGCAACATAACGAATTAAGTTACCAAAGTTTTTATATTTCTGTGTGTTGGATTAGAACTGTTGTTTTTAGCAAGAAAGAGTTAATCTATCTATCTATCTGTTATACTCCTAAGGCGTGGGTTACAATTTGCATGTTAAGTGTATTTGTTATATAGATAGCACTTAATGTTTTGGGCGCTAGAATAGACAGGTATTGACTGGTGACTGACAGAGGGATATTCACCAATTCAATTTGCAAGTGTTGGAGCAAAAAGAGTAGCAGAGTAAATGATTCAATTGATGCTACATTCAAAAGCCCTATTTTTGATGAGACTTAAGTTTACTTGGGTATGGATGGACGGAGTCTATTGAGCGACTGGACTTAAAATTATCGGCCCCCGTAGGTATTCTCTATCTCGCGACAGGTTTGAGTCATTCGTCATCTCGCGGGTCTGAAACTCGCTTGAATCCGCGAGTTGGCACCTTCCGATTTTACCTATTTTTATTGTCGTCAACACGCGGAGGTTTGCAACAGACGTACATTGTGCAGTCATTGCTGTCAAACGAAAAGTAATCATTATTGGTAAATACTACTCATTTATCACACATCTTTTTTTGGTCACATCATATAGTAGGTATAGTTTTAAATTAGGTAGGTTTTGTGACGCTAGAAACAGACAAGCATTTCACTTATTAATCAATTAAGTAGGTATATAAATTTATCAAATTACACAATCTATTTTCAATTTGTTCTGCTGTAAAAAGGTAAAATGCTAGGTCCTCGCTTCACGTAAAAAAAGTCTTGTTTTGGTTTTTACGAACCACGTCACGTAACGCGTGGAGCTAATGCCGTCCCTTTTTTGCCTAAATCGAATAATGTTATCCAATTATGAAAACTTTCCTAGACCTCATCCGATGTAAACAGAGCAAGACAAACAGACTTAATGTACTAATCTAATCTTGTATGTACTGGTTAGACCCTTCAGAAACTTTGATTTTATTAACAGATTATTCCAGTTTGAGAAAATTAATGTAATGCTTATGAGGTGACAAAAACAAATAAAATCAATAGTAAACGGTCGTACCTATGTCGATGTTGAAGATTTGAAAAATTCAACCAAATTTTTATAAAGTTCTTTGAAAAGTTTCACCTCGCGATTAAGGTAACTCGATCAAAAAGGATAAAGTTCAATCACTCGGAATCTTCAGTCTAATCATTTTTTATAGTTTAAATTCATTACTGATTATTTTGTAGTCATGCTGCCTGACGCATGGTAAGGGTTATTTTCACGGTTGCCAAAAAGATGTGGTTTGGTCTTGTTATGGCCCGATTCGGAAGCCACAGTGATCGTTGATAGGTAAAACAAACCAGTGAGGTGAGGTATAACAACTTTACCCATCGCTCACGACACGACAGAGGGTAAGAACCACCGGACCTTTCAACTTCCAGTTTAACATTCTTTGAAACAATTTCACTTCAAATGTTTCAGTATCTTGAATGGGTGTTCTCGATCAAAGTCCGGTTTCAGATAGAGGTAGGTATCGATACTCGACCGCATATAATGGCTGACCACGGTAGGGTTACCTTCCGTTCAACTTTATCCGGACTACCAGTGACCTAAGATAAATACAAACGGCTTCTGAAATCTTCAAACTATTTGTATTTCAATACAAAATATTATAAGTCCAGACAAACAGCGGTATAAAAAACGACCAAAAATTTTATTAAAACAAAATCTTGAACAACCTTGTTGGACATCCAGATCTTAATTCAATTCCGATCTCAGATCTAGAGTCAGCAATGCTTACGTACCTATCAACCAACTTAGCGTTACCTAAGAACCAAGAAACTACCTGTCCATTCAAATACAAATAATTTGATCTACTGCAAACTCTGAAAGTTTGTAAACCTACTGATAACCTACTGATATGTCCAGAAAAATTTCGAACAAGCAGACAACGCTATAATTTATCAAAAACTAACGATCTAAGCAATGCATCTTCAGAATCTTGGCATTAGGTTTCAAACCGGACAAATACGAACGTAGAGTAACCCTATAAGCACGGGCTTCATTAATTGAACCCGCTCTTCAGCTGTAGTGGAAACATTCAGATAGGGGTAGAAAACATACCTCTGATCGGTTCTATCTTGGGGTCTCAAGTAGTTCTAACGTTGCTATGTATGTAAGAATAGTAGGTAGAGGCTATAATGCCCTAATTCATACATTTAATAAATTATTCTTATAGGTAGGTGATGGTACATTTTTTCCAATGGTCCTGTTGGTAACTACCTACGTAAGTACCTAGGTATTTATCAAAGTTTCCAGGACTGATATAGGCCCAACAAGATCACTGAGCTATTTACAAATAACAAGAAACTTAATAGCTTAGTAAAATCTTAACGTACAAAAATAACATACAATTTTAGAAGTTTCGTGTACCTAACCCATACTTACATAATATCATGACAGTTTCTGGTAACTTATCACCAGCCTGTTGTTTAAGTCCACTGCTGGACGAAGCCTCCCCCATTGAATACCTACAAGGGGGGGATTTGCCATAATCACCACGCTTGGCAGGCGGATTGGTGATCGCAGTTGGGTGTTAAGTACCTACTCAACTAGATGATGCTGCCCATCTTCTGGTGTAATCCCTTAATATAGTATGGCTTTTACTACATCCACGGGAGCAGAAGGAGGTGTCTATTCTTAGGCCGAACACACCACGTCCACGACCAACTAGGTATCTACCGGCTGAACTTCAAATAAGTATTATAATTCTAAGTTTAGTACCTACCTACCTACGGGAACTGTCATTATAGGTAACTACCTATTATTATACCAACCTATTAAAAAAATATCCGTATTCTGTACTATTTCTACTTTTAAACAGTAAAAATACCTACCTAAGTGTCAAATTAAAAAATAGAGTTAACCTCCAGAAAATGGGTTAAAATATTTTTCAACATTCTAGAAATGCCCATTCTGTAAATAGTCATCTTTGAGAATGTAGAAACATAAGACACGGTGCTTTCGCGCCCTACTACACCCTTCAGTGCCTCGTAGTCCGACCGAAATAGAAATAAACCGATTACGTGCAATTCTGTGATCTGCGTAACCTTTCCAATTTTGCTAGGGTTTACGCAAGGTCACAAACGCTGTAACACCATGGCCACATGCGTAAGAAGATGGAAAAATAGGTTTAAGTGTCGTTAGACATCGTAAAATATTTACTTACGCATTTCAAATACAAAATGTAAATTAATGTCTGAGTAGATAGGTCGGTAATTAAATAGGCAGACAAGTAGGTAATTGTAACAGCATAATTAAATATTTTTACGCAATTATTCAAGTAGGTAGGTACAAATTTTTACTTCGTTTGAGTTAAATATTATAGTTAATATTAACATACCTACCTAATTAATTAAAATACTTACGTACTAGGGTAGGTACGTATTTTAATTAACTATATACCTATAAATTAATATTAAAAGCCCAGGAAAATTTACAGGTTAAAAAAACGCGTGCTAAAAATAGTTTTTACTTCTCATGCTCCTTGTGCTGGAGTGAGGGGACCAAAATTGCTTTTTATGCTCTTGTGCATAAAAGTTTGGGATCGTCTCGCGAGCACGCGTGTTTTAACCTATGAGTGTCAGGAATAGCCTCACAATAACAATAGCAAATGACAATGGGGAACGCAACAATGGGGATCATTTTGGCAGCCTTAGCGCTTCTTAATCTTATGAAACTTGAATAGGGGAATAGTAGATTGTATCATAAGGGAGCAAAATAATATTTTTACGGCGAGGGCGCTTTTTTGAATCCAGAGTGAAATGAGGGATTTTAGAGTAGAATCCCGAGCGTAGCGATTTAGATATTTTCAGCAACAAACCAAGCATTTGCATTCAGAAAGTATCATAATCCTTTCACCACTATGGTTCTTTCATAAATTTTTTTCATCCAAATATTTAGTCGAATACAATGGCGGAAGTCTGTTTTTTAAATGAAAAGTTATTCACGGATTGTTAGAAATTCATGGTTTTGTTTTGAAATAAAATATGAGGCGCCTTTTATTTTCTCATAGAGGGTGATGAAAAGTAGAGTGTAACACTCGGGCGTAATAGTAGATTGTATCATAAGGGAGCAAAATAATATTTTTACGGCGGGGGCGCTTTTTTGAATCCAGAGTGAAGTGAGGGATTCTAGAGTAGAATCCCGAGCGTAGCGAGAGATTCTTTAGTAGAATCCCGAACGTAGCGAGGGATTCAAAGTACGTCGCCCGACCCAAAAATATATTTTGCTCCCTTATGATACAATCTACTATTCCCCTATTCAAGTTTCATAAGATTAAGAAGCGCTAAGGCTGCCAAAATGATCCCCATTGTTGCGTTCCTTATTGCCATTTGCTACTGTAATTTTGGGCAGAAGCATGAAGTTGTTAAAGCCTCCCCCATTGAATACAATGGGGAGATTCACCACGCTTGGCAGGCAGATTGGTGATCGCAGCATTCCCTGATGTAATCCCTTAGTCAGCTTTTACGATATCCATCGGAAGGAGAATGAGGGTTCTATTCTCAGGCCGGACATAGACCATAGCACTAAAAAATATAAACTACCTAATAGGTATTTCATTTGATGATGACGAAATTGCCGTCAAAGTTAACTTCAAAGTTAGCACAAAAAATTGTATGATGACGAAAGAGCCCTAACCCCTCCTAATACGTAGATAAATACGATAACTCATCTCATGGTCAAGTAGGTATATATACCTACCTACTGGTATGTTTTAGGTATTGATTGGCTGGTGAAACTTGTATTAACATTATTATTGTTTTAGTCTACGCTTGGGTCGTTGACCGGGGGCCTCAATTCTGGGCGAGACACCAACCAAACGGCTCTATAATAAACGAAGTTCTGTTGATAACAGTAGTAAGTATTCTTGGGTTATTATTTTAATAGAGATAAAGTTGTTGCCGTTTAAGAATGGGTACCTAATTAAATGTTATCTAAAGCCTGAAAAAATAGAGCAATATACAGTTATTTAATTATAATGTAGAGTAGGTACCTACCTACTTAGTTCATTTTACTTTTAAAAATGTAGAAGTACCGTTGTGTGTCTGGCCTTGCCGTGGTGTGTCTATCCCAAGAATATACCTCCACCTCCTTCCGTGGATGGGCAGCATCAGCCACCTGAGTACTCAACACGAATACTGCGATCACAAATACGCCTGTTAATTCATGAAATCGTGTGGTGATTATGACAATTTCCTCCATGGTATTTTATTGGGGAGGCCTCGTCCAGCAGTGAACGCCTAAAAGCAGCTGATGAAGCAAGTAAGTAGTTACATCTTCTTTTCTTTATCAGCCTGTTTATATCCACTGCTGGACGAAGCCTACCCCATTGAATACAATGGGGGGATTTGCCATAATCACCACGCTTGGCAAACGGATTGGTGATCCCAGTGTACTCAGATGAATATTGCTGCCCATCCCTGATGTAATCCCTTAGTCGGCGCTTACGCGTTCAAGGGAGAAAGAGGGGTATATTTAGTAGTAGTTACATACTTACCTACTTCCATATATATGTTTGCACATGGTTAGTATTAAAATATGTAAACCGAGTAGGTATTTTATGATGTTTTGAGCGAGAGAATAACTAGGGTAGCTTCATAAATCTAAAAATTAGGTGAAATTAGTTTTTACTAGAGATTGCCGCGAACTGAGATCTCGCGATATTTGTGTACATATACCTATGTACTGAAAGACTTAGGTACCTACCTACCTATCTACATAGTAGTGTTTGATTAGTACCTACTGCTATGCAAGCATGGATTTGTTTAATTAGTCGATCGTTTTTAACACATCGCATGAAACTAGCCTCGATAACTTAGACTTGGCTTTGTCGATATGTTATCAATTTCAATCAGATTTTATCGAGAATCTTAACACAGATTCACAGATGATGTCGACAAATGTAGACGTTGACAAAACTGAGTAGCTACGGTTCCGAGAGGTGTACCTACCAAATAGTTTCTGAAAAACATTTTCAACAAAAAACTTATTTATATGCGACTTGCAAATTTTATCGTTATCCTGTATTCGCCCACTATTTCTATACTGCGCTGTAATTAATGCTTGACTGCATCAATCCAGTCTTTAACCGACTACGACTGCCGAAAGGGGTTTTTTATCATTAGGCGTTTTTCTTTTCGCGTTAGTTTTAATAGAATACTGACATTTCAACATGACAGTTTTCTTTCGCGAAAGCTTTGGTGGTTTGGTGTTAATGCGCACAAGATCTTTTGATTGTCACACCCCTTGCTTTTCAGCATTGAGCACATTCGATGCCTGTCGGTTATCTATCAATCTCTCTTATCGCCATAGGTATTAACTGACTAGATGTCGTCCATTGTTATTTTATTTAAATTTTTGTATTTTTGAGTTATATCGTGTCATTTTGTTGGTATTTTAACCGGTGTAGCTTGTAAAGAGCACATGGTAGTGAATTTAAATATAAGTGTATTGCGTGTCTTTTCGAAGGGATTGAAATTATCCACGAACATTCTAGTAAAACTGCCATCGCTTTACTAGAACATGACTTGACTGAGACTTTGACGACTTGACCTAACTTTATCAAAATAATTACTTGACATTGACAAAAATGGGGCAAAATTCTCCTCACATGCCATAATTAAAGAATAAATAAATAAAATAATATTTTCTAGAAGAAATTACCTAACAATAAAATCCAACTTAATTAAAATAACCTCATTCAGTAAATATAACGATAATATCTAGACGAGACTGCCTTAATAGTCTCACGTCACATTACGCATGCATATAATGTAATTTAAGCGTCTGCTAAGTATTCATAATGAAGCAGGTTATACGTAAATACCTACCTACTAGCAAGCAAATGTTGGATTAGGTATGACATCAGTGAAAAACTAGTAGAGCATCTGACTTGACCACTCAATGTTTTATGTTTGAAATGAAACGATTTTCAATGAATTATTATTGTTAATTGATTTACCCTTTTGAGTTCATTATACTAATTATTTTGATGTAGCAAAACTAGTTATTAATCAGAGGGTTCTACGATTATTTTGACTTGATTCATTTTCATCGCCTACGCGACGCTACGCTACAAAGCCGTAGCGTAGGCCAACAATTCATGATCTGAGGCCCAATTCTCTAACTAAAAAATAGTTAAAATAGAGTTCGGATCATGTTTCGATCTTGTGTCGATGTCTTAAATATCAGAAATGGTATTCTCTTAGCATAAAATAAATAAATAAATGCTGGACATTTCACACAACATTATCTAGCCCCAAGCTAAGCCAAGCTTGTGTTATGGGTACTAGATTACTGGTAAGTATACTTAAAAAAATATCTATCTATGTAAAGTATTGTATACTTTACATAGATAGATATTTTTTATTATACATATAAAATACCCAGAACACCCTGAACAAATATCTGCAAATCGTACAAATATTTGTTCCGAGGCGGGAATCGAACCCGCAACCTAAGCCGTAAGCGATCCTTCGCCCGCCGCGCCACAGAGGTCGCCAAATAAATAAATAAATAAATAATAATAATAAATACAACACTGTAATGTGATTATATCGAAATGAGAGCGAAACTTGAACGATTCAAAGTTTTTTCGGTAGTCTCTCTTCACTCTCAATAAAATAACTATACTACTCTAATGGTAGTCACTGTGAAATTGAAAGTAGACTAAATTGTTATTTATGAGGGAGCAGAATACCAACTTTCTGTCAATTCACAATTCAGTCTCGACTCGGTTAACTTTCAGTGTAGTTTTGAAATAATTAAGAGAATTGGGCCTCTGTGCGTTAGCGTAATACGAAAACGCTAAGCAAATGCACGGGATGGCGTTGACTTTGACGGCATTTGTCAAGTATGTGGTTTAATACATTTGCGGACATCTAGGCAAGCCTCAATCCAAACGCTAGCGTAGTACGAAAACGCTGCTCTATTCAAAACCACAAACCAGCGAAATTAAATTAGTTGCTTGAAATAAGAAGGTAAGTGTACACAGTAAGTATAGAACTTTCTTAATTTCTTCGTAGGTTTGCGCAGAAAACATTAGAGTTCAAAGTAATTGGTTAAGTTTTGGTAGCGATATTTCCCAATATTTGTAGGTAAGTTTGATTTGTTAGTGGTGAATTAAAACTTCGTGCTCAAAAGGGATACATAAGGGATACATATAGAAACAGCCCCTCAATTAAAGTAGTAAATGGCAATGGGGAACATTTTGGCAGCCTTAGCGCTATCTAAATCTTATGAAACTTGGATAGGGGAAACTTGTTGAGCTAAATATTCCTCCTTTCAAGTTTCAAAATATTTAGACAGCGGTAAGGCTGCCAAAATGATACCCATTGTTGCATAACTCATTGCCATTTGCTACTGTACTGTGTGTCATGTTCTAGGACGAAAAGTTCGAAGACAGTGCATCAACACAGCCTCTGCGTGGCGCACCTTCTTTCGCTTCATTGGGTCTTTCACAGGGTTACTATTAATCTGGTCACTTACCTAACGCAGAGTGACCAAGAATGAACCAGTGCCACGACAAACGAGAAAGTCAACTTTACTAGCTTTTCAAATATGACTAGTCATTATAGTATTTTAGTACTACATTATATTAGTATTTTATATTTTATATATATTAGTATTTTAATATATTATAGTATATTAGTATTTTAATCACAGTTAGTTAATCGCTAGCGAGATAATAGTAAATGTCAAATATTAACCAATCAAATTACAAAGATTTCAAGCGATGTCATTGGCCAATAGTAACGAACGACGTTACGAAAGTCACCGTACCAAAAGGGCGGTTTTTTCGAAAAAGGAATTTTGTCAAAAAACTAATGAGTGAACAAGGATTGAACAGACGAACGACGATGGGACGCTCCCCCATTGTATTCAATGGGGGCCTCATCCTGCAGTGTACGTCTACATACTGATGATGATGATAATACAAAAGTTCATGTTATTTCAAACAACACAATGTTATTCTTAGCTCTCTGAGCCCAGGCAGCTCTCTGTTTTTGTGAAGAGCGGAAAATGTACGTAAAATCAACAGAAAAGTACCTATATATTCTGTGAGTTGCTATGTTAACAATTTAGGTAGCTAGTAGCTACCCTAATTGTTGTAAAAGTTACTCTTGCGGAAAGGAATTATTTTACTTTATTTTAACTGTTGTAGATATAGATATATCGATCCAACATGTTTGATACATGTAAGGTTGTTTCTAAGTAAGTAAATACAAAATATTATCAAATATGTAGTTTTAGGAAAAAGATATTAGACGACTTAGATTCTAGGGAAAAAGGTCACAGCAGTATTTTTTCGAGGGTTCCCAACGAGTAACATTAAAATAATTCCTATCGAACACTGTTACTCTATAGGAAATAAAAAATCCCAACGAGTAACAGTGCAATAGACATTACGACATTTTATTTCAGTTGAGTTAAAGCAGCTATTTTAAACGTGTTCCTATAGAGACATTTATTTATTTTTATTTTATAAATTTTTGGAAAACTTACAGCTATGGAGTATTTGAGTATGTTACTTCGTTGTTATAGATTTGATGTGTGATGCATTTGAAATGATTTGAATTTATTTCACTCACACTATTATTAGATAAACTAGCTGCGCCCTGCGTTTTCACCCGCGTGAACAATGATGAAAATTGATGATGATGATGATGAAAAGTAAGCCTTTGTGTTCCTTTATTAATCCAGGCTAAGTATAAGGTATCTCCGTTCTAAGTTTCACTCAAATCCGTTCAGCCGTTCGAGCGTGAAGAAGTGACAAACATATTACTCACAAACTTTCGTATTATAATATTAGTGAGATTGGAATATTATATTAGGAAAATAGATTAGAAAAATACGAAATAAGAAACCCTGTTCAATGTGTAAACATACATATCTGACAAATTGAATGTAAATGTGTTGAAATTAATAAAGACTTGGTAACAGGATTATTTATAAAAAGCTAATATTATAATGGTCGATAGACAAAATATTTTACAGTGTAATTCGATTACTTAATAATAATATTTCTAATCCTATACCAACTAAGAATGTAATTTGATTGTGATTTTGTGACGTTGTTGTTAAATTAAATTGTTAAAATTGACTAAAATTATACTTAATAAATTAAATGTTATAATAGTTATAATTAATGATAACATTTTAGAACTATTATCCTTACTCGATTCTTTAGATTGTAAAAAATATGCATGCCAATATAATTGGTAAAACGTGAGAGGCAGTAATACTTATTAGAACTTAAAACTATGTTTCTAACAAATAAACCATTTAATTTCATTACATTAAACAAATATTTGATTTGCTTTATCCCTCCTAACCTTTTCGGCTTTATAGTTCCTCTAAGAGTTTCCTAAAGCACGCTGGCAAATTCTTCAACATCGCAAACGCGCAAAAGCTCATCTACGCATAATCTGAAAGCTGAGGCCCAATTCATTAACTTAAAAATAGTTAAAATAGAGTTCGGATCATGTTTCGATATTGAGTCGATGTCTTAAATGTCAGAAATGGTATTCTCTAAACATAAAATACAACACTGGAATGTGATTATATCGAAATGTGACCGAAACTTGAACGATTCCAAGTTTTTTCGATAATTTTAGCATTGTAGATGGAGTCTCTCTTTACTCTTTGCGATTATATACATAACTATCCTACTCTAATGGTAGTCACCGTGAATTGAAAGTAGACAAAATTTTTATTTTTAAGGGAGCAGAATACCAACTTTCTGTCAATTCATAATTCAGTCTCGATTCGGTTAACTTTCAGTGTAGTTTTAAAATAATTTAGAGAATTGGGCCTCTGATTCTAAGTTCATTCTAAGCAATTGACACAGACATATGGTGTAGTGACTACACCATACGTCCAATTGTATGCTAAAAACTTAAATCAATCAAATCAACCCAATCAGCTCTCTGTAGATAAATATGTTTTCAACACCAATAAAACTGCTTTATAAGAATTCTAATTACTTAGAATCAGCCTCACAATACACAGCTCTTCAAAACTTCGGCCGATGGAAACAGTAAATTCAAGGAATTTGATTACTTTATCTCTGAAAGTTATCTACGACAAACATGCCGTGTAGAAATGTCAAAATTCGATAAAATTATGGCGCCATGTTAGGGTGTACGATACTCTGAAAGGCGTCAAAGCATTAGGACAAGTAATTAATATTTCTCTCGTGTCAGGGATCATGACGTCAGACAAAGTTCACCCGAAAGTTAGTGTTACAAACCAGCTGTCCACCGACAGATTGTTTAATAACTTTTAGGTTAGTTCTACACTCAGGTGCTAGAATCTAAGCTAGGATAGGAAGCATGTGTAGTCAAACAACCTTTCTCATAGGAACCCAGACCCAGTGTAGTATTGGTCTATGGGAGCCTACATTTTTTTATTTGGCTTAGCTACATTTCGTCAATTTCAGTTTCGATTGATTACAATGGGGGGATTTGCCATAATCACCACGCTTGACAGGCGGATAGGTGATCGCCAACGATCTTTGATACACTATGTTCATCAAAGGTGATCGCAGTTTAGGCAGATGCTGCCTATCCTTTGGTATAGTATAATATACGTCTTTAATTCAAAAGCATAATGGTTTCATTTCCAAACTCAATAATAAATAAATAAAAATCAACTGTCGAGTTGTACAAACCAATGTTACTAGACTCGAAAGCAGTTGCTCTCGAAATTGATGCTAGAATTAACAACTCTGTTCGTTTCTTACCTGCAATTCCTAAACCAAGATGGTAGAGCCGTATGGTAGAGTCGAAGTGTAGAAGACCCATGATGATGATGATGCCTGGTTTGAGAAAATCCAGAGATACTTTTGTTTGTTTTGTTATTTGTGATATCGGACTATTACCAATGTTAATATATAATATATATATGGTAGTATAAGGTTACTGTTACCTACCTTGACTTTACATTCATTTAATTTACTTTTGAAACTTTTATACCATTCGTATGTACACATATAAATAAATAAATAAATAAATAAATGCTGGACATTTCACACAGCATTATCTAGCCCCAAGCTAAGCAGAGCTTGTGTTATGGGTACTAGATAACTGATATACTTAATACAATACATTACATAGATAGATATTTTTTATTATACATAGAAAAATACCCAGAACACCCTGAACAAATATCTGCAGATTGTACAAATATTTGTTCCGAGGCGGGAATCGAACCCGCAACCTCCTGCGTCGCAGGCGAACCTTCACCCGCCGCGCCACAGAGGTCGTCGTAATATTATTACCTTTATTATTGAATTTTAAAATTTTACATGTAAATCAGCTTTATGAATAAATTGTATTATTCTATTTATTGATATTAATTAGGTACCAGTCCAGACTGAAATATCGTTAAACCTATCAATATCAAATACTAAAACAATAAATGTTTACAAAAAATGTCTGAAATAAAAAATCATGGTATAGTAAAACACAGTAAAAAACAATACATATTGTTTATTACTTTGTTTTACTAGAGAAAATTGTTAGAAAATTCTTTTAGTTACGAACTTACCACATCGAAATGAAAAACTAACGAATCCGATCGGAACCCTTCCGAACGTTTTCAAATAGCCCTGCTGGACTGGTAGGCCTGGTTTGAACTCCTAGTAGGTAACTGTTGGCGGTGGTGGTGGTCCTGGTAGATCATATTTCAGAGGTTCAATTACAAGATTTTGTAAATCCCGACAGCTTAAATGTGAAAACTTTTATTCTTAGAATAAAAATTGTTATTCAGTGAATAATGGGACACCCGGCACAGTGAAGACGAAGAAAAGGCCTTGCCCGAAACTTTCTTCAAAGGCATTGCAGTGTTCAAAGGCATCGTTTTGCTTATTAAATTAAAGTACCTACCTACCTGGGTGACCGAGCTATGTAATTATAATAATTTGGTAAAACGCGTTTTTACAGTGATAAAACCTATATCTACATCGATTTTCTGCCCCCATATAGCAAATTTCATCGAAATCGTTAGAGCCATTTTCGAGATCTCAAAACATATTAAACTTACAAATAAGTATAATAATAACTTTCGTGAATACATCATTCATTTTGTAAAATGGGAAATTACCCCCCGTTCCGTTCCCATTTTACAAAATGAAGGTATATTTTTATAAATAGGAAATTACTAAATCATGTTGTCATATTTTATCATTATCATCAGCCTGTAGACGTCTACAGCTGGACATAGGTCTTCGCCCTAGAATGCCACGTCGAACAGTCTTGAGCCACCTCCATCCACCGACTTCCTGCGACGGTTGTAATATCTTTAGTCCATCGAAGGACTAAAGATATTCCTTTGATGTCGATGTCCTACGAGGAAGGAGGGCCTTCCTCTACAATAATAATTCATAATTAAATAATATTATTTCATATATTTAGGTATTAATTTATAATTTCAGCAAAGTCACGCTAGAATCAATTAATTGGCCTTCCTCTACGCGTCGTCCGGTATGATTTTATACTGATCAAAAATTACAATTAGTATTTGACTATAGATAAGCATCATCTTTTCAGGTATGGGTGATGGGAATCTATATACAGTTGACTATAACACTTCGTAAGAAGTAGTAGTAGTCGAAGACTCCCTTCTCGATGGACTATAGACATTGTAAAGGTCGCAGAAACCTCGTGGCATTCTATGGGCGATGCCTATGTTCAGCAATGGACTTCTAAGCTGATGATGATGATAAAGTACCTACCAGACACATAAAACATATTTTATTGGCGTCGTAGCTTTATAAAGGTTACTATAAGCTCTACCGGCGCCTTTCAACCTTCCACCCTTGGAGCATAGGTTTCGCTTCGACCGTAGCGTTACAGGGGTCAAAGGTCTCCAAGTCCTCATAAGTAGCAAAAACAATATGCTCTACAATTTGTAGTTGTAGAGCATATTGTTTGTTGATTTATAGAGGTTGTACAATACAACCTAATGTTTATTATACAATTGGTCACATTCGGTTCTTCCCAGTGCTACCGTACCGTAAGGAAGGCTGACCAAGTAATATTTATACCTGATTCTTAAGAACACACACTTAGACTTGGAGGCTTTAGGTACAGAAAACGATAAACAAATTTAATTAAAAAAAAACTAATAGTTTAATGTGGTTTTTCCGGCTTAAGAATAAACCTCTCCATCTCCTCACATGGATATCGTAAAAGCTGACTAAGGGTTTATGCCAGAGGATGGGCCAGCAGCATCCACCTGAGTACTTAACACTAATACTGCGGTCACCAATCCGCCTACTAAGCATGATGATTATGGCAAATGACCCCCATTATGGGGGAGACGACCAGCAGTGGACATCAGTCGGCTGATGATGAGGATGAATAGTTACTATAGGATCCGGTGAATGTTGATCTTACGGTAGGATTCGTTAATTTTTTTTCAGTTTTCTTATTACTATCTGATCCGGTGACAATCTTGAGAATGAAGTAAAGTCGGCAAATATTCAAGATGGGAGATAAAAATTAACGGAAAGTTTACTAATAACTCAAAACAGAAACAACCCACTAAAATGCTCAAAAATAAAAGTGTTAGGTGTAAAATTATTCCGTTACGATTCAAACCTAACGAGTAAAATTCCCACAATAAAAAACTAGATAATGTTTTCTACCTAATTCAGATGAGTCGTCAGACGATCCGCGAGTAGGGTTGCTACTTGCCAGATAATCAGAGAGCCGGAAAAATCCTAAGGCTTACATTAATCCTCATAGAGAATATTATCTTCCGATCCGTGACAAAATCTTCCTAAGGGGTAGTCAGATGCAGTTCTTAACAATTAAATTGGCACGCGTTACATGTTTAACGTAACATTTAGTGTATTGTAACGTTGAAAATACCCACAAGGATGATTTATGCTTGCCCGTACCGGACTGAGGCGCGGCCGTGGCACGGAGAAGCCATGTAGGCATGGCACGACTACAAAACAAATGTTTATCACTAGTAACATTTTGTATGAAATACAAATTTGTAGTTCATGCTAGACCGTATTCATAGGCATCATATCGGCATTGACACAGCACAGTCTGACATGAACTACTAACAATAAAATGCCAATACACTCCCTAATGATTTGTCAGCCGGATTTGTGTCCGGATAAAGATCGACTTTGCCGGTTGAAATCGGATCTTGACAACCCTACTTGCGAGTAATGCCGTATCCATACATAATAGATAGTTGTGTCTGCAACGCGATTAGCATACGCGTATCCATATACTACCTAAGTTAATGGATACTCTGATGTCATATTCCATAGTGAAACTCAATAAAATTCCACAACTATTTATGTGGATCAGACATTGTTAGGTTCGATAATTTAAGAGATAATTAAAAGATAGATAGTTAACTAAGAGGTAGGATCCATTGTATATTATTTACATGCATGCATTATTTTCAGAGACGATTTGAGGCTTATTCCCATCGGCTCCGGTAACACAGTCCCAGTACCGGGGCAGATGGGAAATTGTTATTGGTAAGTATCTAATTATTATAATTAGTTTATTGGTATAAGTAGTCACTATTCCCTTTCTGTGCACTACGTTTCAAAATCCATTCTGTAGGTTTTGCGCAAAAGAGTAATCATATTTATCCATCCGTCTTGCCTTGACAAACATTTACTTTTTTACCTAATACAATAAGGATTACAATTGCTACCATCTGGTAGTAATTTGGATGAGTTGAGCTATCTTTAGATCCGTGGTGTTTCCGACCTAAGAATAGACCCCTCCATATCCTCCCGTGGGTGTCGTAAAAGTCGACTAAGGCATTACACCAGGGGATGGGCAGCAGCATCCACCTCAGTACTCGACATGAATATGATGCGATGAGTAATCCGCCTTCCAAGCGTGATGATTGTGGCAATTCCCCCCATTGTATTTATGGGGGAAGCCTCGTTCAGCAGTGGACGTCTAAAGGCTGATGATGATGATGATTTGTTATTATGATGTATATGCAAAGTACAAAATAACTTTTCATTTATAAAACCGACTTCCGCCATAGTATTCGACTAAATAATTTTGGATGAAAAAAAAATGTTGAAAGAACCATTGTGGTGAAAGGATTATGATACTTTCTGAATGCAAATGCTTGGTTTGTTGCTGAAAATATAAAAATCGCCATATGTATGCCTACAATATTTGAGGAGTTCCCTCAATTCCTCATGGATCCCATCATCAGAACTGGATTTTGAAAAAAATGGGAAAGAATGGGAAATCTGGAAGTATATATATTCAAATAAAAAAAGAATTTTCCAAATCGGTTCATAAACGCCGGAGATATGCGGTATAAAACATTAAAAAAAAAAAAAAACACAACCGAATTGAGAACCTCATCCTTTTTGGGAAGTCGGTTAAAAATAGGTAAAGTACTGTAAAGTTTCAACAAAATCCGTTTTGTAATTTTTGCATCCATTCATCCATCTTCACAAATACAATTACTTATTTAGGATTACAACTTGCTACCATCTGGTAGTAATTTGGATGAGTTGGGCTATCTTTAGATCATTGAAAACCGTCTTTAGATGAATCAACTGTTTAATTTGTAGGTAGTATTTCTTAAATTTTGTAGGTATATCAATTGTTGTATTGTTATTTCTGTAAATAAAATCTACATGAATTGATATTATCAAAATTATCCTTGTGATTTCAATGAATATTCATATTTCATAACTGACAGTTAGACAGCCAGCTATATTCATGGAGTTAGTAGGTCAGGTATAGGTAAACATGAATGTCAATTTTCTATCCCACTCTTACCCAGAAATAACTAAACCTTGGTCAAATACTTATATTAGGTAAAGTACCCCTTACCTTTGACGACCTCTGTGGCGCGGTGGGCGAATAGCCTGCTGAGATGCGAGAGGTTGCGGGTTCGATTCCCGCTTCGGGACAAATGTTTGTATGATCTGCAAATATTTGTTCCGGGTCTGGGTGTTATGGTACCATGTTACTCGTAGTTCCTGATACCCACGATACAGGGAATCCTAGTGTGGGATCAGGACTATGCATGTATGTATGTTATGTTACCTTAAAACTCAATACTCCAGCGTGCGCGTACAGTGACCTGCCCACAGGATGTCTTTGTTTGCTTTTCGCTGACTGAAGTAGGTATTCATCGATACAGTTAGCTAGGTAGGTATCTAATGTAAATTTCCATAAGGTAGGTCAGTGCTTGAAGGTTTTGCTTGCGTATAAAGCGGGTCTTTGCTTTATGTTTGCACTGCAGAATGTGTTAAAATACTCATAAATGTCTAAATTGTAAGTGACAAGGCTGCTACAAGGTTTCACTTCCTACGTCTAGTCTAGACTTACGTACCATTTATCTACCTACGCTTATCTAAAAGTAGGTACTTACCTACTTAATTAAATAGAACCTCGACTCAAAAAATTACAAGATCACCTATTTTGTTAGTAATAGAATTTCTTGTGAAAGAGTTCGTCCGGGGAAGTACTACTACCGTACCTATTTCTGCCGCCAAGTAGTAGTGCTTGCATTGCTGTGATTCGGTTTGAAGGGCTGGTGCCGGTGAAATTACAGGCATATGAGACTTTTCATCTTTGTATCTCAGGGTCGGCAGCACGTGTGTGATGCCTCTGGTGATGCAGGAGTCCATAGGCTACGCTAATACTTTCCATCAGCTGGGCGGTATGCTTGTATGCATGCCAAGTAGGATTAAAAAAAAAACTAAAATGGTCTATCCCAAATAAGAAATACCTACTATACCTAGAAAGTCATTTGGTTCTGATTTAGGACGACTAGGTTGTTAGGTATCTATGTTCCTATCTTATCATCATCATCATCAACCCTTAGACGTTAGACGATACGAGGTGTCATAGAAAGCAATGGGAGGATTTGCCATAATCGCACCACGCTTGGCAGCCGGATTAGTGTTGAGTACGCAGGTGGATGCTGCTGCACATCCCCTGGGGCAATCCCTTCATCGACATTTACGACATCCACGGGAGGAAACGGAAACACCTGTGTTACTGAATAATAAGCTGTGTTTATTGTATTGAAATAATGTACATTTCCTCGTCTTTGGAGAGATTCAAAAATAATCATATTTTTCTGTGCCACTTCGATCCAATGTTGTAGGGATTTATGGCAATGAACAGTATCCACCTGAGTTCTTAACACCAATACTGCGATCAGCAATCCGTCTGCCAAGCGTGATGACTATCGCAAATCACCTCGGGAGGAAATCAATCGGGAGGCCTCGTCCAGCAGTGGAAGTCTGAAGGCTGATGATGATGATAATGATGATTGTTCAGGGTCACGAGCAGAGTAATACCTACCTCAAAGTTTTGGTAAGTACAGCCAATAGCCTATTCTGGTGTATAAGCAAAAATATTGTTAAGTTTCATCAAAATCCGTTCAGTAGTTTTTGCGTCGAAGACTATCAAACATACATCCATCCATTCATCCAAACAAACATTTGCATTTATAGTATTAGTATAATAGTGTAATGATTAATGATATAAGTAGGATCGTAATGTAGGTTCTTTTTTTTAAATATCGTAGGTACTCTGGTAGAAAAATGTGATACTTACCTAATTATGTGCAGTAGGTATAGGTCTAGGTATTCAAAGCTGTTTTATCTATGATGGAAAGACCTACCAAGCCAGCACCCTAATTATTTCGTACAAAAGCTTATTTTTGATGACAGTAAAAAATAATTAGAAAGCATAAAAGCTAGGAAATTTTAGGCAAAATTTATAACGGTAGAGTGGAAAATTGTGTCACCTTAGTTATCTCACGAAGCCATACGTTATGTATGAATACAATTATTATTATTCTAGCCTGAAGCACAAACACTTTATCTCAGGGCACACCGGCTTACCACATGACGTTAAAAGTTGAACAAGAGTGTTAAAGTTATACAATTTCTTGTGGTTTGGCTGTACGAGCTTCACTTCTAGACTGTTAATTGGTCTAACACTAGCAAGAATACCTATTGTTATAAAATCCAACAAATCTTTCGTATATTGTCTCACACACAAAAACAAGGTCTCAGGAAGTCGGTGGATGGAGGCGACTCAATACCGTTCGTCGTGGCATTCTACAGAGGAAACATTCTATATATGTCCAACAGTGGACATCTACAGGCTGATGATGAAAATGATTATAGTTTTTATTCCACTGCATATTCACTGTGACACATGTTTTAGGATTGGGTTGAAACAAGAATAGAAATTTAATAAAATGGGTTGAGTCGATATACAGACCTAAATGGGTTGAGATTTTTTGGGTTGAGACTACCTCTGTGGCACGGCGGGCGAAGGTTCGCCTGCGACGCAGGAGGTTGCGGGTTCGATTCCCGCCTCGGAACAAATATTTGTACGATCTGCAGATAATTGGCCCGGGTGTTCTGGGTATTTTCTATGTATAATAAAAAAATATCTATCTATGTAATGTATTGTATTAAGTATATCAGTTATCTAGTTGCCATAGCACAAGCTCTGCTTAGCTTGGGGCTAGATAATGTGTGAAATGTCCACCATTAATTTAGAAGCATTCTATATAGGGATATCGGAGATCTCAATAACACACGAAATAACACTTTATTAGTGATCACAGTATTGGTGTCGAGTACTCAGATGGATGCTTCTGCCCAGTCCCTGTTGTAATACCGTCAGCTTGTACTACATTGAACGGAAAAGACAGAAAGTTGTAAACGCCACAGTAATAACAATAGCACAGCAATAAAGCCGGGTATTCATTAGGCAACATTTGTTAATAAACACTGTTTATAAACAGTGTTTATTAACAATTGTTGCGTATTGAATGCTTAAGTAATCACGGTTCATGGACAGGCAGCAAAGCTAATTGGTTACCCCCCAGTGTGTTAATTAAATTATTCATATTTTTATGTACTTTTTAATCACAAGTAGTGTATTTAGCACTAAGCTATACATTCATGTGAAAGAAATATATTAGAAATGTCTCCGAATGCAATAAAAATTAAGTTATTTGGCACACGGGACTATTATTTAATCCGTGACGTGTGGGGGTGAACAATTTTTGTCGTCTGTACCTATTTCTTGTTACAAACCCCGTTCACGTTTGAAATTGAAATTGGGCAATAAGCTCACAGAGGATGCCCGCATCGTCTCGCTCGACTCATTAGACAGACATGTTTGAGGGCTCGCATCATCAGAAAGACAGACGTGAGGTATCAACAAACAAAATTAAAGATTCCATTAAAATTCAAAGCACTTTGACTAGCAGACGCCTTACCATGAGCACTTATAGGAATTCAGTTCAAAAACTATCCATCACAAAATATCGGTTCCGTGTTGTCCGCAGCTGTATTTAAAGGCACAGTAGCAGGTCTATAGACATCTGCGATAAGTTATTCAATGATGACTGATGTCAACGACGAACCGATATTTTGTACTGAATAGTTTTTGAACTGAATCGCTATAAGAGCTAATGGTAAGGCCTCAGCACGGCTAGCACAGGCTCGATAGTGAGTCACTAACGAGACGATAATAAATGACAAATTTTAAACAATCAAATTACAAATATTTCAGCTCAGAATAATAATTAAAGTTATTAGGTACTCTGAGGATTTCAGGCCACCCCGATGTAATTGACTTGGTCTTGGTAACGTTAATCAGCCTGTGCTCAAAGAATGAGAAAATCATCTGAAAATATAAAAAGAGAGAAGGGTCAAGCTACATATCATTGTGAACTTCAGTTCTACGAGGTTACAACCCATTCATTGGAAGCGTGTTTTGTGTGTGTGGGATGACTACACGTACGGCTCTTAATGATATTCCCTACAAAGCACACTGTTAGTATGGGTGCAATGATGAAGCATACTATTATAGCTTATGTAACTAAACCCTATGACTACGCAGACAATGTTTGCAAATATTAATTATACGATGACGCTCAATCGTACGATAGTTTTTACGCCATATTTAAGAGTTCCGTGGTCAATCAATGTAACCTAGTTTTAAGAGCAATGCTTTATCCGTCCATCTGTAACGGCCAGTCGACTCGCAACTCCACCCTTTCAATTAAATTTAAAATAATAGCAAGCATGATAACTCTTCTACAACAGCCTTTCGACGTCCATTGTTGGACGAAGCCATAGAATGCAATGGGGAGATTTGCCGTAATCACCACGCTTGGCAGTCGGATTGGTGATCGCCGTTTAGTGTTAAGTACTCAGGTAGATGCTGCCCATCCCCTGGTGTGATCCCTTAGTAAGGCTTTTACTACATCCACGGGAGGAGGAGGAGTCTAGTAACTAGTAACTTACTTATTGAGAGTTTGTTGCCGGTGAAATTACAGGCAAATGAGACTTTTGTTGGATGGAGGCCTACTATAGCCAGCTTTTCACCTTTATTGTCTCAAGGCAGGCACAGGGCAATGCCTCCTAGGATGCATTTCAGGTGGACATGTCCTGTTACGCCTGTGAGGTAATGCATTGTTAATAGGCAGATGTTACCGCTGTTCAGGTGGTATATCAGCATTGTTCCATTATAAATAGAAACAAAAAAACATCTACCAAAAAAAATAAAAGTACTGAATACCAAATGTAGAGCCATTCGTTATAGAATTTGTGACTGAAAATACTACAGACGGAACCCAATGTGTACCTACCAACACGCACATGGCAATTTTTTCTCGGGAGACACATCGGAACCACATTCTCACAAGCTCAACATTATTATTATGGTTGTTAGCAGCTGTATTTTGTAGTTAGGAGTTGATGACAATGTATTTTTGCTTGAATTCTTAAAAAAAACGTGTTTTTAACCGACAGATGGTCAACATGAATCGATTAAGTACCTGCTTCCGGAATGATCTCATGGTAGATTGCGTTCTTATCTTAAAACCATGTTTTTTTATCCCAACAGTCATACATAATTTAATGCATTTCTAACTGACAGATTTCCAAGCATTTTTTTTCTGAATAAGTACAATGTGATATGAAAATTTAAATAATTTTATGCGTATGAAATGGGGGCCTTCTTGATAGGAGGTCGAAATGGGTGTCTTATACAAGATAAGAAGGTAGGTAAATAAATAAATGCTGGACATTTTCACACAACATTATCTAGCCCCAAGCTAAGCAGAGCTTGTGCCTCTCCCCCCCGGACCACTGAGGTGCTCAGACGTGTTACTAGTAGAGACCCGTTTTTATTTTATTTATTTCTTTTAATTCAAATAAATTCATTTGGAACAAATTATTCCAATGCAAGAAAATAGGAGCGCATAATAAGTGAAGAGGTTGATCTGAGAGCCAAGCCATCCGAGTGAGTCATCCCACTACACAGCGAACAGCGTAGTGTGCGTGTGCCCCGACCGACACGCTGACGTCACCGAGTACAGTGTGGTGTATGCGTGCGTGAGCGACGCGCTGATATTTCGTCCCACTCCTGCGCTACACGCCCATCGCCGCCGTGACGTCAGACAATAGGTACGTGTGGCTACACTTAGCCTCCTCGCCACTTCTAATCGCCTGGTATCCGCCGCATGTTGCGCGAGGTGCCTCCGCTTACCTACTTATCTATCACCCCTGCACGCAACTGCCAACCAACTTGAAGCGCTACCTCTGTAGTTTGCTGGCTGCTGGTACAAGTGAAAACGGTCTTATAATCACACCACTTCGTGATTTTTTTATACTCCTTGAAGCTTCTAGTTACCTGGTACTTTCTGCTGCTGTCTTGCTTATTTCTCGGTGACTCGAGTTTAGTGCCAATCGAACGATACCAATTGCCTGTTTCTTGCCCCCTGGTACTTCATCTAACCGAAGCTTGCTAAATATGCTAAGACGTACTCCACCGCCATCACCAGCTATTAGATCGGACTTAGAACCTGCTTTTAAGGGTCAGGAGACTACGACAAGTGAAAACTCTCCTGTGGCTGAGCGTAAAAATAAAAAAAGGAAAATGGAGGAAGTTTCCGAAGACAGCCTGAAAGACTTTATGTCGGATATGAAAAATAAGTTTGAGGAGTTTGAACATCGGCAGGATCAACGTATGATGTCCCTTGAAAACATTGTCAAGGATTTGGCTGTGCAGATTACTGGCTTGCGGTCAACTGTGGACTTCATTTCGAAACAATATGATGGTCTTAAGATTAAAGTTGAAACTTTAGAAACGGAGCGTAAAAATAATTTAGCCAACATCCAAAGCCTAGAGGAAAAGGTTGAAAATATGGAGCGAACTCAGAGATTAACTAGTATTGAAATTAGAAATATACCGGTTCAGAAAAATGAAACTAAAACCGATTTATTGATGATTGTCGCTAATATCTGCAAGGTTGCAAATGCCCCAATCCAGAACTCGGATGTAAGAGACATCTTTAGAACAAGCGCCAACCCTACTAATAAACCAATTATCGTTGATTTTTGTAGAGTAGTGGTCAAAGAAAAATTTCTAGGCTGTATCAAAACCTACAATAAAATGCATAGTGAAAATAAGCTGAATACAAAGTCACTGAGGATCGATGGCCCACTGAAACCGGTTTTTGTCTCGGAGAACCTTACACAAAAAATAAAGAGACTGTTCTATCTCTCGCGCGATTTTTCCAAATCAAATAACTTTAGATATTGCTGGACTGCACATGGAAAGGTCTACATCAGGAAAACTGATGGTGCACCCTTGTTGCGTATCAACTCAGAAGCTGATCTGAACAAGCTGAGAGTTGATCAATGACTAATCTCTGGTAACATCATGTATCACCTCTATTGTCTTTTTTGTTTGTCTTATAATGAAACTATTAGAAGATATTATTTTTATCTCTATTTGCATGAATTTGTTATTTATTACTTGTATTTTAATTTATCTTGGAATTTGTTTACTGTTCATTATTTTTATTATGTCTCGATTATTGTTATGAATGAATTTAGGAAAAAATACTTTAGCCCACTAGATTTATATCTACAACACTCACTTACACACACAAACCCTTTTACACTTGAACTTAAAACTGTGAAACTGGCAGAGTCACACTTGAGTAAATATTTATTTATTATTTTTCAATCTGAAGTACGCATCATTATTATTATATTGTATCTCCTGATTTTGATGGAATTTTTGGTCTGTCCACTAGCAAATGTACACGCATGCTCTCTGCATACGGGATCAATAACTTGCGCCACTTTTATCATTTCATTTGTTTATGGATAGCTTCAATCAAATTACGAGTGAAATCGAAGCAATTAGTGTCTCCCGGTCTTTATCTTGCGCTCCGGAAGAGTGCTTAAAGTATATTAATGTAAATAATAAATCTTTAACCGTGTTGCATGCAAATATACGTAGTATTAACTGTAATTTTGGTGATTTTGTGGCTTTATTGATGAGGATAGGGATCAGCTGTGACATACTGATTCTCACTGAATGCTGGCTCAGTAAGGTAACCCATCTACCTGAAATAGAGAACTACAACGGTCATAAATCAAGTCACTCAAATCAAAACGATGGCGTTGTTGTTTACATTAAATCTAGTATTGAATATGTCATTGAAGATCCTGAAATGTCTGACTGTAACTGCATTGTCGTTAAATGTTTTTCGGACACCACGATTGCGGCAATTTATCGATCTCCGTCTTTTAGTAACCCTCAAAATTTTTTAAACAGCTTAAATAACTTTTTGTCTAATATACCGGGTCAAAAAACAGCTATCCTTATGGGTGATATAAATATCAACATAGCTCCAGATAATGGCGACGCTTTTGCAGACGAGTACCTAAACCTCACTGCGGCCCATGGGTTTTTACCTGCCTTTACGCTCCCCACTCGTCCAATAAGTAAAACATGTATTGACCACGTCATCATGAAGTCCTGTAACAGGAACACCCTATCTCTTATTCTTGATACGTTTATTACGGACCATTCACCGGTTTTGGTTCATACAGAGTATTGTAATTCTTTGAAAGGACCAAAGCAGACTGAGCGATCCGTGCTTGACTACGAAAAAATTACTAGGGAATTAGCTGCATCCGACTTCTCGTCGGTACTGACCAGTTCAAATGCTAACCTTGCTGCTGATAGTTTGATTAATATTATAAGAGAAGTGATTAAAAGAAACACTAAAATAAAAAAAATTACCCGTAAAAATAGAACTATTAAGCCTTGGGTCACAGTGGGAGCGTTGAGGTGTCTAAGACACAGAGATAAATTGCACCGAAAATCAAGACTTGACCCCGAAAACATGATACTGAAGGTATCATATTGCCGATACCGTAATTTTTGTACAAACTTACTCCGCAAATTAAAAAGGGACTACGAGCGGCAAGAGTTTGATATGGCCCGCAACAACCCAAAAGCAACCTGGAATGTGATTAAGAAAATAGCTAATCTTAATACTAGGTGTAACTCTGCTAGTGAACTCTTGAAAATCCATAATGACCCTAATTTATCTGTGCAATCTGTCAATAGCTTCTTTGTAAATATAGGAAAAAATTTAGCAATGAAAATTTATTCCCCACAGGCTCTCTCAGCAGTTAACTTTCAGATTCAGAGTTGCTCTACCTCAAATAGTCAGGGAAATTCTATGGTACTACTCCCAACTGATAACAAAGAGATAGAATCTGTTATAATGGGCCTGCGTAATGATTGTGCAACAGGATGGGATCTTATTCCTTCGAAGATTATCATGTGTGCCAGGGACTCTCTCATAACGCCAATACGATATGTCTGTGATCTATGTTTGTGCACGGGAGTTTTCCCGATAGCCTTTAAAAAGGCACTTGTTCATCCGATCTACAAGAGTGGAAGTCGTGACAGTGTCGATAACTACAGACCTATTTCAGTGTTAACTACTTTATCAAAAATCTTTGAAAAAATTCTTAACAAAAGACTTATTGACTTCTTGGAATCCCACAATGTTATTGCGAAGAACCAATACGGATTTAGGAAAGGTATATCTACAGAGGATGCTGTGTTGGACCTTACCAATAGTATTGTGCGTCAACTTGATCATAAAGAGAAGTCCATATGCATCTTTCTTGACCTATCAAAAGCGTTCGACACTGTTTCGATTCCACTCTTGTTGAATAAAATGGAAGCTATTGGAGTGAGGGGTATTGCACTTGATATCTTCGAGGATTACCTTTCTAGCCGAACACAGTGCGTTAAAATTAATGATTACATTAGCCTTGATGAACCGATTTGTTATGGTGTACCTCAGGGTAGTGTACTGGGGCCTACTCTGTTTTTGATTTACATTAATAACCTCTGCAGGCTTTCTCTACCTAGTTGTAAAATATTTACTTACGCTGATGACACTGCTTTACTCATCAATGGTAAGAGTTGGGAACTTGCTCGCAAAAATGCTGAACAAGCATTGGAGCTTGTCATGGTATGGCTTGCGGATAACATTCTTACACTTAATATCAGTAAAACTAAATATATCTCATTCTCTGCAAACTCTAACTCACAACCCAAAGATCAATCTTTTGGTATTGTGGCTCATACCTGCAAAGGCTCCAATACGTGTAATTACCAAAGTTGTCTCTCTGTCTCACGAACTACAAACATCAAGTACCTGGGCGTTTATCTTGATCACACTCTGAGTTGGAATGTGCACTTGCAGACAGTTGTTCCTCGCATAAGAAAATTAATATATGTATTTAAGACTCTCAGAGCTGCCGCATCACCAGAAATTCTGAAAATGGTCTATTTTGCTCTCGCACAATCTTTGCTGTCGTATTGCATCACGGTATGGGGGGGTACTTTTGGAACCCACATGCTAAAAGTAGAGAGAGCGCAGAGATGTGTTCTGAAAGTTATGCTTAATAGACCGTACAGATACCCGACTGCTGAGTTATTTTCTGCCTGCTCTGTCCTAACTGTGAGGCAACTGTTTGTAATGCAAATCATTCTAAGAAAACATTCTCAAATGTATTATGATCCAGATATAAATATGAATAGACGCCTAAAGTATAGGGTATGCCCTATTGAGAGGCACCGACTAGCATTATCAGCTCGCCACTATCGCGTTTTGAGTTCTCGGCTTTATAATAAGGCTAACAAATCGTTGGATATATATCACCTGCCCACTAGTAAGTGCAAGGTGGCCTTAACAGACTGGCTTAGAGAAATGTCATATAGTGATACTGAAAAGCTTTTCAATGTCATTAAATAGCTCTACTCATCACGTCTCAGCCACATACATACCCACGCTTATAATCATTGACAACCTCTGTGGCATGGCGGGCGTGTTGCCGGCTGAGACGCATGAGGTGCGGGTTCGATTCCCGCTGCGGGACAAATGTTTGCATGGTTGCAAACTTTTGTTCCGGATCTGGGTGTTGTGGTAGTTCCTGATGGCCGTGACACAGGGAATCCTAGTGTGGGATCAGGACTATGTGTGTGACTGTTGGGTGTTATGTTATTTTACATGCACATTCTCATATAGTTTAACATAATCTTGTATAATTTTATAGCTTGTATTCTTGTTATAATGTGTTGTAGTTTTGTTGATCGTTTAATGATTGTATTTTATTGTTTCTGTATTGTGTGCTAGTATGTAGGAGTTCATAGAAAACTTGGTTGCTAGTAGGCTTGAATCAGTGTATGACAATTATTATTTTTATTCAAAATTTTATTAAATTCCAATCTTGATTTAATTCATCATTTTTAATTATTTTTATAAGTATGGTCTAATCTTAATTTCTGTATTTTATTTTTATTTATTTTGTCATGCACACATTGTATAAGCATGTACATTTTAATTAGATACATTTGGGATAGTACTTCTAACCAAGACACAAGTTTTATTAACTTAATTTGGTTAGAAGGGCTAATAATTGATGTTATGTACCTATTAAGTGAAATAAATAAATTTTAATTTTTTAATTTTTTTTAATTTTGTGTTATGGGCACTAGATAACTGATTGATATACATAATACAATACATTACATAGATCGATATTTTTTTATTGTACATAGAAAAATACCCCGAACACCCTGAACAAATATGTGCAGAACGTACAAATATTTGTTCGGAGGCGGGAATCGAACCCGCAACCTCCTGCGTCGCAGGCGAACCTTAGCCCACTGCGCCACAGAGGTCGTCATAGGTAATCAATAAGAATTTTCAAATTCAAGAGGCAAGTTGATTTCGCCAGAATAATTTAAATTAGGCAATTAGTCATAATTATTCTTCTCAGAGGTTCGCAGAGGACAATGTACCTAACCATAAATCACGAGAACATAAAGATTGTTTTCGACACGCCCATCTTTCAAGACACCCAAATGAGTTCACTTTTGTTTATTTTTAATAAAAAAACTCAAGTCTACGTTTTATTTCTTAGAAAATATCAACGACCCGTGAAAGGTCGAGCCAGATCCATAAGTCAAGCCTAATAGATCTGGCTCGAAGGACCAAACAAGGCATAAGTATAGAAAATAACTTCCAGTTGTCTTTTGAGCATTTCCTAAAACAACTGGAAGTTATGCAACTTTGAAGAATAATAGCTTTAAAATGGATCAATAATAATAATAATAATAATAATTTAATTAAATATTTTTTTATTATTATTATTATTAGATTAAAAATCGATAAGTGCAAGCGTACACCCAAAATATATTGATAATATATTTTATCAATCAAAATCGTTGTAGATTGACAACGATTTGACAAAGAAGCGCAATGAGGTAGCTAGGTGAACTATGTGTTAACCAGACAGATTACATAAGCGTAGACACAACTCTCACCTAGGTTAGGTATTAGAAAATTTGTCAATGCGAAAACAACTTGCAGAATTGTCATTACTAAATGGAGACCGTGAGAAAACGGAAAGATCCGCGGCTCCATCATGTGGAGCCGAAACACGCCGAATTTGGTCAATAAACAATCGTACGGCGCGAGCTGGGCCCCTGACCTTGTTCGCGCACGCGGCTCCCCCTTCACCCTCCCCCCTCGCCTTGCCAAACACGCTTCGATTTCCACAAGTTTATGTAATCAACGTAATATCATCTGAGGAAATTGTCATGTAAACCGACTGATCAGAGGTGTTACAAAGAGTTAAAAAGATACCTGATCATACCAAAATGTTCTCCAGGTTACCAACACACAACCTTGAAATTTACGTCTGTACTTAAATGTTTAGGCACTTTCTTTGATGTGGCTTCAAATCGAATAACAGTTTTGGTGCTAGCCTTTTTTAAGAGGCAGCGGGTTGGTCTCACATCCATACCCCGAACGAAGTAACATGCCTTTGTTATCGAGCTTTCAAAGAACCGTGTAGTTTTTATGCTCGTGGCGAGAAAAGTTAGGAACAAAAACAAGGTAGGTGCTCAAACCTCTCAAAACTTTCATAAACCGAATTAGGTTAATTTAGCAACAGAGCTTCAGAATTTCTAGATTAGCCTAACTTCTTGTAAGACAAGTTATGAAACGGGAGGCGACGCAATTTCAGAAATAAACGTCTTAGCATTTTTCTCCACATACATATTATTTCAGGCGTTATAATCGGATACTCTATCGTACTTGCCCTAAAATCGTGAGATTTTGGCACGACGCCCGGCTTATTCAAATCAGTGGGCCTCTGGGCCTCCGCCATAAGTTCCCTTGCAAATACCAATAAAATGTGAGCGTTATCTTGTTCTATTTATTCGGTAAGCGGAACATCAACCACTTAAAAGTTTTACGGCGGTCGAACAAAATATTCCACAATCTGTGAGAAAAGTAAGAAAACCAGTTACTTCAATTAAAAGTCCAATTACAAATCGTAATTCTTTAATAGCTACTTTGTTGGCTTATTCTTTACGACTTATTAATCGTTCAGATTGTTGAACTTGGTTCAACAAAGGTTCTGAAACATGAAATAGAATTTCACGAAATATAATATTACCTATGTTAGTAAGTAAAATATAATGATGTTTATCGTGAACAGCAAAACTTAAGAGCTTACAGAATATTTACAGAACTAGAAGATGTTAAAGCAATTAAAGAAGTGAAGACTTGTTTAACAATTCTCGGAACCTCGTGTTGAACGTCCGCTAGTCCATATGACCTTTGGTAACAAGACAAAGACATCCACTCAATTAATCGGTCGATCAAACAATAAGCGACTTACCCCAATTAATTCTGAATAGTAACAAAATCAGGCATCAAAAGCTTATGACCGCTCTTCTTTTAAAATATTAAGATTATGTTTTTTAGCCTACTTTCCGAACGATATTTTCGAGTTATCTAAAGCAAATCTAAAATCATACGAAATTCAAATGAGGTTTTGAAAACCAATGTATAATACGAAATTCACTTTTTGTTTTGGTGTAGAGATAGCAGCTGCTTGTATTTCATTTAATTTTAGTCTCTTTATTTCTTGGTCCAAGTTTTGCTTTATAGAGACATCCAAATAGCATCAATGATAGTTGGAGCAAAATTACGTGTACTTCCATTCACAACTTTTTTAAATATTCTATTAGACGCCTATGACGAAACAAAAACTTTACTGCGTGGTTTCTCATCCAAGGACAAGCTCAACGGCTAAGGATCCGAGGTAGAACCATTAACCATCACGGGTAATCGATTACAGTATGAAGTGTGAATATTCACCATTTTACGACTTTATACGTTTTAGCTTTTTCTCATGCTCGGCGCGTAGTTATTTGGATATTTTTATACCGATAATTTGCCGTAAAATTACATTCCTTTTACGATTTGATTTAGGCATCACTCACAAACATTACGAGTAAAATTACTTTCAAGCATTTTAGGAGGTTTTTAGGTTCGGGCAAGATCTAGGGCTGTTGATCTTATAGTGAAATACTGCTTTGAAACGCTTGAACTAGAAATCCAGTGATCCGTTTTACATGCTTCACTGAATAACTCGTCAAGAATAATATTGTATCAAACTGTGCCTTAGCTAACAAAGGGAAATAAGAGCCCAATACGTTATTACTTAAAAGCTCCAAATACTTGATCGGTCCCTAGAAATGTTACAAGGACTATAGGATAGCTTGACTGCTTATAACAGAAAAACATATCGAGGAAATCATCTACCATATGTTGTTGATAAAATCTATAATAGAAAGAGATATAATAACATTCAAGTGGCACGGCAACTGTGGTAAATAGGAAACAGAGTCACAAGGATTAATGTTTTATAGACAGAGAATAATAGAGAAGAATATAACATCACAATCCTTTCTATCTTATTAGATAAAGAAGCCTCCAGATAAACGTTTAATTTTAACGTTTCCAAGAAAAAAAAATAACTGGATGTAGATATAATGCTGAAATGGGTTACTTATATTAAATTGTGTATTGTGTGGGCTGTCTAGAACCAACAAATTATGACTAGACCCAAATTGCTTTTCAGAGATATTTGTTTGGTAACCTTCTCTTGCCCTAATTTTTGTCTAGAGCAGATGATTCAATCGATAGGTAATGAGATAATACAATAGATGATAGGTAACGAACATAGCATTTTGCTAAGATGTCTAGACCTGTAAAAAACCTGTCGCTATCGAAGAAATTCATGAAAAACTAGCATAAGCATGGCTTCGCTCGCGTGGTGCCCGGTAAAAATAATCCTATTTAATTCAGGTCTGTATATTCATTCGAAATTGCATCCACATGAGTTCAGCTCTTATGGCGTGATTAAATAACAAACATCCATCCAAACTTATACATGTTTATTATTAGTTTGTAGCTTTGATAAATACTAATACGTTTGTCCCTTGCTTGAACAAAATCTCTTTGGACCTCGAAAACCTGAAATACTTAGTAGTTCAATAATACTTAAATCTTACCCATCACAATCAGCATTAAACATTTTAGTACTTATTTTAACAAAACTCTTGTACCTATGTAGACAGTAGGCAGCAGGCACTTATTCAGAGGAACCCAAAAAAAAACACATCAAACAATTTCTCAATTCAATATTGTATTTTCAAAGACATCGCCTCATAATCTTATTCCCAATTCAGCCCCTTTTTGTTAGTTTATTTTGTCTCAGTGTTTTTCCATTGTCAGCGCGGTTTCAAGTGAATTTCGTCTATTAAGTCAACCATTAACACGCATTTATTTGCTTTTAAGTACGCCATAAATATTGATGAAATTTATTAAAAGATTCATGAAAACAATTTGGGAATATTGTCCAGTGGAGCAAGCAATTCATCAATATTTTATTGAGCGTTCGATTCGTTAATTTGGTTCAGTTCAGTAGGCGTTGACGCCTTTTGTAGCGGACTGCTCTTCTGTTGTATCGTATCTTTGCTTAGCTTCAAGTTAGTTAGTGTAGAGAGGGAGTAATAAGTGACGAGTAGGTACTATACCGTTGCAGTTCTTTGAAGGAAATAAACCTAACACATGTTTAACTTTCGTATTACACGTTCAATCTTTATTAAGCTGTTGTACCTACAGCACAAATGAGAAAGGTTTAAAGCGGAACAACGGCTAGACACGTTACAGACTCCAGAGTTCACTACTTACGTCAAAACTATCTTGTAATCTTGATAACAACGTGTCTCCACAATAGATCACTTGTTATTCTACCTGCAATACAAAAGGTTCCACAGAACGTCTGATGCCGCCATTGACACCTTGGCGTAGATGAATAGCGACCTTACTATTTCTAGGTGAATGTCAAGGACATAAAGGAATGGCTGAAAGGTGCGAAGTAAGTATAACCATTAATTTCGTATCGTTTCGGGTGAATGAGAGGCTTATGTTGAAAGGGGATATGTCTATCTTGATTTCCTTCTTACAGCCTTGGATATGAGAGGTGTTGAAATATCAGTCAGGTTTTTCGCAGTACCATTTCGTTTATAAGATGTTCAGTCTTGATTATTCTTATTAAATAGTACAAAACCTAATCGCTTAATATTCTACAATTTAGCCCTTATGGAATTCTAGTTATTGGATTTTGATTTTAAGCAAATAATGTTTACTTCGTAACGTCTAAGTCTTGTTAGACGGATGATCGACGCTAATTTAAATTGATATTAAATGTATAATAACTTTAGCGAGAATAAACCTCATCATGTTCTTTCAAACTTAGGTGTTGGATTATCATTAACTTCAAAGTTTTGGAACCTTATTTCTTATATTATTATTATAAGGCTCCCAATTTTAACAATTTGTTATTTCTTGTTAAATAGCTTTTATTTTTTGCTAATAGTTCTGACGTCATCTTACAAAATTAGTGTTTTCAAAGTACGTACAGAATTTTTCACATCATGCGAAGCAACCATAGGGTTATTTTGTCAGTTTTCAAACAATGGCGATCTTAATGATCTGAATTAATGAAGGAATGAGAGAAGAAAATATGCTTGCCGTTGTGAATCCTATTATGTGAATGAGTTAGCAATATATTGAAGTAATGATGAAGATCAACGATCTGTCTTAAAAGAGCAATATATTGAAGTAATGATGAAGATCAACGATCTGTCTTAAAAGTTGAACTAATACAGTCAGTCAGTCTTGAACTGATAACACCAATTACTTTTCTGGATCGGAATAAACTTTACTCTTGATTGAGGATACGCAGATAGCAGACGCTTATTAGAATTTAAATTAGGTGTTAGGTAAAAATGAGGTGCAAAACATAGAAAGCCAAGCCTACTAGTTGATGATATCCAATTAGGTCGAATCGACTTGTTAGAGTTTCTACTTCCATCATCTTTCATCTTCAAACTTCGGTATTATATGTTCTGGAGCTGAACGGGAGAAGTTACCGCTGTCATAAATCATGCATTCTTTAGTTGTACTGTTATGTTAAAATTATTGGTTCCCGGGTCCGTGAAAAATGTGTTAAGAAAGTTATTTCCGTATTTCGGAACGTCGATTCGGTGCGGATTTTGTGATGTAAAATAGTAGGTAGAGTTCTTGTGATTTCGTATGACAGATTACAGTTTTTCTTCTTTCAAGATATATAGGGGAATAAAGGATCAAAGTTATATGGAAACATGGAACTCCAGTATCTAGGTAGTTAGATAACTTTGTTACCAAACCGCCCACTTATTTATCGATAGAAACTCAAACGACTTATCTTCGAAATACCATTTCTAGTTTTCTGATGCCAAATAGCGAAAGCAAATCATTTTTCGTTTCGAGATGTAGGTATGTCCCGTCTGCCCGTAGATCTTTCCACGTCCCATGCCTCGACTTCCCTTTTAACGTTGAACCCATTTAAAAGAATATTTGTACGCAAACGAGCGAACGCAATATACTTACTTGATACCTAAGATGTTACATAGTGCAGCGGGGCGGCGCGGCGCGGCGGCGCACATTCTTTTATGGAAGAGTATCATTGAACAGGTATCTGACAAACAAGATGAGGTTACTCAATGGTGTAGGGCTGAAAAGTAGCTAAAATTGAAGCCATCAGGAGATTATTGGTTGCAACTTCGGGCCCCTATGCCGCATACGCGTGGCTCGACCAATCTTACACAATTTTATTTCCCAAACATTGTTGCCAAGTTTGCTTATAATCTGCGATGTACTTGCTAAGTTTCTTTCCGGTTAGTGACTTAAATAAAAAGGAGCAACATTGAAATAATTATCAAAGGATCGGTTAAACTTTTTTAAACTTTTCACGATAATTGACCCTCGAAAGGGAATGGATTATTGGTTTTTAAGCGTTAGGAACGTGAGTTTCTGCTTTTAATATTACTCTTAATTTTTTTTTTTATGCTACTTGGCAAGCAGACAAGCTTACGGCCCACCAGATGGAAAGCAGTTACCGTAGCCTATGAACGCATGTAACACCAGAGGCATCACACGCGCGCTGCCGACCCTGAGACATAAAGATGAAAAGTCTCATGTGCCTGTAATTTCACCGGCACCCGTACCCTTCAAATCGAAACACAGCAATGCGAACACTACTGCTTGGCGGCAGAAATAGGTACGGTGGTAGTACTTCCCCGGACGAACTCTTTCACAAGAAGTTCTACTACTAACAAAAATACAGCTAAGATCTACATAAAGATAATAAAATAATAATTATAAATTCATTAATTCATTCATTGACTGGATCTTTTACACGTCTTCTAGTACCTAAAGTCGATAGTTTAGTTTTATTCATTAACATCACAAGGAGAATTTTTAACTGTCTTTTATAACCAAAATATACAAAACATACAAACTTAGGTACTTAGTACTTACCTCTGTAGATAGAATTTTCTAAAATTCTGATCTCGTTATAATATAAGTCTACTTGTACCTAACTAGGTTTATATAAATATGTTCTAATAGAGCATACAATTATTGTACATCCGAAATGGGCAAACTGTTGCAACTTTGAATATTAAGACCACCTTTATATACAGTTTTTACAATAAAGAATTACTTTACTTTACTTTAAGCCTAGATCTTTCTCTAATGTCAGTCTATATTTTCAGCAGGGCGATTCTTAAACGTCGGAAACGTTTCCGATCGGTTTCGTTAGTTTTTCATTTCGATGTGGTAAGCAGCTAAAGCAATTTTCTCTAGTAAAACAACAGTAAAAAACAATAAATATTGTATATTACTGTGTTTTACTAGAGAAAATTCTATCTGAAGGGCGATTCTAAAACGTCGGAAACGTTTTAGAATCGCCCTGCAGATATCGATACCAAATGACTAAGTAAAATTTAAACAATTCGTCGTTCAAACAATAACACTAGGAATAACAATAGGTTATTTATTATATTTATTTATTATTTCCCAGTGCCAATTTCGATAACTAGACAACTACATAGTTGTGCTTGAATAACAAGCAAATTGACATATCAATACAACAAAGCCAGCACCAGTCAACGAATTCATAGGAACATCTCGTGTGTAGTTGGTAATTGTGGCTGCAGTGACCTCAGCACGTAGGTATTTTAATTTGGGCTCACAACATTGACCTATCTCAACCGTTACGTAAATAGGTATTAAGCCTGGATGTATTTTTATCTCGGCAAGGTCAAATTCTCTAACTTTTAATTGTAGGTACTTTTCAAAAGCTTTACGGGGTCAAAGTGCTTTTGTTTACTTTTTTTAATCTCCAGTTGTTACCTGGGGTGGCATTGCTGACCCTTCTGTATTGACAATGGATTTGCGCTTCTTTATGTTTTCTCTTTGCTTTATTTTTCTTATAAGAAATGGTAATGACAATTACCAACCAAAATGGAATTTAATAGACTCAATGCGTATTCCACCTTCCTTTTTTTTATTTTTAAGTAAGTAATTCTTAAGTGTTTCAAGTTTTAAAATTTGTTATGGTCCTTCGTTCTACTATCTTATCCACTTATTCGTAATGTCATAATTTTTCCCTTTCTTGTTATTTACTGTTTCTTAAATTCATTCTGGGTTCTGAAAACGTGTCCTTTGAATCAATTTAATTGTTACTACTTAAGTATACAATACTTTAATTTCTTTATGAAATTTATATAAGGACAATATGTATAAGAACGTCTCTACCATAATTCTGAACTTCTGCCAGTCTTCCATCAAAACCTACCTACTTGCTACACTTTTCTAAGATTCCAGTTTTCAGTGTAGGGGCCACGATGGGATATACTAACTGCGCATTATAACTGCCAAGTAGGTCTTATTCACTTCGGACCACCTGGCGAAACCTGTTCGTATTAAATTCTGCATATTCATTTACCATTGATTCATTGTTAAACATTTCAAATTGTATTGTTATTCTAACTACGCACTACGGAATACTATGTGACATTACAGACTCGGCCCAACTAGAATAATTATTCAGATTAGGAGGTAAACATTCCAGACGAGTCTACGTTAGATCGAAGCCACTACGGACGTCTAACTAAAGAAACACAGGTACGGTAAAGAAAAAAGAATTAATTAGAAGATAACCTTGAAACCAGTTCACAATAGTAGAGCGAAGTATGGCCCCCACGCTGCGGAGACTGTAAACACAAGCGGGCTAGTAAATATTTGAGGCTTCAGGAAGGTATCGATCTTACCGTGGTGTAGCGTAGCGTCGCATCTCCCGAGCTATAGCTAAACTTACTGGACCATAGTTATGTATGGTAAGGGTAGGCTCTAGGTTAGGCCGGTGTTTGACCCGGTGGAGGCAAACAAGGCTCGCGCATGCGTCCTTCGCCGTAAACATCTCCCGGGCGAGCACGTGGCTAAAGGACACAACACATATATAACAACGCACCGTCGTCAGCCGCCGCCGCGATCACACCCAACACCAGCACTTGCAGTAATTTGACCGCCATAAAAACACAATCATTTGCACAACACTCGGGAAGTTCGCGAATGCGGGCTGCGTGGACACGTGTGCCGCAGCCCGCTGCCTCCAGCGCACTGCCGAGCCTCGTCTCCCGACACCCCTGCCCGCCCCCTCGCTACCCCGCAGCCCGCGAGGCCTCGTCCATTCAACGCATTTTCTGTCATAAGCAAATCGATAATGGCATTATTATTATACTTCCGCTTTCAAGCACGCGCTATGCATCCAAAACACTATGTATGTCACGAGTACTCGCGAGGCATCTCTGCAGCGCGCTAAAAGTGAACCCGCGCCTGTAATTTTGTTTTGGTTATTGCCGGAACTCGTTAAACGAATTTCACGAACTTTTGTAACTAAATAGCGAGCTTGGGGCGGGATGTGCTAGTTCCGAGATAACGGCTTAACTTATTTGTAAATTGCTAACTCCTTGTTTTAGTTTTTTCATTAAATTGTATCTTTAGTTCGTGATTTGTTTTTATAAAAGGGGGTTCTTTTAAATATGATGTGGTTAACATGACATATTTTGTACTTGACCTAAAAACCAATTAACGTCACATGTCCACACACAGCTCGGAATATGACCCACATCCCTAATTAGTATTTAAGGGTCCAGTCCAGGGTATTACTAATAAAACAAATTATATCAATATGTTTAATCCAGTTTATTGAGTAAACAGACACCGTAAATAAACATTTTTTTAAACCAGCGTTTTGTTGACTTTATTTTTCGAAATTGAATGCTCATTTTCAGCATCTAATTATGGGATACCTAAGACTTACGAGACATATAAGTAACTCATGTCAAATTGACAGGTTTCTATGAAAAAAATAAAGTTAATAGTTAGTTGGTAAAAATGAGCCTAGGTCAATTAATTAGTATTAATTCCGACCTATTAGTGGCCTAAATCAAAAAGTTTTTATTGAGAATGACATAAGTGTCAAATATAGAACGTGTGAAACGCGCCTTAATTTGATGTGTAGGTAGATACACAAAATGCAATGTACTATATTATTAGGTACTGTATATTAAACAAGTAATTTTTGGTGTTAATTGAACATGCTTTCCTTTTTAAGTTCGCTTAGATACAGTCCGATACCATGTGAATTCACTGATATCAAAAGAAACACTGAACGACTATGCGTTCAATAATAGTCAAATATATGAAAATACGGCAAAAAAAACCCTTAGGCATATTGGCTAGGTCAGCTTAGTAAGTATCAACTTTTTGGGACAATATAAGAAGAAATAACATCTTGAATAGTGTTATTTTTAAGACACCGGGCACTTTTATTGTGTCTAACAATTTCTAAATACTAAATCAGTTTACTGTCATCAACAAATAAAAAAATATATTAGCAGTTTACCGTCGGTTTCCAAGTCGGTAAGTTTATAAAGGTACAATGAAACACGGTATGAAATTCCAGTCACGTGGACGTCCCTAGGCTACGTCACGACCAATAACATTCAGCCATTTCACAATTAGACCAATGGGATAGCTTCAAATCATGACGTAGTCTTGGGACCTTGTTTTTTACACCATGAGCTTACTTAACTTCCGAGTTACCATGTCATATATCAAAAAATATTTATTATTTATAAGTTATTATAAGATTGACGAAGCTTTGGCTGATAAATCCATATTTTGTCATATCGAAAAGAAAAGAACTGATTCAGTCTTTTAGAATTATGTTGGAATTACAAAATTACGATGTAGATGATTATATTTAATTTTGTTATATAATTATGTAATATTAGATTTTATAAATTTTTCATGTCTTGAGGTATATAAGTGCATGCAAGTGTCAAAAACAACAAGTTTATCATTATCATTATCATACTGTGAGTAAAGAAAGGAAGGTGGCCCTAACTAAATCCGACTTGAAGGACCAAATTTAACTATTTGTCCATTGAGCCGTATCTTAAAACCAACCTTATTTATTTTTTCGAGTTGGGTAATTCTGTAATATACCTAAGTAAAGCTGAGGACTTATCTTACACAATCCGGCTCAAAGGACCAAGTGGTTGCGTTTGATCCTTCGATCGTAACTCACCGTCCTTGCTTTTTGAGCAGTGTCATGCTGCAAGTCGTTCTTGACAAACTCCGCCCGAAGGACCAAACATTAATAAAAATAGCAATTATTGTATGTGCATATTAAATAAACTGTGTAAAATAATATTTTTTATATTAACAGGTTTACATGTAGTGAAATAAAATTAAATATTCATGAAATACAACTGATACGTAAACTAAGTTATTACATAACAAAAAAAAATATAACTGACATATTTTGGTCCTTTAAGCCGGATAAAATCTCAACGTTCTTCCTTTGATATTTTCTACTTTATTGTATCAGATGCTATTACTTTTTACTGGATTATGTTAAACAGGTAACTCAAAAAACCGACGATACAACGCAAGAACACAACAGAGATACCTACCGTCTTACATCCATTTCAAGACAGGTTGATGAGAGCCTATACTCCACTGTTATGCGTGGAAGGTACACGTGGTTCATGGTTAGCGTGATGATGAAGAGCGTCCCCGGTGGCGGTCGTCGCGGCGGGAGCGGGACCGGGACCGACGGCGACGGCGGGAAGAATTGGAGCGCCCACGACTGGTGGGGAAAAACACTAGCATAAGTTTTTTTTATTTGTGGTAGAAACATAATGTCAATAATCTTTTATATCATAAAATGCACAGTTGAGGACTCAAGATTCATCATCATCAACATTCGCTGCTGGGAATAGGCCTCCCGATAGACTACCAACTTAAACGTTAAGAACGTACAAATATTTGTACGTTCTGCAGATATTTGTTCATGGTGTTCTGGGTATGTTTATGTGTATAATAAAAAAAAGCTATCTATGTTATGTATTGTATTAAGTATATCAGTTATCTAGTACCCATAACACAAGCTCTGCTTAGCTTGGGGCTAGATATTGTTGTGTGGAATGTGTCCAGCATTTATTTATTTATTATTTATTACAGGTACTCTCAGATATCGATTTAAAAAGCAATCGGTCAAGTAATCGCTTCTCTCACCGACTATCGTTCTATTCAGGGTCAGTGGCTCACCATAACATAAAAAATGGATCAAATCGAACCTTTTCGGGTGTCATATGTACTTCGACACTTTAGCTATTCACAAAGCTCAAAAACTTCATACTTCTGCTAAAAAGGCCCTCCTACCAGCATCGATCAATGTGCTTGTTTGCATGCATGTATGTAGTATAAAAAAAAACAATACGCTAAAAATAACCAAACAAAAACCAGCCAAGTGCGAGTCGGACTCGCGCACGAAGGGTTCCTTACCAATATCTATAAAAGCGGCAAAAAAACACGTTTATTGTATCGGAGTCCCTTTGGGTACGGAACCCTAAAAAAACAATGCTCTTTTCTTAATCACGTAGGTACATTAACAGGGTACAGGGGAGAGAAGACTTACCCAGGACTCTCGCTGCGTTTCCCGCTTCTTCCGTCTCCGTCTTGTGAACGACGCTTCCTCTCACCGTCGGAGTCGTCCTGTGACGCGCCACGTTTCTTCTTTGTCTCCACTGCACAAGAAAATCATCATTATCATCGACCAGTTGTGCCCACAGCTGGACATAGGCTTCCAACGTAGAATTACATGATAAACGGCCTGCATTTACCTATTTCCCGCGACCTGTCAATGTAACTGGTCAAACTAGTGAGGGGTTCTTTTTTTTATACTACTTGGCAAACAAACAAGCATACGGCCCACCTGATGGAAAGCAGTTGCCGTAGCCAATGGACGCCTGCAACATCAGAGACATCACACGCGCGCTGCCGACCCTGAGACATAAAGATGAAAAGTCTCATGTGCCTGTAATTTCACCGGCACCCGTACCCTTGAAACCGAAACACAGCAATGCGAGCACTACTGTTTGGCGGCAGAAATAGGTAATACGGTGGTAGTACTTCCCTGGACGATTTTTTTCACAAGAAGTTCTACTACTAACAAACTACTTGGGGGGCTATCCTACAATGCGTCTGGTTTGTGGTCGCCACTAGAGAACTTTAACTCCCCAACGGGTTTCCAACAACAATTTACGCCGCTTTTTCGGTTTCCTAACTAATAGTAGTTTGTGTATAAGCACACAGACTTTTATATTTGTAATTTTTAATACTTATAAAAGTTCCTGAGACAAAGAAAGGGTCATAACAGACAGACGGAATACAAAGTGATCCTACAAGGGTCAGGTTTTTAATGATGAGAACTGTGGTGCGATTACGTAATTCTGTTGGTATTGGTTTCAATCGATTTCAATCCTGTTTCTATCCGAAATTACGCTCTTGCGATTACCCAATTGACGCATTTTGCATACAAAGGTTAATTGCCACAAGACTGCGTAAATTAGGTAATCGCATAAACGTAATTTCAAATAGAAACAACATTGAAATCGATTGAAATCAATAGCAACAGAATTACGTAATCGCCACTCTGAACTCTAAAAATTCAAAAAAAACAAACCCCAGATTGGGCACTAGAGTTCTCAGGCCAAGGAATTAAACCGACATTGCGTGGTCCAAAAGCAGATGCATGTCTGTTTTTCAAACATGGCTTCTGCCACATAAGGTCACATCCACCTGAGACCTGGGTAAACAGGCTGGTGATGATGATGATGATGATTATTACCTGATTTGCTTGCAGCTTTGGACTCCCTGTCTTTCTGCCGAGACTTGATGAGACGCACGATCTCCATCAGTTCCTTCCGCGCGTCATTTTGCTCCTCCTGCAACCAAATATCAGGCTTGTGTTTGTATACATTTGCTTGACTTTTTAATTTATCTTTATTTATAGAAATAATAATATTATATTAAACCAATTACATATAACCAGCTGACCCTTTCGCGACTTCGTCCGCGTGGAAGATAATGCGGCCGCAATTAACAAACAAACCCTAAAAACCCCTACAACTCCTACAACTACTAAAACGCCTGCCACCCCTAAAACACCTATGAACCCTAAAAACCCTACAAAACCCTAAACCCCAAACAAACCCCCAAAAAAAAAAAATTATACAAAATTTAAAAAATACAAATAATACAGTTGAGCCCTCTAAAAAAATCGTTGCAAACGATTATCGGGTGTAAGCGCTCAATTACACCCTCGAACTCTCAAGCGCCCTCGCTCGCGTTTAAGGGTGTAATTTATCGCTTACGGTCCTAGTACAACATCAATACTATTTCGGCTGGGCAAATCTTACTCGATCTATGTTAGCTAGTTTTATACGAAGTGTCAAATTAAACGATCGACAAATTTAACACAATTATATGGTGCACCCTCGCTCGCATTTAAGGGTGTAATTGATCGCTTACGGTCCTTGTACAACATCAATACTATTTCGGCTGGGCAAATCTTACTCGATCTATGTTACCTAGTTTTATACGAAGTGTCAAATTAAACGATCGACAAATTTAACACAATTATAAGGTGCACCCTCGCTCGCATTTAAGGGTGTAATTGATCGCTTACGGTCCTTGTACAACATCAATACTATTTCGGCTGGGCAAATCTTACTCGATCAATGTTAGCTAGTTTTATACGAACTGTCAAATTAAACACAATTATATGGTGCACCCTCGCTCGCATTTAAGGGTGTAATTGATCGCTTACGGTCCTTGTACAACATCAATACTAAATCATAAACTATATCGGCTGGGCAAATCTTACTCGATCTATGTTATCGAGGCTAGTTTTATACGAAGTGTCAAATTAAACGATCGACAAATTTAACACAATTGTATGGTGCACCCGCGCTCGCATTTAAGGGTGTAATTGATCGCTTACGGTCCTTGTACAACATCAATACTAAATCATATACTATATCGGCTGGGCAAATCTTACGCGATCTATGTTATCGAGGCTAGTTTTATACGAAGTGTCAAATTAAACGATCGACAAATTTAACACAATTATATGCGTGCTTTACCTTTTTGCCATCTTCAGTTGGAGACTTGTCGCCACCTTTACGATTGTCAGACGTAGAATTCACACGGTCGCGAGATCTGAAAAAAAGAAGCAAATTAAAATAAAATAAATAAATAAATGCTGGACATTTCACACAACATTATCTAGCCCCAAGCTAAGCAGTGCTTGTGTTATGGGTACTAGATAACTGATATACTTAATACAATACATTACATAGATAGATATTTTTTATTATACATAGAAAGTACCCAGAACACCCTGAACAAATATCTGCAGATTGTACAAATATTTGTTCCAAGGCGAGAATCGAACCCGCAACCTCCTGCGTCGCAGGCGAACCTACGCCCGTCGCACCACAGAGGTAGTCAATTACATTAATCATCCCTTTCAATGAATTCAAGCACTGAGTCATGCATGATTTTTAAAACAATCTTGGTTACGTCATGTATGACCATAATTAATTAATGTTTTTGTGAATGTGTTCAAAGCTGTGGTAAAAAATCTTGAAATAATTACCTTCCTTTGCGAGGTGATCGGGATTTAGATCTCGAACGGGAAGCATGCTTCTTTCTATAGTCATCCTTATTCTTGCTGCGACTTCTATCCCTGCTTCTGTCACGACGCTTTGACGCGCTCTTGCTTCTGTCCCTACGTTTCTCAAAGCTTCTACTGCGTTCCCTACGCTTCTCATGACTCCTGCTTCTATCACGACGCTTCAGCGGGCTCTTGCTTCTGTCAAGACGCTTCTCTTGATCTTTAGAATTCGAACGGGGACGCCTCTTATCGTCATCTTTATTTCTGCTGCGGCTTCTATCTCTACGCTTCTCTAAGCTCCTACTTCTTTCCCTACGCTTCTCTGCGCTTCGGTCGCGACGCTTATCTTGGCTTCTGCTTCTGTCCCTACGAATGTCCCGTCTAACATCATCCCTGTTCTTGCTTCGGCTTTGGTCATGACGTCTATCATCACGTCTATCGCCGCCCTTAGACCTGCTTCTGTCACGACGCTTCTCTTGGCTCCTACTTTTGTCTCTACGCTTCTCTCTATTCTGACTCTTAGATCTATCGCGTCTCTCCTTTACCTCTTTATCATGGCTCCTAGACCTATCTTGGTCATTCATTTCCTTGTCCTTGCTAGCTCCACGCGGGCTTTTTTCCTTTGTAACAGCTTCTGATATTATTTCCTTTGGTTTTTCAATCTTTTCTTTTTGATCTTCATAAATATCTTGACTCTTGTTTGTGTCTTTCTTTTCTCCCTCTACATTTCTTTCCCTTTCTTTTCTGTCGTTTAATTGGTCGGGTCTGTCTCTATCAGAATGTCTGCGTTGTCTTTCATCTCGCTCACCCTTGCGGTGATCGCGGCGTTCGTTACGGTCTCTGTCCAACTTATTCTCCCTGTCGAGTTTATTGTCTCTGTGGCGGTCGGAACGATCTTGTTGTAATCGTTCGGGGCGGTCGGGACGATTTTGTTGGAAACGTTCGAGGCGGTCGGGACGATCATGTTGCAAGCGGTCGGGGCGATCATGTTGCAAGCGGTCGGGACGATCCTGTTGAAAGCGTTCCGGGCGGTCTGAACGCTCCTGGTGGAAGCGGTCAGCACGGTCATTTCTGGGACCACTGTTGAGGAATAATAATTAGTTATTATAAATGGACTTATTCGGCAATTATCGTTGGTATAAGAGATAAGCTGCTGGTTTATTTAAAATGTTGTATTACTGGAAGAAAGCAGAGTTGTCATTGCCTACTATTAGGAAAAAGGCGTAAGTCTGTACGCATGTATTCGCAAAACATCTTACTTATTGGATCGCTGTCATTTCGTCAATATGGACTTAGTTTTCAGTTACGGCGTTTTATCAAAGATACTCATATATATTTTAAGGGGATTTTGTACGGGAAGGCGACTGATCAACCAATACGCACCGGCGCTGGCCGCCTCTCCCGTCGCGTTTCTCTCCCCCCCCCCCCCCCCTAAATAGACCCAAAAAATAACTACTGTGCATTGAAGGTCAGCGCTTATAACTCGTTGCACGACTTGTAGCACCGTATTATTTTATAAAGGCATTCGTTAAATCACTAATTTGACATCTAAAGTTGTTGAAACTTGGTATCTCACCTTGCTTGTTGCCCTTGTTCTTTGTTCCTGAAGGTGCTTCTCAACAGACTGAACGGGTCATAGCCATCGGAATTTCCCAGACCCCCCGAACCCATACTCTGACTGAACCCTTGTCCTTGCCCCAGCCCTTGCCCATAGCCTTGGCCTTGACCGTGACCTTGACCTTGACCTTGGAAGTCAGGTACATGGCCAACGGCTGAGGGCATCTTTGGGGCCGCCTGTACGGAGGATGGTAATCCGCGGCGCGGCTCGCGGTGTTGATGCATTATTTCTCTGCGGCAGAAATTACAAATTATGAGACTTTTTACTTGGATTGAAAAGCTGCCCTTTCAGTAGTATTGTTTGTTACCAATAACAACAGAATTCGTAAAAGAAAACAGAAATGTACAAACACCATAAATAATTTCGAACTCTACTAACTTCTTATTACTAACAATCTTCGTTTGTGGCGAAGAATGCCCTTTTTGGGGTATATGCACTAAAAACGACGCATTGGACCGTTCTGATTTTAGTAAAGATACGCAAAGAGCTAAAGCAATGTACACACGTGATACCAGCGGCATTTTAGACATCGCTTTAGTTATTCAAGAAACGTGCACTTGGCACGATTAGGGTTGACCCCCAGAGCCTTGGCATATCAGCGCGGGAACGAGACAGAGAGTCGTCGCAAAACTTATGACGGTGGTGAGAATCGTGTTCAATTAAATATGAGAACTCTCACATAGACTTAAGATTCAATATAGCTCGCGTTCACTAGCAGTCGTCAAAAGTATATTCTTTACACCAAAAGGCATTCTCGTATACTCACAATGACCGTTCGGACATACACAATAAATCAAGAAACTGTCCTAAATTTAGTTACTTATTTATTTTATTTATTTATTTATGTATTAAGGAAGACCAACAGCTTAATTTAAAAACAAACTATGCTAACAAAAATAGGCGCCGAAAAAGCCAATTAATGGTCCTCATGGATTGATACAAATTAGCTTACAAAACGCAAACAAACAATGATATAAGTATTAGTAACAATTTAAATAGCTAAAAAATAACATACCTTTAAGTTACGAGTAAATGAATTGGATGGTATCAGCAGGTAGGTACGGAAGATACCTACCTAGTATAATTCAAACAAACAAACAAATAGATGCCTAATTCAACATACAAATTAATGCCTAATTCAGATAAAAAATTATATTTCTTACATTTGACAAAATACCTACATATAGAATGCTACCAGAAAACAATATTAAGTAATGAATAATCAAGCTATAGCTACCTACCTATTCAAAGAAACTACTGCGCCACAACGCTGCTGTTACGTCCACAAAGAGCAGTTTCGAGCTGCCATTTAAACAGGACTTTAGTTAGACAATAGACTAGCGATGGGTCGTTGACGCATTTTTCGATAACGTAACGTGAACGTTGATAGCCGTCCATCAACTAGTCGATCAACTAGTTGAATTCGTCAACTAGTTAACGTGTCGACTTCGTCTTGCAGATGGACGATCGAAACGTCGCGTCGCGACGATGTCTATCTACGGGTTGCCGTAGCTCGACGGTAGACTACTAGACTAGTCATGTTTAACACGTTTTTTTGGAGACCGAAGAAATTTTGTGCCGTAGAACCAAAAACTTACTTTTTTGTCTGTAATGTGCATACATTTTAGATAATTAAATTTACATATCGCACCGCTAGATGAAAACTCCGTTAATTCAAAAAGTAGGCATTTTGACTTAGGGGCATTTTCACTTTCCTGATTTGAATATCTACACGGGAAAATAACTCGCGTAACTATACCTTGAACGGTTGCCAATAGATGGCGCCAAACGTGCCTTTACTTGAATGAACTTGACTCGGACAGCGCAAATACTAAGCCGCCATTTTGAGTTGTCTTGGGGTGCAGGACGTTTGCAAAGTGGGTGATTTTGAGTTGCTGGAGTTTACGTGTTTTTTTTAGGTAAGTTGCATTTTTTATTCCGAGTTGATTGTGTTTTACTGAATTTTCCCTGATAACAATCGGTATTCATTTTGATTTGCGGACGTTTTGATGAATTACTATCGTAATATTTTTTTTGTCATTTCGAATTACTCAGATTTATATGAATTTAAATGTGTATTTCGATTTACGGTAGTTTTGTTTAATGAAAATTTAATCTCATTTATTATTGTATGTTTCGTGAAATAAATACTTTTCTCACAAAAAATAGGTTGTGTAAGGCATTTTTTATTAGATTTTTTATATGGTTTAAAGTTTTGAAAAGCAGTAGATGGTATTTTTGTATTTTTTGAGTTGGTTGACTTTACTTGATTTGTTATTGAATATGAATCATTACTTATTTTTAGCACTATGAAAAGCCGAGGAAAACTCATGTTAGAGATTATACAAAAAAGGAAAAGCGAAGCAGAAAGCGCTGACCGGCCTGCTATAGAAATGTTAAGTAAAGAAAAGCCTGACTTACCACCTGAAGGAAGGTTAGTCTCATCTTGTTTTATTCTCACTTCCATTAGCGCGGTCAAAATATTGAAGTGATCAGAATCAAAATAATTTAATGTCCAACTGAGTTTCTAAGTGTAACTAAATTAATTAATTTTAATTTCAGTCCTGACCAGCCAGCAGCATTGGTTAACTAAAGTAAAACAAAATAGTGCACAAAAAAGTGGCTTATTCCCCCTACAAAACTAGGCTAACTAAAAAAATACCGTTTTTTACAGCTTGGTTACAGACAATATACAAATGAATTAATTAAACAAGGTTTAAAAAATGTTACCTTTCTGGAACAATAATAAGTTTTTTTTTATCTTATCTAGTTAGGCTTATATCACATTTTTGCCATTTCTGAAAAATTAGGTTTTTTGAGTTAATGGAGTTTTCATCTTGCGGTGCGATATGCTTCCTTTTTAAGTGGCGTTTTAAGTTCGCCGTTGTTGATTATAAATCAACAACTGTCCTATAAGGACAGTTTTTTTTTGGTAACATAAATTGCAAGTAGCCTTTCCACTCGCGACATCTTTTTCAAAATGATGCCATAATTCACTTGAATTCCGTCCTGCCATATTTACCTAATGTTCTGTACCTACACTTTATTTCCCGTTCACTATTATACTACATTATTTACAAAAAATCACAATATTCACATTACCTTACCTAGGTAGGTAAGGTAGGAATATAATTAAATAATTATATTCAAAAATAATTTGGCACTCTCTAAGTTCAAACCAACTCGGTACTTTTCATCCTTACCTTGTCCGCAATGTGTCAACAATTATAATCAAAGCAACCAAAATAAAGTTTACACTAAATAAACAAAACACTCACTCACTCAACCAAAACCAGCATAATCTGTCTCGCTTGTAACGTTCAGCCGGCCAGTATATCAGACTACACTTTCACGCTCACGCAAACTACCATATTAGCATCCTTTTTCTTCATAAATATAACCATTCAAAAAATCCCGTCCATTCAACTACTTCCTTGGCTGCCTTGATTTAGAGTTCAAATTTGGTTGATCGACGATACAGCTACAAAGGTCGAATTAACTACGTTCACGCGTCGTCCGTCGCTCGTTGCGTTGCGTTCCCCGTTGAAAAAACGAACTCGGTTCACCCGTCTACGTCCATGGATTCAACTTGTCCATTGTGTAGACTATAGTTTCGCCGTCTATGAAATCAACTAGTTGATTGGTAGACGGAAAACGTAACGTTAGTTTTTTGTGCGTCGACCGTTGATTCAACTAGTTAGTTCATTCAACGCCCATCGCTACAATAGACAGAAATCAACTAGTTGATTGGTAGACGGAAAACGTAACGTTAGTTTTTTGTGCGTCGACCGTTGATTCAACTAGTTAGTTCATTCAACGCCCATCGCTACAATAGACAGCAAGCCCACTTACTTCGCACGATTAGGGTTGACCCCTAGAGCCCTGGCGAGCACATCGGCGCGGGATTGAGACGGAGAGCCGTCGCGTCTTCTCTCTCGGCGACGAGAATCACGCTCTGGTACTCGCCTAAATGGAGGTTCCGCTTCTTCTGTTTAGCAAGATAACTTACATTCATAGATAGTCATTATTTACACAAAGACCGTGCGAAACTTCCGTGGCACGTAGCCGACTGGGATGCGACAGGTCCGGGTTCGATTCCTGCTGCGCGACAAATATTTGCATGATCCACAAATATTAGTTCTGGGTCCATTGTGTTGTTGTTCTTTGGTAGTGTTTGCCTCTATGTATTGAGCGTTGTATACCGACCAGAAGGCCTAGTCTACAAATGTAACTAGCAACTACACGAGCATGTGGTGTATACACGGATTTTTTTAATTTGTTCTCGTGGTGTCCGCTAGGGGCACTTTTCGGTGTTTCCAAACAAAAATCCGTGTAGTTGCTTGTTAAATTTGTAGACTAGGCCCTATGGACGGCTGTGGGATATTTCTTCGGGCAGCTTTTAATATGTATGTCAGTACGTAGAACTTCATAATATTTCTGTTTATTTGGTTATATCTTCTATGAACACTTTTCTTCCAGTTCGGTTGACGTATTTGCACTTTTTATGTTTTTAAATGAATATTTTAAGCGCAGCAATACGGTGATATATTGACTTTTTTGGGCGTCATCCCAATAAAGGAATTTAGGAGCTGTATTGCTAAAAAAGCTTATTTTGAATAAATAAAAACAGTTACCGTCATGTTCAATATCTTCTTCAAAGTCCAATGCATTATAGTCGATCCTTTCGTGACGGGAACGCTCTGAAAAAGACGATCAATTCCGTTTTTTATTAATTGAAATCATAAAAATCTATTAAAATTAGAATCTCTGTATGACAAAAAAATAACTAATAGCCTGTGTGAACTTGCAATGGATTACCGACACAGAATTTAAATCAATTTAATAGCATTCATTTTGTAAAACAGGAAATTTTCACGTACCGATATGTTGGTGGAAGCCAACAGGTTCCACCAACATCGGTACATGAAAATTTCCAGTTGAACAAAATGAGTTATATAATTCACGATAGTTACATAAATTTTTACAATTTAAAGTAACTTTTGTTACAATTTAATAACTCCGGCTGTGCGATATCCTCTGTCCAATACAACCTCTTTTACCACCTTAAGCACGGCCTAATGTGCCGTGTGTAAGGTGTATCTGGCATACGAATAGACCCCTCCGTCTCCTCCCGTGGATGTCGTAAAAGTCGACTAAGGGATTACACCAGGAAATGGACAGCAGCATGCACCCGAGTACTCTACACCAATTTTGCGATCACCAATCAGTCGGCCAAGCGTGGTGATTATGGCAAATCCGCCCCATTGCACGCTATGGGTTCTATGCTACGTATGCTATGGGGGAGGCCTCATCCAGTAGTTGATGTCTGCTAGCTGATGAAGAAAAAGTGTAATATTCTATGTTCCACTGTCTCTTCGTCTTGAGACAGCCGTAACATGGTCATATAGCATAGCATGGGCAAGCCATCACCGTCAGTCGTACATGTCTCATCAAATTTGCCGAAAGCAACAAAAAAATTCTAATGTTTATAGAAATAAGTGACGATACCTGCACTGCAAGAAGTGTCGTCTGTCGATAAATTTTTGGTATCAATAAACTGATTTTTGTGCGACGTTGCGGAGCTAGTTTCCGTCTCACGACCTTCGAGCGTGGTCGCGGTCGGTGCTCATGAGGAAGGACCGCTAAATGGTCAACAAAACGTCAGCAGGAGAATAGTAAAGTACGTGGTGTATAGTCGTAATTTTTCTAAAATGGTACCAAGCCACTATAATTTCAATTCTCGTATAGAATCTTGTCTATAGCGTGTAGCATGGAGCTAGCCCCGATAACGTATTTCATTGCTTTTATTTTGTCGACAGATTATAGCGAAGCTTCTATCAATCGATTGTTTGTAGGCTTTGTAGTTTATGTAGACCTGAGAATGGCTTATTCTACATAAGGCACTGGTCCCATCGCCGGCGAGTAAGCGATGAGCTATCGGCGATTTTCTCGCCCAAGAAACGAACAAAAGATAATCGCTCCCGCGTAAATAAAAGAGAGAGATTATATTTTATAGTTCATCGCTGGGCTACTCGTTCTACGTACAAATTCTACTCGTTTATCGCTCGTCGCCGGCGGTGAGACAAGTGCCTAAGGCACTGGTCCCACCGCCGCCGAGTAACCGATGAGCTATCGGCGATTTTCTCGCCCAAGAAACGAACAAAAGATAATCGCTCCCGTATAAATAAAAGAGAGAGATAATATGTATATTTCATCGCTGGCTACTCGTTCTACGTACTACGTTCTACTCGTTTATCGCTCTTCGCCGGCGGTGGGACCAGTGCCTAAGCCAAGACTGGGGTGGCTTACCCCTATTTGGTTTCGCTGAATACTGAGCTATATTCACTATAGCTGAATACTCATAGTGGGTGGCTATAGCTGAATACTGCAAAGATTGAATACTAACCAAGTGTTGTATCACATTCACCTTCCTCCTTCTCCCCTCGAGGTTGTTCAGGAGTGCCTTCTTCATCACCACCTACAAATCATTTTAAATTAAGAATGATAGAGTATCTAATACACGTACGTCATAAGGATTTGTCCTTAGGCCCAATTCGCTAACTTAAAAACATTCCAGTCGCAATATAATCTCGTGTTTGTCACACTGTTCACACTGTTGTGTATGTTGTACGACTGAGACGAGATGATTCTGCGAATTGAATGTTTTTAAATTATAGAATTGGGTCGCTAGCTTATTTATGATGTCATTACTGGAAGAAAACGTCAAGCGTCAGCCGAGTTCACTGTGTGACCCACTGTAAAGAGACCCACAGAGACTCTGCCTACCCCTTCAGAGCAAAAGGCGCGTATTTATGTATGTATGTGTAAAGTTCAACATTACAAATGTTGTCCCAACCATTTTTTTTTTTAATTTTGGCAATTGGTAACAGCAGAGATGAGTCTTCTATGATACACTTACGATTGTGGTGTACTTCTGACGGTCTTCTAGCCGCTTCTGCCTGCTCAAAGTCAGACCGCTCCTGTTCGGCTCGCTGAGAAATAACATGGTTTGTTTGATACTTGTCTAATCGGTCACAGACATAAAAATGCTGTGGATTCAATAAAGAGAAAACTCTTAGTTATATTTTAGATATAACCTCAACTTAAAATAAGCTCTGATCAGCAACCGAATTACAGTAGCAAATGGTAATGGGGAACGCAACAATGGGGATCATTTTGGCAGCCTTAGCGGTGTACAAATGTTTTGAAACTTGAAAGGAGGAATATTTAGGTCAAGAAGTTTCCGCTATTCAAGTATCATAATATTTAGATAGCAAAATGCTGCCAAAATTATCCCCATTGTTGCGTTCCCCATTACCATTTCCTACTGTAATTAAGGGGCTGCTGTTGGTTGTAAGCCTGTGCTTAAAGCATTGAGCTTTTGACAGATTTAATGGATTATATACAAAGAACCGATAACCGTTAGGTTCTCGAGTGGTGACCATGAACCAGACAACACAGCGTAATACAGCCCCTCAGTCATAAACCGAGAATATTATAAAGGTAGCAAGAAGTCGGTGGATGGAGGCTGCTAAAGTCCGTTCGTTGCCTCCATGCATGTATCCAGCAGTAGCCTTCTAGCGGCTAACGATAACTTACCTCAAACTCGGACAGTTTGATGATACGTCTCTGCGCCATTCTCCAGTGCGGTGGAGTCACGGAACGGGAACGAGAGCGGGAACGAGAGGGAGTACGGTAACGCTAGAAACAATTACTATTTAATTAACCACACATATACAAGTGGCAATGGACATGTCATATTTGACGCGTATATCTCAAGATACTTACGAAAACTCCTCTGCCCTTAATGATCCGTCCACTCCGGGTGTAAGAATTGCGATCTCTCTCATGGTATCTCATCCTGCACAATCAATAACACTTATTTATTATGAAACACACATTGACTTACCTGTTAAGGCTGTGGGTTGATAGTCAGTGAGTCAGTCAGTCAGTCAGCCACAAAGATTTTAAATAAATTGATTCCAAGCTAAGGATGCGGCCATTTTGTCAGCGAAACAGAGGCCCAATTCTCTAATTTTAAAAACATTCCAATCACAACATAATCTCGTGTCAGTCGGACTGCCACGTACTTCGCATGCGAAGATTAAGTAGTTACTACGTGGCAGTACGACTGACACAAGATTATATTATAGTGACTGGAATGTTTTATAAATTAGAGAATTGGGTCTCAGTAATGGTGAGTGATTTACATATTGACGAGTGTCAACATGTAAATCACTCCCCCTAACCCTAACCCTTAAAAAGGAACCCTGAAAACTTTGAAGGGTTAATTAACTTTTGACACTATTATGGTTATTAACTTAATTATCACTAGAAACGGGATATTTACCATGATTTTTGAGCATTATTGATTCCCGATATTTCGACACAGTTTCATGCGCCATGATCACGGTTAAACTGAAGTCTTTGCGAGTAGATTTTTATTGTTATTGGTAGCCGTAACGATCTCTACCCTCCACGTGTTGGCTACCAAAAACAATAAAAATCTACTCGCAAAGACTTCAGTTTACCCGTGATCATGGCGCATGAAACTGTGCCGAAATATCGGAAATCAATAATGCTCAAAAATCATGGTAAATATCCCGTTTCTAGTGATAATTATGAGTGTTTAATTGTTTGTTCTTACATTGAACATTCAATAAGGAGTCAATGAAACTTACATGAGAAAACGACTAAAGCTGAAAAATGGTAAACAAGTATAACTTTTTAAACTATCATGAAAATGAACATAATTATCACTAAAATGACAAGTAAACAAGTACTTAGGTATAACTTGAGGAATAAGCAGATGATCAATTGATCAAATAGTTCAGTGGCCGGCTAAAATGCACACGCATACACCATCCAACAGTAGATAAGTCCCGCCGCCGTATTATCTATCTCGCGGCAACTTTGCAATAGGCGTAAGTTGTGCGATCATTGCTGTCAAACGGTAACTTTTGTATGAGACAAGTGACGTTTGACAGCAATGATTGCACTATTTACGCCTATTGCAAACCTGTCGCGAGATAGAGAATAGCCCCACCGATCCTACACTAGCAGGGCTATTCTAAAATGTTCGGAAGGGTTTCCGATCGGATTCATTACTTTTTGGTATATAACTAAAACAATTTTCTCTAGTAAAAATCAATAAACATTGTTTATTACTTCGTTTTACTAGAGAAAATTGTTAGAAAATTGTTTTAGTTACTTACCACATCGAAATGAAAAACTAATGAATCCGATCGGAAACTCTTCTGAACGTTTTAGAATAGCACTGTAGGATTCCCGGTGTCGTGGGTATCAGGAACAACGACTGCCATGGTACCACAACACCCAGACCCAGAACAAATATCATGCAATCATTTGTCCCACAGCGGGGATCGAACCCGCACCTCTTGCGTCTCAGCCGGCTACTCTGGCTAAGAACTGGTGTAATAAATACCTCTCGCGATCCTTCCTAGGTTCAATTTTGTCTTGGTCCCGCCCCCCTCGCATGAGGAACCGGTTGGTGGGCACCTCTGGTATCTCCTTGGGGTCTATCTTGGAGGTCATGACCAGGGGATGGGAGGGAGCTTCGGGAGCCTCCTCTTCCTCCATGGAAGCTGAGTGGTGCCTGGCAATTAAATTTACAATAATAACGTCTCTGATCCACCAACATATCGGTACGTGAAAATTTCCCGTTTTTACAAAATGAATTATGAATTCACGAAAGTTACTTTAGTAAAATAGTATGTTATTATGTACCAAATGGTATTATTATTGCATCGTTTGGACCTAAGGAGGTGGGATCAATGTTGTCAGCGTCACTAAACTTGTCAGTGTAGAACTCATCTTTAATATAGTAGGCACGATCGTGAAATACTGTGAAAAGATAATAAAAGAAGAATCATACCGTTTCTTCTTCTTCTCTTTCTTGTCCTTCTTCCTCTTCTTATCTCTCTTGTGAGGCCTCTCAGCTTCAGAATCAGATTCAGCTTTTATCTCTTTCTCCTTGCGTTTTTTACCTGAAACAATTAATAATTTAAATTGCAAGAACTACAACCAAACAGGGCAATGCAATTTTGTATTTTATTATTTCCAAAGAATAATCTTTTAAACTTTACCAACCAGTACCTACGCCCTGTATCCTAGTCTATACAGCCAGCCCTATTGGTGTACTGTGTGTGAGTCAGTACGCCACCAGTCGCGCGCAGCGAGTGGGTGACGATGGCACATTTTTCCCAACGTCCCCCAGTGGGGCCAGATAGGTGAGAGACGCTGGGAATATACGAGACGTAGACTTACGACCTCTGTGGCGCGGCAGGCTAGTAGCCGGCTGATATGCAAGAGGTTGTGGGTTTGATTCCCGGGACAAATGTTTGTATGGTCTGCAAAAATTTGTTTCAGGTCTGGGTGTTATGGTACTCTATAGTTCTTGATACCCACGACACAGGGATTCCTAGTGTGGGATCAGGACTACGTATGTGACTGTTGTGTGTTATGTTATGTTATTTGGCACGTTATGTTCCAACCGTGGACTTACCAGCTTGTAGCTTCACCAGCTGGCCACAGTTGGCGACGGAGACGTCTTGCAGAGGGCGCGCGTTGCGGTCTACCGGCAGAGCTTCCAGTTGCCGCACCAGCGTCGCTCCGCCGACTACCTGGCCGAATACTACGTGCACACTGTAGACAACAGAAACCACTGTTTAGATCATGTTGGGTTGCATTTGAGATCCAAAGTAAGAACACTGGCCCCCGTATTCTCTATCTCGCGACAGATTAGCAACAGGCGTAAATTGTGCGATCATGGCTGTCAAACGTCGCTTTTTAACCGACTTCACAAAAAAGGAGGAGGTTCTCAATTCGGTTTTTTTTTTTAAATGTTTTTTACAGCATATCTCCTGCGTTTATGAACCGATTTGGAAAATATATTATTATTATTTAATTATTATATACAATTATAATTATTATTATTATTATTTAAATATACAATATATATTATTATTATTATTTATTAATTATTTGAATATACAATACTTCCAGATTGGTCCCATTTTTTTCAGAATTCAGTTCTGATGATGGAATCCATGAGGAATTGAGGGAACTCCTCAAATATTGTAGGCATACATATGGCGATTTTGATATTTTCAGCAACAAACCAAGCATTTTCATTCAGAAAGTATCATAATCCTTTCACCACTATGGTTCTTTCATCATTTTTTTTCATCCAAATATATAGTCGAATACAATGGCGGAAGTCGGTTTTTTAAATGAAAAGTTATCTCATACAAAAGTTTTGACGCATTCCAAAACTATTTAAATTTGTATTCTACAATGTAGTATTTGAGAAAAATTAAAACATTAAATTAAAAACCAATATAACGTGAGCTCTCATTTGTTCGAGTTTGAACGACTTTATGGTTCAGGTAAAATTGGTAAATGCTAGATCACGCTATGGATGCGTTTTTCAAAGTTTATAAATAACAAGAAAGTTTGTACGTACTCGCTAGGTCGACCAGGGGCTTAGTACGAGTTTTGATAGTAATCTATACTATAAGTTTCGTTTCCTTCCATACATTTACTTGCAGTGCCCCTAGCGAAAACGAGAAACTATCAAAACTCGTACTATGTTCACTGTTCGCAGAACTACTAGTATCTATTACTATTTGTATAACTATTATAAACAGTATTAAGAAGGTACTTACTTGTCGAGATGAGGCGCCGGCTGTGTTGTACTACAACACACAGAACAGAACAACAATGATAGCGGGTGGCTGCGCGCTGCCCTCGCCCTCTACACAATGAATACACACTTCATACTAAATACCAACAGTGTTCACAAAATAATCAAACATTTCTCAAGGGAAGTACTCTAAGCTTGGTACAACTGGAGGTTATATCCTGCGAGCTACGATTAGACAGACATAGTTTTGCTAGTGGCAATACCAACCACAGTGCAAAAGTCTAAAACTGAATTGACGACCTCTGTAGCGCGGCGGACGAGTAGCAGGCTGAGACGCAAGACGTGCGGGTTCGATTCTCGCTGAGGACAACAAATCCTCGATGATGATAATGATTGAACAAATGTTCGATCTGCAAATATTTGTTCCTGGTGTGGGTGTTGCGGTACCATGATACTTGAAGTTCCCGATAACCACGATACAGGGTAAACCTAGTGTGGGATCAAGACTATGTATGCGACTGCTGGGTGTTATGTTAATTCAGAGTTTTCTGCTATGTGCCATAATCATCATCAAACATTTAACCCAAGAGAGTTAAATAGGCAATACCTACATAATATAATGAATAAAGTACTCAAAAGCATCCTTCAGGGAAGTTAAATTAAACATTGCGATTTAGACGGACCAAATCATAATTGTATGTGGATCTCAAAGTCAATCATCTTACAATTATATAATAATAATGATAATTATAATTGTGAATGTATTATAATTGCGTATCAGGGCAACAAAACCAAATCTGTGCATGTGACGTTTGCTCTCAGACATGGTTCTTGCCCCGTAGTCAAACTGAACGAAATCCAAATACCTCAATGTGAAGATGTGCGATACTTAGGTATATATTTGGATAGACGCCTAACTTGGAAGAAGCACATATTTACCAAAAGAAAGGCTCTCAGTCTACAACTCAGGAAGTTGTACTCACTAATAGCACGGAAATACAAATTATCCTTGGACAACAAACTCCTCCTCTACAAATGCGTTTTAAAACCAGTATGGTCCTATGGAGCTGAGCTGTGGGGTACAGCGGCGAATTCAAATATGGAAATTCTCCAACGCTTCCAATCCAAAATGCTACGCATGATAGCGAATGCTCCATGGTACATAACAAATTGTCAACTACACCTAGACCTAGGGGTGCCAACAGTCAAAGAAGACATTTGCAACAAACTGAAGTCTTATGCCAAACGAATGGAGCAACACCCTAACCAGCTTGCAAACAGTCTCATGAAGATGTCCACAACCTTCAAAAGGATAAAGAGGAGAGCCCCTCAAGATCTTATCTAGTACTTACTAGTGAAGCAGAATCATGGATATGCCACTGGGCTTATACCATTCATGTCAAGCGCGAAGGAGACACAAAACTCTTGCTCAATGCCCAGACAGGCAGATTACAAGAAATAAAGGAGACATAAAAAAAAATTATTAAATTATTGTGAATGTATGAATGTTTGTTGAGTTTGAGACCTAAGTCAAGCAGTGGACTTCTACTGGCTGATGATCACACCATAACTGCTGTGCCGATTGTCATAAAATTTGGTAACTTTGACCTGGATTAACTCTTTTTTTCTAACCTTTATTGTCCCACTACTGGTCAAAGGTCTCCCTTAAATTGTACCAATCAATTTCTACACTCCTCACAAGTATCGAGACTGTCTCGCCAACGCTTTCTTGACCGAGTCAGATGTTGCCGTCCATCAGGTATCCAGGGTGTACTGATGTTCGCCCACTTATAGGGAGTTATTTGGCTAGCGCTTCCGGAATGATACACGCTACTTTTATCCCCCAAGTAAAGCTGTAGGAGTATGCTAGGAAGAATCATCATAAGATGCTTGCACAAACAAAATAAAAAGGCTAAACATTTTAAGCAATTTATGTAAATATTTGGATCGATACAAGAGTAGAGGAAGGCCTAAAAAGAGATGGATGGACTGTGTGAAATATGACATGTGTAGGAATGGTGTGAGTACTGATATGACGGAAGATAGAGAAGAATGGAAGAAAAGAACATGTTTTGCTGACCCCACCCAAGTGGGGTAAAGGCAGGGAGATGATGAATTGGACTACACCTTTCTCTTACCAATATCCTGTTACAGTCAAACTTACATGAAGAACTGTGAGCCATTAGTATCTTTGCCCCTGTTGGCCATAGATAGCAAGAATGGCCTGTCATGTTGCAACTCGAAGTTCTCATCTGAAATAACACATTTGATATCACATCAATATTGCACCTTTTTTATTTTATTTTTATTTTCAAAGGGCTCTTTAGTATCGTAAATAGTAATACAGAACTTTCTGTACGTCACAGACATTTTATTCAGGACAGATGTGACTCAGACAAACAGATGTTTGTACTACGGAACTCTATAAAAAATAGTGTATTTATGTATGTATGAAGAGTTTTAATCAAATCAATTTTAAGTGGCACGAAGTTCACCAGGTTATCCAGTATTTTTTTTATTTTTTTTTATTGTTTTGTTGCTAATGCTAGTTACGTTTACGTACAAAAATAATTAAAGTAAAGTTTAACCTTCAAATGTTCCACCATAGATGGATTCCCCTCCAGTTCCATTGGCATTGGTAAAGTCTCCTCCCTGGATCATGAAGTCTTTCACAACTCTATGAAACACCATGCCCTGCGAATTTGCAAAATTTTTATGAATAAATTGCATTTTTAGGCTAGAGTGGGGTCAGGACTATGAGTGAAAGTTGGGTGTTATGTTATTATTTAAACGGATACAGCAACCACAACAGCTCCCTCATTATTGACTGCTGTAAGAATGACTGCACTGATAGACACTACTGCTGTGCTGGGTATACAAACATTCGAATCAAACCACGTCAAACTTAAGCAGGAAGGGGTAACACAGAAGATGGGAGTAGATAATAATAACCCTAAAATATAAGAAACAATCAAGAGATTAAGGTTATTGCAGCAAAATACGACCACACAATTAGGCCGGCTGTTTTACGTCGTTAACAAACCTTGTAAGTCAAAGGTTTCTCAGTATTCTTTCCGATGCCCATATCCCCAGCGCATAGCGCACGGAAGTTTTCGGCGGTCTTTGGAGCCACATCGTTGAAAAGCTCGAAGACCAATCGTCCTGATGGTAAACCGCCTATTGAAATATCTATAAACACCCTATCCCGGGCCGGCTTCTCATCACCATCCACAGTCATATTTGCAATAGTAGCACTACACTATCACTCTACCTACACAAACCAAAAAAAATCTCAAACAACACGAAAATCACGAAATCGAGTTTGCGAAGAAATCCGTAACGAAAACGCTTCCTTTTCCTTCTTCCCTTACGCGTTACGTACTCTGTCACTGTCAGGCACAGGCAGGTCAACTAAGTACTCGCTCAGTCAGTCAGTCTGTCGCAACTAAAAGAAAAAAAAAGATTGTATGAAACGCAGTAGAATTTTAATGGTGACCATTTTTATCTCACTCACTTCCTCTATCTTTCTCGTTCTTTGATTGATGACCAGTCAGTCACATTCTCACATTGTCAGTTTGTTTCTCTGTTTCTCTTAGATAATATTGCGAAATATTTTATTATTGTGGTCTATTAATGCTAGAATACGTTTATGTGTGTTGCTTGCTTCTGAAACCTAATTAATTTCTGTGAACATGAAGTACATAAATTGTGAAATATGCGGCTTACAATCAGATAGAAAAAACGGCACAAAACTTTTTTATGGCCAGGTTTCCTCTGGATGAAGTCCGGTTAGTACCTACCTAGGTTATTAGATAAATTATCAGTCCTATACTTACTTCTTCTTGGGCCAAAATATCATAGATTCCTAAAAATATCATAATCCCAAGCATTAATAATTATGATTCAGAATGATAGTGTGGTGAACGATATCTTCAATTATAAATATCGATAACCGATGCTTTTATTTTTTAGGTGTAAAAACTTTGTGAAATTACTAAATCTTTCATCATCAACCCAAAGAAGTCTGCAAAGAACTGCTGGACATAGGCCTCCCCCATAGACTTCCACGATGAAACACTAGACACTGATTGTAGCACATGTACATTTAAGATGCTTATAACCTAAATGTTATGGGTGAGCCTAAGGTTGTCTGGAAGAGATCGCTCTTTAGCGCTAAGACTGCCTGGTAAATGCCGAAAATAAATGTTGTTTTATTTTATGGCGTTTTTATTGTACACAAATCCAATAAACTGGACCTTGTGCCACTGGTTTTGTTTTAGTGGTGCTAAAACAAAACTGGTGCAAATACCAATACAAAAATATTAATTCAACTTGTAGGTAAGGTCATTCATCAATATCGATAGATTTTGAATACTGGCTGCACATCACTATTCCATTTTTTTATGTTGGTAGAACTGATTGTTTTGTCAATCGTCCGTCATGTTGGCTTTTTGCGGTATTTGTGTTTTGACGACAGTAATTTTTTTTACTCTGTGTCCCGTCTCTTCTTACGTATCTTGGACGAATTATCACAATGGACGTAGTCATAAGACGTTGCCGCTCTTACATCTGTGTATCGTATTAGTGATCAGATATCTTTGTCCATCCCACGGAACCTTGCTACGAGTAAAAGAGAAAGTAGATATAAGTTTGGCAACGCCTTACTTCTTTGTAAATCGTGTCAGTTGATGACCGGTTAATCGGTCAAAACATTGCGGCGAAGTTTTTAAAAACAGCAAAAAATCGTATGGAATTGCAGTGTTTCATCAAAATAAATTTGAAAAAGTGAAAATATGTCCTGTTTTGCTGTGTGTTGTTCATCAAAAACAACAAAAGAAGGAGTACTTTTACTCCCGGGATTGTCATTTCATACGTAAGTCTTGGTCAATATATTTAATATTTTTACTTGCTAAAAGAGCAAGTTTTTTTTACCGGAAAAACTGTAGTAATTACTTTTTATTAGTACTTAGTCATATTTCCTGAGTGATAATCATGAAAGTTAAGTGTAAAAGCATTAATTATTGTAAACTAAAAGGCATTGTTTTAGGCATCTGTGCTAGTGATGTACTACACCAACCAATTTAGTTTTATCGATAATATTTTAGTTTCCGTTTTTGATGTACACACAACACATGCTTTGCGGTGATAGATAGATAGATAGAAAATACTTTATTGCACAAGACAAAAAAAAAACAAGTACATAGGCGAACTTAATGCTAGTTAGCATTTTCTTCCAGCTAACCTTTGTGTAATATAGAGTGGGTGGTAGTGCTATAGGGAAATAATACATAACGAGATTATAAAGATAAAATAATTAATTACTTACCTACTTAAAATAACTAGATACTATTAAAACATATATTTATAAATATATATAATTATTATAACCTACCATAAACATAAACATACTTATAAAGAAAACAAATAAGAAAATAACATAAGCGCTCAATTTTGTTCAACATTTTGCAAGGAGAAAAAGTATTGGTACAGTTTGGACTTGAAAATTCCTATGGACGCAGCTTTCCTAATTTCGAATGGAAGAGAGTTCCATAAGCGAATCGCAGTGACCGTAAAAGAGTCCGTGAAAAAAGAGGTCTTATGGACAGGGATCATTAGTTGAAGATGTTGCGAGGAACGAGAGGAACGGTCAGGAGGAAAACGGGGAAAGAAACGTTCTTTTAAGTAGTTGGGAGAAAGCGGACTGTGTAGAATGTTATAAAGAAGACAGAGAACGTGAGTATCCTGACGGTAGCGAATTTTGAGCCATTTTAACTGTGACCGGTAGAGAGAGATGTGGTCGTACTTACGAAGACCGTAAATATATCTAATGCACAGATTCAACAACCGCTCAAGTTTGTTTAGCTGTTCCTCAGTAGCAACCGGATAACACACATCAGCGTAGTCTAGGATAGGAAGTAGTATAGAGTTAACAAGAGTGATTTTAGCTGAGAAAGGTAGAAAATTTTGCATACGCTTCAGAGCATGCATTGAACCATACATTCTCCTGCTGACATCGGTTATATGCTGCTCCTAGGACAGGGTTTCAGACATGATGAGGCCAAGATTTTTTACCTCAGAGCAATAAACCAAAGGAACATCATTATATTTGACAGAAGGGAGAAGGTTTTGGTCAAGTCTGGAAATAAAAGCCCTACTACCGGTGATCATCACTTGTGTCTTACTGGTATTAATTTGAAGACCAAATTTCTGTGACCATAAAGAGACAGCACGTAAATCCTCAGTCAACAGGCTTACCGCATTTTGGATTTCATCAGGTTGGAAGGAAAGGTATAGTTGCACATCATCAGCATATAAGTGAAAAGAAGCAGAACGTAGACCAGAGACCAGAGTATTAATGAAAATAGAGAAGAGAAGAGGAGAGAGGACTCCACCCTGCGGGACGCCAGCAACTACGTCACACCAGTCCGAATGAGCATCATCGACCTGGACCCGCTGTTGGCGTCCACAGAGGTAAGATCGAAACCACTCACAGGCAGATAAGGAAATGTTCAAAGAGCGCATTATGGCTAAGAGTATGGAGTGATCAACACAGTTGAAGGCATTACTAAAGTCGAGAGACTAAGAAGGGTGAGCTGTCTGCTATCCATAGCAACTCTGATGTCATCAGTGATTTTGATGAGAGCTGTGCTAGTACTATGGGCGGCGCGAAAACCCGACTGGAAAGGGTTCAAGAGAGAATGAGATTGAAGGAAGTTAGAAAGTTGACGATACACAACACGTTCCAGAACCTTAGATAGAAAGGGAAGAATAGAAATAGGGCGAAAGTCTTTAAGTTCAGAGGTAGCAGTTTTTTTTGGGATAGGAATAATATGGGCCTTCTTCCAGATGGAAGGAAAGCAACCAGTGGAAAGAGAGAAATTTATGATGTGAGAAATGCAAGGAAGGAGTTGATCGAGGATAGGGACTATGAGGTCTCGGTCGAGGCCATCCTGTCCCACTGCTTTGCTGGTGATACAAGAAATAATTTTCTGTATTACATCTTCCCCCACAGAACAGAAAGAAAAAGGAGTGAAACTATGTTGTGTTAAGTTACCCAATTCGGCTATGGTACTTTCCCTCGCGACATCATTAATACGATGGGTCACTGTGGAAAAGTGTTTGTTCAACGCATTCACATTCACAGAGGAAGCAGCAGAATTTTTGCATCTACCAAAACCTAGGCTATGGAGGAGCTTCCACATATTGTTTGGAGTACCAGTGCTGATTTTACCAAATATAAAGCGTCGCTTGGCATTTCGAATCATTTGGTTACATCTATTACGGGCTTTATGTGTATTTTATTGTTATTGTATTTTTGCGTATGTGTTTACTGCGGGACAATTGCTTGTAAGATCTGAAAATATTTGTTCCGGGTCTGGGTGTTACCATGGTACTCGTAGTTCCTGATACCCACGACAAGGGAATCCTAGTGTGGGATCATGACTACGTATGTGACTGTTGGGATTTATGTTATGTTTGTATGTTAGTTTGTTTAGGTCTTGAATCTTGAAACTGAAATTTGAACCAGTTCCATCCACCCAACCGATTGAGCTGAAATTTTGCATTATCATGTTCCATTGATAATACATACATGTAACAAATTAAAGAGTTGATATTTTATAACGCCTTTTTCATTAATTTCGCTATTAATCATCGATAGGTTAGTCAATGAAGTCACTTCTCTAGTCACTCACACTAATACATATCTACAACTGCACACTGCCAAAAAACGGACATGCTTGGAACCAAAATGCTCTGTCCATTGAGATAATTCGTCCAAGTTACGTATAGTAATTGCATCCTCTTTGCAGTCAGTGTCACTGTTTTGACTGTCAGTTTTTTTTACAACGCCAACAACGGAACCGGAAACACGGAAACAGCATATTGCATTCTTGCCAGTTTTTGCATATTACCCTTTAGTAGGTTTCTAAACGTTTGCATTGATTTGCATACAATAGCATTAAGTTTTCTGAAAGGAGTTATAGTTCTTATTTAGATATAGGGGAACCCTATATAATCTAGTAGTGGACTTCTACTGTCTGATGATCATGATGACCAAAGAGATTCGAGGACTACTTAAAAACTAAGATCAAGATCCGGCCCATTAGATCTTAGAGAATTTATATAAGCATGAAATTGTTTGAGATGATTAGATTGTTATTAGTACGTGGCTGAAAAAGCATGAAAAGAAAGCAACATGTGCTGTCAGTGGTTTAGCTTTTTGATACCACATCGACCATTTGAGGAGGGGTGTGTGTGTGATGGCGGATCCCCCTGTGCCGTCCGTTCTTGCTAGTAAAGAGCAGTTTTTTATTGTTTTGTGATAATGTACTAAAAACTTAGAGAATCTATATATACATACATAGCTGGGCATTAACTCGTTAATCGTTAATTAACGAAGTTAACATTTTGATTAACGGATTAACTTTAAAGTTAACTTTTAAAAATGTTAACATTTGAATAACGGATTAACTATAAAGTTAACTTTTAAAAATGTTAACGGACACGTTAACTTCCGTTAATATGCAGAAGTCCGTTAATCGTTAATCCAATGCCTACTATTTACCGCACGGCACCGACAAGTGCCGGGCGGCGCGTGGTTGCGAGTGAAACAAAAACAAAACTAGATATTATATTTTGCCTTATGCCCAATGATTAAATTACACATTTGAATTATACAAGTATTGTTTTGTTCCTATCCTGTTAACTTCCAGAACCTAAACCAACAGGTTTTATAAGTTCACTAACGCAACGATATAAAGATGCAATTTTACACATATTAACGGATTAACGATAAACGTTAACTTGCGTTAATTCTTCCGAAATGTAACGCTTTAACGTTTAACAAAGCTAACTTTTTTGTAGCGGATTAACGATTAACGAAGTTAACTATTTGATTAACGGTGCCCGGCTATGTATATATACATATATATATATATATTTATATATATATTTAATTTATTTATAAATTCTTTAGTGGCAAAACTTGTGGCCTTTTGGGTTTGGCTTCGGAACTTTTAGCGTTTGACTATCGTTCGTTTGACTTCTGGCGACACTAACCGTAGTACTCTCTTAAACTCTCTTTAGTCTGTGACACTAACTAAATATTAAATATGGCGGTCGATTAAAAGGACGCTGTTCGTTTCGTTCGTTGTACAAAAATAGAATTGAATAGATATATTTAGTTTCTTGTATTTCTTGTGTGCTATAACAAAAAATTACATACCCTGTCGTGATTGTTGCATAGATATAATTCGTGACAATGAACGGTTCGGGTGATAACAGCTATATAGTAAAGTTACGTGGTTTGCCTTTCTCCACCACAGTGGAGGAAGTGTTGACCTTTCTATCCGACGTCAACATCTTGAACGGGAAAAATGGTAACTTTCACTTAATAATAATAACGCCCAATACTGTGCGGCATCTTAGGTAGTACTTACCTACTAAATATTTTGTTACTTTGCTAGCTCAGATACAAATTCCCGCATGTTTCCTGCTAGCGATAGGCTTAGCATGATAATTTATTCAAACGGCACATTCTCTTCCAAAACATGATTGTCCAAAGTCTAAGCTATCTTATTTTATCTACCTAAACTCTAAAGCATGCCCAGAGAGCGGGAGATTGCTACCACAGTACAGGACGGTTTGGCGGGGGTTCTGCAGGTAGCGCATTGAGTTACCTGCCTAATCCTTTGTAAGTAAAAGAACTGTAACTATATCAAATTGTATTTCTCATCACAGGAGTTCACTTGACGGAGGTCCGACCCGGCCGACCATCTGGCGAGTGCTTTGTGGAAGTGGAGAGTCAGGAGGATGTGGAAGAAGCCCTGAAGAAGGATAAAGAAAATATGGGGAAGAGATACATTGAAGGTGAGTGTAAGAATCCAAAACAAGGAAATATGTAGAAGAATCAAGGTCACCAACATAGCTTTCAGTATTAGCAAGGTGAAGTGGCTATGGGCAGCAGGTCATATAGCTGACAATCGCTGGGGAATCAAGATTATTGAGAGGCTACCATGAGCCGGAAGACAATGGCCACCCGTGGATGATTGTCAGCAGTCCATTGAGTTGGTGGTTGTGGGAGATTGTTGGTTGTAGCATTCTTTGTGGAGGCCTATGTCCAGCTGTGGACTTCTACTGGCTGATGATGATGAACACAAGCAATCGCGTCTGTTTCTAATAGGTGTAGGCAGTTAACTGATCTCTGCTTGGTACAATCTGGTCTGACAGGAGACAATATAAGTGTAGTATCAATCTGTATAGAAGTCAGCTTAAAGGGCCTAGTTTAGAAATGTCACAAGCAACTACATGGGCATGTGGTGTTCACTACACAGATCTATAGATTGTTTGCATAGCGATTGCTCTTCTGTTTCTGGTCTTATTCTTATGTTAATATTATATTTTTTATTATTCAGTATTCTCCACTGATCGCCAAGACATGGAATGGGCATTGAACGCCATGCGCCAGAATGAGAATGGCTTTGAGGGCATACCCCACCTTAATGACAGCATGGGTATTGTCAAACTCAGAGGCCTGCCTTTCGGCTGCTCTAAGGAAGAGATTGTAAAATTTTTCAATGGTATGTATTGCTGAACAAGTGAACTATATTGTGTTGTATTTGGGGATGTTTAGGCTGTTGGGTAAATGTGTTGTGGTCAACAATTTTATGACAAACATGATATAAATCATTTTCTGAACAATCATTAAAAACTTTAAAAAACTAGCCTTTGCTCTTTCTATTGACTTTGCAATTTACTTATATTCTGGCACATATGCCTTAACTTTTCAAGAAAAGACGTTTTATATTACTTTCTTCAAAATATCCACAACACGTCTACCCGCTACATCCACAACAATCATAAACTAAACTTTTCACTATGGGGGCTCCAGGGATCACGGTATCACCGGATGGTGTCCACTTGCTAACGGACTCAACGGGGCGGGCTTCGGGCGAGGCGTTCGTTCACTTCAATGACAAGGGGAGCGCTCAGGAGGCTCTCACCAGAGACAGGGAGAAAATAGGACACAGGTGGGGGGCTTTGTTTTTAGCACGTGGTTTGGTAAGGGTATGATTGGCCATTTTGAAATACGTTCAGGTCTTGTACAGACCATAGAAGTCGTACTTTTAAAACTACAATACATAAAAGACACATTAAGAACTTAAATAAAATTATTTTTGTTATGGTTTCCTTTAATAATTTTAAACACAATGAAGTTTTTTTGACACTTATTTGGGATCATGGATTCACAATGCATAGAAGTTTAATGTTAGGCGCCAAAATTGTTAAACATACCTAATAGTTAATATGATCAAACCACGATTGCATTTATATTTGGTGTAGTGGGTATGGGACATTTTATTTTCTTTACGGTTCTATTCCCATTACCAACTTATTTGAATTTATGGTTTAACTTGGGTCAGGTTATTTATATAATTTGGATTAAATACCGCACTTTTTAACTGCCTTTATGACAAATGTTTTGGTTCAGATATCTGCAGATACAATCAGCTGTGTAGACCTTAAAACAAAATCAAACAGTCTTCCGTGTTTGTAGCAAACATATCAATATTGGGCTCAAATAAAAAAACTTTCACTGTGTAAATACAAGGCTTCCTTCCCATACTATTTATTTTCAATGCATTGCGGTTGGCGAGGTAATGCCACAAAAAGTTACCTACACTGGTATTTTAACATGCCTAATGCAGCATAAAACAGTTAATTAACCTCAAATATCACTCCCGAATGAGCTATTATTAACACAACACAAACTCGGCCCTTCCATAACTGCATGCCATCCCCTCTGCAGATATCTGCACCTGAACACTTAACGAAGGTATTATAAAAGTGCGTTAGTGATTGGTTGTTGAGTTGTCAAAGGTTGGGCGAGACGGGAGCGGGGGCAGAGGGCGACTCCGGGAACAAGAGGGGAAGATACTGCGTGATGGAGAAGTAGTCGGGTATCATACCTAGATGATAAGTGAAGGAATTATATGGTTTTATTTATTTTGTAATAATTCAAGATTCACAAACTATGTGTTATGTAAAGTTCTGATTTGATTTTGAAATAAGATGTTTTAACAAAATCGGAAGGTCAATTCTCGTGGTATTGTCAAAATATTTAAATAAAAAAATATCTATCTATGTAATGTATTGTATTAAGTATATCAGTTATCTAGTACCATAACACAAGCTTAGCTTGGGGCTACATAATGTTGAGTGAAATGTCCAGCATTTATTTATTAATTATTATTTTGAATCATATGTCATAAATGTCACAAAAGGTATGAGCTTGTCCAGATGAGGCAATTTACGTGCGATTCGACTCGCGCGATTCTAATCGCGAGTCTAATCGCGCGTAAATCGCCTCATCTGGATAAGCTCTATGCATTAGGTACACCGATTTGAAAAGTTCTCTTCAACTGACAATACAATGCGAAAATGTGAATATGATGTTATACCTAAAGCCAGGTCCGCTGCGCCAGGTTTTGGTGTTTTACAAACATATAACATTGTTTTCTAACAGAAAGGGGGCATGGCCTAACTGTTTTGTGTTACCAAAAACACAAACATGTTTGCCGCGACGAACGGAAAACATCCCCCGCGTTCGTCTGCGAGGGGGTGAAGTTAATTGCTAACATGTTTTGTTAGAAAATTTGGCGCAGCGGTCCCGGCTTAATACGTTAGGTAATTTATACTTAGAATGAAGCTAAACCGGCATAAAAAGAATGATCAATCATTTCAAAATTGTTATTCTCTTGTGTGAACGTCAAAATTGTGTTTTTTTCGAAAGTAGATTAAATTGTTATTTATGAGGGAGCAGAATATCAATTTTCACTGAAAACTGCGAATCTATTGAAAATTTTTAGATTCGCAATTCAGGCTTGTTTCGGTCTACTTTCAATGTGGTTGTAAAATAATTAAGAGAATTGGCCTTCTGGTTTCATAGTATGTGTAAATTTAATACACCACACTTTCAACAGTGTGTTCACTGTTCAATGTTTAGGTATACTATCATATAACTATGTCTGGTATTGTGTAAATTCAACCAATTTATTGCCCAAAAACCTGTCAATTCCTAAACTACCAACAAAATAAATCTTTAATCGCGTCCCTCACGTCCACAGATACATTGAAGTGTTTATAAGCTCGGCTGATGAAGTCCGGCAGTACGGCGATCGTATGGAGAGCGGATTCCGCCCGGCGCGGGGCGGCGGTGGCGGAGGCGGCTACCGGCCCGCGCCCTACGACCGGAACGACCGGTTCGGAGGGCGTTTCAACAACCGGGGTCGAGGCGGCGGCGGCGGCGGGTTCGGTCGGGACTCTTATAATGGTTCGTAACCACCCTCAGTATAAGTCGCGCAACGAGTTATGAGCGCTCGGCGAAAGTGGTGGGGTTGATTGCGCATGTGTACATGATGTGTGCGCGTCTGTATCTATGGAGCGCGAGACGCGAGTGCGGGGCGCGCGGTACGGAAGGCGACCAATACGCGCCGGCGCTGGCTGCCTCTCTCCCCACGCTAAACAGACCCAAAAAATTACTACTGCGCATTGAAGGTCAGCGCTCATAACTCGTTGCGCGACCTGTACAATAAACGCCGGAAAATTTTGATACAGATGAAAACGAACAGAAAAACTATATTCATATGTAATCACATTCATCATCATCATCACCAGTCTGTTTACGTCTACTGCAGGACGAGGCCTCCCCCATTAAACACAATGGGGGGATTTGTTATAATCACGCTTGGCAGGTGGATTGGTGATTGCAGTTTGGTATTAAGTACTCAGGTGGATTCTGCTGCCTATCCCCTGGTGTTTTCCCTTAGTAAGACCTTTACTACATCCGCGGGAGGAGACGGAGAGGTCTATTCTTGGGCTGGTCACAAAACCAGCAGTAGAAAAGGGGTCGTCCATTTATCACTTGACGACCTCCATGGCGCGGCGAGCGAGTAGCAGGCTGAGACGCAAGAGGTGCTGGTTCGATTTCCGCTGCGGGACAAATGTTTATTTTATCTGCAAATATTGGTTGTCTGTGTGTTGGTACCATGGTATTCGTAGTCCCTGATACACACGCCACAGGGAATCATAGTATGGGATCAGGGCTACGTATGTGACTGTTGGTTGTGTACATGAACAGGTATAAAAGTTAAAGCGTGCGCGTGCGCTGTTTCCTTATTATTGTAAAAATGGACGCTGCCCTGTCGCAGCTAGTGCTAGTGCTGTGCTAGTGGTGTAGCGCCCTCTGGTGGCCTAGACCAACTTGTGCGTGAACAATCTGTAATAAGTATGATTAATTAGTGTGATTAGTTAATTGTGTAGTCCTCAGATTTTACTTACAATAGTAGAGGCCATTACGAATTAGTTCACAGAACAATAGAATATCAACATTCTCTGCAGTTATTAACGGGCTCAGAAAGAATAAATAAAATAATTGAAGAATGTAAAAGCGCTGCTATGTAATTTCTTTTATTTCCACCACAGTATCACAAGGAACACTTTGTTGCGTCAAACAAAGATAATACAAATCGTCAAACAAATAGTTACTCGAAATAATATAGAACTACCTATATAGTACAATGTGTACATTTTCTTTTTTCTAAAAAAGAACAATAATTTTACCAAGCTACTGGCTGGTATGGTCAAAAATGATGTTGTCATGTCATAGTTTAATTAATTCTACTACTTATACAAATTTACCCTATAAGTACATAAATAATAATAATAATATTAATAAATAGAGTGTAAACTCTTTATAACGAAACTCTAGGGACTGAGCATTTTTTGTCGTTATAGAGAGTTATCGTTATATGGAGTGAACAAAAAAACAACCAAATTAACAAAAACTTTGAATATGTATGTCTTAGATAATAAATGCTTATAAATTATTGTTTACACATATAGTCTGACGTTTTTTGCTATGCCAGTACTTGTTTTGTATTATTTTATGTATTAATGTGGATAATAAATATTTACTGTCTAAAAATATGAACACATTTCTTCGTAATAGAGAATGGCGTATCGCTATAAAGAGTGTTTCAATATGTGGGTTTTAACGCAAACCAACCAAGTTGGGCTCACTTCAACGTTACAGGGAGTTTATTGTTATAAAGGATAGCGTTATAAAGAGTTTACACTGTAATAATAATCAAGAAATAAATAAATAAACAATAATTTGCGGCTGTAAATGGCCATGTCAAATGTATCAATAAGTACTTAGCGTATAAAAATATAAATGCAATATATAAAGTTGTGTTAAAATACTAATAGCTAGGACATTATTAAACCAAAATTATTATTAAGTAATAATAATAATGATTAGTATTGTTTGACCTGTTAATTTACAAGTGATTTCCTCGGCTGCAGGTGGCGGCGGAGGTGGATTCGGTGGTGGCGGGGGCGGTTACGGCGGCGGTGGCGGGTACGGCGGCGGCGGGGGCGGGTTCGGCAATAGTGGGGGCGGTTTTGGCGGCGGCGGACGGCACCGCGATGGCGGCTGCGGAGGCGGGTTCTCGATCCACATGCGTGGACTACCTTTCAAGGCTTCGCCACAGGATATTGCATATGTAAGTTTACTCGTACAGATCAACAGCCTGTATTTAACTCTACATCTGGCTTCTATGGACTATTATCTAACTTATACCTTCCATGACGTGGGCGACCTCCATGGCGCAATGGGCGAGTAGTCGGCTGAGACGCAAGAGGGTTCGATTCTCGCTGCGGGACAAATGTTTGCATGATCTGAAAATATTTGTTCCGGGTCAGGGTGTTGTGGTACATTGGTACTTGTAGGTCCTGATACCCACAACACAGGGATTCCTAGTGTGGGATCCTTAGATGTCAAGAGCTATTTACATTTTACGGTTTATGTTGTACCTCTGTTGCGCGATGGACGAGCAGCCGACTGTGACGCGAGAGGGGTGGGTTTGATTCCCACTGTGATACAAATGTTTGTATGATCTTCTAATCCATATGTTACGTAGTATATGTGTTGTAGTACCATGGTACTTATACTATATGTATCTTTCCTTTCAGTTCTTCAAACCAATCCGGCCGATGAACATTAATATAATGTTTGATAAATCCGGCCGACCCTCGGGCGAGGCGGACGTCGAGTTCGAATGCCAAGAAGATGCTATGCGGGTATGTATCATCTACTTTCTTTGTATCCCTATTTTCTTGGTCACTCTGTGTGTCTGAGAAAGAGACTTTAATTTCAACAATTGGTAGAGAGAACCAGGTTGGTGAAAGGATTAATTCAAGGAGGCTTTTTTTATGCTGACTAAGACATAAACGTGAAAAGTCTCATGTGCCTGTAATTTCAAATCGAAACACAGCAATGCGAGCACTACTACTTGGCGGCAGAAATAGGTACGGTGGTAGTACTTCCCAGGACAAACTCTTTCACAAGAATATAACTTTTGAAACTATCATGGTTATTAACATAATTATCACTAGAAACGGGATATTTACCATGATTTTTGACCTTAATTAATTCCCGATATTTCGTGATCATGGCGCCTGAAACTGTGCCATTCCTACTGCCTGTGGCTATATCCTTCTCTCCCCCTCTCTCTCTCTCTCTCTCTCTCGCTCTTCCGCTCTCTATCTCTCACACTGTTTTTTTCTTAGCTGCCCAGCATAACTGCATCCTTCCATCCCACCCTACTAGTATTATTAATACGAACATTTTGAAGTTTGTATCTTTCAACAACAACATCGTACAGTTGTAACAACTGTACGACCTCTGTGGCGCGGCGGGTGAGTAGCCTACTATGGTGCAAGAGGTTGCGGGTTCGATTCCCGCTGCGGGACAAATGTTTGTATGATCCTAGACACCCCTATGACAGAGAATCCTAGTGTGGGATCATGACTACGTATGTGACTGTTGGGTGTTATGTTATAAATAAACATCTGTGATGACAACGGTATTAAAGTTTACTTATTTTTTCAGGCAATGAGACGAGACAAAAATAACATGGAGCATCGTTACATTGAGCTGTTCCTTAACTCTCCGGGTGGTCCGGACAACCGGGGAGGTTACAGGAACTACTGATTTGTTTGCAGGAGCTACTAATTCAACAGGTTGCAAGAACAGTCACGAGTCTTTACAATAATTAACAAATTGAATATGAATAAGATTTAATATTTTTATTTATACCAAATGTCTGTTACATTATTTGAATGATCTATATAAACCCCCTTACTTATAAACGTTATTTTAGGTATTGCTTAAAATTATTCCTGTCACTGTTAAAGGTAATGCAACAGAGAGAGATGGCAATTTTTTAAGTATTCTCTAATTTTTGGCAGATATATTGTAATCCCATAAAAAATGTTTGCAATTTTTATTATTTTTCACCAGATTTTGGGGTTAGTCTAGAAATAATTTGAGTAAAAGATTGGACGAATTTTTTGCAACTTTTTATCTATAGTAATAGGTTTAGAATACCGCCTCTAACTTTTATATATCTTTGAAACGGAATCAAAAAGCAATTTGATTAATCTTGCTGCTAAAAACAAATACACAAGTCATCATCATCATCAGCCTGTAGAAGTCCACTGCTGGACATGGCCTCCCTCTAGATTGCCACGACGAATTGTCTTGAGCCGCCTCCATCCACCGGCTTCCTGCTACCTTTATAATGTCTTTAGTCTATCGAGAGGTATCTCAAGTATTCATCTTGTGTTGCCAACGTAATCCAATGCTAATAATCCATGTTTTAGCCGCGGTGGTATATTTTCTTTGCTATATTAGTATAATTAGTAGATTGTATAATCGGAATATAAATAAAATATTAATATTTAGATATAATATTTGTATAATTAACTCGTCGTGGTAATTCTCTCTTCTTCTTCATAATTATACAGGCCGAAGGCTAGTACGAAGTTTAAGTACATTTTCATGTTAGTTTCAGTTGGTGAGAAAGCACTAGATTGTAATTTGACTTTATTTGAAAGAATTGTAGTCTAAAAAAAAATATTGTGCTTAATTATATTATTATTATAATTTATATATAATATGTAGTGTTAATTATTTTTAAAAGTATTGTGTCGCAGTAAGACTCGGATGTTGCCAGTGATTACTTACGGCACTGCGTGGTCGCTAACTATTGCCTGAATAGAAATCAACTCATGCGCAGCGGGCTATGGAAAGAGCTATTCTATGAGGTTCACTACCTCATAGAATCCGAAATGAGGAAACCCTTAGATCACCATATTATATAGCTCGACATAGCTCTCAGTATTAGCAAGTTTTTGTGGCAATGGGCAGGTCTTAGCTCGCATAACTGGCAAACGTCTGGGAATAAAGGTTCTCGAGTGGCGACCACAAACCGGAGGACGCAGTAGAGGAAGGCCCTCCTCTCGATGGACTAAAGACATTATAAAGGTCGCAGGAAGTCGGTGGATAGAGGCGGCTAAAGATCGTTCGTCGTGGTATTCTAGGGGGGGAGGCCTATGTCCAGCAGTGGACTTCTACAGGCTGATGATGATGAAGACTATATTCTTCTGAGCTTACTGCCACATAATGCAATTAATTAAACATTTTATTACGATAATAGTTCGGAAAAAATATACAGACACGATTTTTCACTCAATTTTAAAGAAGACGCTGTCGGAGTTTTTTTTCTTTAACTCTATTATGAAAAATAAATAAGTAGTTGTACCTACCCCTAAAATTAACTCGAGGTCGAAAATGTTACATTATTTAGCAATACTTATTGAAAATATTAGTTATTAACCACGTCAATATTTTGTTTATATTCATTATTTATCTAAAGGTGCAACTTCACTTGGTGTATATTCGCCAATGTTTGCGTTATTTATTCAATGCAAAATCAACCATGACTCCATTAGTACACAATGTTGTTTGCCATGGCAAAATAATGCCAACATTTACCCAAAAACGCCAAGTGAAGTGCTACCTTAACAATACTAAATATCATGTGTTAGTACATGGGTCTAATCTTATTTTATACAGTTTCACGTAATTATTTATATATTAATTTTGCGTGCGCAACTTCATTGATTGAGTTTAACCAACAGATTTCTTGCCGAAGTTGCAAACTATTTATACATTTTTGTATAATGTTTTCATAGATTCGTTAATTTTCTCCTGAGCTACGTATTGGTTGGTGAAATTGGGCTTTGATCTGTATAACATCTGGTGCAGTAGAACCCTTTTAATGCAACATTGAAGTTATAACGTTTTGTGAGAATACTTTAATTTATTTACAGAAACATGAGATAAAAAAAACATAAGTACGTTAATTTATTTTTTAGTGCACAATATTGATTTTAAAGCCATATTTTTAATGCGGAATATTATTACCTCCAAAAGAACGAAATAAAACATAACGAAACATAAGTACGAAATAGTACCAATTAGGTACTAAATACGTGACAATGTTCACTATATTTTAACCCTACAGAGGTTGATCTGAAGAACTAGTGTATTTGTTTTAATCCTACCAACACGAGGTCCGGCCTCAGCAGGCATCTCTTGAGGCTGAGTCTCGTAGATACTATGATATTGTTTGAAGGTAATTTGAAATAGATTTAGGCACTTTTTACTTTAATAAATTAATTATAACAATTGATGTGTCTTTTGCTAAATAAATCCATTTAGTTGTTCGAACCTCACCCCCCTACCTACCGTGTCCGAGAGTAGGTATTAGAAACCTGTTAGTTTGCACTGCGTAGTAGAGGCTAATCCAACCAGACGAATCCAAGTAGATTGGTTGTGTACCTAGGTACTACCTAAACTAAGTTTTCCGTAGATTACACAAAAACTATGTTATACACACGCAACTTCATATTCATAATTTCTAGTAAAGTAAATGGATGTCATATAAGTACTAGAAATCTGTCAGGCCTGTGAGAAGTTTAATAGGTATAATAAAAGGTATATGAAATAACCGAATTAGTGCATTACCCAAGTTTTTTCCCAATGTTCTGTTTATAATCGGGGAAAAAAAATAACGAAATCTTACTTAATAAGCAATGAAGACATAATTATCACAAAAACAAGTGTAGTCTCACAAAAACTAGAATACAAACAAGATATCCTTGGGACACCTTTTCATCATTCGGCCCCGTTCGGGCGCAATAAAAATAAGCTCACCAAATAAATCATGAGCAATCATTAGTGGGGCATTTGGAGGCTGAAAGATTGTGGCAGGCGCAGCGGCAAGCGCGAGCGGGCATAAAGAACATTACTTCCGTTGGGGGCCAGACTCATTTTGACACCATTTTGTCATACCAGTGTGGAACAGAAGCATTTTTTGTTTATAGTTACACGCGAAATAACCCACACGTGAAAAGACAGGCGAAACGACCAACTAAGTAATATGAACAATGTGAGGTTCCTTGGACGAAGAAACATGTAGGTAGGTAGGATACTTTCGAAATCCAATACAATAACAATATTATAATTAATTAAGGTGCCACTTCACTTGGTGTATATTCGCAAACTTTTGCGTTATTATTCCAAGATAAAATCAACCATGAGTCTATCGGTACTACATAATGTTATTTTCCTAACTTTAATTAACATCATTTAAAAAAAAAACAGTCAAGTGCGAGTACGATCGACTATTTTGTAGAGCCAACGACTATAGGTATAGGTAGGTCATGTAGGTAGAGTGCAACCTGTCTAAAACAGCAAGCCCCTCCCAACGCTATTGGCACTTGAGTCAACGAGTGCTTAAATGGACAAGGGTCAACAAGTTACGGATTAATTAATAGGTAGCTACTCAATAACGAAGGTAGGTAGCTATTTTATTGTGGGCGTGTTTTAGACTGGACGAACTCTACATTATTATGACCCTGAATAAATCAGTTTTCATTATTCTAGGCATCACGTAAGGGCATACTTACGTATATAGAGCGGACCTACTTAGGTAGGTACTTTCGAATTTTTTGAATTTAGTCACGGATTAAGTCGGGCATTTTCATATTTTTACGACAAAGTTTTGTCGCCATAATAGTATAATGTGCATAAACAAAAAAATACCCTAATCAAAACAAAAGAATTTTAAGTATCCATTGAAATCGCAAGGATCATTTTGAATCGTATTATAAATAAAAAATTACTCTTATTCCTGTTATACTTGAATCTTAATTTTATAATTAAGATTCAAGTATAACTATATAGTATAAGTATATAGTAGAATTTGAAGATTGGTTTCTTTATAGAAACCAATCTTCAAATTCTTACGACAAAGTCCTGGCGCTGCTCGGGTTGCCGTTAAGTATCACGCCCCTCTTGATCTAATCACACCACCCTATGTCTCACCAGACTCACCACCCTCGGCTTTGGTTTGAACCTTTTCAATAGCTCCTTGATGGTAAACGAGTCATGTCATGAAGCGACTACTCGTTTACTATTAAGGACCGCACGATGACGAATGCACTAGTCTACTAAACCAAGCACACTAGCGACTCATTTGACTAAAATCGCTCACTCCCGATGGCGTAGGGGCATTCTCTGGTAATTTTACCTAAACTAAGTGAACTATAGACGCGGTAGAGGAAGGCCCTTCACTCGATTGACTAAAAAGATTATAAACGTCGCAGGAAATCGGTAGATGGAGGCGGCTCAATACCGTTCGTCGTGGCATTCAAAGGAGGAAGCCTATGTCCAGCAGTGAACTTCTACATGTAAGTATATAATGATGAAGTCAACTATGACGACACGATGTTTACTTGCATACTTCCGTGAGGCTGCGTTTCCACCAAAGATGTGCAAGGTAGATGAGCGGTGCGAGAATGCGTATAGCGAGGCTGTGGAACGATGTGAGTGTTTCCACCAGGGATGTGCCAGGCAGCTGAGCGGTGCGAAGATGCGTATCGACGACGGTGTGAAACAGTGTGCAGATGAGCGATGCGAGTAGGATGTGTAGCCGGCTCTTTTCAGATGCGAGCGAGCGGGTGAGGTGCACCGTCCATACTTTGCGCATATCCCTCGCATACATCTCTCGCTTGTTTTGTACGTATAAAAACCTCGCTCCGCTAAGCCGCTTCCACCGGAGCTGCGCTGAACGAGGCTAGGTAAATGAAGTGATTTTATTGGTTCTTAGCAAACACATCCCCTCGCTACGCATCCTCGCTCATCTCTGGTTGGTACGCAGCCTTTATGTTGGTTTCTAATGTCATTTTTTTTTTATTATATACTTCAAAGAGCTGTCGTGCCACGCCGTTAAGTCGCCCGCCCCTCTCATAACCTCACCCTAACCCCAGCTTTCGTGTGGACCGCGGGGCGCCCGGGCGGCCGCCGTCCCGGCGCGGCGTCGCGGCACCCGACGGCACAAATAAGTAGGCGCCTGTCTTGCACCCGACCAGCCGGCAGCCACTGATGTCATAGGTGTACTAATGTTGTTTGTGAACATTGGAACATTCTTTTGTACAAGATAATACCTATTCACTTGTTTAGTTGGGCCAGATTACACTTTATTGGCTTTTGGCTTGTCAATATTCTTTGATTAAAGTTTCCTAGTCAGGTCATAGATAAACTTCTAGAGGTTGTACCATGGGCGTTGACAGGGATCTGGCCCTACCGTAGGCTATGTCGAAAGACGGTGGAGGACCTACTCGGCTAGTAATTCTCCTGGGTTAGAATTCCTAGACTTCCTTTCTATTTCAATAATTAAAAATTCTTTGCAGATAGAGTTTAGTTTGGGTAGAGTCCGCATGCCAATCATCTCTATCGGTTGTAACATTCATGCTACTAATCTGTAGCAAGAACACACGATGCGTGACAAGGCCTCCCACTGAGAGGAGGACGATTAGTCGACTGAGAAACGAGAGGTCTCAGAATCAAGCAAAATTATACTATAGTGCATCCAGTGTTTGATTTTTGAAATTATTTAGTTTTTAAAATCTCGTAGTAGTGCTACGACGGACGTAGCGCACGTAGCGCCCTTGGTGCGGTTTAGATTTTGTAAGTTAAGACTCGAGCAGGGTAGGAGTATAGTATTAGTATAGTATTTTTAGATATTTTTGAAGAAAATAATGATCTATGATATGTATAATAGGTAGTTATATTTTTATCGGTAATAAAATTCTCCTTCAAATATACTTATTTCTAAAAATACAACAACAATAATTGCGTTTTTTCCAAAAAAAAAACACTTTTGTTTTGACCCGTACTTAGGTAAGTACATAACTGGAGTCAAATCTATTAATGTTACCCCTCTTTACAACTCATAACAAGAACTCAATCAGTCCATCCCTCGATCATAAAACATTCTATTGCATGTTATCATGTTTCCCTTCCCACATTCCCGCATCATTGGTCATTGATGCCTGTCTCTTCAGACTCCGCCGTTGGCGTCGTGTGTCCGGCGACTGGCAGCGCCGGCGGCCGGCAGGCCGGCGACAGTGGATCCGCTAACGGATGCAGACTTTATCGTGTCATCGAGAAAATATGGAGAGAGATGTAAAGGAGTCTGGGCGTTGCTGGTCTGAATTGTCACCAAAGATGTGATAAACCTTTACCCGCTTATTCATAATCATTTTTGAAACCTTTGGTAGCTATAACTTTTCATTTAAAAAACCGACTTCCGACATTGTATTCGACTAAATATCTGGAAGATATTTTGATGGTGAAAACACCAGAGCGGCGAAAGGATTAAATCACCAAATGATACTTTCTGAATGCAAATGCTTGATTTGTTGCTGAAAATACCAAAATCGCTATATGTATGCCTATAATATTTTAAGAGTTCTCTGAATTCCTCATGGATTTCATCATCAGAACTGGATTCTGAAAAAATGGGACCAATCTGGTATAATATCTATTCAAATAAAAAAGAATTTCCAAATCGGTTTATAAACGAAGGAGATATGAGGTAACAAACATAAAAAAAATTAAAAAAATACAACCGAATTGGGAACCTCCTCCTTTTTGTGAAGTCGGTTAAAAATAGCTTTTGTCTTGTTTTGGGTATGTCATTTTATATCAGAGAGAACAAAACGAAAGCTATTTGAACTAAAATAAAAAATGATTATGAATTTGACGACCTCTGTGACGCAGCGGGCGAGTAGCTCCTTTTTGTGAAGTCGGTTAAAAATAGCTTTTGTCTTGTTTTGGGTATGTCATTTTATATCAGAGAGAACAAAACGAAAGCTATTTGAACTAAAATAAAAAATGATTATGAATTTGACGACCTCTGTGACGCAGCGGGCGAGTAGCCGGCTGAGATGCAAGAGGTTGCGGGTTTGATTCCCGATGCAGCACAAATGTTTGTTTAATCTGCAAATATTTATTCTGGGTCTGGGTGTAATGGTACCATGGTACTCGTAGTTCCTAATACCCACGATACAGGGAATCCTAGTGTGGAGTTAAGACTACGTATGTGACTGTTGGGTGTTATGTTACGTTAGATTTAGTTTCTCCTAGCTGATTTTTTTGGCGTGTATGTGACATTAAGAGCAAGCCCTTTCTAATGAGATACCTATGTCATATCTCTTATACTTAAGACCAGTCGCCCATACATTTGCTGCCTCCTAAGCTTTAAGTTATCAGGATATTACAATATAACTGTCTGCTTGGATTTTATATCCTGCTTCGAGCGTTTTCTTGCGATATTGTATTTAATTAGCAGACCTTGGTTAGCTGAAGTTTTAATAACTTGAGGAGCCACTATATTATTCTGAACCTATTTTAATAATTATTTCACAAAGTTTTGCTTATAAAGAGTTTCCAAAATTAATATTAGTAGGTAGGTATTTTTATTTTTTCTAACGAACTCTTTTCATTATTATACCTCACTTATTATATCTCTTTGCTATTTATAAAAAATAACATCCAGCAGTCAAAAGGTACAAATTTAGTCCTGATCCCACTCTAGGATTCCCTATATCCTGGGTATCAAGAACTACCTTTGATCACCGACAAATATTTGCAGATCATGCAAACATTTGTCCCGCAGCGGGGATCGAACCTCTTGCCTCAGCCCGGTACTCGCCCGCCGCATCAAGCAAAAAAAACTCACAAGTTATGTATCAAAATTATAAACCGGTAGATGTCCATTGATGGACATGGCCTACCCAATGGAATTCAATGCCACCGAGGCACCATATCTGACTTCCTATGACCGTTAGAATGTCATCTGTTATTGTCGAACTTAGTGTACCATGTTTCTTTCAAATTATTTACCCCAAGCATTCATCATGATCTTTGCTTCTCCATTTGCTATCTTGGCGACGACTAGGGCGCCAATCTACTTAAAACCCCAAAACTAGCAGCCCCCCCTCATTGGGTGTCATGCCAACATTCCGTGTATAAAAATAGATCAATATAGTTGTTTATAATAAACGTGGGGCATCAGATGTGATCGTCCCGGTGGCGCCGATAGCAGGCGCCGGGCATGCCGCTGTGGCGGCTTCTCTGGGGGATAGCCATGAAACTAGAAGGTAGCGGAGCAGAAATATAAGAAGATACCTTAGTTTGGACTTAAGGTGATATCAGACGGGTAATTTTTCGTTCATTTTCGTCTTTCATTCGGCACCATTCACTCGAAATGAAACGTTTTAACACAAGATGAAACAAAAGTGCCGAATGAATTCATTAATGAACCAATCCAACGACATTGGATATTTTCATTTCCATCTTTCACTCCCACTCCAAATGAACGAAAAATGAACAATCTGAACACAGAGTGAATGTCCACTCGCATTCGGCTATTTTGTCTTCAGTCCTGTAGCAGACGAACGTCCTGTCGAATATTTTAAGACGCACGACTTCATTTGACGACATCTTGAATGAAAAGAGGAGGTGAATGTTCTTTTTTAAGTCATTCCAGCTAAGCCGTGTGAACATGAAATGAAAGAAAAATGAAGCATTCACTCCAGTGAACATTCATTCGAGTGACCCGTCTGATATAATATATCACCTTTAGTTCAACTATACCCAAAAAGCTTACAATGTTCTGCGGGCCCAGTACAACGGCACGTTTAGGGTGCTATTGCGGCTTTCTTCTGCAACGCTTCAGGTATGTTATGTATGTATTTGGATGTAGCAAGGCAACACTTCTTACCGTCTCGAGCGTAGAGATCTCATGAATGAGGTGAAAGAGAAGTTTCTGTGCTCTTCCCTCGCGACAAAAGTCTACGTGGTCGAGTAAGATTAATCTACCTATACTTATGTCTATCTTTGACATTTATAAGGCTAGAGATATTTCTCGAGATGTGTAGTTTTGACTATCATCGGAAAAGAAGACTTAGAAACCATTATATCATGGTAAGCCTTCAGATAGCGCTGCAAGTGGTCGATCTGAGGTGAAGAAGCTTTAAGGGAACTGACCCGTTGTTCTGATCAAAGGGTCTGAACGTCCATGAAAACAGTTTTTATTTTTTTTTATTGAATGTACGAATATACTTACTGGATATTATAAAGGTCATAGGTAATTTACAGGTACTTATATTTGTTCATTCATGTTAGTGGCCCATTTAATAGGCCCTGACCATGACATGTTGCCACGGACTCAAGAGTTTCTCTCACCAATCCGTTTCACTTTCCTTAATCCGTTCTTATTCTTTATTTTTTATTATACACACAATACATAATATGAACACAAGACAGAATGAAAGGACATGTACAAAGGCGAGCTTAACCCTAAAAAGTGTTTTCTTCCAGCAAACCTCTGAAGCTAGAGAGTGGTGATTATAGAGGTAGGTTCGTGTACACACATAAAAAAGATAAGTGAGACACAAAACAAAACAAATTAAAAATGATATATAAATTAAAATACACATACTTAAACACAGATAAATATATATATTAAATAGCAAATACATACCTTAAATATACTAATATATATAATTAGGTAGGTACCATACATAATATAAATACTAATAAAGAAACAATTCACAGAGAAAGATAGTGCTCTTTTACTCTACTCTTAAAGATGTTAACAGAAGGACTGTCACGGATGATATTCTTAAATATCCATCTTGCTGAATTCCACATATTTTACTCTGCTTTACGTAAAACTTCTCTCCTCACGTGAGTTTCGTGGCTCAATCTCCACTGTCCAACAGTTTTTGAGTGTTTGCGATGCACAGCATTGTGACTTTTGTGACAGAGTTATATTAGGGTGAGTGGAATATTTATCGACGTCGCAACAACTGAATAAAATCACGCTTATTGTTTTCTTTGCGTACCCATTATGGTATCTAAATGTCTGTGTTGCAATCATCCAAGATAGATTATGATGGCTTTTCTATAAATGTAAGTTCGTATGATTAAGTTGCACGTAACTAACTATTTTTTTGTGTTTTTTGTTTTTGATAACCGTTGGGGAATAAATTCTCTCGAGTGGCGACTACAAACCGGACGACACGGTAGAGGAAGGCCCTCCACTCGGTGGACTAAAGACATTATAAACGTCGCGGGGAGTGTGTGGATGGAAGCAGCTCAAGACCGTTCGTCGTGGCATTCTAAGGGGAGGCCTATGTCCAGCAGTGGACTTCTATAGGCTGATGATGATGATGATGATGATGATGAATTTTCTAACCAATAACAATTATTATTCCACATGTGGTTTAAGCTTTAGGTACGTTTCAACATAGTCAGCACGTATTAACAACGGGTGCAAAGATATATTGCTAAAAGACCACCTGTGTTACCTATATCATCCAAGTTTAGCACAGAGGTAGGTGTACCCATATTCTATTGTATTTATGCTATTACAGGGGGTATTTTAGAACTTAAAACTAGGTAAGTAACAGTCTTCCTAGAACCCTTTAGGTTTGTAAAGAAACCACAAAGAGACGCAACTCTAGCACCAAAAGCTCTACAAAACAATAATTTATGCAAATACTCAAACAAATATTCGCATAAACAACCATCCAGCTACTTATTAAACACCAATAAGAGGACATAACCGAACCGAATTATTTTTATTGTCGAGAATCATGTGAATGTGACAAGATGGCGCCTAGGATTTGGCGCCAAAATGTAGCGTCGGAGCGACGACGTCGCGATGTCGCGGAGGCGACTGGCGGCGGCAGCGGCTACAGACTGCTACTACCAGACGTAAACAGTATCCATTCTGCCGGCGACTACTTACTTTGTATTTTTAATTAATTATATTTGTTTCAGATAATTAGATGAGATTGCTTTATTGTTCGTGTGAAAACTTTGCTCATCGACATTCAGCTAGGTTCTAGGACATTCGATAAATATAAAGCTCCATACTCACTAGGAACGGTTTGCTGTTAAAAACTAGGGGCCTTATTCATAATATTTTTTTAAACCTATTTTAGTTAAAATATTTAGCTTTTGTTTTGTTCTCTTTGATGTTAAATGTCATAGATACGTCAAAACAAGACAAAAGCTATTAAACTAAAATAGGTTTCATAAATTATTATTATTTTAATGTAAATCTTTAATCGTCACACTGAATCAATGGACCATGCGCATAAATGGAACTCATAGGTATCTAAACCTGGGCTATTCAATTGGGATATTCAATAGCAGTGAAATCTTCATCATCATCATCGCCTGTATACATCCACTGCTGGACGAGGTCTTCCCCATTGAATACAGTGCGGGGATTTGCCATAATCACCAGTTGTCACATTGCCCATCCCATTAATCCTTTTTTTTTAAGACAACCAACAGCTTTTTAAACGACTACCCAAAAAAGGAGGTTCTCAATTCGGATGTTTTTTTTTTTTTTTTTTTTTTTTATGTTTGTTACCGCATATCTCCGGCGTTTATGGACCGATTTGGAAAATTATTTTTCTATTTGAATAGATATACTTCCAGATTGGTTACATTTTTTTCAGAATCCAGTTCTGATGATGGAATCCATGAGGAATTGAGGGAACTCCTCAAATATTGTAGGCATACATATGGCGATTTTGATATTTTCAGCATCAAACCAAGCATTTGCATTCAAAAAGTATCATAATCCTTTCACCACTATGGTTCTTTCATCATTTTTTTTTTCATCCAAATATTTAGTCGAATACAATGGCGGAAGTCGGTTTTTTAAATGAAAAGTTATATTCAAAAAAAAATACACAGTATGCTAGTCGTAGAGAGCCATTTAATTAAGTTAGAAAGGCTATACATCCACGAGATGGACGGAGACGGAGAGAACTATTCTTAAACCAGACAAACCAAGGCACATACCTACAGCGAAATTCTGAAAATTATTCAAAATAATTTCCGTAATAATTCATCCGTATCAGTTCGTTTCAAGCAAAACAACCAAATGATAGATTCCTGCAAAAGGTTTAGAAGATAAATTGCTGACCCCATGATGATTGATCGCATCGGCATGCATGCTCATCAGCAAGTCCAATGAACGAAAACTTGCAAATTGATTGTTTTGTTTGTTCCATCGATGTTTGGAGAAAATACGATAATCATTCCAATTCGACACCACATAAAGAGTTGCAATAGAATTGAAATTATCGTGGCTTGGTATCATTTTAGAAAAATAATGACTAAATACAATATTTACACCACGTACTGTACTATTAAACCAAATAAGGTATGACGTTCCGCGTGTTATAGTATAGTATAGGCTATATGAAGTCACACTAAATTAAATATACCAGAAATGTGTGATGCCTCTGGTGTTGCAGGCGTCCATGATAGGCTACAATAACTACTTTCCATCAGGTGGGCCGTATGCTTGTTTGCTTACCCAAGTAGTATAAAAAAACCCAATTTTACAACCTCGAAAAAATATGATTTATATAAATATAATATATGTAGTAATGTATCAAATGAAGTTTCAGTAAATTCCAAAAATATACCGTCTGCTAATAGTATAACCCTCCTTTTTGCTTTGCCGTAGTTGGGTAAGAAGTGCCTGATTATTAAGCCCTTGTAGATTTGTATACCTACACTATAGATCGTTCATCAAAAAATTAAGTGAGGTTTCATTTACTTTGCTAAAGGTTAGAAAAATAAAGAAAAACAAGTATTGCAAAATTAGTTTAAAACAAGTTCCTCCCAACCGATTGAGCTGACTTTTTTCGTATCTATCAAGTTTTGATAACATTTCAATAATATGGTGACAACGAGCTGATCTGACGATGGAGAGGGAAAAGTGGGCAACGAAACTTCTCAATGATTTAGTAGCCTGGCAGTTTGTATTTTGCTCAACTTCGAGCGTGATCGCGGTCGGTACTCATGAGGAAGGACCTCTATATGGTCAACGAAACATCAGCAGGAGAATAGTAAAGTACGTGGTGTATAGTCGTATTTTTCTAAAATTATACCAAGCCACGCTTATTTAAATTCTATTATTTTGCTCACGATTCCAATTACTGAACACAATCACAATTTCATATGTTATTTCATAAAAGTTATTTTTGAAATTATTTAAAAAATAACATATTTGGTAATAGCGAATGCAAAGTCAATAAATTGGCAATCAATTTCAAATTGATACTATTTGCCCAATTCCCAACTTCGTATTTCGAATCCTTCCGTTTGTGCTTTTCCGGCCAATCAGACGTCAGCGTTGTTGGCCGTCGTTCGCGGCAGCCGGGCGCCTGCTGGCGGCTCCAGCACTTGTTTACCTTCCACCGAATATTGAGGAGAATGACTAATCTTATGTAAACCTATTAGATATCTATCTAATTTTCAAATGAACTGATATTCTTAAGTAATTGTTCTTTTGAAAGGTGCATGTGTGCACAAATCAGAATAGAACCAACAATTCAAGGATCAATTGAAGACTTAGATTGACGACCTCTTTGGCGCGGCAGGTGAAGGTTTATCTGCGACGCAGGAGGTTGCAGGTTCGATTCCCGCCTTGGAACAAATATTTGTACGATCTGCAGATATCTGTTCAGGGTGTTCTGGGTATTTTCTATGCATAATAAAAATATCTATCTATGTATTTATTTATTTATTTATTATTACTTAGATGCCCCCCGTTCAGTCTCGCCAGATGAGAATAGATCTGTTTCTTAGCAGTAAACTGCATAGGAACATTGTATATTGACCGATAATTTTATATGAGAAACAAAATAAGGTTCTACGACGTAGATGTCGCTACGACCGTAGAGGCTAATCAGGCCTACAAAAGACATCAACGCGCTCACTAATTCTTGCAAATTGATCAAGGTACATTTTTATACAAGGGAAACAATGAAAGGAAGATGAAGGGTGAGGCCCATTCGAAGAAAAACATTACATTTCTGGGTCTTTATTCAATGTGGTTTTTTGTACTACTATTACTAATTTGCTCGAAAAACACGGAAAAACGCGTTTTCCCAGAGATGATACCTAAGCTAGATCGTTTTTTCCCCCAAAAACCCCCTATGGCAAATTTCATTGAAATCGTTGGAGCCGTTTTCGAGATCTTAATACATTTATTATATATTATGTTTTGATATGTTTTGTATTTTATACACACAAATATTGCTCGTTTAATAGTAAATATAAGATATTATTAAAAAGCTAAACACAGAAAAAATAATGAATTTAAATTTAAAAGTTTTAATGGATAAATTCACAGAAATAATTTAGAGTGACAGGTAGCAGGAAGTCGGTGGAAGGAGGTGGTTTAGGACCGTTGATCGTGGCATTATTATGGAAGAGGCTTTTGCCCAGCAGAGAACTTCTACAGACTGATAATGATCATGATAATCAATTTGAATCGTCTTAAGAACTAGATTAACTAACGCCTATTCCTAACAACTAATCGTCGCAAAATCCAGGTAACAAACACGGTTTTTAAGATTCGTCTTTCATTGCACGTCGTAATAAAATTACGACGAAATTAATACTCTACATTGATAATATTCCAAGCTAAGAAGTACCTATTAAAGCAAGTAAGTACCCAAAAAGTTGGATTGAGTAAGTATTGGGGTGAGTGTAGACCGACAAACAGGCGTCTCAAGCCGCGTCGCGCCGGTCGGGCAGTCTCCATTAATGTACTTACTTTATATTTGGAAAAACTGACAGCAGATTAATTAGATAGAAACACCCTTAGAATAAGGAGTGCTTCAGTCCTTATTGTAAGGGAACACCGGGGGTGCTTTTTTTTTAAATGTCACTGACTGACAAAATATCATCAATAAGGCTGCAAATCAGCGTTTTTTAGGAGATGTACTGAAGGAGGCATGGCACTTGTACTAAAGTAATTCTTTATTGTAAAAACTGTGTATATAAAGGTGGTCTTAATATTCAAAGTTGCAACAGTTTGCCAATTTCGGAAGTACAATAATTGTATGCTCTATTAGAACATATTTATATAAACCTAGTTAGGTACAAGTAGACATATTATAACGAGATCAGAATTTTAGACAGTCTAAAATTCTATCTAAAGAGGTTACCTAAGTTTGTATATTTTGTACCTACATACAACGAGATCAAATATTAGATATTATATTTGTATCACATTACATCTTTACCAAAGTATTCAGATAAATTATAAAAAACATTTAAAATTGGCCATTTCCTTAAATTTTTTTGAAAGGTTGGTCCATTTAATGACTTTATGCTAAGTGGTAAGGCGTTGAAAACTCTTGTAGCAGTGTAAAAATAACTTTTATGAAACATATTGTTGTTAACTTGGGGTATAGCTATGTTATATTTATGTTTATTTAGACGACAATTTTCACGGTTAACATAATATTGACATCATTGGTATAAGAATTTTAGTCATCAATGAGTTACAATATAATTAGAAATGTGGAAATCCCCGGCAACTATACTGATGTTTAGTTACTCCAAGACATTAAAAAATTGCACCCCAGAATTATGTATTTCTTTATTGTATAGTTACTTATATACACATAAACACAAGACAGAATGAATGGACACGTACTAAAGCGAGCTTAACCTTGAAAATATTTTTCTTCCAGCAAACCTTTGAGGCTAGATAGTGGTGGTTATAGAGATAGGTTCGTGAATGCGCATTATAAAGTAAAGTGATATATATACAGGGTGTCCCACGCCTATACCACATAGAGGGCCAGTACTTTAAATATTGAACATAGGAAATTTTACTTATTGAAAGCTCTATTTTATTTTTAAAATTATTTACTGCATTCAAACATTTTTTTACAGTTGCTAAGAAAACATTTTTTATTTTTACGGTAACGATCTTAGAAATTATAAGGTTAGAACGAAGTTAGAATAATTAATTATTTAATAGCAATATATGAAATTTTACACTTAATTTAAATTAGTTCAGAAAATATAATACTAGAATTTTTTATTCGACTTCCGTACCTACTGCTAACGATATCGACATAACCTTTTTTCTATGAAATGATTACAATAGACACAGTAAACAATAAATACTTTCATTGTATTCGTGTTGGTACTTCACTTATGGAAATAACTGTAAGATACATTGGGTATGTTGTACGATTTTAATAATTAAAATTAACTTTTTCTCAGTTTAAAAATGTTTCATTTTTTATTAAGTAAGTAAATTAATAGAATTGAAGTTATCGTGGCTTGGTATCACTAATACCAAATTGAACCAATTGGTATTTTTTAATTAAATTGTTTAATTTCATGGTGTACCTTTAATTTAAGACGCTATGTTGCTTGAAAATAATTAATTAATTGAATAATTTTTCTCTCCAAAATCCACTTTTGTTGTATGGCATCGCACCTCCTCCCCAAAACTACGTAGGAATAAGGTCACACACAGCCTCATTCAGCTCTTATTTCGCGCCAACTGAATCTGCGCACGCATATATACGAGGATTTCCCGTTTTTCGCGGCATTCCCGTGCGCGCTTTTCGCCATGACACCCGCGGCCATATTGGACGGAAAAACGGCATTAATTACGCAAAGTTTTGACGATTGCAGATATTTTATTTATAAGTTGCAGAACCTTTTAAATAGAGATAAAAACTTTTGCTAATGTGTTGTGGTATGAAGATTTTTGGGATGCCCGAAGCTGATACAGGTCGGTATAATTTGGAGATAAAAAATCTGTACCTACTAGCTTTACTTCTTTTTAAGCATATCCATCATTTTCATATAAACCTTTGATAGAATAGAATAGAAAATACTTTATTGTACTCCTACTAATACTTTATTGTGTTTATTGTGTGATGATAAGAAATAAACAAAACTTAACATGATAATTAAAAGTTAAATGGGCGGTCTTATCGTTTAATATTATTGTCAAACTACCGAATTCAAGTAGTTTATAATCTAAAAGTAAAAAGTTAGTCTGAGTTAGCATACAATTTTTTTTTTTTTTTTTTTTTAGTGAGAATTCATCGTCTTTCTGTCTGTCCATTCTGTAGGTAGGTAAAGCATTTTTTTTTCATATACTTAATCAAAAGATGAAGAATTCAAACTCAAGCTATTCATGATGAATTCTTCATCTTCAAGGCAAGGTAAAAGGTGTAAATGCGCAAGGGCGATCTCTACTTACTAAATTTCATTTACTAAGTGTATTTTTATATTTATGGAACAAAAATATTAAAAAATACCACCCCTTCGAAAAACGTAAAATATTTGTAGGTACTAATAAAATGTTTTTTAGTTCAAATATTGAACTAAAAAATAACTGCAGGGCAAATAAACAGACAATAAGAAAATAAATTCTGTTATTTCCCCTGACTTTATTTACAAATGTGACATGACTATTTTGTCAATGAACCCCTCAGTTCGCGTGTCTGACTCGCACTTGGACAATTACAATTTATTATTTTAACTATCCTTAAAATGCGATGGGATAATAAATGCAAGGCCGCTATGATACAATTTCTACGTACCTGCACTATTTCTGTAAGTGCATTCACGCTTCCTCCGCGTTTTTCCTCGACATAATAATTGGTACTTGAAAAAACACGTTTACAAAATGAAAAGGAAATAATTTTCTCAAAAAATATATTTAAAACTTCATTAAATTCAACTAAATCGAGCTAATACTCTGCATCAGTCCGTAGCTGTACTGCTGTCCCCGTAGGATAGGGTAGAGCCTATTGCTTCTTTGCCATTGAAATCAGAGCACTCGTTTTGGAGCTACGAGACCATAGACAAACACACTATGACCTAAAACTAATAACACCCCTGTTTTAAGTCAGCGATATTAATATAGATAATAATATAATAAAAATAAAAAGAATTTATTTCAAAAAGGTTTTCGTTGTACATGACACTTAAAATCCTTAAGACCTTTAAGTATGTAGACTTTATGTAGGTAGACTTATTAGTGATGATACATTTCTTAAATATTATACAATCAGTCCAATACTTCAACACCTTGTACTAAGTAAAAACTTGTGTTTAGATGCAAGGGATCTTCCTCGGCTTGCTTATACACTAGGTAGATATACATGTATATCGGGAGATAAGCTACAATAAGGTTTTTATAGGAGGCTGAGAAAAATACAGAGGGACCACAGTTATCTTAAGAGGAGGTTAACTCTAGGGCGCTTACGCCCTTTTATACGCGAACCAAGTTTGCTTCTATTTTGGCTATTATTTCAACAAACTCCATGAAATGTTGTAAGTACACTGAAAACCATGACCCGTGGTGCGTTAGTTATAAAAAAAACATGATTTTGTAACCATTATTATTGTATTAGAAACAAACGCACCATGTGTACAAAGTTTTATAGTTTATTTATTTATAACAGATTATTGTTACATGTATTGTGTCATTGTCATGGTAGGTACACAATGATAAATTAATACATATAAAAATAAAAATTAAGCACTTATTTAAATCCACAAGTTCGTCAGTCATTCAAATTAATTAATTTATATAAATTATTAAAATAATATTAAAATTACAAATTAACATAAGTCAATCTATCTATTATATTCTAGTATTAAAGTCCTTTCAATTGTCAAAGTGTCGTAATATTAATTAATTTCCAATTACACAATAATGATAAATATTATTTTTTAACAAGTAGGGTTTTGAAAGAGTTTGAAGAAATAATAGCTAAATATAGGGGCTTAAGCGCCCTTTTGCTAGCTACCGGAGACCTCCTCTTAAGGTACCTACTTAAGATCTGTGAGAGTCTGTTGAGGTCTTTGTGTGATAAGATGTGAGAGTGATGAAGAATGAGGTATTTATCCCTGTTAGCCTGTTGTTTGGGACCTTCACTAACCACGCTAAGTCTCATTTACAACACACCTCTACCTCTACTATAGATACTTTATAACTAATACTATGTACTATAACTAAACTATAATATATACCTCTATTAGAGTTAGTTCTGTTCCTTTTCATTCGTCGGGTACGCTATTCCTTTAACCTATACGGGTACAGAGGCCTTACCATTAGCTCTTACAGCGATTCAGTACAAAATATCGGTTCGTCGTTAACATTCGTCATCATTGAATAACTTTAATCGCAGAAGTCTATAGACCTGCTACTGTGCCTTTAAATATAGCTGCGGACATCACTGAACCGATATTTTGTACTGAATAGTTTTTGAACTGAAATATACTGACTGATAAGAGCTGGTAAGGCCTCTGTTCCTTTTCGTTCGTCGGGTACACTATTCCTTTTGCCTATAACTACGGGTACAGATTGTTATTAGAGGTAATAACTATAAAATGACCTGTGTACCTACGGGTGCAGATTTGGTCGTGCTATCTCGCGGCAGTTGTTATTATTTATTAACTTGATGTGTCTTTCGCTGTGCACATTCCGAACGGATTGCCAATGAGTGTTTGCTAACTAGTGATAGATAGGACAGCCTGCTAGGTTACCATGAGCTCTTATAGCAATAAACAATTCAGTACAAAATATCGGTTCTGTGATGTCCGCAAATATATTTAAAGGCACAGTCGCAGAAGGTCCATAGACTTTTGCAATTAAAAACACTTGGCTTCTAAGCTTGTAGTTTATTTTCCCAAAAAAGGAGGAGGTTCTCAATTCGGTTGTATTTTATTTTTGTATGTTTGTTACCTCATATCTCCGGTGTTTATGAACCGATCTGGAAAATTCTTTTTTTATTTGAATAGATATACTTCCAAATTGGTCCCATTTTTTTCAAAACCCAGTTCTGATGATGGAGTCCATGAGGAATTGAGGGAACTCCTCAAATATTGTAGGCATACATATAGCGATTTTGATATTTTCAGCAACAAACCAAGCATTTGCATTCAGAAAGTATCATAATCCTTTCACCACTATGGTTCTTTCATCATTTTTTTTCATCCAAATATTTAGTCGTATACAATGGCGGAAGTCGGTTTTTTAAATGAAAAGTTATTTAGATGATATATCTGCACTAAGTAATAATTTTACCAGAGCACTGTTAACATAAAAACAAAATATAGTTTTAGCAGTTATAACTACGACTTTTTTTAAAATTTCAGTTTAATATAAAACTTACGTAGTTCTTACCAAAAATAAAAATAAAAGATTTCCTCATAACGGGGACGCCAAGTCCAAGATATTGGGACTGAACAAATCGGCAATAACTTTCCCTTACCGCCTATTTCGTTCAAACATCTGCCTAACACCCTGTATAATTTTCCATTCGCATTATATTTAAAATAAATAAATCTTTCTTCTTCTCGTCACTTGACACAACTTATTGCTGTCCTTGCGCATTATAATACGTATAATGCGCAATAATAATAACATGTATGTGTATGTAATATGTATATGAGTTAGCCGCAGAAAGATGCCAGTCTCGTAGGTGGAACTAACACAATTGTCCCGTCACATCTGGCCATCGCTAGTGCATGATCGCAGTCAGTGGCGCCGCACGCACACACGCGCGCGCACCTGACGCCCGCCACGGAACAGCTTGGCTGATAGTTACTGCGGCGCCGCCGTCACAGATGGGAACATAGTTATTCCGGCGGCGGTCCGTCGGCGTCGGTGGCGCCAGCCCCCCGCCCCCCTCTCCACTCTACCACCCACCCGCCCGCCTGCTGCAGGGTTGCCAGGCCAAGAAATGTCCCGGGAGTGTCCGAGTTTCTTGGATTAGCGAGATGGTAGCATATTTTTCTGACCCTTTCGTGTTGTCTTTGGGTTGCGTGCGACCAAGGTTTTCTGTTGAAGCCAAAAGGCATGACGAAGGTTTCAGAGTTTCACTAGGTAAAACCGTTAGCCTGGGCTAGATGTTGAATTGATTAGTGAGCATTCAATGATTCCTTGTGGCCTTTTCTGTTAGTTCTTATAGCAATAGTTAGTTAGCCACGCGTTGATATCTTTTGTACTTATGAGAAATACAAAGTGTAGGAAAGGTAGAGTGCTCGGAGCAATTAATTGATTGGTAAGTTTGACTTCTGGTGAAGGATCTACATTATTTTCGCGTTTGAAAATTCACTTAAGTATCTATAACCTTTGCCAATCATCACTGACGAAATGCCAGGGAGATTCGTTTTAAACAGTGTCGCTCTGGTGCGGTGACGTGCAGCGGGCGGTCTCCGCGTGCGTCCGTCAGTCGAGTGCCTGGTATCGGCGAGTGATGTCGTGTTGTGTGCGTGATGGTCCCGCGTGGCGCGCGCGGACGCGCTCGTGACGCCGCCCCGCGGTCGGCATGTGATGTTCCGGAGACGCGCGCTGCGGCGGCGGCTGGCGACGGCCGGCGCGCCGAGGCTGGCGGACGAGCAGCTGCGGCGCCTGGCGCGCGCGCTGGATGCGGGCCCGGCCGGCGCCGCGTGCGCGCCGTGCCAACCGGACCAGCTCGAGCCACTTCGCTTGGCCGTACTCCGAGCCTTCCGCTACCCCGAGCTGCGAGATCTTACAGAGCTGCGCCAACTTCCGCTCTGCCCAGACCGTCTTTGCTGCAACCCTTACCACTGGAGCAGACTCTGTAAGCCCGGTACGTCAAGTGAGGCCGATGACCCGTGCAACAAGTGCATCTAGTAAACGCTGTCGAATCGCTCGGATCTCGCAAGTTGCGTTGTTTTCAAAATAGAATGTGCTGTGCTCAAACGATATCGTATCGTACGTAAAGAATGAATGAATGGTTTTCGAGGTGTCGTGCTCGTGCTCGTGGTTTGAATTAGTTACTCTTTTAGTATTTTGTTTGTTATTTGCGCTTTTGTAAAGCGAATCGTTAATCTATCAACAGAGGACTCTAACCTTACTCTCCTATAAAGCTGTTGCTTTGTGTGAAAACATGTGTGTCTTGAAAAAATCAACAGATACACTTTCCGCATCCATTTCATTTACTTTTATCAGTGTATCTTCAGTTTTCTAATGGATCTGTGTATTTTCACGCGGTTCGTGAGCAACTTCACGTGGGTTGCATCCAGTATCAGTGCCAATCGTTATCAGCGTATTTATTGCTACTGTTTGTTTCTGTATCTATCTTTACGTTGTAATGACGCCAGTGCGCGACTCTCCTCTGGTCACATACACCAACTACTTCTTATATCGACGATCATGCTTTTATCTGAGTATTTTATTAATGTGTAGTGTAAACAGTAGATATCATTAGACTTCGAACTATTTTTAGAAGTGACATCAGCGGCTTTTTCTAATGTTTAGTACTTAAGTGTCGCTGTTGTGAAGCTTTCGTTTTTATTTTGTGGGCCTTTGATGCAGTAGTCCTTGAGTCCCTTCCTAGCTCGCTGTTATACAAACCTGTCTCAGAGAACCTGTTAGATCATCATTCCTTGTGTTGCTTTGTAGCAACTAGGATTCTTATTTGAAAAATTTGTCCAGTTTGGTTACAGCTGAGGAGTCTACCAATGGGTTGGGTTGTTGTTCAGGGTGTGAGTAGCACGGCAAGTGGCTATCACCTAATCTGCGGCCGTGCGAGGGTCACTCGCTCGCGATAACTAGACAAGGTCACGGCGCTGGCGCCGCTATGCCGCGACACCCGGCGCGCGCAGCCCGTTAACTTTTTAATTCGTCAGGCAATGGCGCTACCGCCGTCACCACTCAGCCGGCGTAAATGACCACATTCCACCTCCTTAGTTTCCTGACCTCGTGAAATCACTTTTACAATTACAAGTTTGAAAATCGAACTGTCCGAACAAGTTCGCTTTGCGATCCTTGTTTATCTATTTTTGGCGGTGACGTGAAACTCACCCATCATCTGCATTTACCGTGATAAAATTATCTAATTTATTCATCTATAAATCAAATATATCGATAACTATTTGATATGGAATTGTATATAAGTAGTAGTGTTTACCTGCCACCTAGCGACGGACAGTTATCCATAAGAATTGTTCAATCGTAATATGTAATTGCTTGGCGCTAATCTAGGTAAACTTGAGTAAATTAGTCACTTTAATCAGAACCACTTCGGTTTCAACCATTCATTTGATATGACATAACTCTGAGGGAATCATTTCCTTCCATTTCAATTACCAATATCAAATGTTTCACAATTGAGGATTTTTTTTGTTAAGTCTGAGTAATCAGACATACAATATTCTAATAGAGAAACTCCAAAGTAAAATCCGTAGTTTCCGAACTAATGAATGACCATGACATCAACTCACGCGCAGTCAATCGCCTACAAACTGCCGCCCACACCATTTGTAGTGTATATTACTTAGGGGCTTATACGTAGGTGTGTTGACAATGCCTGTTAGCATATTAATTAAGAAGAAAGCCAAGAAAAACATGAATATTAATGTTTCCTTATGTGGTAAGACCTCTGCCACTCAGGGTCTCTCGTCATGTTGGGTGCGATGGACCATTAAGTTAGTTTTTGTACTTATGACCTTAGGAAGTCTGTCTCGCCACTTGTTTGTTCTCCCACATTTACAATGCAGAACTCACATTCCATTATTGTCTCATAATAATCATCAGCCGGTGATGTCCCCTGCTGGACAAGGCTTTCCCCATCGAATGCAATGGCGGATTTTTCATAATCACCTCGCTTGGCAGGCGAGTTGGTGAACGCAGTATTAGCGCTAAATACTCGGTTGGATGCTGCGACCCATCCTCTGGTCAGCTTTTAAAACATCCACGATTATTGGAGGGGTTATTTTTAGGCCGCATACATACCACAGCCATTATAATGTCTAGTGTACGCTAAAGTCTTTTCCAAAAACCGCGAATAAAGTCAAAGTACAAAGTATTTTATTCATTGAAATTAGTACATGGATCATTTTGAATCATCTGTGGATTGATGACTAGATTATTCTGGAAGCAACAAGCTCTGTGAGCCTCAATCCTTGTTTGCTGTTTAACAGCAATAAATAAAATTAAATAATTTAGCCGAATAAACATTCAATTAGCATGTTCTCATTATAATAGAACCAACTTTGATCCTTTTCCACAATAGTTTAATCATCTGTCTTCCATCCACCATAACAATAATGTTTTTATATCCTAATTGTAAAAGGGCCTCTTACTGTTGGCTAATACGGCCCCAGTAAAGCCTCATAATGGTCCAGGTTATGCCTGTGTTTGAAAATAAATGACTGAAATAATAATAATCACAAAGCAAATGTCAAAATGTCAAATAATACTCACAAGTCATTACACACACAGACATATATAAAACAAATATAACGATAACCGTAAAAAGTTGAAAGAGAAATGTGCCAAACGAGCAGGAATGAAATAAACGATTAAGATTTTTATCCTAAATAACCTCATCTCCGAACATAATGAGTAATATCTTCACGAGTGGTCCTTAACCATTCACTTTCGCCGCAGCATCGCCATAAATGGGCTTCAAATTGGTCAAATCAGTTACGCACACTTATTACCAGTTGTGTAATTTGCTCAATAGCTTGCTCGTAGGTATCTACGTCTTGATATTCGTAAGTGATTGAACGCCTGAACGGAGAACAACCGATTTGTGTGACAGGCTGAACTGTTCTTGACGAGTTATTTGTCCAACAGATGATGTGAATTGAACAACTCTACTTACAAGAGAAATTAGATGCAACAAAGTTGTTGGAACACGATTGAGACAGTAACCAAAATACTGGAGAATACTTTTATGAAGTCACCGAAGATGAGAAATTATCCAAATATGCCTACGGGAAGGAAGGAAGTTTCATTCAAACGGTAACACGAGACAGTATAGAAAGCAAAAAATCACAAAAGAATTTGAAACACCTGGAAATTTCAAAGTCATTTGAAATTTCTTTTCTGAAAGGTTCTCTTGTGAAAACAAAACAAATTAAACAGGAAATGAAGAGATATTGAAAATACACCTGGTTCTTTCGGCGTGATGCTCAGACTAAGACCTCACCTGTAGAGCTTTTTTTGCGGCAGTGGCGGTTGCATGGCGGCCGTCTCGACGGGTTCATGTCGCCACTGTTTTTGTCAACTTTCGCGTCTGTTTCCAATCGCACTTTAAATATAGACTTTATTATTGCGCGTTCGATTGTGCTTGATTGTGCACTTTGGCACTGTGGGGTTCAGACACCCATTTATGGGTCTGGGAACTGGTAGGAAATCAGAACAAACAAACGGATTGTAATAAATTACAAGCGATACGCCCGTCCGGTCCGAACGTTGTCCAAGCAATGTAATTCCATGGGGGCGCCTCGATCGTAATCGCTTTATTTCAAAGGCTGAATACCACATCTCTTCCTTTTTAACAAATAAAAAATTAACAATTGCTTATTTCCAAAAGTTAACTTACTATTCTTATTTTACTATATACCTCTAGTGATTTTACAACATCAAGTAAGCCATAATTATTCTAAAGTGATACTTCTAATGATTTTACAACATAATTATTTATTCTAAATCGAATTTTATTTTAACAAGTAATTAAACTACGCCGTTGATGTTTAATTAAGTACCTATACAATTATCGATCTCTTTACTAGGTACACTATTATTGTCCTCCTCAATTTCTTCATGATCACAGATCTTCCAATTACTACCTTCTACTCTTTTCAAGTGTAGGTATTATATTCCAACGATACTCCCGACCTTCCTGTATCAGAGCCTTCCAGATTTTTGATCCATGTGCATCGCAGAAGCAGCCTACACCTTCTGTATAGATTGAAGTAGTTCCCACATCTGCTTGTACGCAGTCTCCGGTTAGACAGGTTAAATTCTGGTGGCAGACTTGGAAGACTGTGGCGTATTCAGATAAGATAAGCGTTGGAATGGGTTTGCTATTCAGTGATCTGTTAGGGCAAGTTGTCACAAATAACTGCTTTCCAAATGCCTTCATTCACAAAACTTATAGATACTACGACACCACTCTGATAATACAATTAGGTGAAAGTGTGGTGTCATGCGATATGATATTATTAGCTAGTTGTAAGTTAGTGCAGACAATCAATTAATTTTTAATCTTAATTTATTGTTGCACAATTTGACATGTCGTCATAGAGACGTTTTGTATTTTAATACTAATAATTTTATTAGAAATTTTGTTTTGACACGAGATACTGTAGATACAAACATGGTAAACATGGTATGTATCTTGAGTCAAAACAGACAGCAGACATAGTAAATTAATAATTGCTAAATTGTTAGCATTTCATATTTTTGATCTCGTTATAAGTATTTACTATAACGCAGTTCACCGACGAGCTCGTGGTTAGAAGTAGGTAGTACCAATGAGGGTAAAAGATAGGAGTGTCAGCTGACAGTCATTTAAACTAGTTCGACAATGAGAAGGCTGGCCACATAAAATGTAGGTACAAGCCCTTCCCAGCAAAATCTTAGACATTTTTAAACAGTTTTAATGTACATTATCATGTATGTAACTGAACACTGGATGTTACAATTTGAGTTACTACTCCCTTATTATGAGAATTACAATATTGTAAGTTCATACAAACGCAAGAACTCCATAGGGTTCCTTAACTGTTGTTCGAAATACTTTAAAATGCAAGAAACGTAAAGATGTTGCAAATCTCACTATTGAGAGGACTATTGAGCTGTTGAGCTAGAGCTGCATATCATTGTGTGTTTACCGTCCCCCTGACGCAGACTTCGCGTTATTTTAATCCACTATGGAAAAAGTATTGCTCAAAACTTTTGTACATAGTAAACTGCTAATAGTCTGCGGAAATTTCAATATAGGTATTTAGGTTAGTTCTTTTTCTGAGAGGCTGCTTAATTTGTTTAAATGTTTTAATTTACATCACCTCTTCGAATAACCAACAAGAGTGACACTAACAACATCCACCTGTTTAGATAATATTTATTGTAGTAGTGTTCCAATTGATACATCAGTACCATTTCATAGTATCATTTCACCTCAGATCACTATGGTCACAGCGCAATGCTTTAAATACTTGTAATTTCACTGATCACAGATAATCGCATTATGAAATTCCACGGCAGTATTGAACTAAAAATGCCCCTTGTACGTACCGTGCGTAGATGATCCGAATTACCTTTTTACCAGTTGGTCTAAATTGATAAGTGAGGAACATAGTGAGATTGTAAAGCTAGAGCGAATGTCGGGTTAGCTGATTGGGCTACAACCCTATATGAACTCTATACGGCTGGGGAATCAATGTTGTACGACCCAACGTTTATCTTGTACATAAAGAACTATTCCAAGTCCTTCAAAAAGTTTGTCATACATTAAAATCATTGCATTTGAGAAGTTCAATAGAAAAGTCAGCAAAAAAAAATAATACAACTTGGAAATTAATAATGAAACAGGTAAATCTAAACCTTGTTGTAACCAGATGAATTTAAACATAAACAATACTATGTTATCAAAAATATTCAGGTCACGAATGCCTTTGATAGTTTTTCTCTAGTAATTGTGCTAGGTGCTGATATTGCGCCGTGTATGGCCTACATTGTCAATAGATGTCTTGATGAGAGTCTTTCCTCATCTTATGAAGCATAGTAAATTAATCCTTTGTTCAAGTCTGTAAATGATAAAGATCCAGGTAACTATAGGCCAATTTCTATATTACCTGCTTTAAGTAAGATCTTCGAGAAACTTATTCTTACTCAGTTATTGTCACACTTCGACCTCCACGGACTTCTTCAGTCATTCATTTGGAATAAATAAGGGTCATTCGACAGCCGATGCTGATACCATGCTCTTAGAACACATATTTGAAGCGTAGGAGAACTCGCAGAACGCGATCGTCCAAAGCTTTTGACTGCGTGTGGCATGATACATTAATTTCAAGTTAAAACATTATGGCATTCAAAATCAGGCAATTAATCTTGTAAATTCTTACTTATCCAATAGAATTCAAAAAGTTGATGTTGGTGGTGAAAGGATCGACTATTGTCATGGGGGTGCCACAGGGTTCAATACTAGGCCCTTTTTATTTCTAGTTAACACTATCAATCTCTTTTTTTACATTATGTGGCATAGTTCTGTTTGCTGACGATACTTCTTTGATTTTCAAAGTTGACAGATCTAAAGCAAATTACGATAGAGTAAATAATTCACTGTCGCGAGTTCTTGTAAATAATGTTTTGATCACAGTAAATAATCTTTTGCTTAATGCTAAAAACGAAAAGCATCAAATTCACATAGCCAAATGTATAACATTATCGAACTAAATATTAAAATGAATGGGGAGACACTTGATCTTTTTAAGTCTAGTATTTTCTTAGGGCTTAATATTGATCCAGGGGGTCAGTGGGCACCGCAAATTGTGGCTTTAGCTGGTAGACTTAGTTCCACTGCATATGCAGTTTGTATGATAAGGCAGCTTACTGATGAAGCTACAGCTAGGCTTGTTTATTTTAGCTACTTCATAGTGTTATGTCATATGGTATCATGCTGTGGGGTAAAACAGCTATATTTCCAGCTATATTTGTCTTACAACATCGGGCAATACGTGCCATTTATAAAATGAAGTCACGTGACCCCTTGAACGCCTTGCGTTTCAAAGAAATCAATATTCTCACAGTAATTTCGCAATATATCTATGAAATAATATTACATACACATAAACACTTGGATAGTTGTATGAAAAAGGGTGACTTGCATGGTATTTGGATTTATAAATACAACCAAACTAAATATACCAAAATTTCGATTGAAGAAAGTAAATGGGTCTTTTATGAGGAATTCTGTACAGTTCTATAATAAACTTCCAGAAGGTGCATCCAAACATCTTACTCGAAGATAAATGGAAATTTCATATTCATATTTATATCATTTATTCACCGTAGGACCACTGGGAGCACTTGGTTTTGTTATGGTGTACATACATTTTAGCGGCCGCACATAAGCCTTGTCAGATAATTGCTACATCTGATTTGAGCTGATTTGCTATAATATCTGTGCTTTTCTCTTTACATGGTTCTATTAGATTGTTATTTATAAGTAGGTATACTCATACTGATACTCATACTCATTTTTTTAAACCATAGGAACAATTATTAATAACACTTGGTCACGTCATACATTATATTTAGAAATTAGGTTATATCAAGTGGAGCGTGTACTGTCTTATAAACTTTTGCTGATGTTTATTTGCATTTGACTAACTTTCTTAGGTTTTTAAGTTCTCATTTAATATGTATCAGCAACTTCTTGCTCCGATGCACCACACAGGCGCTTCCCACCTTGTGGTAAGACGTATCATCAAAGTAAGTCAAGCCGTGTTTGTTGCCTGATTCTTCTAGGCTTGATCGCGTTGGAACAGGAGTAATTTTAGTTTATAAGGCGATTCAAAATGATCCTTGTGATTTCAATGATTAAAATTCATTTGATTTGATTAACAGAGGGATCAAAATGCATTACCTTAGAGTACGTGCCTACATTAAATATGTGTAGGTATCGGAGGTTATTGCCATTTATCGCTCCATACTGTCACCATTTTGTAGACATTAATATTCGTCTTTTAGGCAAACTTGCGTAAATATATACGTGGCACAATTTCAATGAGTAGGTAAAAGTTTAATTGACTCATTGAAAACAACTTTATAGAAGCTCGTAACACTTTTGTCCATTCCCTGGAGTTGGTTCACATCAACAAGAACTTTATAGGTAGTTATTTGCTATAAGCAAGGTACCAGAAATAAACTCATAAATTGGTTGACATGAACTGGAACATTTTGCCTCATTGTTTTGTCATTTCATTATGGTTGCGACGTGTTGCGAGATAATTACCCACCATAAATTTATTTCATGTAAGAGGGTACTTAGTAAAAACTTTTAAATTCGTGTGGCCGGTTAAAAATCAAGTCAAAAATATCTAGTTACGACCACGTTACGACTGATTTAAATCACAAAGAATAAGTACCCTTCCTCGAGTTTTAGAAAAGTTTTCCATGTATGTAGGTATTCAATTAACACAACACTACGCAACTTTTAGTCGAATTATCGGCTAGGTACTCACAATTTTTTATCCTCGTCGCCAATGTGGGGTTCAGACACCCATTTATGGGTCTGGGAACTGGTAGGAAATCAGAACAAACAAACGGATTGTAATAAATTACAAGCGATACGCCCGTCCGGTCCGAACGTTGTCCAAGCAATGTAATTCCATGGGGGCGCCTCGATCGTAATCGCTTTATTTCAAAGGCTGAATACCACAGGCACCACGGCGTGTGTTTGTTTATCCGAGCTATTCACTCTTGTCTTGCCTACATCCGTCTCAATTCCTATTGTTTCGTCTACGTTTCAAAACCCATTAAATTTGACATTCCTCATGATTATGGTTGGTCACTTCACGGCAGTTTCACGGCGATTGTGTTTCGCAGCGAACACTGCGACGACACCAATTACAGTTTCAGGTTTACGATGTTGTGAATTGTACGGTTCATCGTTAATTTGATCATCGACGTCGATTATCGTGAACACCTGTTATTTCATTAAATTCATCACGGTTTCGGTCACGCTCTTTAAACGGAGCTTTGCTATCAATGTCATTGTAACGTGTACATACTTATTTAAAGGAAGACCTCGATTAGTAAATTGAGGAATGCTAACTCCGGAGCCGACATGCTCATGCACATCAATCTTTAGATTGTATTTCGTGTCTGAGGCACTTGCGAGCCGGCCGGCGCCAATCAGCCACCCGCGTCTCTTCACCGTGGCTGGCCTCTATTTGTGAATGTTTTATGCGAGCCGGTGCGTTTGGGCCACCGTTTATGTCCGCGGGGGGATCCTTATCTTATTGCTTGCCGTCGGGCTTCAAGCGACACTGGCGCTTCCAGGATAAGAGGTCGTTGAAGCTCATGCCACTTCCCGGTGCTCCGGCATCGAGCTGAAAGCCATCTCGTACCCGTTACGGAAATCGCTCACCCACATCCGGCAATTAAACCCACAGAAAATGACGACGGACACGCATTATCGCAGAGTTCTAACTACCATTCAAGAGTGGCTTGGTGCCCACGCCGTTTTACCATAGGCATCAGTGGGGTCCAAAATGTAATGATTGTGTCGTCTAGCTACACCGGTATCCATCTGTCGATGGAGCGACGACGCGTCGGAGGCGGCGGCATGGCCGATATTTATTTAGCCATAATTGCTTGTCGGCACACTGGCGCCGGCGCCCGCCGTGTCGCGCCTGCGCGGGGGCAGGTGGTGGGGAGGGAGGGCGAGCGCGCTGGCGCCGCAGGTACGCCCGCCGCACTGCGTAAGCTCAACTCGATTTTCGTGATCGGTTTTTTTCTCGTTTTATTGTAGTCTGGTCATGTTTTTGGGTTGCTTTGTTGAATTTGTGAATGGTTCTCTTATTATGTGCGCCAGAGAATAGATACGCATTAAAATGAGTTTTGTTGCGAGCTATTTGTACGGGCCTATTCATAGTCTCCTGGTACCCGGCTAGTCAAACCCTCGGCTTCGGGTTTGTGTGTTTCAGTATTTAACTCCGGCCTGTTGGGCCTTGTTAGCACTGGTCTGCAGCAGTCTAGGAGAATTAAAATACTGATCTGAAACCATAATATTTACGGGGCAGCAGCAGTAGTTTCAGGTGTTCTGACTGGACATCATCAGGCGGTACTTGATACCTACACTTGTCCTTGAACTACAAAGCAGAAAGTAAAGGGAAGTGACAGCATTGATAAACGTTATTTTCATCAGTTGCACCGATATGAGCAAGTTTATAAATTGATCCTAAACATAGACCATCGACATAAAGATCTTGAAAGCCTGGATATTATCAGTGAAGTATCTATTGGCAAAGAGTGTGTCACAAAGTGGCCCATTCACCGGCGGCACCTGTGGCAGAACCGGTCGTTCCCGACGCCAGCTCTTGCAAAACTGGAAAAAAATCGTCTTTTATTACCTACACCTACCAGACCGAGGCGACGTAATGGCGATCGTTCATTTCACTTGTAAGGGAACTTTGCAGTACCCTACTTGCTACTCGATATTACTTGACAATTTAAAACATCATCGGGTACGAAATAATGAATAAGTACCATTACACACAGTCTCTTTCGGTTGCAAGAAATTCTGGAGCAAAACATATATGTTACTCTTACGACATCAAGAGGAATTCAATGGTAATAACATCGTCAACGTTGTCAGCAACGTGATAAATCATATCATTCTCATCTCGAGACAATCCTATTTTGATCGGATTAACTTCGGCCTTGTGGGAATATTATTTCAACATCCCTGCCCTTTCCTATCATTCATTATTAATTTTTGAATGAGACGGAATTAAGATTTAAAACCGGGCCACTTGAGTCACACAAATATAATGTCGTAATGTTATAGGAATTCCGACAGGTTGTCTTACAAGGGGCCTTTTTTGGGGATTAGGTTTTGTTTTAGCAATTAAATATCACTTTATCCATGTTTTTGTCACTCATTTTATTCATATCAAAGCAAATAATTTAATAACCGTTGAATTTTAAACATTATAGTAATTATGTTTACTTTTGTTGTTTTAACGCATTTTTTGATGTTCCACTAATGATTATATATTTCATCTCTTTAATGTTAACTAGCAAAGCATTATGTCCATCATTATCAAAGAGCCATTGGTGTAATTGGACATCATTGGTTTTTAGAGCCGCCATCACCACGTAAGGCCCTTTGAACTTATAATTGGGGCTTTGTTCGTAATACTCTTATATGTATAATGTATATGCATCATTTCTTATGATAGACTTTGGTAAATCCCGCGCGTTCCGTTGAGAGTACAATATTTTCTTTCTGTACGTAGGTAGTTGTCATTCATCGGTATGGACTATGAATTTAGCATTAGTATTTGAAGCATCTAGATTCTTGTTCCGTGTAAGTACGTCACGCGTGCCTTCCGGCATTACAGTAGTCTAACTAAAGCGTTGACAAGCAAGGTCCGCGTCGCCACGCCACGCAACGCAACACGTCATTGGTGCTGGGCGTGTATCTGTTCCCAGTACTTCCCACTATCTCATACTTTACATTATTTATTTTCGCAATAAAGTCTTATCAGACCGTGGTCAGAGACTAATAAAAAGGGCATCAAATATGCGCGCTTGTTAAAATTGTTTTCATTCTGATTAAGACTACGTCTGGCGCCACGTTAGCGCCTACGGTTGAAACTTCGCGAATACTTATTAAATGTCTGATACTACATACATTGAAATGATGGAGATCTTTACGGATTCCGTCCCGCCAGCTTACTTTGTATCAGGGGTGTAACACCGGCGACACTGAACTTCGCGACATTAATCATCTAGGTGTCACAAGAAAAACTGATATTCCTGAATATTAATCAAACCAATAAGCAGATAAGAAGGTATTACAGGAAAAGTTAGCTTTGGTTTCCTTTGTCAGTTTAAAATTTACATAATTATCTAGGCTTGCCAGTATGTACGTGACCAGTGTCATATGCTATGAAGAACCAGTGGTATAGAACATTATATTTTGCCAATCTGCATTAATAAATCAGAATATCTCTGCTCTATACATTCGTGCTTCGTTATCATTAAATTTGCTCGTGAATCGTTTTGATTTGTCCTCCAAGGGTAATTTTTGTCTCTTCCTACGAAGGTTCTGCTATAGTTCTGTAGTAGCTGAGCTGCGTGGGCGCGACACGCGGCCGGTCGGCGCCGCCGCCGGCGCCATCCGACATGTTATAATTCGGGCACGCTATTTCTGTACGTTCACACGCGCACGCGCACACCAAAGTGCGCACAAAGATTTTTTAAATTTTAGAAAAATATGCTTATTGAAGTTCAACATCAAGTAGCTGTAGGCTTTTAGTCTTACAATTTTCGAATAAGTAAGTTATCAAAAGAGTTGGAATACATTTTGTACTGTTTATCTACTCCTTCCTTCTTGTTTATAACTTTAATAAACGTTTATAAAACTCATTGGTTAAGTTTGATATTAATTTATTTTTGTCTTTCTGTCGTTCTCCTTTTGTTATTGTAAGATGGCTCATGTTTTACCAAATTACAAAATAGTACCTGAATATCTGTCAGTCTCAATATTTCGATAATTTTGAGTGTTGATAGGTACCTAATTAAAACCATTTTTTGTGTGCTTACTCGTTTAGATGTTTCCTCTTTTTTAAGCAGTTTAACTGGAAATTTTCTACATAGATGGCTTTCTTGTATCTTCAATACCTACGGCATTCTTTCTCACTACGCTTACTTGTATTATGAAGTTCACGAAACACCATTAATAATTAATCTTTGGAAGTCTTGCCAAATTCTTGATACGCCAAATTGAAAAGCCGCTGTAGATACTACGTCCCTGGGGCTGTGGAGTGCTCAGTATTTCTGAAGTGTTTCCACACTTTTCTCGCATATTTATAGTGTATTTAAACTAGATTTATAGTTTGTTTATTGTTTTGAATTTCGTTTTTCTATTTGTCTAACTCGGAAATTTACTAAGATTTGGAGGATTGGTCGGAGTTGTTTATGAAAGTGATTTTACTCTGCAATTTATATTTTAGGAATGAACAGATGTTTTACCGGAAATGCAAAATTGTTGAGCTATTCTTAAATACTTATTTACATCATCAACATATATGTTTATACTGATCCTCACCAATTAATTAACTGGAACTATCTTGGGTATGTTATTATTTAGCCAAGTCAATAAATACTTTTAAGAATCTCATTACCTCATTTACTTTGTATTTCCTTAAAATTAGGTTGTAACAAAGTGGTAAACTAAACATAACTATGAATCGCTGGATATGTGCCACTTTTTTTCGTTTTGCGCACCGCGGAGCCGTTAGTGCCTGAATATTATTTAGGAGGAATTTTGCATTCTGTAAATTTCGTGTTCGTATGAGACTTTGCTGAAGAACTGTAGTTACTTAGTTCTCAAACACTTCACGTCATCATCATTACAAGGTAGTTGACAAGCATTTTAGGGGTCAAACAACTGTTTTACTGTCAGTCAAGGTCTTTGGTATGATGCCTTCTAACATTATTAATGTGGATTTGTTGCAATGATGTTATTAAATTGATTGCTTGTTATATATGCTTGATATGGATCATGTGCTGGATTAACACAAATATAGGTTACATTACCTCGGCGCATTTTGTGGTACCTATCACCGGAGGCAATGTTAGTATGACTTTTGTGGAGCTGCTTGCCGTTATACAAGCTTAGAAGCTAAGTGCACTATATTATGTGGCAAAGCTAATATCATTTCCCGCCATATTTAATACCACAACATTTCAACCGAGTCTAGCATAAAACATGAAAATAGTACAGATAGACTGTCGATAGAGCCATTAATAAGGCAAGAGCTGGCCAGGCTGACCGGTTCACTAGTTACATAGTAATCGAAGGACAAACCGACTGACAACCTACGGTATTTATTGCTATTACAGATTGAATGTTCAGATTAATTACACATGCCGGGCCTCCAGCTACATACGCGCCTACCGTAGTACTTATCTACCTCATCAGTCGGCATTCCATTGCAAACCCTACACATTTCAACTCTACCTATATTAATTCACGAGTCATTATTCATTGACTGATTTTTTTTAATTGAAACTCGATATATCACCGATCGCGACATACTGCAATCTAAACTTTAGTACTCAAACATTTCGATTTGTTTTGCCTCGCAACAAGTGTAAGTTTAAACTTCGAAGCAAATGAACTAATGATTTCTAATCAACGCTATTGCAAAACTGTACTTTATTTTAAGGGAAGACAAAGTCTTATTTCCTTTGTCAAATGCCTGGAGTTATGATGTATTTCCTCCAAAATAAATTTCAGTCACGCCACTCCACATGTATTTATATGGACGGCTTTCAAATTGCAAAATGATATATCGTCGATGATGGAAAGTGTAAACATCAATTTTATGGCGACAAATTAAAGTTTCAAATCGGTCGTTTGCCGACACGAACTTGAGGTATATAGGATATGATCTGCGGCATACGGTCAACAACTGATATTATTTATATCTGCTAGAATCTGGATGGATGGTTTAGGGTCATTTACTTTCGCGTTGCTGAGTTGTTTTTCAGCTGCTAATACCGAGCAGGCATTTAAGCATCTTATTGCTAAACTCTCTGATGTGTGATATTAGAATATACAAAACACTGAGTTGTGACTTTGTGACTAAAGATAGTTGGTTGTAGTATAGGATCTTTAATATTATGAATGCTAATATTGGTGATCATAGTAATACTCTCGATAGTACATCACTGTCAACTTAGCTGTTTCGTGAAATTGAAAAACTATTTTAAGAACACGCAGCGAATGTTTCTTGAATATCAAATTCACGTCTTGATTTATAACGCACCTTCTTAATTCCTCGTTATCTTCCATTCAGTATGCAGGTGCATTGTGAGACGATTGTTTTGTATATAACGCGCGACGTCGCATTTTAACTTTAAAACACTTCTCAGAAACCGATGTCCACCACCTCTGCGACATATAATCTCATTGAATTCAGAGTCATAATGGCAATTTGTATTCAAAATGTCCATCAGTATCGGTTCAGTTGAAAAACAACGGCGATAAGTCCGCTACTGGCTGGCGCCGAATCGCAAATGAAATGACAATTGCACAATTTACATTCCGAATTCGAAAATACAGGCATTCGAAATCCAATATATCCAATAGCGCGTGCCAGTTTGTACGTAAATGGAATAGTTAGCGTTCCGGATTCAAATATTTTATCGAAAGTCTGTTCCAGTTGGTATAATATATTGAAGATAAATTTACTAGTATTACGTTTTAGATGATCGACCGATGTGGCGACTTTGAATGTAGTCTTTTAAATTATGTTTCTAATAATGGAATTTGAAAATATGTGGGGTGCTCATAAAACTGTCGTTATGAGGTCAAAGTATAGGTTGCCCTCATGAAGCTCATGATAAAGGTCCGAGTCCCGGGTCAGTAATTGCAGGCCGTCTCTACCTGCTCCGGTTGTTTGTTTTATGTTTTACTTTTGTTTTAGTCGGTCTCGTCGCGTCGGTTGGTTAGTCGGTAGTTGCATTGAAGGTTTCAATGCAAGTTCGTTGATTTTTATATTCTTGCTAATTTTAGGCTATAAACGTCCAAAATGCACATTTCATTTAATTTTAGCATCGTAAAAAGCACAAAACCAAAAGATTACTATTGAATCATTTAAGTTAGCTTCCTAATTAAATTCATTCAAAAAAATATATACTTCCATATTTAACAACTTTGCAAAATGAACTAGATACTTTTGATGCTTATATTCACGTATTCTTTTGCAGAATCGCCTCCCCCTCCATACACTCGGTTCGCGATGGACGAACTCAAACCAGTCAAACCTAAAGGAAAAGGTATGTAGAGCTTCGAATATTAAACACACTTTTATCCATTGTCTGCCCTTCTATAATGTTTACTTTTCTACATGAACACCAGGCTACTCTCTGTGCTAGTGACTGAAATCTCACTGTATAATATCGTTGCCGTTGTGTATCTAGACTAAGAAGGGGTCTATTCTTAGTTCATCTCCTCCCATGGATGTCGTAAAAGCTGACTAAGAGATAACACTAGGGGATGGGCCAGCAGTATCCACCTGAGTACTCAACACAAATACTGCGATCACCAATCCACCTGCCAAGCGTGCAGTGATTATGGAAATTCCCCCCATTGTTTTTTATGGGGTAGGCTTCGTCCCACAGTGGACGTCCAAAGGCTTCTACTGCTGATGATGATGATGATGATGATGATGATGATGATGATGATGATGATAATAAAATTGGGCACTAAAAATATTCCTACCTTTAGCAAACATTATGTTAAGTGTCACACAAGGCACTATGTTAGGGGCCTTACCATTAACCTACTCAATACATTTACGATACATTTCGTTCTCTCACATTTAGCTATATCTGCAGAAGTACTTAAGTTATACATTGAAGGACTCGAGACCTATTTTAAATATTAAATATTCATAGCCACCATTTCTAAGCCCAAAACAAAAAAGAAGTAATAAATTAATTAATTATCCAAACACACAGTATAAAGCAATAGATCCCGATCTAGAGTAGCTAGAGAGTTTACGAAAAGGCGGGCATTGTGGAATCTGAACGCGAACGGCGCGCGGCACCCGTGCTTCCTGGAAATTAGGGATGGTGCGGGATGATACAGAGACGGGACTGACATCGATAATGCTAGATAAAAATAAAATAAATTACAAAACATTACAATTAGAGATGGTGTGGGATGGAACCGAGACGGGCAGGACTAATAAGGAGGGTTCCCAACGAGTAACACCCAAACAAGTAACACTGTTTAATGATAATTTTTGAGATATATACAATAAAATACCTACTAAACTTTGTTAAGATAATGCGTAGTGCGGGAAAGACCGAGATGTAAAAGAAATTGATATTTGCAATAGAAATCTTTTAGTTTTCGGTATCAACGAAGACGCTTACGCTTATTGAATCCTTAAATAAGGTATTTTAATATTTTTTTAGTGTATTGTAAAAAAACAGTTATATCGAATTTCCAATTGGTATTGTATGTTGTTGTTTGTTGTTTCCCCTTTATAAACATTAAATAAAATAATCAGGATACGCAGAAACACACAAAAATCACAAATCATGTTACCTACAGCAGTCGCACAAGATAATGTTGATAACGAGTGTACTGTGCTGTAATGTAACGCTTGCAAGTATAGGTATATCTACTATCTTTGCTAATAAATAAGCAGCGAGATCTACCAACGGGTCGTGTGCGCCTGCACCGATAAAGCTTGTCAATGCTGAGGATGATAAAGTACCTACTCGATAGAACAGTGAAATAAAGTGTAGTGGTTGGTTTTAGTTGGTCGATGAAAGAATATCTGATTAATCTGTGTATTCTCCCACATTCTATGTCAAACAAATTAAGCAAAACGGCTTCTGCAATGAAGCCGGTTGCTTAACATTTTTATTGTCTTCTCTGGTTAATCCTCAATTGCCTTATTTTTTGTTTCTTTAATATCTACAACCGTTCCATGTTCCTAAAATGTCATCAACATTCTTACTAGTTGCCGAAATCCCAAAAACCTCTAAAACGATTGAGTCGTCAATCGAGCATCGCCCGTCCCTACGGACTGGTCCCGCATTCCTCGCCGCCATCTTTAAACTACATTATTAATGCTTACGCTGCTGCACCGGCTTTTTCTGAGATATCACGCAGGGCCCAGGATATATTTGTTTTTAATAAAGTCCCTTGCGGTGTTTCCGTTAAAGGTATAAATTCATTGGCTGACTGTTACAGTTCGTCTGGCGCCACTTTTTGTATCATCTGACGTGTACTTATATTTTGTTTATTAGTATATTTTAGAAAAGTCTTCCGCAAATTACGTTTCATGCAAAAAAAATATTCAGGACTGTTTAATACCTTATTGAACGAGCGAAGCGAGTTCTTCTAGTCAACTTGGAAGAATCGGCATTTGTATGTATGTATGTATGTATGTTTGTCCGATGAAAACCTCCCAACCGTTTATCCGATCTTCATGAAATTTAATATGGGAGTAGATAGTATTGGTACAATTTGTAGGTAAGGTTATGAGCTATATCGGTCGGGGGGTTAACGAGATATTGGGGTCCAAGAGGGGGTAAAAAAAATAAAAGTAAGACAGTCGGATCAAGTGGGGTGTGTAATGAAAGCGCTTTGGCTGGAAATTTCAAAACTGTTCTTAATTAGTATTTAGACTTAGTAGTTTCTGAGATATTAGGGAAAATCTAAAACGTAAAAATCAAAAATTCTAGGATACTTCCAGCAATCCCACAATGCTGAAATTTGGTATGCTTGTAGCTTTTGTATCACAACTACAGGGAAAAGTCTGAAATTGAAGAAATTAGAAACTTGTACCATACAAAAACAATAACCAAAATAACATCCATTGTTGACCCCCCATTCCTAGGAATTTGAATGACGTTGGAGTTGTATGATTTGTTAAAAGGGCGTTATTAATTAATTTTTTATAAATAAATAAATTTAAAAAAAAACTCTGGTTATGCTGAAATTTATTATGTTGAATATTTTGTTCCACAGGGAGAAGTTTTTGATTGAGGATTTTTTCTTTGTAATCCATTTTTAGCATAGAAAACGTAAATCTTTAAAAATTAGGTAGCAAAATTACAACTAGATGGCACTGCTTATTTAAAAAATCTTTTTTGTTGCTTTACAAAATCTATGTTAGAGAAATTGACTCAGTAGTTTTAAGATTTCTGATATATTATCTATACAAATATACTTACAAAGCCGATAAATTCAAAACCCTTTCTTCCCCTCTTAAGTAGCCGGGCTGATAAAGGTGTCATCGCGAGGTCTCAGTTCGGGGCGAACCACTAAAATATTATAAAATATACATATATAAATATACAAAATATGTATACTTTGATATCATCAAATTACGTTTTTAATGGCTACATTGCCTACCAAAATCATCATATTCCATAACTGGTATGAAGATTTAAATATGATTTAAATAATAAAACAAATTTTCTAATTAGATTGCCAAAAATCTATTACGATTAGTCATTCATTTACCCACCCATTTGGAATAACATGCATAGATGGCGCGAAATTAAAACATGGTAATTGACAGAATACAGGAAATCCCGCTTTACTCGATGCCTAGCCTAAGTAGTAGGGGCAGCAAATTCGCTTTTATCACCCTGGGATCCCCGCAGAATTTCCCATGACTCCTGACTCTAGACGCGTTGCTCCCCTTCGTTTTCATTGCATTTTGGCGCCTGTCTGCGTATCGCCATATTTTATTGTCTCACTCCCCTCTTATTTACATTCTTGCCCGCAATTAACGTCGCTAATACACTCGAGTGCATTTCAGATTGGGATCTTATTTCACGGTAGCCTTTACACTTTGTATCATTTAAGATTGCCGATTAAATAAAATTTACATGCAAAAATCATCTAATTGAAATTATTTTGGTACTGTTTGAGTTGATACAAAAAAAATAAAAGAATAATTTTCACGAAACTAGCCCATTTCATCATTAGTTGATCCTAATAGGTGTTCTTTATTTTAAAGATTAGGACGGCAATATCATCAATTTCGATATCCTGTCTCAGATTACTGAATGGACGGCTAAAATCCGGACCCTTTTTTCCGATACTGTTGACACTGACATTCCGTTTGAGTCCATTACGGTGTTTCTCATGTGCTTCCTCGAATCCATTCATTGCTCTCACAAATTTATCTCGGGGTGTTTTTAAGTTGCTTTCAGCGGAATTTGGTTTTTAATTGTTGGGTGTAAATGTTTTTTGGTACGGATGCGGCGTATCGTTGGCGTCACCCGGCGGAGGGATCTGTCGAGTATTGGCTCGGCGATAACGACTGTATGCATTAACGTTATCGTGAAGTTATCGTGGCGCCGCCGGCGCCTCGCCGCTGACACGAATATAAACGGTTCATGTTTGTCTTTGTCCGCTCTTGTTAGGAGCTCCGTGCTCCGCTCGGCTCCCTTCACGCCTTGTTGCTTCTATTGTCGTTATTTTAGAACCAGCAGCGTCACCGATCACTTGCCGTCCATTACAAATAATAAATTGGGATCCAATTCGTTCTCATAAACTTTTGTCGCATTTGAATTTTACTGACTTTAGTATGTCATCTATAAACTAAACTTAAATTGCTCTTGTAAAAAAATATGTATACCTACCTTTTACAATACCATCTATATTTTTAACACTGATGCTGATTTAAAAGACCTTTTGCTGATCGATTGCGTAAATGGGATGTTTGTTACGGGACCAGAGACCTTAAAACGTGGATTTAAGATGTTATTTCCATTTGATGGTTCGATGGTATGCACTCGTTTAGTTAATGCATGAGGATTTTATCAAGTTTTAAAGTGCTTTCCGACTAAGTAGTTTCTAAGTTGAACCTCTGGGCTCATGGCTCGTGGCATGTTTATTGTAGGTGTGCCTTTATATACGTCATCGCATGATTTATTAGGCTTTGTGGACGATATTGTTACGCCATATTCAGTGACTAATGCCGTTTTGGTGTTAAAATGCTTAAAAAGTCTGTATTATTATAGAGATGGGCGGTTTCAAATGATTTTATATGCGAGTTAATCGATTGAATGTTGATTTATTATTCAGTCGGATAAAGCTTCCGCGATCGGCACGAGGCACGAATATTTTGTTTGTAATAATAGTTTGGTTGGGGGATTAGCACCTGGCATCTCACTGGCTTTCATAGCATCTATTACGTGGATCTATAACTTTACTTACTTATTTTATTGGATCTACTGTTATTTATTTCACAACTATCATAATAATATGTATCAATAGTTCTGAAATAAAAACGGAAAAATATATAATTATACTTTGATAAGTATTCTGAGTGTAACCAAGAGGGTCGGATCATCGGTGGTTAAGACCTCATGGCTCATTTGGATCATCACCTGATGACTTCGATGGATGACCACTACGAGACTTGAAGAATAGGTACCTAGTTCATGAAGTGAGGAAGTATTTGTTGCCAGAAATGATTAATTTGAGAAAAATTACAGCGAAATTCATTGGTTGATTGTTTCATGTTTGTCTCACAATTGAATGCAGGGTCCAAAATTTTTTTTTTGTTTTTTTTTTCATTTTCTTTATCACAAGGCCTAACTTTAGCCACACAAAAAACATTCTTGCAGCAGCTTCACTCAAGTATTTGATACCCAGTCCAAGCGCCTTCTTTAGCCAACGATATTTTTGAATACACCAAAAAAAAACCAAAAGCCATAATATATTTGTTTTATATCAGTGCCTCTTTCAGGCCATATTCGTACCGTTGATCAATTTAACAAAAAAAAAAAAACATACGACTAAAAAAAATATACGGTTCTCATACGGGTCGAATTGAGAACCTCCTCCTTTTTTTGAAGTCGGTTAAAAAGTAACCGCTCTCCTTCAACCCACGCCGTTCTAGGTTAAAACCCGTCTTAAAAGTCATAAAATTTGTCAAAATATAGTGTAAAATTTTCTGACGACAGAAAAATTTTCAGCATGAGAGTAGTAAAAGCAGACTATACTTTATACCTAGTTTTAAAAGTATAGGTATGATCCATGAGAAGCAAAAACCCAGAATTTTAAGCATTTCCCACGCCTTAACAGCTCTCACAAACTCCACAACTACTAAATAAGTAACAAGGACAGAAACATCGAAAGGAATGAAAACAGAAGAACTTTCTAACTTATTACTTGTCTTTGGTCTTGCATTCCTGGCCAGGGCCGTACCCAGGAGAATTAATCGTTGTAAACTTTCCGTAAACAGAGTGTTTTTTTGAACTGGGTCAGTATGGGCATATCCGAATCCTTAAGAGATACGGGAAAACTGTTTTGGCTTAGTTATTTTTTTGGTCAAGCGTGATTTCTCCATAAAAAGCGTGAGTTGTTTGGATCAAGTTTTTTTTAATGCGTATCGTTTCAGTTTCATGTAAGGATTGTTTCATTGTAGTGGAAGAAAAAAAAACGGAGCAGTAGAAGTAGTAGACAACAAGTAACACTTCAATTGTCACCTGAAATACTCATAAAGCAGAGTCCGCTGCGCCAAATTTTCTAACAAAACATGTTAGCTAAACATGTTATATGTTTGTAAAACACCAAAACATGGTGCAGCGGACACGGCTTTAAACTAAGTTCCTCCCCTGAAACGGTCCAGTGGGGCTACTCTTGAAAACAGTTCCGATCTCAATCCAGTTTACTAAAGACCCTGTTTGGCACTCTTGAACCAAATCGAGTTTGAAATCGAGATAGAGCACGCGATTTACTTTGCGTGAAGAACAACAGCAACAGAAAGTCGATTTCACTTAGTTCCATAAAATGCCACTCCAAATTGTGCGCTAGTATTGAATTCAAGAGTACCAAATGACCAAGGAATCTAGTACTCTCTAACGACAATTGACACTAGATCCTGAATTAGGATCGAGTAGAGCGTCAAGAGTAGCCCTGCTGGTTGTTGGTTTTGCATTCCGGGTGACATTGTTTTGCTACTCTCTGCTGTTGCTACTCATTAAAGAGACAATACGAGATAGTTAATTAGATTTATTAGTACTGAAGTTTCATGAACTTGATAGTATAAACAGAGTGCTAAGTTTAGCAATGACGGAGTTTGGTATGTTATTTGTAGAAGCGCAAATATCTCTCAGAACATGCAATATGCATCCATGTTATAAATAATGCTATGGCAAGTGAGTTATGTATAAAAAAACCATCATCTTCATCAGCCGGTAGACGTCCACAGCTGGACTCCTTCATAGAATAAGGGGATTTGTCATAATAGAAAGAAGAAAGAAAATACGTTTATTTGTCCCCACTTAAAAAGAATCAAAATAAAAACAACAGTAGGTACCTAACTAAGTAGTAGGTAACTTTACGAAAAAACTAAAAAAAACACCAAATAGCGTAGCATGTTGTGTGGGGGTATATCAAATAGTGGGATAATCAACACACTTTGCAGACGGATTGGTGATCGCAGTATTGGTTTAGAGTAGATACTCAGGTAGATGCTGCTGCCCATACCCTGGTGTAATCCCTTAGTCGGCATATACGACATCCACGGGAGGAGGAGGGGCCTGGTCTAGGCCGAACACACCACGGCATCACTGTATTGCAAGGGGTTATTTGGGATAGAATAAAAAATGAGACGTTTAGAATTAAGAATAACTGGATTCAGCTATCATTAAATAGCAAAATTTTTAAAACCTTGGATAAAGTTTTTGAACAAATCTAATTTCTAGTAATTTTTTTCAATGCTTCTCCTTGTTCTCGAGGCTCCACACAGACGATTCCCATCTAGTAGTAAGAAGGATCATCAAATCAAGCCAAACCATGTTTGTTGCCCTGATTCTTCTAGGCTTGACCGTGTTAGAACAGGAGTAACTTTAGTTTATAAGACGATTCAAAATGATCCATAAGATTTCAATGAATTCAATACTTTTGACTTTGTCTTTATAGTTCGCTATATACCCCTGGACACCCTGACATCGTAAACCCTGTTACATCGACTTACTATAAGCTATAACTTCAGAAAAGTACTGAGATTGTTTAGTGAATGAGTCAGAAAACTTCTTCCTTTATAAGTTTAAAACAATTCGGGAAGTATGCAGCGGATTGTAAACAAGCAGCACAGTGTAGTGTTTGTGTGTCAACGGAGAGATGTTTTACATTTTCCTACTTTTATCTCTAGAATTATTCAACATTCACATTGTAATGTTCTTTTGGCGGCTAAGAAGTTATTCATAATTTAATATTTAAAGTTTTATTTTGTTTACCTATCAACATTAAGCTTTTATGCGAAAAGTATAAAAATAATTTATATTGAAAACGTCACTACAGGCTACAAAAGTGGAAATTAAGGCTAGGAATCTGTTTTGGAAAGTTAATCTCACTATTTATAGTGTTCTGTGGAAAAAAGTAATAAGAAGAAAATAATGACTTATTTATGTGTTAAATATAGTAAGTGCTATCAAAATTTATGAATTCCAAAAATGGCAAGCCCCAATGTTTTAAAAATTGTAATAAGCACATTTTTAGATTTATTTTGTTCGAAGATCCTTAAAAGGCTCAACATTTCCTAGTTGTAGCAATTAATAGTGTAATCGACCATCTTCAGTCTCAAATATAGAATGTTGCCTTTAAAGAAATCCTTTCTCAGAAATAGTTTGCATCAATATGCTAAAAAGTCTTGTTGTTTCTCACCTAAGACCTTTTTTTTAATTCTTTTATTTACTGGCTTTTGAACATCATGTTCATCTCATATCATAAAAAAAACAAATGAACTTCCAGAGTTATACGTAACAAAAAAACTAATTAAATTTGACAACAAAACAAATAAACTAATTTAAATAACTATATAATAAACTAATCAACTGAATGTACTATTAAATAATTTTTGCTTATTTGAATTCGGACAAAATAAAATACTATATCTGACCTATGTCTTTGGTGCTAGACATTTAAAAAAATTAGGAAAATTGTATACGTTCAAATATAAATAAAAAATCTTATAAAACCAGACATAAAATAAAACCTAATGCCTAATAATACATATGTAATTTTTTTTCCATGACAGTATGTTGCCTTGTAAAGTTCTGTCTTTCCAACTGATTCGTATATTTGCTTGTTATCGTATCGGGTCGTATAAAGGGCCCTCCGCGGTGTCATTGAGCTTACAACTATTCGGCGTGGCCGGGCTCGTGTGAACCACGCCATACACTGTTATATCTAACCGACTGCGCAGCATGAAAGGTGGTGTATTATTCATGAAAATTTTAAGTATTTATACAAGCCTATAGCAGGTGGATGTCGTAAAAGCCGACTAAGGGATTACTCTAATGGATGGGCAGCAGCATCCACCGGAGTACTCAACACCAATACTGCAGTCAACTGCCGCATGCTGGTTATGGCAAATCCCCCCATTCCATGTAATAGGGGAGGCCTCGTCCATTAGTGGACATAAAATATGGCTGATGGTGATGATGTATAAATAGATATTGAAAAAGGGTCTAAAAAAGTAATCAAAACAAAATCAAAACAAGCTCTACAACTTCTTTAATTTACCTTATTTACCTAGATAAATATTAAGTTTTACAAGTTGGATTGGTAAAGCGTGATTGTTAATATTGGCAAACGGGTTCCGTAGACCATGACGTCAATATCAACACCAAAAGTCAATACCTACTCATTCGACAAAATGTGATCAGTAATTAGGAAAATCAACATATTGATTGCGGATCCAAACAGGTTCAACTTTTGGAATTTCCACAATTATTTTTAGTCCGTTTTATGAAAAACCCATTATCAAATAGGTAAGGCTGCAAAAAATCAGTAGTGTCTCGCAGTGATGTTATCAAATAGGTACCTAAAAACAATAGTCTATTCTGCTATGTTTTATGCAGTCGGGTAAAATGCGCTAAGCTCGTGTCAAAACATACTCAGAGCTGGAATTTCAACAACTCTAGAATAATAAACAATAGAATGTTATTGTTTCAGTAGATACTTATATAATATACCTAATTTCATTTACACGTGGAGAAAACTTATCAAGCCAACGACACAGAAATACTGAAAAACATCAGATTAGAAAGAGATAAGTAATAGTAGATACAACAGAAGAAGGGAGAAGAAAAAAAAATAACCACTCGATCGTCTTTTGTATTTTGAACATTTTGATTGGTCATATTCATATCAGCTTGGAATAGTCTTTCTTTTGGAAATTAGGGGGCAACCTTGCCCCTTTCTCTAACAGCCTTTGAAACAGAGATCTCTTAATTTCGTCCTACCAGTATACTACCTTTTTATTATCTAAGATATCATATTACGAGACGTGTCTCGCCACCGGTGTGGTCTCACGATGTAATGTATAATTATATTGTATAGGTATATAATTTTATACAACCTTGATTTGTTCGCTAATATGCTAATACATTTTGTACATTTTGTCTTGACTTTTTTTTGTGCAAGTACAAACAAAATAAATAATCTGAACTAAAGATTGTAAATTTCACGTCAATTAAAAATAATGTCATACCTACTGATATTGAATGCACGCCTGACCTAGATTGACACACAGACTAGTTACTTCTTATGCGAGCAAAGCCGAGCGCATATACTAGTATTTTTAAGGATCAATTAGATTAGGATCTGCTATACCCTAAAATGAATCCAAAGTATTTTGATTATGCGTGTTATGAACGTAAACTAGATTGTAACTTACTTCGTCTATCAGACATAAATAAGACAAGAAACTCTTTTCTAAGAAATCCAGCTAAAAGTTTTAAAGAGATGATAGATTAGCAAACCAGCTATCACAATTTGCACATCAGTTATGCTTTTCAAAAGTGCTTCAACGGACATTTCAGAAGTAGTGTTACCTAATTTGAATAGCAAGTTTTTCAATTACCTCATTAGAACCCTAAAATCACCCCGGGTTATCGATTCATTCACACAACTATATGAACATAATTTCCTCCATACATTACATTATGTTTCATATAATATTATTTATAAGTTTGTATGTCTGTGTGTGTGTGTGCAGGTGTCTAATGATGTCATAGCTGATAGACTGGTCCAGTCGCCATCTTATGTTTTTTGTGCGTTTCCAATTTCATTTTGTTTAGGAAGCTTGAGTTGTGATTGACTATTAATATAGCAAAATATTATACAGAATAGAATCTTTTGCTTTAAGAAAGAAGCTCAAGAGGTATATCTATAAGTATAACCTAAGAAAGCCCTAACCTAACGTTAAGAAGACCCTGAAACAAAATAAGCGATAGAATCTCCATATATGTCTTTTTTCGAATTTAACCAAGCCCAGTGTTGTAATGATGATCTTCTTCTTTTGTCCACAGAACAAGGAGAAAGCACAGAAGATGCAAGAAGGACAGATCATGAGCGGCTTGGTGCTGGCTCCCTCGCTACTGATGGCGAAGGTAATATTCGGAATTATTCTATGAAGCTTAATTATAAGGACTCCAATGCTAAAGCTTCAATATTTTGATATTTGCATGTTTGTGTTTTTGTTACACGATTATGCAATAACGGCAGAGCCGATTTCGAAGGAATTTGATACAGGGAGATATTATTATGAGCTGAGTTGGCACAGGCTACTTTTTGTTCTAGTACTATATGCTAGCGAAGCCGCGTTAATGCTAGTTACGAATAATTTCCTTCTTTATTTATAAGTTGGTTTAATAAAAAACCCAGAAGACAATTTCAGAAGTAAGGTTCAAATCATAAAAACAAATTGTAAATTTTTTATGAAAATTAGCTTGTAGTAGGTTGTTCTAGTTGCTTCAACTGTATATACAGTAAAATAAATCGACTTTGGCACAATTATGAATAGGTATCCTAAATAAATGTAGGTGCTGATATCCATACCATACAACAAAACTGCCTTAAGAATTAGCAAGGCTTCTTTATTTCTCATGTCACACCAACTATTAACTTACCTTTTCCCTTTTATTCGTTTTAACCCTGTGTTTCCAAGTAATTCTCATCCTCTAATCTAACAAGTAAATCCTTATCAGCTTTTAAAAGCATGATTATCTTTAGTAGTCGTAAAACTTACCGTAGGTAATGTAAACGCCTGCCATTGAACTTCTGATACTGAGAACAATATACGAAGAATTTTATGAGTAACACCATTTTGTAAATGTATAAAAACAAAGCAAAAAAAATAATAACCAACCTTTTTGAAGTCAGTAAAACGCAAACTTCAAATTATTTAATATTTTCGTAGACAACCTACCGACAAATTGGTTCACCTAATGATTTTCACAAATTCTTCGGAACGAGAAACTTATGCCAGTTTCTCGTTCCCAAACCAACACGTTGGCAACAAAGATTGTGAGCTCACTTTGCATAAACAAATCTAGATAAATACTAAAAAAAATTACTTGCATAGTGGTAATGATAAATTTCGACAGCAGCTGCACTAGAAAATACTTTAAACGTAACCTAATACACTTTTAAAACCGTTAAACGCTTAGAACATCAACAGCGGCCAATGTTGTCAGAGCCTACAATTTGACCTCTTTCCACGTGGAAGCTTAAATAATGTAGGCATGTGGATGGGTATCATGATATCTCGTCACCATTGTGACCCTAACAGATGAATGTCGAGCTAAATACTCTAAAATTGCTCCAAGAATTGTTTTAGAATAACTATCTCGGACACTTTACAACAATCCTATTATGTATTCCTGGTGTACAATAAAGTGTTAATCTATCTATCTACCTATTTAAGTATCTAACAACATTAAATTAGTTAATTTGATAACCTACTGAAGTGTAATCTCTAAGCTCTAGAATCCAGCTTAGTCTATAAACCCATAATCCCATCAGGCTGGTGGGTAACCTTGACGATCGATGCCGTCCCGCCAAGCCGGCGCCAGACCCAGTCTGACCCACCATGGGATCGGTACCACCACCACGTAGTCGTTATATTATATCGGGTATTGAAAATGTGGATTTCATAGGCAGTTTGGATAGTTCAAGCTTTTCCTGAAGGCTTTTAATATTGTATATATCTTTTACAATAACAAGCTCGGTCTTCAGAACACGAGGAAAGATAATCTATGTTGAGAAAGCGTTTGAATTGAATTTTATTGTATTGTTTAAAAACTACTGAATATTTTTCACCTTTGTATAGAATATACCTAGCGTTGGCGTCATCGTGGCGTTGGTTACCTACCAACGCCACGACACCGACGCCACCTTTTGGTTGGTTATTTGCTTAGCTATGAGAATGACCTTCAGACCTACATAGATTCACCTAAGCATTGAGTCACGGTGACAGTTGCTAACCATCGCGACCTTTATGAAGAACCTGTCAAGTTAACTTTGCTAATAAATATTAGGACAACAGTAACTAGAATAGATTGTTAGACGTTTGGACCAATGAGAATCTTACATTTTCTCTTTCGCTTTTTGAGTTATGAAGGAAGGCTAAAGCACTACTTTCTATCTTCACTTTGTGTCTCTTGGTCATATCTTTCGAGAAGATTCCGTTAGATCGTTCACCTCCAGTCTATCGAAACTTGGCACCGCTTCTCATCCATTCCAAAAATCCAAAACTCTCTCCATATCAGATTACCTCCCAAGACAAAGACAAGATTTTGACTGTTGGCATCAATTGTAATGATTTTGACTGTTTGTCAGTACGTAATGTAGGAGCCAAGTCTTGGAATGATGTAATAACACAGAAATGATAGTTCAATTGAGTATTGTTTGGCATTTCCTTTGAAAATGCATTTGCGATGGTAGATATTTTGGGAACTGCTGCCGAATAACAGTAACAAATGGCAATGGGGAATGCAACAATGGGGATCATTAAGCGCTGTCCAAATCTTTTGAAAATTAAAAGGAGGAATTAATTAGGTCAAGAAGTTTCCCCTAATCAAGTTTCATAAGACTTAGATAGCGCTAAGGCTGCCAAAATGATCCCGATTGTTGCGTTCCCCGTTGCCAATTACTACTGTATTTGGGAAGATGATCTAATAAACTTCGTAGAGAAAAGCAGTCTAGATCTGAGGTTCATTACTTATACTTTTGATATAATTTACGGAGTAGATACCCTCTCTCTATATTATGGATATTCCAAAAAAGTTAGACTATTTTTTTATTTGTTTTAATGACGGAATTGACATGAGGCCCACCTGATGTTAAGCGGTAACTCCAGCCCATAAAAATGTAATACCAGTGTCACGTCCATCTAGGACGTGCCCCACGTGACATTGCATTGGGTCCGTCACTCAGAGACAGATGTAAGCCTCGGTGCCTGTAATATCATCGATCGAGTGATATGCCTGATAAGTACATTTCCTAAAGAGCTCACAATTTTCCCAAGTCTTATCTCGCCAGGCAGGTTTTACCATCATAACAAAACCTACGGCCTTATAGCGATTTAGTTCAAAAACTTTTCAGTACAAAATATCAGTTCCGTGATGTCCGCAACTATATTTAAAGGCACAGTAGCAGAAGGTCTATAGACTTCTGCGATTAAACTTATTCAATGATGATGGATTTAATGGAACCCATATTTTGTATTGAATAGTTTTTGAACTGAATTGCTATAAGAGCTCATGTAATTTTCTGAAACTGCCCATCAGAAACTGCTTATAGCCTCTTCCTGTATTTTTAAATAAACAAACGTTTTATTGCTTTTGTTTAGTTTTGATAGCAGAGAATTTTACACTATTCTTTTCATCTTTCCAGAGCGCCAGAGTTGGGAGTCTGAATGGTGCCGGCTAGCGTACTGGGAGCTCACACAGCGGGTCGGCCGGCAGTTTGGCGTACGGTTACGTGCGGTGGACGTCTTCGGAGGCGGCGGTGGTGCGTGCGGTTCTGGTCGCCACGGCATGTGCTTAGATGCACTAGAGCAGGGTGCTGGTGCGCCTCAAGCTGAACAGGTGAGGGTCTAGAGAAGAAGAGTTGCTTACCAGAATGTTTTCAAGAAATGTAGTATCTCGGACGATTGCATTTACCATGCTGTCGTGGTAGAAACCTCAAACCTAATTTATATTAGCTTGCTAGTGTGGTGTTTATTATAAAAGTAGCAAGAAGTTGGTGGGCAAAGGCAGCTCAAGACCTTGCGTCGTGGCATTCTAAGGGGCAGGCCTATGTCTAGCAGTGGACTTCTACAGTACTGCTACAGAATGATGATGATGATGGTTGAGCAGATATTGGTTGACATATCTTAAGCAATACTTATAAATAAGGGGGGTTTCCATAAATTGCTTGTAGAGTTTAAGGCGCGGTATGATCCTAAAATCCGAACATCCAAAAAAAATTGTGTTGCCTTTCAAAATTAAGAGCATTTAAATATATTTTAGGCTGGTCATTTGTGCGATTTTTTTTGCAAAACCAGCCTTTTTTTCTAAATTCTGTTCGGTTACAAATATTTTAGTATAATATTGTTCTTCCTACACTACATCTCATTATCAATATTATCACGTCACACTGGGCGTTCAAAATTACTATACTTTTGAGATCAGTCCTTGTCTTAATGACGAATCTCAGAAATAATTGTAAAGTCAAACACCAGATATTTTTGTCACTACCCTGCCCTCCTCAATCCCCTTGTATTAATTGTATTCTGTTAAAACAGTAACATAAGTAATATGGTTCGCAATAATTGCTAACTGATTAGCAAGTGGCAAACGATTGATTTAGCATCTTGCCGGGATGATAACCCCCGCAGATAAGGCCACCGATAACGGACGATAGCTCGCACTGTGCGCTGGATCTTTTAATCTTATTTATCGGATATTAAACTCTTGTTGACGTGGAAGTTTTACGTCAAATTAACGTCTCTTTTATGTTTTTTAAGCGACTTCAAAAAATTGAGGCTGTTCTCAATTCGGTTGTATTTTTTTTTTATAACAGCATTTGTTGGTAAATTTTCGTTGGTATATGATTTGTCTTGGCTGCTGGCTTATTTAGGAGTGTGTTATTACTGGAAGAAAGCGTTAGCCGAGTCTGTCGTGGAAAGCATGTATATTCCAGCGATTGTGTAACTCACGGTGAAAAGAGGCCCTTTGAGGCTCTGCCTACCCCTTCGGGGAAAAATGCGTGTGTTTATGTATGTATGTATGTATTGCTACAAATTGTTTTTTTTTGTGTCTGTGTATTTATTATGGTCTACTTCTGCTACACCTGGATTAACAGGAATAATAAGTCGTAGACAGTTTTCCTGTAATTACACTCCCAACTTCTCATTTATCTGAGTTATTTACGACCCGATTTAATTTGACGACCTCTGTGGCGCGGCGGGCGAGTAACCTGCTTAAATGCGAGAGGTTGCGGGTTCGATTCCCGCTGCGGGACAAATGTTTATTATTCTGCAAATGTTTGTTCCGGGTCTAGGTGTTATTGTACCATTGTACTCGTAGCTCCTGATACTCACGACACAGGGAATCCTAGTGTGGGATCAAGACTACGTATGTGACTGTTGGGTGGTATGTTATGTTTTGTTGTTAATTAATTAAATATTTTCTTCTTTACAGGTGCGTAAAACTCGAGCAAAAATTGGTCTCGGCGTGACCCTATCCCTTGAATCGGACGGTGTCTGGCTCTACAACCGTAGCTCCGAGCCCGTTTTCGTGAGCTCCCCTGCCCTCGACGCTGCCGCTGCCAAGGCTTTACTAGTCTGGCGGGTAGCTCCTGGGCACTGTCTCTGCATTTTCGATCCGTCCTGTCCACCACCAGCAGTCTCCTTACCGCACATAGGACCAGTAGACCCGAGATCTGTTAGGATCTCCTTTGCAAAGGGCTGGGGTCCAAAGTATTCGAGGAGGGATGTCACGGCGTGTCCTTGCTGGCTCGAGGTCCTCCTGGCTCCTCCGAGCTGACCATGAAGTTGAGTGAAGTGGTTGTTTGGTTTTGGAAACAAAGTGATTTGGTCAAAGATTTTCATTATTATTTTAAGCTTTGTTTTACAACACAAGATGTTGTTTTTGTTTTTCTAAATTGTATAATGGTATTTATTTGCGTGTCAGATGTTGTTTACTTCTTACTTATTCTTTGTTTAATATAATATTAGCTGAATGACAATGTTTCCAAAACCAAAAAGCAGCAGAAAAATAAACTGACAATTAAACTTTGGAAAACGGACCATACAAAGTGCAAAAATACTTTTGAATTTCAAAGTGTATGAACACTCAGTGAATATTTTTATCAAAGAACTTTTATTTAAATTACCGTTTGTAAAAACTAGTTCTCACAGAGTTTATCAACATTATTCCAATTTATTTAAACCAGTGGTTTGTTAAATTATACATTTATTCTCGTAAGAACTAGTTATTATAATGCCTAGTGTACCTAAATTGTTGATATTTATAGTGCTTGCGTTGCACAATCATTTCCCTATTTTGACTACAGTTATAAACTGTTTATTATAACTATTAAAATGTAAATAATTCCAATACGTCCCGCTAAATTGATTGAGGCCTTATTCGAACGAATTGTGATTAGAAGCTTTATCCTGAATGTATCGAATCCCTACAAACGTTATATAAGTATAAAAGTGAAACGTTGTCTGTTTGTTTATCAAGTTTTCGAGCAAAAACGGCTGGGGATTTTTTTTAATGAAATTTTTATACACAGATACATTCAAAACTTTAACTAAAGTATAAGACACTTTTCATCCTAAGACTCGGTTCACTCGCGACAATAACGTGTGTGAAATGAGCGAATGTTGAATTAACTTTTGAAATAAATGGATAACAAATTCACTGCATCATCATCATCGTCATAAATGAAGCTTAAGATTTGTTTTGTAAATAATTGAATGGTTTGTTACTCGCTCAGATTGGAGTTGCCAATTTAGTTGTCGAGTGCTTCCATAATTTGCATCAATATCTTATAAAAAATGCCTTCATCGATACAGCTATGAGCTATAAGGCCTTACCCTTGTATATTTTCCTTATATTCAGGTACCTATACCTTATTATAGCAAATAACATTGTATATATTCGACTTTAAGACAACGCGAGACTGTATAAATAAAAAAAATGTTTCAATAATGTACCATAATTGTAATTAAATATTTATAACTACGAAAATATGCCTTAAATTAGTTATTGTAAGTATGTAATATTAAGATAAAGTTAAAATTCGTTTTTGTACAAAATATTAAATTTCAAAGTTTTTGAATTCGTGAGTTGAATCAAATTGTTTAAAAATGTGAAGAAGGCTGTGTGAAAAGCATTTTTAACCGACTTCGAATGTAAAGGGTTATGATGTATCTCAAACGTGCGTTGTGGGAGCAACACTGGACCCTAATATTTAGACACAATAATATATTTTAAGTTTTGTAATCAAAGAAAGATCTGCCATTGTGTAAAGAACTTTTGTATAAAATATTAATCGTGCAATCGTAATGATTAAAAAAATAGTTAAGTAACAATTCCCTTTATAAAAACGTTGTGCCTTGAGTTGTATTCATATAGGTATTTATAATAATTATAGAAAATCCGAAATTTACATGGGGTAATACAGTCAATTCACTGGCCTATACGAATAATTATACAAATAAATTTTATAATAAAACTCGAATTTAAGAGTGTATCACTTGTCAAAGTGAGCTGACAATAAGATATTCATTCTAGTCTATAAAAAAAATCTTGCTTTGTCGATCCATTAGGATATTTTATATGGAAGGCCAGTTTTTAGGACAATTGAATCTGGATGACATTCTAATAATACATTTAAAGAAAAGTTAGTAAAATTCAAATAATTAAGGCAGCTTGTTCGTTTTAGCCACGAACAGACTACAACACTAATAATTGTTATGTAAAACAGTCACAAACACATCTCTGCATAATTCCGTTATTTTATTCATTTGTGAATAATTATAAGATAAAACGAACTTACCTTGAGTGAAGTTCTATCATAATTATATGGAACTTCTTGCCTAAGAGGTTTATGAAGTATAGTAGGGTTATGTACCCGCGCTATGCCACTAATTTCAAAGCTGAAAATAATACAGTTTAGTCATGCATTAGACTGAGTTAGCGCCTTATTCGCGTTTTATACAATGTATAATTAATTTATACATTAATAATGTGGTTTACAAGCTATAATTATACCTTGTATAAAATTTATACAAAGCTAAGTATAAATATTGTAGATTTTAATTTGTTCTCCCTGATTCGCCGATGTAATTGTTGTGAGTCTGACTGACGATGAATGAGATTAGGGTAATAAATGATAAATTAGAAATAATTAAAGAGAAATATTTTTATCTTCGCCGTTTTATTTACACCTCTTCTGCATTTTTTTAAAAGTTACACACTTACCTTCAATTTTTCTAAGACGACACTGTTTTATGGACAAAAAATAGGTACAAATAGCTACTAGAGTATAACTTATCACATAAGTTACTGAAGTTTCTTCAACGTTGTGTTGGGCAAGAAGAAACAAGCAAATCCGCACACTGGAATTGAAAAAAAATAAGTAATCAGTTAGAAAAAAATACCTAAAACTCATGAAAATACAGTGCCATCTCTGAAACGTCATGCGAACCAAATGGTAACCGGGTGAAATTTTAAATTATTATAGGACAGATATATAGTTTGAATAGTTTCAATCTTGTTCGACTAGATGGCACTCTCAACCATTATGAAACGCTCAGGCTTGATGCTAGATGGCGCTGTTAAAACATTCTTTAATATTTTTTTTCATACCGTAGCCGTAGATTTTTACTTACCTGCCATGACAGAAGCTATGGTGATGAAAGGCGGAAGACATCCATACTTCATGAGGGCAGGGAAGGCTATGGTACCACTGATTGTGCCCATTCTACCGGTCATCAGAAACGTAGCCATTGCCATTACCCTGAAACAATATGCATTTTCTGGTATTAGAGCTTCTTGTGAAAGAGTTCGTCCACGAAAGTACAACTACCATATCTCTTTCTGTCACCAAGCAATTATGTGAGTATTGCTGTGTTCCGGTTTAAAGGATAGGGATGGGTGCCGGTGAAATTACCAGGCATATGAGACTTTTCATCGTTATGTCTCAAGGCGACGGACGCAGTGCAATATGGACTAATCCTAAATGGACATGACTTAATGGGTTTTGTATTTGTTACGGGCTGAGCTTATTTGCACCGAGCGGTAAGCGACTTCTTGTTGCACTGAGAACTGGGCTCTAAAAACACTATTGCAACAACTCAAAAGTCACTCTGAGCGAGCTTCACAATTTGCTCTTCTTTCAACTACAAGAACCTATCTTTACAAAATCTGAATAACAAAAACTTTGCAATATAGGTAATATTCAGTCGCATTATTTCGATTCGTGGCAATTCGTTTCGTTCGCGAATAGCGGTCCGCTATTTTCCAATATTTAAATGGTAAATTACGTGTAGTTGGAAGAAAACGTAATTTACTTACCCAAAAAAAAATATACTAGAACCTACCTAATTTTCATTTAATTTTCAGCTCAGTTAAGTCTAATACCTTATTATTATGAACTTGGGCATATATATTTCAGAGGCCGTTCCATGATATCTTATAGCGATTCAGTTCAAAAACTATTCAGTACAAAATATCGGTTCCGTGACAACCGCAGCTATATTTAAAGGCACAGTAGCAGAAGGTCTATAGACTTCTGCAATTAAAGTTATTCAATGGTTGCGGATGTCAACGACGAACAGATATTTTGTACTGAATATTTTTTAACCTGAATCGCTTTATGAGCTCATGGTAAGGCCTCAGGTATAGAGCTGTGGTCTTTCTGAAAGTTCAGTATTTCTGAGCTTAGAGTTACAGTTTGCTTCTTAGTGATCTGTTAGGGCAAGTTGTGACAAATAATTGCTTTCCAAATGCCCCTATTCACAAACTTATAGATTCTATAAAGAGGGAGGATTGCTTTGACAACGACACCACTTTGTTAGTACAATTAGGTGAGAGTAGTGGTGTCATGCGATTAGATATTATTAAGCTGGTTGTGACTTTGCTACACAAGTTAGATTCAGGATTGGGAAAATTAATTTTATGTGCTTTCCCTTACTAAAAATCTTTGAGTGCCAAAGACAATCAAAAAATTTGGAATCTTAATTTAATGCTATATAATTTGACATGTCGTCATAGAGACGTTTTGTATTTTGATACTAATAATTTTATTAGTAATTTTGTTTTGACAAGAGATACTGTGTACCAGAGTAGACATAGTAAATTAATAATTGCTAAATTGTTAGCATTTAATATTTTTGATCCCGTTATAAGTACTATAACGCAGTTCACCGACAAGCCCGTAGTTAGTAGTAGTACTAATGAGGGCAAACAAGTAGAAGTAGCTGACAGTCATTTAAACTGACGAGTTCGACAATGAGACAGCCGGGCACGTTAAATGTAGTACATCAAAACGTGCAAGGCCTTCCCAGCAAAATCTTAGAATAAGAATTATTTTTAATCCGTTTTAATGTTGATATTATGTGTGTAACTGAACACTGGATGTTACAATTTGAGTTACTCCCTTATTATGAGAATTATAATATTGTAAGTTCATACAAACGCAAGAACGCCATACGTGGGGGTTCCTTAATTGTTGTTCGAAATACTTTAAAATGCAAGGAACGTAAAGATGTTGCAAATCTCACTATTGAGAGGACTATTGAGCTATCTTGTGTTGAGCTAGAGCGGCATATCATTGTAAGCGTTTACCGTCCCCCTGAAGCAGACTTCGCATTATTTGAATCCACTATGGAAGAAGCATTGCTTAAAACTTTTGTTCGTAATAAAATGCTAATAGTCTGCGGGGATTTCAATATAGATATTCCGGTTAATCCTCTATCTGAGAGGCTGCTTAATTTATTTAAATGCTTTAATTTATATCACCTCTTCGAAGAACCTACAAGGGTGACACTAACAACATCCACCTGTTTAGATAATATTTATTGCAGTAGTGTTCCAATTAATAAATCAGTAATTAAACATTTCACCTCAGATCACTATGGTCACAGTGCTATATTTACTTGTAATTTTGTAGATGAACCTAAGGAATTCACTTATCGGCCTATCCCAGAAAGTCGCATTAAGAAGTTCCAGGGCAGTATTGAACTCAAAATGCCCCTTGTACCGTGCGTAGATGATCCGAATGACCTTTTTACTAGTTTGTTTAAGTTGATATGTGAGGAACATAGTGAGATATTTAAGTTAAAAAAATGTAAAGCTAGAGCTAATGTCGGGTTAGCTGATTGGGCTACAACCGGTATTTATAGAAGTAGGAATAAATTATATGAACTCTATGCGGCTAGAGAATCAATGTTGCACGATCCATCGTTTATCTTGTACATAAAGAACTATTCCAAGACCTTCAAAAAAGTTTGTCATGCAGCAAAATCATTGCATTTGAGAAATAAAATTGAAAAATCAGCAAATAAAATTAAGACAACTTGGAAATTAATAAATAATGAAACAGGTAAAGCTAAACCTCGTAGTAAACAAATTAATTTAAACGTAAACAATACAACATTATCAAATAATACTGAGGTCGCAAATGCCTTTGATAGTTTTTTCTCTAGTATACCTAATTTTGTGACTCAATCTTTAAAATCAACTGCCTCTGGAGCATCTACTTTATTGGAATTAAGTGTTGATAAGTGTGAGGTCGCGTTTAGTTTCAGATACGTTAATGCCAATGATATTGTTAAGACATTTAAGTCACTTAATATTAAAAATACTGAAGACCTTTGGGGAATATCTACAAAGGTGTTAGGTGTTATAATTATTGATATTGCGCCGTGTATGGCCTACATTTTCAATGGATGTGTTGACGAGGGAGTCTTTCCTGATCTTATGAAACATAGTAAATTAATTCCTTTGTTCAAGTCTGGTAACGAAAAAGACCCAGGTAATTATAGGCCAATTTCTATATTGCCTGCGTTAAGTAAAATCTTCGAGAAACTTATTCTTACTCAGTTATTGTCACACTTCAACCTCCACGGACTTCTTCATAGTCATCAATTTGGATTTACTAAGGGTCGTTCGACAGCCGATGCTGGTACCATGCTCTTAGAACACATATTTGAAGCATGGGAGAACTCGCAGGAAGCGATCGGAGTTTTCTGCGACCTGTCCAAAGCTTTTGACTGCGTGAGGCATGATACTTTAATTTCCAAGTTAAAACATTATGGCATACAAAATCAGGCAATTAATCTTGTAAATTCTTACTTATCCAATAGGGTCCAAAAAGTTGATGTTGGTGGTGAAAGGTCTTCAGGATCGACTATTGTCATGGGGGTGCCACAGGGTTCAATACTAGGCCCTTTTTTATTCCTAGTTTACATTAACGATCTCCCTTTATTTGTGAAAGACATATGTGACATAGTTCTATTTGCTGACGATACTTCTTTGATTTTCAAAGTTGATAGATCTAAATCTAATTACGATGATGTAAATGATTCACTATCGCGTGTTTTTGAGTGGTTCACAGATAATAATCTTTTGCTTAATGCTAAAAAAACGAAATGCATCAAATTCACATTGCCTAATGTAAAACATTATCCAACTAATATTAAAATAAATGGGGAGACACTTGATCTTGTCAAGTCTACCATTTTCTTAGGGCTTAATATTGATGCAGGGTTGCAGTGGGCACCACAAATTGTGGCTTTTGCTGGTAGACTTAGTTCCGCTGCATATGCAGTTCGTATAATAAGGCAGCTTACTGATGAAGCTACAGCTAGGCTTGTTTATTTTAGCTACTTCCATAGTGTTATGTCATATGGTATCATACTGTGGGGTAAAGCAGCAGATATCCAAGCTATTTTTGTCTTACAAAAACGGGCAATACGTGCCATTTATAAAATGAAGTCGCGTGACTCCTTGAGGGAGCGTTTCAAAGAAATCAATATTCTTACAGTAATATCGCAATATATCTATGAAATATTATTACATACACATAAACACTTGGATAGTTTTATGATAAAAAGTGACGTGCATAGTATTAACACGAGAAATAAACACAAACTAAATATACCAAAATTTCGATTAAAGAAAGTAAGTGGGTCTTTTATGGGGAATTCTGTACGGTTCTATAATAAACTTCCAGAAAGTGCATTTAAACTTCCTATTCGAAGATTTAAGTCTTACATAAAGATGAATCTAATTAAGAAAGCGTATTACACTTTTGATGACTATATTAATGATAAAGCCGCGTGGGCTGATGTCGCTCTGCCCCTCGACTACTAAAATGGAAATTTGCAATATCTGTACTTACCTATTTACATGTTTGTATTAGATTATTATTTATAAGTATAACAAGCGTAGCGTGTGCTGTCTTGCATATTTTTGCTGATGTTTATTTACTTTTGATTACCTTCCTAAGGTTTTTAAGTTCTCATTTACTATGTATCAGCAACTCCTTGCTCCGAGGCAGCACACAGGCGCTTCTCACCTAGTGGTAAGACGGACCATTTATGTAAGCCAAGCCGAGTTTGTTGCCTGATTCTTCTAGGCTTGGTCGCGTTGGAACAGGAGTAATTTAATTTTATATAAGACGATTCAAAATGATCCTTGTGATTTCAATGAATAAAGTTCTTTTTGACTTTGACTTTGACTTTGACTTACAAAAGTTTTTCTCGGAGCGTATGGAATAGTCAGAGAGTGGTATTCAATGAGAATTTTGTAATTTTCTACCATGGAAATGCCATTCTACCAATACCCATTGGACATACCTTAAAGACGTTGGGAACAGATCCACAGCAATACTGCTAAGAGAAGCCGCACACAGCGATGTGAAGGCCAGAACCGTGGTGACCATGATAACCACTGACGATGATGTGTTGCCGAAGAATGGCAGCAGGACAATGATGACCGCGCTCGCGATCCCGCAAACACCACTCACCAGCTTTTTGCCGCATCTGAAACCATTATTGATAATTTATTAAACTTTATTTCAAAAAACCGCTCATGTGAGTGTCCACTGTAGAATAGAATAAAATAGAATAGAAAATATTACTTATTCTAATTTTATTGTTTTCAAATTAATCATTTATTACTCATGTGAAAATTTGCATGCCTATAAGGTAGAACATATTGGATTTCTAGTTTAAGACCTTGTTGTATTTACAATGTTCTGGCAAATAAACTTATCTTATCTTATCTTATATTGGACGTTGAATAACTGACCTGTTAACAATAGCTCCTCCAATTCCATAGGTCAGTACCGACCCAGCGCCCACAGCAGCACTCTGAAGGTAAGTCAGCATGTCCGTTTCTATCGGCACACAGGCAACCTCCACTTCAGGGGCCGAGGTTGGTGCGATGGCTGCGCAGAGTGTTTGGCTGGAGCCGATCATAGCAGCCAGTTGCGGGTACCAGAGGCGGATTGTATTGGACCTGGAAACACGAGGTTAAGAGGAGGTTACTGAGGCGCTTACGCCCTTTCGTAGGTACGCGAACAAAGTTTGCAATTTATTTTGGCTATTATTTCTCTAAACTACATAAAATTTTGTACACATGATCAATAAATTAACATCTAGACCCGAGGACGTGCTCCACGGGTCTAGATGTTAATTTACTGATCACTGATGCGTCAGTTTTTTAAAAACTAGTTTTTTTTAAATTTATGGTCTGGTAACCACATAATTTAATAAAAAACTAACACACCACTGGTATAGATATGAGTGTACAAAGTTTCATGGAGTTTAAAGAAATATTAGCCAAATTAGAAGCAAACTTTTACCGGTGCTTTAATATACCGGTTGCTACAGACCTAAAAATAGGAGGTTACTAGCTGGTGCCCGCGACTTCGTCTGCGCAGGATTAGTATTTCGAGTAGCTTATTTTAGCGTGGCGTAGAAAAGAACTAATATTTTACTTTTTTGTAGGACTATTTAAGATAAATATTTCCATCATACATTACATATGTGTAACTCTAGCGGTTTTGGCAGCGCACGCCAGAATAGCTCGCATATGGTAGATTTTTTCCTACTTACTTGACACTTATCGTCATATTATGGACAATTCACACAATATCTTTAAAAATGTAGCCTTTGTGTTATTCTGATGTATAAGCTAATTATTGTAAAGTTTCATTAAAATCAATTCAGTAGTTTTTACGTGAAAGAGTAACAAACATCCATCCATCCATCCATACTTACAAACTTTCACGTTTATAATATTAGTAGGATAGGATTATAATTTTATTCGCTGGCTATGTATTTTTATGTATGTGTATGGCTTGTCCGATGATAGTTTTTTCTTTGCTGCTTAGGGTATGTGGGGTGATTCCATGAAAATGTTATTCAAAAACCAAATTATATAGCCGAACTCTATTACCAAGTATTTTTTTTTTGTTGAAATCTTATTCCCTCTCGATAGAGCCAAAGGGTATGGACTGCATTATACACGCATGCATCAGAATCGCACCCGTATCTACTAAAAGCGTGTTTTGTATGGTATTCTCCTGATCGCATCCAGACGATACTCTTTACAAAACAATGAAATGACAGCCGGAAAGTAGTGCAAGCAACAATATAAAGTGCCCAACTTTAGATAGGTAACACCTGCTTGCGTATGCATGACTTATGACAGAGATATTTCCTATTTTTTGTATTTCCCAGTTTTTGTGTGGTTTCTTACAGTGTGTAGTATCATAAGGTGGCTTATACATTATGAAAGAAACTGTATGCTTACCCAAACATGCATCCAAGGAGTATGGTGCAAATCACAAAGAGCCACTTCAAATGCGGCGCCCTAAAGAGAGGCTTCAGTTGAGCACCACCCCCTCGCAGGGCTGCAACCCCTTCGCCTTGCTGCTCTGACTTCTCTTCTACTAAAACTTTCACCTGAAAGTACAATAAATAATGAGAAACAGTAACATCCACAAAAAAAAACTGCATGAAAAACGCATTCAATCGTCAAACTCAACTCGTTTTAGACCGGAACACCAGGAATAAAATAAAAATTATGTTAAATTTGGACGCTATAGGCACAATTACGATAGTTTCTCGAACGTATTTTGCGCATCAGACTATTAGATGGTGAGAATATGTTCCATGTTCCAATAAATGCTACAGAAGAAGCTAACTTACAGGAAACTCATCCGCTGGCCTTCCAGTATTCAGCGCGTAGATCCTTTTAAAGATCACCAAGGCCTCCTCATTCCGGCCCCTGGACATCAGGAACTTGGGACTCTCAGGTAGCCAGAGAAAAGCAAGGCCTGATAGGATTGGCACTAAGGCAGTTGCCAGGAGAAATATGTTCCAGGAGTGAATAACTGGAACAGAGTAGAAGTTATGACAATTACTGGAGCCTAGTGGGAACTAAGCAACTTACTGGATCATAAGTCTTAGGTTAAAATGCAAATCTTAAGGTATAGTGATATATGCACAAACAAACTATACTATATATCACGAAGTCCAGCACTAGAACAATAGTGTGAACACTTCACAGTCAATTGAAAGTCTAGAATAGCCTAGGTTTGATTCCTGAGACTGAGGGAACTCTGATGATGACAAAGAAGTCTTTTGATCCTTACCGAATGTATCCTGCCAGATATGGAAGTCCCAGTTATTGGTGAGGATCGCCCAAGCCAGCAGAGGCAGTGTGGTGTTGGCAATGGTGTAGAAGAGACTAGTTAGAAGAATTACTCTGGCCCGAAGCTCGGTTCTGTGTAGCTCTGCTAGATATGAGATCAGCACTGCGAAGGGTCCGTTAAAGCTGGAATTCCGGATTTTGTTAAACCACACCTCTTACAACAAATCTTTATTTTGAAACTCTAAGCACTCTATTACAATTTTTAAAGGAACTTAGTCTTCGTACCATTTTTGTTATTTACCTATCAGCTAACGCATGAAACCACATGACAATAATTGTGCAGTCGTTTCGGAGAAAAACAGTTTTGGACAAGCCAAGTTTCAAAAGAATCAAGGAACACGAAAACATTGGACACAGGCAGACATAATAATTATGGTTTATTTGCGAAACTTACAGAAATCCACTAGCAAATCTCGTGACTAGCAGCATAGGGAAGTTTTGACTCATCGCGGCCATCATTTCTACTAATCCTGAGCAGAAGAAACCCCAGACCATGATCTTCCGTCTGCCGAGCGTGTCAGAGAGGAAGCCCCACACCATAGCTGAGGAGATCATTCCTGTAAGAAAACATAGGTTTTGATAATCAATTGGAAGTCAAAGATGATTGTTTTTGCTCCGATGAGTAGGTAAATTATTTAGTTATTAATCCATCTTGATAGATTGATTGTGATTTGACTTGTGTTTGTGAAATAAGAAGGAAACTAGACTAGAGAAACCTAGAACCAAAAACCGTAGAGATCTTGATAAAATTTTGTAGGCATAGGGTACTTAACCGGATAATTTTACATGGAATTAAATTAACTTTTGTTTTAAGTAAAATAACCAGAAAATAAAAGAGCGATAAGGTAAGATATGTCAAGATACGATAAGATAAGATAATTTAGTTGAGACAACACACACACAACAGGACACACAGAACAGACAGAATAGAACAGAAATAGGGACAGGGTACACTTAACAGGAGGAACAGCACCTCCTGTTAAGTTTTCCTGATGAAGATAAAAAGGATCATTCTGTAGATGGAAGAATTTTAAAGACGTTAACACATTAATTGATTATCATCGTGATCAGATACTGAAATAACCCAAATTAAGCTATTTGCTCACACATCAACTTTTATAGTTACAACGTCAATCAACATTTGCATTATATCATCGGATGTTCTCTGTTTCAATATTTGAGCAACGTATCATTGTTTAAATATGCTCTGAATTACACGGCAAGACTGTGACAGATATAGGTCCAGAGCGATGTATGATTAAAATGCCTTATTATACTCACAGAGGCCATCGCCAAATAGACAAAAGATAGATAGTAGTAGAAGAAGTTCTACTACTATCTGTATCTACTGTTCTACTACGTGAAAGAGTTCGTCCGCGGAAGTACTACCACCGTACCTATTTCTGCCGCCAAGCAGTAGTGCTCGCATTGCTTTGTTTCGGTTTGAAGGGTACGGGTGCCGGTGAAATTACAGGCCAATGAGACTTATCATCTTAGGTCGACATTAGTTGCGTCATGCGTGTTTTAATGACAACAGTGTGCACAGATTTTAGTCATGCTAACGATAACAGTATTTTCCTTTATTGTTGCTCACATACTGTCATGACTGTTGCAAATATTTGACTTTATTTAGGCAAAGTTTACATTTTTTACATACAGTAACATAATATGTACCTACACTATGTAACACAAGAGCGTGACCAGCAAACTAAATGTAAAAAAATAAGTCTAGCGTTTGAAATTAGCACTTTTGACGACCTCTGTGGCGCGACGGGCGAAGGTTCGCCTGCGACGCAGGAGGTTGCGGGTACATTTCCCGCCTCTGAACAAATATTTTGTACGATCTGCAGATAATTGCTCAGGGTGTTCTGGGTATTTTTCTATGCAAAATAAAAAAAATATCTATCTAGGTAATGTATTTGTATGTATATCAGATAACTAGTACCCATAATACAAGCTCTGCTTAGCTTGGGGTTAGATAATGTTGTGTGAAATATCCAGCATTTATTTATTTTACGTTGGTAATTCATGATTATGCATTATTATTAATAATGTCTAGTTTCATCTGTGGTACATTAATGTTCTTGCATTTTTTCCAGCTAATTTATCGGCGTAGTCATGGGATAATAAACTGTTTATTAAGGACTTTATATTGCGAGTAAGCTTGGTGGCAGTGTTTTATTCCACAATGAAGCATCCTCAAACATGCACCGGTTGTTAACAGTTCGTTCAACCAGTTTGTTATTGGCAGTTGACCAAGCACGAGGCGTGGTATACTAGATTTAACTAGATGAAGCTTCATCCGAAAAGATTGTGTTGTCATAGTCACGGTTTGTTTTCTCATGACCCAGACCATCCATTTTTCAATGTGTTTTTCTAAAAGGAGCGGTTTTTTCATCAGTCACATACATAGTCGATCTCACACTAAAATTCCCTGTGTCGTGGGCATCAGGAACTATGAGTACCATGATTCTACACCACCCAGACCCGGAACAAATATTTTCAGATCATGCAAACATTTGTCTCGCAACAGGAATCGAACCGGCATCTCTTACGTCTCAGCCAGCTACTTGCCCACTGCGCCACGGAGGTCAACCTTTGGATGGACTGGAATAAACGGAAAAAGAGAAGGGCGTATTGGCGTGGCTTAGATGAGTTATGTCAGGATGGACTTCTACTAGCTTGATCATTTATAGATTATCAATCTAAGTGGCATGATTGCAGCCTAGGTCAGAATAGACTTTTGCTTCTTTGAGCATAGACCAAAGATGACCAAAACATTAGCTTGTGCATTGCTTTCTGTACCTGCATAAGTCATGGCAGAAACTGTCCCCATATCCAGCAAGCTCAGGTTCATATCACACTGGGCTCTTGTGAAGATATATGACGCTGAACTGGTTACTGACACGGCAGACCAGAAAGCCGGCAGGGTGCACAGCATCAGAACTGCGTTGAACTTGCCATAGCCGGTCGCTGCTATCGCTTCTTCGAAGTCGGAGCGAGGAGGCTCGGCTGTGAAGAGCAAAAGGTTCAAAATCAAAATTTATTTATTCAGTAGGATTTTCAAAATATTTTCGACACGTTAATAATGGTCAATTGGTCCATTGTCACTGATTGCTTAATAATGTATTTGAATGCCTTCATCACTTACAGAACTTATTATTATGTAGGACTTGATAATAATATTTTATTAAATAAAATATTTGCCTAACTCTGCAAATAAATTTTCAATCAGGAACCACATTATTATATTAGTTACATGATACAAGAGAACGCATTTTTATTGAATCTTTTTATATAAAGAAGGTAATTAAGAATTCCGTTGAGGAAAATAAAATTGCAATTAAAATCCCAGAGAGTTAAATGAGACTTCAAAAGAAAAAAAAACCGGTCTAGCCAGAGAAGGCAGACAAATAATATAGGTACTGGCGCAACAGGTGGGCGTGTCTAAATAAGAAGATCTAAAGCAAATCAAGACAGAGGAAATTTTTCTCCCGACACGGCCAAACCAAGGCCTTCCTTACCCGTAGCCCTAAATAAAGCTAACCCAATAAGAATTTATAATATCATCGTAAAATGTAGTGACATTTCACAGTAACCGCCAAGGTAGACGTCCTGGCTTCGCTCCAGAATTTGGTCAAACCAGACCAGATTTAGACGTATTTTGTTTTGATCACCGTCGCGTACTCATTTATTGGCGTATTTTGACGATAGGAGTGCGTTTTAAGCTGTTTTGTTATTGCTTTCGTTTGCACTGCCAGATTACCAGCTGGTGCACACACAGACACACTATTCAAACATGCAGATTACCTAAGCAGAAATGTTTGTAGGCATTTGAATTTTTTTTTGGATCACGCTCACCGGATCCTACAGTTCTGTTAAAGGAGAACACGCAAAGCTTCCAAAAATTTGTGCGTTGATAACATTATAAATTACAGTAAATTGCCTTTGGTTTAAGTATAGGTATCACAAAAATAAACATTCACTCAAAATATCCTGAAATTCACATACCTTCAGCCAATTTCTCTAAGTTGCTCGATGAAAGCCCAGTGACCATAAAAAGATGGTCGTGAGGGATCTCCTCTTTGACTGTGGCAGCTTCAGCGTCATTACCCCTCATCTTGGATCGTGAATGGGATTATTGATAAGAAAACCGCACGTCTATTTGAAATTTTAGAAAATTACACCAGTCTACCATTCTTGTGCTCACCTAAAGATATGAGGTAATATCGTGGAATACTTTATATACGACACAGCCATATCCATATCTTGAAAGTTTGCTATGGGATCAAGTCGGTGTGCTGGGCAAACAATTTTCTGTACACCCTGTAAAGTCAACAGCTTCTACTGTTATAGCGAGCACATGCATAAGAGGCAAATTAATTAGCGAGTAGCTACGTGGGCGTATTCAGAGTAGGGGTACCTACAGCCAGGCCTGTACAACCATAATATCGGACATAATTTAGTGACAGTCGGTGCGACTTATACAGTGTGCACAGTCGTCATGGACACCGTGTGCCAGATATTCGTCGGACGTTTGGGTGCTCAAGGTCACTCAAAGTCATGTCTGCAACTTATTACTGATAGTATGCACGCAAACTAAAGGTGAAATCTTATTGGCCAGATTCATAAGTTGCATCTGTCAGCAGCGATGCGTCCTAATATGTTCACGCCTAACTCCTTGCTTATACAAATTGATAAACTGGAAAAAACATGAGGGTGGGATGCCACTCGTAGTTTGGAAATCGATAAATAAAGTATCCTCTACTTACCATGTTTTGGAGCTTAAAATGAAGCCTCTTAAAACGTGCGGTATTGGTTCCAATATATTTGGTTCGTCGCATTTTGCTAGAAGGTTTCAAAAACATTTTAATCAACCAGCCAGCCAAGATAAACGGCATTCGCTTCGAAGCGATTCCATTTCTACAGTCGTTATACAATACAAAAGACCACGTGACATATCGATATATTACGTCAACCTCATACATTTTGGCATTTTCTACTAGCGTCATCGCTATTAGAATGTTACTTTGTCTAAGGCCTCTGGTATGTCTTCTACCTTTCATCGATATCATCACATTGCAGGAGTTTGGTCTGCAAAGGGCATCATACATTTTATTTTGTCTAGACGCGGTCTCAACTTTATCGCTTCACGTAATGATTTCGCCAACCTTCCTGGCAATACTGTGCCCCTGTTAGATATTTCCGTGCCCCAAGACAAATCTGGTTACGTCTTTTACACAAATATTGACAGGGTGATTGCTTGTTTGTTTATCTGATTTATTGTCATGATGTTTTTGAGTGGAAAGGCTGAGAACAAACAAAATAGGCGTGGCAGTTCTGCGTGGCAAATCTACGTGGCAGGAGCGTGACGAAATACTAGCAATTTCAGGATAATTTGGTTATTTTTAAATGTATTACAATGTGCATGTTGAAAGATGTGGTATTCAGCCTTTGAAATAAAGCGATTGCGATCGACGCGCCCCCGTGGAATGACATTGCTTGGGCAACGTTCGGACCGGACGGGCGTGTCTTTTGTAATTTATTACAATCCGTTTGTTTGTTCTGATTTCCTACCAGTTCCCAGATCCATAAATGGGTGTCTGAACCCCACATTGGCGACGAGGATAAAAAATTGTAAGTACCTAGTCGATAATTCGACTAAAAGTTGCGTAGTGTTGTGTTAATTGAATACCTACATACATGGAAAACTTTTCTAAAACTCGAGGAAGGGTACTTATTCTTAGTGATTTAAATCAGTCGTAACGTGGTCGTAACTAGATATTTTTGACTTGATTTTTAACCGGCCACACGAATTTAAAAGTTTTTACTAAGTACCCTCTTTATGGTGGCTAATTATCTCGCAACACGTCGCAACCATAATGAAATGACAAAACAATGAGGCAAAATGTTCCAGTTCATGTCAACCAATTTATGAGTTTATTTCTGGTACCTTGCTTATAGCAAATAACTACCTATAAAGTTCTTGTTGATGTGAACCAACTCCAGGGAATGGACAAAAGTGTTACGAGCTTCTATAAAGTTGTTTTCAATGAGTCAATTAAACTTGTACCTACTCTTTGAAATTGTGCCACGTATATATTTACGCAAGTTTGCCTAAAAGACGAATGTTAATGTCTACAAAATGGTGTCAGTATGGACCGATAAATGGCAATAACCTCCGATACCTACACATGTTTAATGTAGGTACGTACTCTAAGGTAGTGCATTTTGATCCCTCTGTTAATCAAATGAAATGAATTTTATTCATTGAAATCACAAGGATCATTTTGAATCGCCTTATAAACTAAAATTACTCCTGTTCCAACGCGATCAAGCCTAGAAGAATCAGGCAACAAACACGGCTTGACTTACTTTGATGATACGTCTTACCACAAGGTGGGAAGGGCCTGTGTGGTGCCTCGGAGCAGGAAGTTGCTGATACATATTAAATGAGAACTTAAAAACTTAAGAAAGTTAGTCAAATGCAAATAAACATCAGCAAAAGTTTATAAGACAGTACACGCTCCACTTGATATAACCAGATACTAGTAAAACTAGTCTCTGATATAACCTAATTTCTAAATATAATGTATGACGTGACCAAGTGTTCTTAATAATTGTTCCTATGGTTTTAATAAATGAGTATGAGTATCAGTATGAGTATACCTACTTATAAATAACAATCTAATAGAACCATGTAAAGAGAAAATTACAGATATTATAGCAAATCAGCTCAAATCAGATGTAGCAATTATCTGACAAGGCTTATGTGCGGCCGCTAAAATGTATGTACACCATAACAAAACCAAGTGCTCCCAGTGGTCCTACGGTGAATAAATGATATAAATATGAATATGAATATGAAATTTCCATTTATCTTCGAGTAAGATGTTTGGATGCACCTTCTGGAAGTTTATTATACAACTGTACAGAATTCCTCATAAAAGACCCATTTACTTCCTTCAATCGAAATTTTGGTATATTTAGTTTGGTTGTATTTATAAATCCAAATACCATGCAAATCACCCTTTTTCATACAACTATCCAAGTGTTTATGTGTATGTAATAATATTTCATAGATATATTGCGAAATTACTGTGAGAATATTGATTTCTTTGAAACGCAAGGCGTTCAAGGTGTCACATGACTTCATTTTATAAATGGCACGTATTGCCCGATTTTGTAAGACAAATATAGCTGGAAATATAGCTGTTTTACCCCACAGCATGATACCATATGACATAACACTATGAAGTAGCTAAAATAAACAAGCCTAGCTGTAGCTTCATCAGTAAGCTGCCTTATCATACAAACTGCATATGCAGTGGAACTAAGTCTACCAGCTAAAGCCACAATTTGCGGTGCCCACTGACCCCCTGGATCAATATTAAGCTCTAAGAAAATACTAGACTTAACAAGATCAAGTGTCTCCCCATTTATTTTAATATTTAGTTTGATAATGTTTTACATTTGGCTATGTGAATTTGATGCTTTTCGTTTTTAGCATTAAGCAAAAGATTATTTACTGTGATCAAAACATTATTTACAAGAACTCGTGACAGTGAATTATTTACTCTATCGTAATTTGCTTTAGATCTATCAACTTTGAAAATCAAAGAAGTATCGTCAGCAAACAGAACTATGCCACATAATGTAAAAAAGAGATTGATAGTGTAAACTAGAAATAAAAAGGGCCTAGTATTGAACCCTGTGGCACCCCCATGACAATAGTCGATCCTTTCACCACCAACATCAACTTTTTGAATTCTATTGGAATTTACAAGATTAATTGCCTGATTTTGGATGGTTTTAACTTGGAAATTAATGTATCATGCCACACGCAGTCAAAAGCTTTGGACGATCGCGTTCTGCGAGTTCTCCTACGCTTCAAATATGTGTTCTAAGAGCATGGTATCAGCATCGGCTGTCGAATGAACCTTAGTTATTCCAAATGAATGACTGAAGAAGTCCGTGGAGGTCGAAGTGTGACATTAACTGAGTAAGAATAAGTTTCTCGAAGATCTTACTTAAAGCAGGCCATATAGAAATTGGCCTATAGTTACCTGGATCTTTATCATTTCCAGACTTGAACAAAGGATTAATTTACTATGTTTCATAAGATGAGGAAAGACTCTCGTCAAGACATCTATTGAAAATATAGGCCATACACGGCGCAATATCAGCACCTAGCACAATTACCAGAGAAAAACTATCAAAGACATTCATGACCTGAATATTTTTGATAACATAGTATTGTTTATGTTTAAATTCATCTGGTTACTACAAGGTTTAGATTCACCTGTTTCATTATTAATTTCCAAGTTGTATTATATTTATTTGCTGACTTTTCTATTGAATTTCTCAAATGCAATGATTTTAATGTATGACAAACTTTTTGAAGGACTTGGAATAGTTCTTTATGTACAAGATAAACGTTGAGTCGTGCAACATTGATTCCCCACCCGTAAAGAGTTCATATAGGGTTGTAGCCCAATCAGCTAACCCGACATTCGCTCTAGCTTTACAATCTCACTATGTTCCTCACTTATCAATTTAGACAAACTGGTAAAAAGGTCATTCGGATCATCTACGCACGGTACGTACAAGGGGCATTTTTAGTTCAATACTGCCGTGGAATTTCATAATGCCATTATCTGTGATAAGTGAAATTACAAGTATTTAAAGCACTGTGCTGTGACCATAGTGATCTGAGGTGAAATGTTTAATTACTGATGTATCAATTGGAACACTACTACAATAAATATTATCTAAACAGGTGGATGTTGTCAGTGTCACTCTTGTTGGTTATTCGAAGAGGTGATGTAAATTAAAACATTTAAACAAATTAAGCAGCCTCTCAGAAAAAGAACTAACCTAAATACCCATATTGAAATTTCCGCAGACTATAAGCATTTTACTATGTACAAAAGTTTTGAGCAATACTTTTTCCATAATGGATTAAAATAACGCAAAGTCTGCGTCAGGGGGACGGTAAACACACAATGATATGCAGCTCTAGCTCAACAGCTCAATAGTCCTCTCAATAGTGAGATTTGCAACATCTTTAAGTTTCTTGCATTTTAAAGTATTTTGAACAACAGTTAAGGAACCCTATGGCGTTCTTGCGTTTGTATGAACTTACAATGTTGTAATTCTCATAATAAGGGAGTAACTCAAATTGTAACATCCAGTGTTCAGTTACATACATGATAATGTACATTAAAACTGTTTAAAAATGTTTCTAAGTCTAAGATTTTGCTGGGAAGGGCTTGTACATTTTATGTGGCCGGCCTTCTCATTGTCGAACTAGTTAAAATGACTGTCAGCTGACACTCCTACCTTTTACCCTCATTAGTACTACCTACTTCTAACCACGAGCTCGTCGGTGAACTGCGTTATAGTAGATACTTATAACGAGATCAAAAATATGAAACGCTAACAATTTAGCAATTATTAATTTACTATGTCTGCTGTCTGTTTTGACTCAAGATACTATCTACAGTATGTCAAAACAAAATTTCTAATAAAATTATTAGTATTAAAATACAAAACGTCTCTATGACGACATGTCAAATTGTGCATCATTAAATTAAGATTCAAAATTAATTGATTGTCTGCACTAACTTACAACAAGCTAATAATATCATATCGCATGACACCACACTTTCACCTAATTGTATTATCAGAGTGGTGCCGTAGTATCTATAAGTTTTGTGAATGAAGGCATTTGGAAAGCAATTATTTGTGAGAACTTGCCCTAACAGATCACTGAGTAGCAAACCCATCCCAACGCCTATCTTATCTGAATACGCCACAGTCTTCCAAGTCTGCCACCAGAATTTAACCTGTCTAACCGGAGACTGCGTACAAGCAGAGGTGGGAACTACTTCAATTTATACAGAAGGTGTAGGCTGCTTCTGCGATGCACATGGATCAGAAATCTGGAAGGCTCTGATACAGGAAGGTCGGGAGTATCGTTGGAATATAATACCTACACTTGAAAAGAGTAGAAGTTAGTAATTGGAAGATCTGTGATCATGAAGAAATTGAGGAGGGCAATAATAGCGTACCTAGTAAAGAGATCGATAATTGTATAGGTACTTAATTAAACATTACATCAACGGCGTAGTTTAATTACTGGTTAAAATAAAATTCGATTTAGAATAATAATTATGTTGTAAAATCACTAGAGGTATATAGTAAAATAAGAATAGTAAGTTAACTTTTGGAAATAAGCAATTGTTAATTTTTAATTTGTTAAAAAGGAAGAGATGTGGTATTCAGCCTTTGAAATAAAGCGATTGCGATCGACGCGCCCCCGTGGAATGACATTGCTTGGGCAACGTTCGGACCGGACGGGCGTGTCTTTTGTAATTTATTACAATCCGTTTGTTTGTTCTGATTTCCTACCAGTTCCCAGATCCATAAATGGGTGTCTGAACCCCACAAAAGATAAGATGTGCGATAAGCTACATGTGATCATTAATATCTGTCTTGAAGAGCCACAAATGCAGCTGTGATCAACCTAACAGTAACCAACCTACTCGGTAGCTACTGTTTTATCTTTTGCCTTTAGTTGGTGTAAGTTCTTTATTTTATCTTTCGGAACTGAATCATAGCAACAACATATTTTCCTATGTTTAATATTTGCACTCTAGGAAAACATGTCTAAATGAGTAGGTGTTTTGTAATTACGCAGCTTTTCGGTCGATAGATTGCGCAAGACGGTGCAAAGACAGTGATAGCTGATAGCTAGCAGACTTTTGACCTGCCGGTAATGTGACCTCCTCGAACTAAAGTGCGATGACCTTAGTGAAAACAATATCACGTTAGTCCAAGAGCAAGCTAGATTATATTAGTTATGGATGGATCTGTAAGTCTATTGATTGAGTTGGTTTTTCTTATATACCGTTAATTTAACAATGAGAGCTAACTCTCAGCTACATACTACCGATTGATTGAGATTTATTCTTTCTATTATTATTTAGATTATCACTATGAACTTGAGAAAAAAAAAATTGTGGATCAACAGCTATAAGTAATCTTTTTTTACGTCGGTATTTAGTCTTATTACAGGCATTTAACTATATCTGTAAAGGTTAATCGGTATAAGTCATAACATAACATAACATCCAACAGGGACATACACAGTCCTGATCCTACAATAGGATTCCCTATGTCGTGGGTATCAGGAGCTATGAGTACCATGGCATATAACACCCAGACCCGGAACAAATATTTGCAGATCATGCAAACATTTGCCCCCAAACCACAACGTCTTGCATTTCAGCCGGCTATATACTACCCACCGCGCCACAGAGGTCGTGATAAGGTAGACTCAGCCAAAACAATACATAATAAGTACCATTGGTACATCATTGTAGTATTCTGTTACACATGAATTTCCCAAGTTAATCAATATGCAATACAACAGTGATAATGATTGTAAAAATAGCAAATAACAGCATTGCCCCGATTCGAACCAAACGGATCATAACAAGTCTTTGTTCCTATTTATTTATAACATCGCACAAAACAAAATATTGCTTTATGATCACAAAACGAGATAAGTTCTGAATTACACAATCTAAATTAGTAACAGGTGGCTATTTGAAATAGGTATCTTTGAGATTGCAAGATATCTATTTCTGTTAGTCTGTTTTTCACTTACATTTTCTGCCTTTGTGTTACTGGTAAACAGTTAATGGGATGAAAGGATTCGAAGTCTACCCCGCGAGAAGTTCCCCTTAGGTAACACTTGACAACTCAATGTTAGTTGATTTATTGCATCCATACGCTCCACCGGTTGATGGGCCTCATTAGCAGTGATCTGCAAGTTATCTAGCATAAGGAAAACTCTTAAACCAAACCAATCTAAATACGGGGCTGCAGCTACAGCTAATTGCAGAAGGCACAAAAATTGTTCTCAGATAGGGACAACGATATATTTATCACAGAAAAAAAAAACCACCCAAGTGGAGTCTGGCTCGCGCACGAAGGGTTCCGTACCATTATCTATAAAAAACGGCAAAAAATCACGTTTGTAGTGTGGGAGCCACCTTAAATATTTATTTTATTCTGTTTTTAGTTGTTATAGCGGCAACAGAATAACATCATCTGTGAAAATTTCAACTGTCTAACTATCACGGTTCATGAAATACAGCCTGGTGACAGATGGATGGACGGACAGCGGAGCCTTAGTAATAGGGTCCGTTTTACCCTTTGGGTACGGAACCCTAAAAATATCACAGCTTTATTAGTTCACGTGACTATATACCCGCGTGTCAATGATGTGTGGATGAGCACACTCCAGTGTCGAGAGATGCGATCGGTAGAACCTCGATGCGGGTATGAGATCGAACATTTCCTCAGATAGTTCCCCGTTATAAAATAGAGTCGATAGAACACACTTAGCGAACCGAAAATGTCGGCGCAGGCTCAGAATGTAACCAGTATGTTGACTTTTTACATAATATATAATTATTCCAATTAATCGATTGAAATGCCTCGTTCATACCACCACTGAAAGTTAGCACGTGAGACTTGCGTGCTGAATACAATTCAATCAGGAGTTATTGGGCTTCATACTGGGCTGTTTGTAGGGCTGGCAAATTTCATGTATTTAATGATTATTAAAAACCTACGTGTTGCATGTTTATTTTTGGTATGATATTAAATATATAAGAATAAATGCCTGACTCACTGAATGACTGACAGATAACGCAGAGCCTTGCAATTTGAAGGGTGTTGTTTTTAGGATGTAGGGGTGTACTAAGAAAGGAATTTGAAAAAAAAACCTATAAGGGGTCCAAAAAGGGCTTTTAATGTAAAACAAAAATGTTCTGTATCAATCCGATCCGTTGAGCCTCTCAGTTGATACAGGGGGATTGATAGGTGTTTGGGCTCTTTTGTGAGACATTTGATAAGTAGGTACCTACATAACGAACAAGTTCTGTCGCAATTATCATCATCATATATTGGTTAGTAGTAGAACTTCTTGTGAAAGAGTTCGTCCGGGGAAGTACTACCACCGTACCTATTTCTGCCGCCAAGCAGTAGTGTTCGCATTGCTGTGTTTCGGTTTGAAGGGTGCCAGTGAAATTACAGGCACATCAGACTTTTCATCTTTATGTCTCAGGGTCGGCAGCGCGCGTGTGATGCCTCTGGTGTTACAGGCGTTCATAGGCTACGGTAACTGCTTTCCATCTGGTGGACCGTAAGCTTGTCTGCTTGCCAAGAAGCATAAAAAAAAAAAAAAAAACATAATCGTCAGCCCGAATGAGTCCAATGCTAAACATAGATAAAGAACACAAAAAAGTGTTACACCTTTTTAATTACATTATGTATAGTCACGTATTTTTTAACACGGACGAAGTCGCCGGTTTCTGCTAGTTATTTATATTGTTTATTTGGTATGATTGTATTTTATGTAGTGCTCGCGTTGCTGTGTTCCGGTTTAAAGGGTATGGGTGCCGGTGAAATGACAGGCACATGAGACTTTTCATATTTATCTTTCAGGGTGCGGGCGCAGTGCAGTGCCACGTAGAGCGCGTCCTAGGTGGACGTCGTGGCCTGTAAGGTTACATTGTTACAGGCAGAAATTATGTCTTAACATCAGACGGGCCTCTGTGTGTTAAGGCACTTAGTCGAATAAAAAAAAACCATTTAAAGGTAGATGGAAGATACGGCCCCCTTTATAAAGGACTAGTATTCGCTCACGGCTCCACCTGCGAGAAACTTCTATTATAAATTATAACCCATATGTTATTCTGATAATTATATAAGCTATAATACCTACTGTAAAGTTTAATCAAAATCCATTCAGTAGTTTTTGCGTGAAAGATTAACAAACATCCATCCATCCACCCTCACAAACTTTTACATTCATTTAAGTAGGACTAGTTAGTTGCTTATAACATTGGTGTGTAACATTGTGTTAGTTTTATGACATCCCTACGGTTGGACTTTGTTCCCAAGTCCAAAGTTTCCTATTATAAATAAAGGGGGCAAAGTACAAGCCCGAACTGTTTACCGCGTTCTCACTGGTAAAAACCGCCCTTGTTATTCTCATATGCTGGATTTGGATGTCCCATGATGTTTTTCGGTTCTACGGCTTTAGATTCGAACCAATGACATTACAAATCGAAGAGTGGCAACACAGTGTGTGATTATATAATAAATTTACCCCTTTTATGGATGAAACTTTTTACATTTTCAGTGATGTAAGCCATCAACTTATTTAATATGACTTGCACTCCAAAAATGCATGTCTGAGGGGACGTGACACGTCTAGACGGATGACGACACGCACCCTGCTGGTTCCATTAGGGACGCCCCGACGATGAATCCACAAGTAATGACGGTTACAATACAATCGGTAGCTAATAGAATCTGGGACATAAATGAGAGCGACCTTTGCCCTTTTGAAAAACCACCTAGCAAACATTCAAATCTCTCATGAGCTGAATGGTAGATTAAGTTTATTTATTTATTTATTCAGGTACAATAAAAAGCAAAATATAATCTTAAGGTTATGGAAAGATAAGTTTAACAATAGTAAACCCACTGCATTATCCACAAAATTAGGTATAAAAAAACCCCACTAGAGGCTTTTATGTGATATAAATATTTTAAATTTTAAATAATTAGTAATATATTGTAGCATACAAAAGAAGCTATTTATAAATGCGTTAATTCAACTTTTAAATTATATAAAATTAGCATTGGACAAGATTCAATTATTATAAATAAGCTTTCTAAGCTTCCATTATGAGCGTGCAAATATGCTGACGTCTAAGAAGGTAGAATTATATATTATATATATTTATCACTTTGGTATATCGTATGGTATATTATATACTTTATATATTACAGCCCTCAACGCTTTCAGTAACCTACAATTAGGCTAGCTTGAGTACTTTGAACGCTTACAAGCTCTTCTTGTACTTGAGTAATCACTGTATTTAGTGATGTTCATGTCAAGAGCCTCTTTCGGTATCTTTTTAGTGATATTTGTATAAATTGAAACTCATTGATGACTAAAATTATTTTACCTATGACATCATTATAAGTACTTTTCTTGAAAAACGGTTATTTGCGGTCCGGCCCTTATTTGGTCACCCGACAATCAAAAATTGCACCCCGTTTAAAAAAATATGTCTATTCTTTAATGAAAATGAAAAATGAAATGAAATTGTTTATTGTCCAAAGTATGAGCTACACAACATTTTTAGTTTGTTTAAACCAAAAGAGCGCCATTAATACAACGAATCGTCAAACACTCGTTTACATATTAGATTAGGTATATCAAAATTTTATGTCATAATATAATTTACCTGGTAAATACTATTAATTTTAATCATTTAACATAATTCTAATATAAAATAAATTAATTAATTTTAAAATTATGGGCTGTAAAAGGGCCACGTCGTAAAGAATATAAGTAAAGTCAAGTTAAAGCGAACTTACAAGCTAAAGATAAATTGTCAAAGATAAGTGGTACTTACAACTAAAACATATTTTTTGTCAATAATTAGTAGTGTCTACCGTAAATTTAAAATCTTTATAAGTAATTTTTATTCAAAAGTGTTAAAATGTATATAGTACACCTATACCTAAGATATCGATGTTTTTCTTTTGTCGTGTTACTATAGACTCTTTCTTGGTCACTCTATAAATATCGACTTGTATACCTAGTGCTGTACAATCAATTCCATGTTAGCATTCGTCCCTCTTTGGACAGAATACTGACCACGGCAAACATGGTACTAATAATAAACAAACAATGAAAACAAAGTTATCTGTGCGTTTGCTGAAACTATACAATGAATCATAAAATAGCCAAGTACCAGCCAATTCTATCTTCTAATCCGAAGGTCATGGCAGCTCCGTTTTGGGGCTGATCGATTCGTTAGACTTATGGATTATAGGTTCATAACATAACATAACATAACACCCAACAATCACATACGCAGTCATGATCCCACACTAGAATTCCCTGTGTCGTAGGTATCAAGGAACTACGAGTACTATGGTACCATAACAACCAGACCCAGAACAAATATTTGCAGATCATACAAACATTTGTCCCGCAGCGGGAATCGAACCCGCAACCTCTCTTGCTGCTCAGCCGGCCTACTCGCCCGCCGCGCCACATAGGACGTATTATTTATCTGTATACGTTTTAATTTTTAATTTGCATCAAAATCGAATAATAACTTTATTATTATTATAATTCAAATAAACATACGTTATTTGAATAATAATAATAATAATAACTGCGTAAATCGTTTTCAATAGTTTAGAATTGGCAGGTGCCGTTTCTCATATTATAATAGCCCAATAAACATTTAATTAGCATGTTCTCCTTACAATAGCACCAACTTTCATCCATTTCTATAATAGTTTAATCATCTGATTCTGTCTTCCATCCACCATAACAATAATGTTTTTTATATCCTAAATTGTAAAAGGGCCTCTTACTGTTGGCTAATACGGCACCAGTAATGCCTCATAAAGGTCCACAGGTTAAGCCTGTGTTTCAAAATAAATGACTGAAATAATAATAATAATAATAACTTTTCATTTAAAAAAAAATGGGACCAATCTGGAAGTATATCTATTCAAATAAAAAAAGAATTTTCCAAATCGGTTCATAAACGCCGGAGATATGCGGTAACAAACATTAAAAAAAAAAAAAAAAAAAAAAATACAACCGAATTGAGAACCTCCTCCTTTTTGGGAAGTCGGTTAAAAATATTTTCGTAACGAGATTTTAAATAAATGAATGTCATAATATTTTTTTTTTCCTTTACTTATCTTACATTTTTATCAACGATCTTAGTGTATTATAAGATCGTTGATTTTTATGTACCCTAATATAATTACAATCTAGCCATAAGGCAGGCTATTAATAAGTAATTAAACATTGACCTAGATTTATAAAATAAATTATAGCTAAGAATGTGTCCATTGGCACTTTTCTTAATGTCTCTATTTAAGGGGAGGACACTTTGTTTTTGTGTTCTTATTATCTAGCACTAATTTGCACTACATTACACTATCATTTACACTACACTAACTCATAAGGTTTCGTTCTTTTGAGTCTTCTCACTATGTCCGTGTTGTCGAGAAGCTGGATTGCCTCGACGTTCACATGATGATGAAGTCTACGTTCGTGAGCTCCTGCATATTTTTTGAGGACTTTGTCGACGAACTCAATGTTAAGGTCCCGGTGGAGATCGTCATTTCTTACGTACCAGGGTGCATTTACTATTCCCCTGAGTACTTTATTTTGAAATCGTTGTATTATCTCTAAGTTACTCTTTTTGGTACAGCCCCATAGCTGTATACCATAGGTCCACACTGGCATCAGGACTTGTTTGTAAAGTAATATTTTGTTGTGTACCGCTAGAGTAGAATGTTTAATAATAATAATGTTATGATTCGATTTTGATGCAAATCAGCCAAATTTATAGGTCCCAAACTTAGGGGGTGCTGGATACACACTGAGGAGTGTTATCACGTAATTGACCACATTATGGTACAAAGTTCTAATTGCTTATTTGATCATCATCATCAGCCATAGGCCTCCCCCTTAGAATGCCACAAATGGTCTTGAGCCGTCTCCATTCACCGACTTCCAACGTTTATAATGTTTTTAGTCCATCGAGTGGAGGACCTTCTCTACCACGTCGTCCGGTTTGTGGTCGCCACTCGAGAAACTTTATTCCCCAACGGTTGTCAGTTCTGCGAGCACTCTAACATGCTAATTCTGAAAGCTTCTTGCTATTTCTCCTCCCGTGGATGTAGTAAAAGGTTTACTAAGAGATTACCAGGGGATGCGGAGCAGCATTCACCTACTGCGATCACCAATTCGCCAGCCAAGCGTGGTGATTAGTGAATCCCCCCATTGTAATCAATGGGGGAGGCCTCGTCCAGCAGTGGACGTAAACAGACTGGTGATAAATAAATAAATAAATGCTGGACATTTCGCACAACATTATCCAGATCCAAAGTAAGCAGAGCTTGTGTTATGGGTACTAGATAACTGATATACTTAATACAACACATTACATAAATAGATATATTTTATTATGCATAGAAAATACCCAGAACGCCCTGGACAAATATCTGCAGATTGTACAAATATTTGTTCCGAGGCGGGAATCGAACCCGCAACCTCTTGAGTCACAAGTGAACCTTCGCACACCGCGCCACAGAGGTCGTCATAATGTAAACCTAAGTTTCACTAAAGGTATATAATTTTATGTATATTCTCTTTATTAACATTATTTTTTAAGTGAAATATATCTAAGGCTGTTTGTTTTCCAAAATGTAAAACGCATTCAATTTTTGAAAACTGTGTCTGATGCTGTCACCGCATCGAATGGTGTTAACTGAGACGAATCGAAAGACATTATGAAAAGCTATATCTTCATCAGCGTGAAGGACGAAAAACATTACATACAAAACGTGTCCTCCCCAATTACAAGTAGCAAATGGCTATGGGGAAAGCAACATTGGGAATCATTTTAGCAGCCTTAGCGCTATCTAAATCTTATAAAACTTGAATAGGGGAAAACTTCTCGACCTAAATATTCCTCCTTTCAAGTTTCAAAAGATTTGGACAGCACCAAGGCTTGCCAAAATGTTCCTCATTGTCTGATCCATGTTCTGCCCAAAATACATTTGGCCATTTTTACGTCATGTTTTGCCCGACCGCAAATACAACTTGGTCAACATATCCATACATAGAAACTTACCTATACCAATAAATACAAAGCGGTTTCCATAGATACAAACTAGGTAATTTATTTGCCCGTCTGCTTAACACGTGGTCTTAGTAAAACATATAGTATATCACGGGTTTTTCCGGTAATAGAGAGGAAAATACCTGTGGTGTCCGTTTCCGGTGCCGGAAAGTATACCTATTTTTATGGAGTTTTCCTATACTAAAACAATTTTAATATTGAGTCATAAACTTTAGGGAGGATGTTGAGGTTGCAAAGATCAAAAAGAATAACGGTAATAGGTCAAAATTGATGATCATCCTAGGGTTTTATAACTACGTTAAAATCATCATCATCATCACCCTATAGAAGTCTACTGCTCAAAGGTCTCCCCAATAGAATGCTATGGCTTAGAATATCCACCTCCATCCACCGACTGGGAAGTTTAAAATGTCAAAACAAATGTTTTAAATGTACCAACTTATACATTAAGAACTCTAATACCAACGTTACAAATTGGTTACAAACGTTGATATCTTCAGATCAGACCTTTACACAGTAAGCTGGTCAAAAAGGATATCCTATTTCTAGGAGTAGACAGAGGTAATTCCAATTAGATTTGGCACATGCCCTGCATTCTTATTCCGATAGGTCTTGAAGTCTGATACGCGAACTTAATGCTTTATAGCATTCTCTTTCAGCTAACCTTTGTGTGCGTGGAAAAAAAAGTCCTAGACATCTGTTTGTATTATAACTTTTGAAGCTATCATGATTATGAACATAATTATCTAGAAACGGGATAATATTGACCATGGTTTTTGAGCGTTATTTATCGAAATATCGGGAATTAATAAAGCTCAAAAATCATCATAAATATCCCGTTTCTAGATAATTATGTTCATAATCATGATAGCTTCAAAAGTTATAATACAAACAGATGTCTAGACACTTTTTTTTAGTGAAAATCTATTTGTATTCTCTATTACCTAATCAAACTTACTACCACTAACACACCCTGTCCTCAAACGTTATAATATATAATATTTCCAATTCAATTAAGCAACGTAACTACCTGAATGTTTCAGGGCCTCCGCGTTAATTAAGGCTTATCGTCCGCTCAAGTGTGGTACGACCTTAACGTTTAGATAGTTATGCTAAGCTAGACTGTTTATTGTTCATGTTATCATTGCGAAATTAGTTTTAGTTGTATGTATACAATACCTAGTTTTTATAGTTCCGTACCTTAATAGTAAAAAACGGGACCCTAATAAGAACACTATGTTGTCCGTCCGTCTGCCTGTCTGTCAAAACCATATAGGTCTGTGAGTTTATAGTGCATTAAAATCAAGCTTCTAATTCAATGCATTAAAAATATCTGGAAATTAATTTCTAATGTTTGTATATGGAAATCGCGAAAAGCAAACTCACCTACCTATTTCTACTCTTATGTAATTATGACATTCATTTTGTAAAAACGGGAAATTTTCACGTACCGATATGTTGGTGGAAGCACCAACAGGTTTCGACCCTAATCGAGGGTCTTCATCAGGGTGGTATAGAATCCGCGCTACACTCCCTCCGCGTCCTTTCTCGCTCCGGAGCGATAAACAGTTGACATTGTTTTAAACTTCTTTGACGTGTATTTTAATTAACTAACATAAGTGTTGTCTTGTAATTATTTATTCTTGATCTTGACTCCAAATTGCAGCGCCCTAACGGGGTTCATGTACCTATCTGATTAACTGTAGAAATAAGACCTAATTACTTACAATATAGTACGTATATTTGAGCAATAAATAAATACAAATACAAAAATATCTATGGTACTAAACCGTATTCTCACAATTTTGAAATTTGAAATGTAAATAGTCTAAAATTATGGAATTTTATCATTTTTACCCTTAGAATGGTATGGTGACGTTTGTAGGGAAAAGATTGCTGATGAATTCAAAATTATTTACGGATCGAAACCAGCAGGATTCGAGGCCCACTCGCACTTATCCGTTTAATGATGAAATTTATACATTAGGAAACCAACAGCGATACAGGTTTATTAACCCTAAGCTTAAGATACCGAAAGTATGGCCAATTTTAGGACCTTCGATTCATAAAGCAAGGAAATTCACTCATTTTCCATAACTCATCACTACTAAATCTTCTTAATTTTAGGACCTTAGATCCATAAAGCAAAGAATTTCACTCATTTCATATAGCTCATCACTACTAAATCTCCCTAATTTTAGGACCTTAGATCCATAAAGCAAAGAATTTCACTCATTTCACATAGCTCATCACTACTAAATATTCCTAATTTTAGGACCTTAGATCCATAAAGCAAAGAATTTCACTCTTTTCCCCTATCTCATCACTACTAAATCTTCCTTATGAGCGAGCGTATACGTTTCAAGTCTACAGCCGCCCCAGTCGTGTGTCCCGCCTCAAACTGAACGGTACAGTCGCGCGCCGCCCTAACAAATGCCGCCTAAGTACCGCGTCCGAGTCAAATTAAAGTGACTATTTTAGAACGTTTTGCCCACCACAAATGGGATAAATACTGACTTTTATTTAACCAGTGACTATTTAAAAATAAACAATAATATAATGGGATAATTGTTTCTAAGTGAAAGTAGACTTTTTAGAAAATTGTGATTTAAAAACTTCGACTCTCTAAAGTGTGATATTAGTTTTAAGATTATTTAGGATTTTAATTTTGGACTTTGTATTGTGTTCGTTATGGAGGAGCAAGGAGGTAAATATTTTAAATTATTTTATTTAATTGTAAAAAAAAACATTGTTGATAACCCCTACATATACCCATACAATTATATACATACAAAATGTATAATCATGATGTTCTGATGTTTATCGTGCTTTCACACCAAAATGGCTTAGCCAATTTTGATGAAATTTAGCACAAATATGTATTAAACCAGGATTAAAATAACGAATACTGTTTATCCCACAAAATTCGATTCCCGAAGGATATAAATATAAAAATTCGGGGGCGCTTTTGAAACTGCATTTGACCACTTTAAGTAGGTCATAGGAAATAAAATTGTTTAAGCTATTAACGTCATCATTATCTCTGGACTTACGAATATTAAAAATAGGATATATAAAAATCCAGTGAATTCATATTCATATATTTATTCAAACTGTAGGAACACTTGGGGAACACTTAGTTACGTCAGTTTAGGTACATAACAAAATGGAGAACAAAATAAATGGCAAAATACCACGATGAAAATAGATGCAGCTGTATATGGGCTTTGTCAAAACTTAAACTACCTTATTCCTCATCATCCCAAGCTTTTGTGTAAGCTAGGTAATCACCTGTGGTGTAATATGCCTTTTTTACCAGTTTTTGGTTTAAACATTTTTTCAATCTTTTTTCTGTAGATCTATTTATGTTTTGGTAGTTTGTTGTAGAAGCGCACCGAATTTCCTACATAATTTTGTTAGTTTTTTGTAATTGATTCCGAAAACGAGTGATCACAATTTTTAAGACCATTATTGAATCAAAGAATCATTGTAATAATATTGATTCATCATCATCATCAGCAGCCTTTAGGCTTGCACCGCTGGACGAGGTCTCCCCCATAAAGTACAATGGGAAATTTGCCATGATCACCATCAAGCTTGGCAGGCGGATTGGTGTTCGCAGTATCTGTGCCGATATCTTTGAGTGTTGTTAAAATAATTATTACTTCATTTAATTAGTGATATTCCAGTTATTTCCATTGATTTACATAGCTATGAGGCAAATTTGCTTAAAACGCATTAACTTGTTTCACCTACAGTTTTAATATATTATTTACACAACATTGATATCTAACTGGCTTGTCTCAGCACCGCTTCGACGTATTTTTATTCGATATTAATTGTATAAATAACTATTGTCAATTGGCAGAGTACCTATTTAAGCGATGACGTACATACAGAAGTATATTTAATATAGAGCGTATTGTTTACTATCGGACATTTTTGCTTTAAAAACTCATCAGCCATTGGTGGACAAAGGTCTTCAACTTATAATGTTATAACGATGTCTAGAGCCGCCTCTATCTACTGTCTTTCCGTAACGTTACATAACACATATCGTTACATAACGTTTCAACTACAAAACTCTATTTCAGCTCTAGTGCTGAAATCGGTTTTATATTAAAAAAAATTATACGCATAAAGTATCTTACTAATTTTTGACCGCGCTCAACATTCGATCGAGTGTGGTTGAATAGTTAATTTTCTAGAAAGAATTATTAATCTGATGAGTATGAAACTTTCATAGCACCTTGTTTTCTTTTACTATCCACACAAAAATATTTGTAAGAATATATTATTACAAGAAATATATTTATTTACAGAAAGAATAATGCAACTAATACAAGTATATACTAAAGGACATGTTCCAAAATGGCCTATATCGATGTTCACCAGACAGAGAATGACGAAAAAATTAGTGATTATCGTAAAAATACTCTTACTCTAATTTGAAGCATAATTTACTGCACAAAAATGTTTAAATTGTTTTTTTTTTACAATGGTAACATATTTTCCTGTGGAGCCATGACAGGGAATGTCTCGTTTATTGCTCTGTGGTTGCTTGCTTTATTCGTTCGTTGGGAGTAGTGTGTCTACATAGAATGCGTTGCCTACGCTAGCTTTATTACGATCATCACATCAGTACAAGTTCTTAAATTGAACATTTCGATTCTACGCGAAAATATTTTCCTTGCTCCAAGACCTTGGAGCCAAGACGCGAACGAAATGCAGTTCTAGTCAAAGTTGTAAACAGCAGTCGAACAATTTTACCACAGAGTAAATTGTATCCGCCCCGCCATATTGTTTTGTCTTATGTTGCTCTCCGTGAGAAAGATATTTTAGGAACCTGCATTAAATGAAGCGAAATAATCAAAAAATGATAATGGGAAAACGTTTTACATATATTTAGCCACGTTTACACAAGTGTACACTGACAAGGACTAGGCTCCATACATCTTGGAACATCACCTTTAAAAATATAATGAAATAATTGAGCAATCTAAAGACCGTTGCAAACGATCTAAAGATAGCTCCACTTATACAAACCACTACCAGACGGAAGCGTCCCCATCAATACGCTGGCTGCAGTGACGTTTTTTTTATATACGTGTACGGATAGTACAATCATGTTACCGTAGTACAACCACCGTAGGTCCACTCCCAGCTTAATGTACTCTCTGAAAACCTTGCATACTTTGTACAGTTTGTATGTAAACAAATCTAATAACGATTTCCGCGTTCTGTCAGTATTTTCACAGCTGTTAAGCTATATGGCATTATAATTATATTTTAAAGAATGAATCTACAGTGTCGTACGCATCGGGATACAATGGATGGTTTATAAACAGATAAAAATAAAATTGATATCACTTGTTGCGTCGTGTCTCATTGCACTCAATAAAATGATAACAAATGCAACTCTATAGTAGATTGTATCATAAGGGAGCAAAATATTTTTTTTACGGCGAGGGCGCTTTTTTGATTCCAGAGCGAAGTGAGGGATATTCTTTAGTAGAATCCCGAACGTAGCGAGGGATTCAAAGTACGTCGCCCGAGCCAAAAACATATTTTGCGCCCGAGTGTTACACTCTACTTTTCATCACCCACTATGAGAAAATAAAAGGCGCCTCATGTTTTATTTCGAAACAAAACCATGAAACCGTGAATAACTTTTCATTTAAAAAACAGACTTCCGCCATTGCATTCGACTAAATATTTGGATGAAAAAAAAATTATGAAAGAACCATAGTGATGAAAGGATTATGATACTTTCTGAATGCAAATGCTTGGTTTGTTGCTGAAAATATCAAAATCGCCATATGTATGCCTGCAATATTTGAGGAGTTCCCTCAATTCCTCATGGATTCCATCATCAGAACTGGATTCTGAAAAAAATGGAACCAATCTGGAAATATATCTATTCAAATAAAAAAAGAATTTTGCAAATCGGTTCATAAACGCCGGAGATATGCGGTAACAAACATTAAAAAAAATACAACCGAATTGAGAACCTCCTTTTTGTAAAGTCGGTTAAAAATGACGATATCGCGGGCTGTAGTTCGCGCGTTTCTAATTTGTGTTTTTTTATTCAGCCGGTGGCGTGTCTATGGGCCATCGTACCAGCCAGTATTTATATTTGCAATATTTCCAAATTTAAAAAGGGCGCGGCAAAGATAATTCCTATAGAAGTGCTAAAACTGCGAATATCGTTGAGGGCCGAATAGCCGACTGAGATGCAAGAGGTTGCGGGTTCGATTCCCGCTGCGGAACAAAATGTTTGCATGGTCTGCAAATATTTGTTCCGGGTCTGGGTGTTATGGTACCATGGTACTCGTAGTTCCTGATACCCACTACACAGTGAATCCTAGTGTAGGATCAAGACTACGTATGTGACTATTGCGTATTATGCTATGTTATGTTATATAATATGATTTTTTTATTGAAATACTAGCTGCCCGCGCGCGACTTCGTTCGCTTGGTCCCGGTACATTTAAACCTTTCCGTGACAATTATGAACACAACAAAACCAAAATCAAATAAATCGGCCCAGGCGTTCTTGAGTTTTAGCGAGACAAACGAAAGCAATTGTTTTTTATATATATAGATAAGAGGAAGGATTGTAGGAACAAAGTTAGACATTTTGACATTCAGACAATGCTAAGAGGATTACTTAAGTAAATTGTTTTTGCTAAACACCTTAAATACTTACAAGGCTCTTTGGTATGTCCAAACAGAAATAATGTTCAAATAAATACCCAATAACTAACATAACACCCAACAGTTACATTCGTAATATTGATCCCACACTAGGATTTCCTGTGTCGTGGGTATCAGGAACTACGAGTACCAATTGTACCACAACACCCAGACCCGGAACAAATATTTGGAGATCATACAAGCATTTGTCCCGCAGCGGGAATCGAACCCGCAACCTCTTGCATCTTAGCCGGCTACTCGCCCGTCGCGCCACAGAGGTCGTCACCAATGTTACCCGTTTTATTACCAGCCTAGAAAGACGTAGATGGTTGAATAGTATTCAGCAGTTGAACATCAACATAAGATATCATAACAATTCGTAAACATTGTTACCTTCTATGTGTCATGTCATCTCCTCCTTTTTATACTGGGCAGGGAATGATTCCCCCCCTCTTACATACAATTTCAGAAATATGCCACGGGAACTGAATAAACCGTCATGTTAGCACCAGCTAAGTAACTTATTGAGTCAGGATGAGTCATAACGTTTTAACTGTGAAGTGATCGTGGACAAATAAATCGACTTTCGTATTAAGTAGGCTATAAAAGCCATTAATGTATATTACTGTGTAGTTTAACACTTACAGGAACAACTCCTACGCCGTAGGCACGTTGCTACGAGTCGGTTGCTACGAGCCCCCAGTAACAAAGTGATCTTTTTACGTTTTAAATATTTAATGATGAAAATAACTTTTCATTAAAAAAAACGACTTCCGCCATTGTACTAGAGTAAATATTTGGATGAAAAAAAAATTATGAAAGAACCATAGTGGTGAAAGGATTATGATACTTTCTGAATGCAAATGCTTGGTTTGTTGATGAAAATATCAAAATCGCCATATGTATGCCTGCAATATTTGAGGAGTTCCCTCAATTCCTCATGGATTCCATCATCAGAACTCGATTCTGAAAAAATGGGACCAATCTGGAAGTATATCTATTTAAATACAAAAAAATCCAAATCGGTTCATAAACGCCGGAGATATTTGAGTTAACAAACATAAAAAAAAAAAAAAAACTACTGAATTGAGAACCTCCTCCTTTTTGTGAAGTCGGTTAAAAATCTAGTTAACACCCCGAAATGTATTGATTATTTATCAAATAAATTCAATTTAAAAGGTCAGTAAACCTTGTAGCGCTTATCATATCAAAATGTCATTTGTGTAAACAATGTCTATTTTGACATAATGCCCTATAATCTCATGTGTAGGTACTTATGTAGTCATCAAGGGTTGAACCACCTGACGACTCTTTCGTTTCAGATAAGGCGAGTTGAAGGTTCGCTTAAAAATACAATTGTATCATCATCATTATCATCAGACTGTAGAAGTCCACTGATGGACATAGGCCTTCCCCCTAAAATGTCACGACGAACGGTATTGAGCAGCCCCCATCCACCGACTTCCTGCGACGTTTATAATTTAGTCCATCGAGTGAGTAACAATAAAATGTACAAAATATACTGCATAAAATGGTTCATAACGTTTACTAGGACATTTTATATTTCCTCTGCTGGGCTTCTACTTCGGCGTATTACTAGTTTTTTCTTGGTCACCCTAATCTAGATTAGATAGATAGATAGATAGATTAACACTTTATTGTACACCAGGAAAACATAACAGGATTTATTAAAATTAGCAGTACAATGGGCGGCCTTATCGCTGAGAGCGATTTCTTCCAGGCAACCTTTAGATTAGTGACTAGGTTAAACATAGTGGCCCTGAAAAAGTCCTTGTGGAAGGATTCACTGCGCCTTGTAGATGCATGGTATGTATGTATGTATATGTTTCAAGTTTTGGGTCTAGGCTAGGATGCCTAGGCTTCAGTTAACTCAATATCAGTTAATTGTATGAAAAAGTAATGGGTATATTCAAGATTAATTTATAAATTTTATATTTTATCTCAAGGTTGTCTGGAAGAGAGCGATAATACCGCCCATTGTACCCCTGATTTGTAACTTATATCTCTTTATTGTGTTTTTGTAATTATGATGTACAATAAAATTATAACCCAACATAATATATCTCAACATGTACTTAAACTAAGTAATACTCTCCTAAATTGAGCTGGAATATGTTATAACTCTATACATTTTTAGTATCAAAAATTATTCTATTGATATGTAGGAAAGGTCACATGTATTTTATAAAACTTAACTATCAGCAATTGTGTCCTTCAAAACTCCCGGTGACCTAATACATGAACATAAAACGGAATAATGCCCAGACTTGCTCTTATTTGGTAGACTAATGAAAATAAAAGAGTAATACATACGGACGGACGGATTAATAGGGTTCCGTATCTTTCCGTATTTTTAGGGTCTCAACAGGACGCCCCAATAAAACGGGAAACTAATATAAATATATGGAAGGTTCCCCTAAATATAACTAAGCCTACCTATTACAGGTTTTTCATTTCAAAAATTAGACATTAGATAGTCATATCTGGGAAGCTTGATTTTCTTACGGTCACAGTATAAATTTCAAGTTGATTAGTTTAGCCGTTCCTGAGAAAAAATACCCTGACAGACAGACACACGAACAGAAAAGATCCTATAAGGATCTCCTTTTTTCCTGTAGACGTACGGAACCTTAAAAACCTTAAAATTTAATAAAAAAACAAAGGCTTCGTTCCTTTGTGACATTATAGGTAGCTAAGATACGTACAAATTATGCATAATCGCATAAAAGTGTGTTTTATGAAAGACCTAATAAACGAGAATGTTGTTTTAAACTACGAAACGATGTTATTGTATTTTATAATTTGGTATTTAAAGATAGATTAGATAGATTAACACTTTATTGTAAACCAGGCGGCCTTATTGAAAGCGATTTCTTCCAGGCAAACTTTTAAAACGGGAGAATGTAGACGAAGCCCCGTTTTGAAGGGGATTTTAGAAAAAAAAAAACGGTTGTCTGTAAAGTCGGTTTACTGATGATAGTTCAACGTGTCAACGTCGTTATTGTGCTTCTTTGTTGCTCGTTCCGCGCTCGCGCGCATGCGGCGTTAGCGCATGCGCTTCGCGCATGCGCATATATATATATGTAGCATATATAGCGCATGCGCATAGCGCATGCAGTGACGCTGCATGCGCTTCGCGCAGCGTCACCGCATGCGTTTTGCGAGGTAACGCATGACGAGGTAACGACGTATGACGAGGTAACGACGCATTAGTCATGTTTTTTCGAGCGTGCAGCCGGCTCCATCGATTTATAAGACGTTAACACGTCAAAAATTGTGAGACAGCGTGAGTCGTAGGGAAAATAAAAGTGGTAAATTTTACCTTGTTATATGATTCCAAATTCCTGCATAGCTAACATTTGTTCCTTAACTTAATTTATCAACTTAATGAAATATTCACGCCAATATTCCCAAGAGCAGTTAGAGCTTCAAAGACCACTGTTGGCGAATAACAAACCGCAGCGTCCTTACCAGCGCTCATGATAAAGATTTAAGAGATTCTCGTAAAATCTAAATGAAATGCGCATAAACTGAATGACTTTATCAGGGAGATAAAGGCATAGTATGACGTCATTATTATGGTTTAATTTCGCGTCTGAGTACCTCGTTATTAGCAGATAAACGTGATATAGGGTGGAGGTAAACAGTGAATATGCAGTAAAATATCTCTATTCCTCCTCTATCTATATAACGAAGCAAAAAACTGGTGAATTCTGGTTTTCACCTGTTTATAGAAAAAGAAGATATTTTTTTCAAATATTTTCAATATACTTTTTCGTACATTTTAGATAGGTGCATTACAATTTGATATGCATCTTTTTACGTTTCCAAATTACACTTAAGGTAAGCTACACCTTTGGTTGCGCAAACATCAGTTTCAGCCAATATGCTCTACTAATCCACTTATGGGTTAATTAAAATTGACGAGAGTACGATGAAATTGAAAGTCAAAAATAGACGCAAAGTTCCTAAAAAAAAACGCGTTAAAACAAGTAACATTTTGCAGTTTAGTTTCTGGAAGTGAATTGAATGTGTCATGGTAGTGATATAACGTGGTATTGACCTTGTGTTTCGATTACAAGCATAAAGGCCGTCACAGACGGGCGCTATATAATACATCCCAATTGTAAATACCGCAAAAATAGCAGATATTGTGTTTATCCTTATTCGACCCAGGAGGCTACGGGTACTACGGGTTTGATAGTTTTCGAAACTATATGATGTTTTGTTTCCATCCAATACATTTACTGACAGCGTCCTTAGTTTTCTTCTCGATTTCGCTAGGGGCGCTACAAGTAAATTTATGGAAGGAAAAGAAACTTCATATAGTTTCGTAAACTATCAAAACCTGTACTAAGCCCCCTGTACTTGACATCAGACGCACGTTTTTTAGATATAGAGACTGTTTTAAATTTTTAACCTACCTGGTTAAACAGATCCGTCGAGTTTCTTATTATTTGATTTACTTGATAGTTCATAAGAAGGATGCGTATTTAAAATTAGTCAAAAACCGTGTTGGTCATTACGCGTCAGAGGGGTAAATTTATTATGCGTATTGCTGTATCAGCAGGAAGTAAAAACATAATGAAGTGGATTGAAGATAAATCAAAAAAATAAAATTGTGCAAATCTCGATATATCAGATAGCAAAACTAACTAATGTTTTATTTTTATTTTTTAGTTTGCTCGCCAAAATCAGAATTATTTTATATACGCTACACGTTCGTCCGGGTCACTTAACTCTGTATATGTACCACAAATTTATTCGTCTAGTGGTCTTTGAGAAAATAGGCTTTGACAGACAGATACGAAGGTATATGGTTCCGTTGGTACCTTTTGAAGATCGGAACCCTAAAATTGGTTATTCTGGTTATGTTCAGAACACGAAAGGTAGGTATAAATAAACACTTATGCTATCAAATAAAAATAAGTCATGGATCGGGTCAGTAAGAGGCGATCGGGCCAAAAGTAGAAAATATGTACAAGAATTATGTAACATGCGACGTTCCAAAGAAGAACACCCTGGTTGTCGAAGGATTGTATGGGAAGATGTATTGAAAGATATCTTGCTATAATATAAAACTTAATAGTATAGCGCTCGTCTGTGGTAGCCTTTACGGATTAGCGATAGAGAAGCAGAATAAATAATACTACTTAATACGGCTTCTAGATTACGGATAACCAGAGGTTTGTCTGTAGGCTTGTGACATCTACCAAACAATACTATAGGTACACTCTCACATCAGCAGTGCAAGTACGTAGGACTCGATTCGATAAATTTGCCATTTAAATTCGACAAAATGGGACAATGTAGAGTTAATATTCCCGTTTTGTCGAATTTTAATGTAAAATTTATCGAATCGAGTCCTACGTACTTGCAGCCCTGTTTAGAGAAGGCCTAAGTCCCATCTGTCGTCATCATCAGCGAAGTCTACTGCTGGATAAAGGCCTCCGACATTGAATGCTACCGAGATCGGTTTTGAGCTGCCTACATCCACCAACTTCCTGTGACCTTTAAAATGTCGGTCCATTGAGACGGTGGCCTTCCTACACCGCATCGTCAAATCCGTGGTCGCCACTCGAAAACATTTAATCCCACATTTTCCATATTATAATAGTTGTCAGTTCTGCGAGCTATATGACTTGCCCATTGCCACTACAACTTGCTAATTCTGTGAGCTATATCGGAAATGTGGGTTCTTCTACAGAACTTATTAATTATTTAAAACATTCTTTCACGCATTTTAATATCATATTACACTATAGTTTTTATTATAATTTAAACCTTCCATTGTAAACAGTTTAGTTTTAATTGTAAAATTGAATTTTTTTATGTTATAGTATGCATAAAGTATTTTCTATTTATCTACCATTAGTGCAATACAACTTAAAGTCCAATGAAACTGCAGTAATGTTTTTTTTTAATTGATTACTTATAGGCACCTAATACTTTCATCCTACTCTACACGTATATCACATAAATTAACGTGATGGATCTCCGGCATAGACAGCCGGTTGAAATAGGATAAATCCGAAAGAGACCACCTAAAAGTAGTTTCAGTGTTTTCATTTTTACATGATGGGGTTGCGTTCCAATGAAGCCTGACTTGAATCCCGTTACCCTATCATCGATTGAAAACACGCAAACAGCACGCAAAAGCCAATTCCAATGGCCACGCAGGGGGTGGTAGTTATATCTACAATCCAAGGGTGAAAAGTATCACCACGTCTGTGCCAGTGGGGCAATGGAGAAGGGAGAATCAAGTTGTAGAGATTCTGAGCACACTGTTTGGAATGTGTTCGGTAGAAAATGGAAAGCCAGGACAAAACTGTCCAGGCACTCTGTTAGAGTCTAAAATGACAAGCTACATAACAGCCTATTAAACTTTCGTCAACCAGCTGTAATCCGTTTAATCGGGATGATTTCAGTTATAGCCAAAATCATTCAGTTATAACTGGTTTATCTTTGAATAACACCAAGTAGAGTATAACCACATTTTTTTTGACATCATCACGCACGTATATTAAGAACAATAATGGACCAATGTCTGTCGCCACGGTTAACTGGCAGAAACCAGTTGAATCTGGTTGATTTCGGCTGAAAAGCCTTCCATTGATCAACTCATGCGCAGCTATGTTACAATTAAAGTTGATTGGTGTTGAGAGGATTAATTTAAGATTAAACGAACCCGCGTGTAGGTAAACATGGCTTGTATTAATTCGAAATGCATTCCGTTGTTATTTGTTTTACTAAACGAGAATAGAATCCCAATGCTTGGTTGGTTACGTACACGTCTTATTATTTAATTTCGTTTTATAAAACTGTGACGACACGCAAACGATGACTTGAAGAAGTGCAAATGAATACATTATTGTATTTGTTGACATGAGTTTTCCTTTTCACAGTTTTGATGAAAAAATCTAAGTAATCACTTTTCATCACATTCATACTATAACACAATAACTTAACATAACACCCAACTGTCACAAGCATAGTCTAGATCCCACACTAGGATTCCCTGTATCGTAAGTTTCATGAACTACAAAGTACCATGGTACCATAACACCCACACCCGGAACAAATATTTGCAGATCATACAAACATTTGAACAAATCGAATCAGCAACCTCTTGCATCTCAGCATGCTACTCGCCCGCCGCACCACAGAGGTCGTCACAAAACCAATTTATACAATAGCAATAACAATTAATTGCTTTGGCTTCTTCGCTCGTGTTTTTAGAGTTCTTGGTTTCTCTTGTCTTTAAAAAGAGCCTTTGTATATGACTGTTGTTATGAGGACTCAGGTGCTTGGACTTAGTTTACTAATGAAAATTCTTTTTAAATTGACCAATGCTTTCTAAATCCCATTTTCTTATAGCTTCTACATCTACTTTGGTTTCGAACACATTTGCAACAATTCATTGTTTTGGCTTCCTCGCTTATGTTTTTAGATTTTTTTGGTTTCTCTTGTCTTTAATAAGAACTTTTGATTATGACTGTTGTTTTAAATAAACTGTATAATGTAAGGACTGGTGCTTGGTATTGGGCTTAGCTTAGTTATGAAAATTCTTGTTAAATTGACCAATGCCTTCGATTTCCCAATTTCCTATAGCTTCTACATCTACTTTGGTTTCGAACAATTTGCAACAATTCATTGCTTTGGCTTCTTCGCTCATGTTTTTAGATTTTTTGGTTTCTCTTATCTTTAATATGAACTTTTTATAATGATTGTTGTTTTAAATAAACTGTATAATGTAAGGACTGGTGCTTGGTTTCTCTTGTCTTTTGAAAGAGCTTTTGATTATTAGTGATTTTTTAAATAAACTGTATTATGTAAGGACTGGTGTTTGGTATTGGGCTTAGCTTAGTTATGAAAATTCTTGTTAAATTAACCAATGCCTTCGAATTCTCAATTTCCTATAGCTTCTACATTTACTTTGGTTACATAAACATCAAAGTCTAGACCAGTCTGGTATTTCATTTGTCACTCAAATCCACAATTCACTGAATATTCACTAACATGATGTGTTTTCAAACAATACTGAAATGTTATGTCTGGCCGTCGTTTCTAGAGGAACCGTTCTAACAAGATGTGCTGATTTTGGGTAATTAATCTTAATGATTGTTCTACTTTGCTGCTGAAACGGATTATTTTGGCTTGTTTAGAATTAACTATATTTTATCCACAATTTGATGGACAAACGAAGCTAAATTTTTTGAGTTAACTAGTCCCCTTTAGTTAACGTTCGTTTGTATGTGGCTGGGTAAAATAAATAAAAAATACAACCGATTTGAGAACCTTCTCCTTTTTTTGAAGTCGGTTAAGAAAAGCATTTTGTTGGTCAATATTTTCATGCCTAGCCTGTATAATTTTTATGATTGGGTGGGAAATTTCCACATTTTGTTTTACGACTTTTCGAAATTAATCGATTCGACATAATATTCGACATCAAAGCAACTAACTAAATAACTAGTTGTTTCCTGTTGCTAATATTGCCTCATCGCATCGCAGCGTAAATTATCTAAATATATCTGAAGCAGGGCACACTATTTCAGTAAGTCAATGACAACCACTAGGCCGAGACCTACTAACTATTTTGATATTCTATGGCCTAGGCGTAGTAACTGTACGTATTCCTATTTCCATTCTGCGGTAGCTGTGCTCTTATTCTGTGGTCAGAGTCTAGTGACTGCTGTATAATCTATGGGCGTCAAGTTCATTGAACCGAATATAGGCTTTCCTGAAGTATTTGTGAACGCGTGGTTAGTGGTGGGTGCATCAATGTCGGGTTTTATAAGCTAGTCCACAAATATTGTTAATGGTTTTGTAGTTTTAAATATATAAGTATTAATTTTATTAATCGGGACTGCTGGCCCGATATCCGACATAAAAACGGTAAATGATGTACGTTGCATATTAACGTTATATAACGACTACCGGTGCAGTACTACATGCTCTCAAACGGTTAAGAAAAACATTAATACGAGGAAACCCGCATGCCCTAGAACCAATAATACGAAGACTGAACTTGTTACTATAGGTCTTTCACTCAAACCCAATTGGCCAACCTGTTCATTGACCTAGAAAGAATTAGTGATACGAAAAACAAACAAATTGCATTTGCAATTGAATTTTCATACATTGGTAAAATTACCCTATAAAATGGGGAAAAATTATTTGGTAGGTCAGCGGTTCTGTAAAAAAGAGTTTTGATATGCCAGCATTAGTAAATAAAAGTTATGCGACAAAGTTGGGTCCAATCCCAAAGATACAAACATCTCTTTGGTAGGGTATGGTTTTTGAATGGCTCTGAGTAGGTAATATTTCTGTATTTGTTTTGTTTATTATTTATCTTTCTTACTATTTGTGTAAATTTGACATAACCAAGTGTGCTGTAAAGCTCCTACGGTAAATAAATGAGTATGGGTATATTACTCGGCACCATTGCTCTCCATGGTAAACTAATTAAACTAGGTATTACTATTTGTAAAGTCGTCCAACTACCTACAATTGTACAAGATCCTACCAATGAGATCACCGCAGCACTCATCTGGATTTTGAAAAAAGAAGCTAGTAGTAGTATTGCTCGATGAAATTGAACCTGAAAACCCCTACTAACGGCGATAAGGCCGCCCATTGTATACATAACATACACGCGGCTGAATTCACCCGCAAATAAAATGCTACATGTATCACGCGTCCCATGACTTCATATATTATCATACCAGTTGCGCACCGCGGTGTCAACCGCGTGAATAATAATGAAAATTGATGATGATGATGATGAAAAGTAGCCTATGTGTTAATCCAGGGTATAAGGTGTATCCACTCCAAATTTCACTCAAATTCGTTTAGCCGTTTGAGCGTGAAGAAGTAACAAACATAATAACAACCTTTCGCGTTTATAATATTATACACATTTTGGCTATAATAGCTTACACATAAGATATAGATATATATTGTGGCGGGCTTTTTTGTAGGACTATTTAAGACAAACATTTCCATCATACATTACATATGTGTAACTCTAGCGGTTTTGGCAGCGCACGCCAGAATAGTTCACAGATGGTATAGTTTTTTCCTACTTACTTGACATTTATCGTCATACTATGAATAATATAATTCACATAATATCTTTATAAATTGTAGCCAATGTGTTATTTTGATGTATAAGCTATATTATTGTAAAGTTCATTAAAATCCATTCAGTAGTTTTTACGTGAAAGAGTGACAAACATCCATCCATCCATCCATACTTACAAACTTTCGCGTTTATAATATTAGTAGGATTACTATAACCTTTGGAAAAGGGGGGGAAGGCCCTCTCGATGGACTAAAAACCAAAGGCCGCACGAAATCGGTGGATGGAGGTGGCTTGAATCCATTTGTCATGGCATTCTATGGAGAAGGCAATGGACTTTGAGAGGCTGCAGATGATGATAATAATATTAACAGTAAAGCCTATATAAATATGGCATATTTGAATAGAATTATATTAATAGGTCCAAGCATTTTATATGCGAAGGCGCGCACGTCCTTTAGGTATTTTTACTTTTGTTTATAAAATTGTTTTTGTATTATATTATAAAGTATTTTTATTATCTACCATCAATAATGGCTTAAAGTATCTACACTATGAAATCGGTTTTAAAATATTATAATTATATAATTTTCGTTATTCTTTCATAATAACGTGTTTATTGCGTATCATCAATGGTGTAAAATTGGCAGCGTTGCTGATCTATTTGTGTGTTGTTGGCAGAGACCAAGGAGCGGCTGCAGCGCGCGCCCTTCGAGACCGCCCTGCATCACGCCGGTGAGTGCCGCCCGCCCAGGAAACTGACGCTGGGCGGATTCTTTATTATTGAAGTAAATATTTACTAGTGGTTCGCCCCGAACTGAGACCTCGCGATGACACCTTTATCAGCCCGACTAATTTAAGAGGGGAAGAAAGGGTTTTGTATTTAACGGCTATGTAAGTATGTTTGTATGTATGATCCATCAGAAATCTAAAACTATCGAGTCAATTTCTCTAATACGAAAGAGATTTTGTGAACCAAAAAAAAAAAGTTTTTTTAAGTAACCAGTGCCATCTGTTTGTAGTTTTGCTACCTAATTTTTAAAGATTTAAGTTTTCTACTCTAAAAATGGATATTACAAAGAAAAAATCCTCAATTTTCGACTTCTCCCCGTAGAACAAAATAAACTTAAATAATAAATTTCAGCATTACCAGAGAACTTGAAGTATCTTCGAGATATTTTTTTGCATATTTTACTTTCTTTACCCTTCTAACCGATTTCTAAAAACTTTTACTGAGAAAAAAAATAACCTCTATAGGTAATTTTCCTACACATCATCGAAATAGCCTTTGAATAGGACTAAGCAACAGGGCGTAAATACTACATACCTGTTAGTATTTAAAGTACTTGACGAATTAATTGATAACGTCCTTTTGACGAAAACATAGAGCTCCAATGTCATTCAAATTCCTGGGAATGGTGGGTCAACAATGAATGTTATATTGGTTATTGTTTTTTATGGTTCAGGTTTCTAATTTCTTCAATTTCAGACTTTTTCTTGTAGTTGTGACACAAAAGCCACAAGCATACCAAATTTCAGCATTGTGAGACTGCTGGAAGTACCCTAGAATTTTTGATTTTTGCGTTTTTTATTTTCCCTAATATCTCGGAAACTACTAAGTTTAAATACTTATTAAAAATAGTTTTGAAATGTCCAACTAAAGCGCTTTCATAAGACACCCCACTTGATCAGACTGTCTCACTTTTTTTATTTTACCCTTTCTTGGACCCCAATATCTCAGCAACCCCTTGACCGATAAAGCTCATAACCTTACCTACAAATTGTACTAATACTATCTACCCCCATACCAAATTTCATGAAGATCGGATTAACGGTTTGGAAGTGTTCATCGGACAAACATACATACATACATACATACATACAAACGCCGATTCTTCCAACTTGACTCAGAGAACTCGCTTCGCTCGTTCAATAATAACTAATGCGACTTCCAACAAGGTTGCGTTAAACGTTTAACGCTACCCCTTCTTATTTTCATTTCCACATTACAAAGTTTCACTTCTTCCGCGCGGAGGGACTCCACGCACTATTTTTTTTGTTACTAAAACGACTTTCATTCTTCTTGATGTTTAGTATTTAAAAAGTTCTAATTTATCGCTAATCATCAGATATAAGAGTATTTTTAAAAAAGGTTTAGAGTAGATGTGCCGTGATGTGTCCAGCTTAAGAATAAACCTCTCCTTCTCCTCCCGTGGATGTGTCTTACTAAGGGATTACAACAGGGAATGGGCAGCATCATCCGCCTGAGTACTCAACACCAAACTGCGATCACCAATCCGCCTGCCAAGCGTGGTGATTATGGCAAATCCCTCCATTTGTATTCAATGGGGGAGGCCTCGTGCAGCACTGGACGTAAAAAGGCTGATGATTATGTAGATATTTAATAGAGGTATGAGGTTATCTACCCAGATTTGTTGGGCAATTTCCGTTGGTGGAAGTTTTACCCTGGCTGATGGTTTATTGGACTGGAGCGTCTTATAGTGGAAGAAAGCGTTAGCTAAGTTGATCGTTAGACAGCAATGCTGACGATGAGCTTATAACTGTGGTCACGTCTATATTGCTATATGATTGTGCGACTCACAGTGAAAAGACCTATTGGGACTCTGCCTACCCTTTCGGAAAAAAAACATGTGTCTATGTAGCAACCTACACTACACTACTGGCTGTTAGTTTTCCCAGACAGTTCTTAAATAGTAGGTAGAAGTAATAATTATTAAGAAAAAAAGAAAATTTTCCGTCGCTCGCTTCCAAATGTGCTAAGTGATAGTTTTTGTACAGAGCAAAAAGAACAAAAAAAAAATAAAAGAGCAAAAAGAGCATCCTGCAAATTATAGCAGACAAAGTGGAGTGTTCTATCATGTGGCACCTCGTACAGCTTCACATCATAAGTAATTTATAAGGTAGGTAGTAAGAATAATAAATATACAAACAATTTACTTTTTTCATAATGTGTCAATTTGCACTGAAATTTTTGTTCCAAGAAATGGTTTAGACAACATAAAATGACGGACGGTGATCAAAAGTAAAATGTAAATCAGGAAATGTTAATATGACAGCCACTACCAAAATGCTCTATCTTAAATAAATACATTTTAAATAAAAAAGCAAACTCAAATATAATTCAGTGAACAGACCATAATATACCAATGCCAAAATGTATTTGTTGGAACTCGTGTACAAATGCGTTCAATAGTAAGTGCCCTCAGTATGGGGTTATTGAGTGCGCAGTGAATTCGAGGCGTTCCTGAAACTCAACTCAGTGTTCAATGTTACACGAATGTTGTGTTACTGTCTACCTGTTATTGCTTTGTACCAGCGTCACTTGTTGCCTTGATACCGGAACGTAGGCGATTGAACTGCGTTTTGGCAGCTGTTGGAGTTGATCAACTGCGGAAGAGCAAAGGTTGGATGAGACTTTGCTCTTACAGTAGGAAGTGACAAAGTCGTCAACATGATCAATAAGATCAATTATTGATCACAGCTTATGATGGTACATGGTCAAAATGGTCAAAGTGAAGCATATAGATATCTACACAGTTATGTGTAATAGTTACAGGCATAGGCTACTGCCAGGGCTACTCTTGAAATCAGTTCTAATCGCAATCCAGTTTCAATCCTAATAACGCTTTTTTGGCACTCTTGAGCCAAATCGAGTTTGAAATTGAGATAGAGCACACGTGTTGACTCGTGGTGAACAACAGAGACAGAAAGACGATTTCTTTTAGTTCCATAAAATTCCACCAATCTCCACTCCAAATTGTGCGCTAGTATTGAATTCAAGAGTACCAAATGACCAAGGAATCTAGTACTCTCTGACGACAAATTGCACTAAATCCTGAATTAGGATTGGAGTAGAGTGTCAAGAGTAGCCACACAGATCAAGATTTGCACAGAGCATGGGAAAAATTTAAAAGGTATCACCAAATTCTAGTTATGTATACAGTGTTAGCAGACAAATACATCAGTTACGCTAGGTACCTGCCTAGACCTATATGATAAAATCGATTCAAGCTTGAAATTAGGTAGACATATCTAGTCGATTTGCCATTTGTACAAAATTTATTCGATCCTAATAATATTATAAATGTAAAAGTTTGTGAGAATGGATGGATGGATTTCACACAAAAACTTTTGAACGGATTTTGATGAAACTTTCCAATATTATGGTTTATACATCAGAATAACATATTTTTATTAGAGGTTCCACGCAGTCGGAGCCAATTATTTAGGTTCCACACGGGGACAGCCGCGAGCAAACGTCTAGTCTAGTTTAGTCATTTATAAATGAAAATTAAAAAGAAAATCTGAAAATTTCCTACTTACTTATGTATTTTCAAATGTCAAATTAACTATGTGTACCTTATTCCTGTGGCTGTTTTTGAACTTGACATATATAATTAAGTTTGCCGTGTATACACGTAGTACAGGTAATATTTATATATGATATTTATGACAAATACTTAACATCTTTTCACCTGGGTCCCATTGGAAGACTACCTACTTACATAGTTACATTGATAACAAGGGAGTTGTAATGATTTCTAGATCTCAATAATAATACAAAAATATGCACTTATAATCTAAAAATCTTTCTTTTAAAATAACTTGGCTTACTCCAAAGAGACATTACTTGGCCAACACCGAGAATAATCAAATTTCCTGACAACTAATTACATGGCATTTTGCGATTCTTTTTACGCTTTTCTTTTACTTGAGTTAAACAATAAAGAAAGCTGAATATCGGTGACAGGTGGAAGCTACCATCACAGCGACTATTTTTAGGTGTCTTGAAATATCGCGTTGTTTCCAACACTATCGCTGAAAGTTATGAGTAGACCTGCTGAAGGTATTTTGTCAATGATTTACGATTTGTTTGTTACCTTTGTGTACCTATGAATCACTCAAATATAAGTCTGGCTTCGAAGAATTACGGAAAAACAATAACAGACAGAAGAACGGACGCAGGAATGTAAACAAACTACCTAGATAACCGGGCTATAAGAAAAACAAGAAAGTTGCCAAATTCTATGAATGTGTGCCGCAATCTGAATTAATTGTAGATAATTTTTCAGGTAAAATTGTTTTAAAATTAGGACAATCTAGGCGGAACATTTTATAAATGGTGGAAAAATTTAGAGCAAAACAAAAATATCTGACTTTGTCTTTTGAAATACATTTTGCCCTCAAAATTCTCTGAAAGCTGATTCAAACTGAAAATTTGTTGCTCGCTTTATAGAAATTATATTCATATAGTAATAAACGTGCACCAATGGAGAAAGACAATAGCCCGCCTAAGGTCCAGAAAATCTAAAAAACACTTCCTATTGATTCAACGACCTTCTCTAAAACTTTTTGAAAGGAAAACACGACTACAATTTCCTCGAAATAATTATTTTCCAAAATAGGCTCTGTATATTGAAATTGTGCTCAGTATCTCGAAATGGTAGCAACTTGATCTATGAAATTTTGCACACAAGTATATTGTAGTATTGTAAAGTTCTCTCGAAACAAAATTTAATTTAAAACATTTTTTTTAATCGTATTTTTATTTGTCATTTTTTACTGTTGTATGTATAGCTATAAACTGAAATCTCCGCGCTAGCGTATCCGTTCTGTTTTCGTTACTTGAATATAATAAAATATCAAACTTTCACTTCCACAAATTCAAATAGTCTTTCCTGTAACTTCTAACCTTCTGAGCTCGACTCATTAAACTAGTCATGAAAGAATAAAATAGAATGCTACCCACATTCGTAACATTTACGAAGATGACGTGTGTCTTTATTTACGAGTTATGGAAGAACATTTTTCTATTGTCTTTGTAATGCCTCATCCACACTGAGGCATAGGTACGTAATTGTCAATAACAAAAATGTACCAGCTGGAGTCTTGTATCGGGTATAATTTTTACTGACATTGAAAGTTGAATTTTGCTGCTAATTATTTTATTGAAACAGTTTAATCAGTAGCTAGAACTTATAAAACTTTAGATGGGAAATATTTAAGACAAAATCTTCGCACTGTGACTAGTCATAACGCGACTTAGTCCCTCTACGCATTAGGTACACCGATTTGAAACGGTTTTCGCGATGTATGCGATTGTGCGGACAAAGCTTTATTCGTATTGTCTACGCAGATAAAATTAACGGGGAAGTAAAAAGAGTCGTTAAAATGTATGAGCCACAATAATATAGCGGCAGCTGTTGGAGAACGATTGATTTCAAGTTTTATCGCCATATGCTGTCTATGGATGACACACGCAAAATGCCACATGGGCAAGGTGACACTTCAATTTATAAAAATAGGTAAATTAGATAAGTATAATTTCTGAGGCCCAATTCTCTAACTAAAAAATAGTTAAAATAGAGTCTGTCTTAAATGTCAGAAATGGTATTCTCTTAACTTAAAATACAACACTGTGATGTGATTATATCGGAATGTGACCGAAACTTGAACGATTCAAAGTTTTTTCGATAATTTTAGCTTACGTAGATAGAGTCTCTCTTTACTCTTTCCAATTATATATATAACCATCTTACTCTAACGGTAGTCACCGTGAATTGACAGTAGACTAAATTATTATTTAATGTGTATGGGTATAGAACACAAAACAATAATTTCTAATACTGCTCTTTGACATCAAAAATATACATGGCTGAGTCATTAGTTTTGACGACTTTCGTGGTGTGATGGGTGATTGCCCGGCTGAGACGCAAGAGGTTGCGGGTTTGATTCCCGCTGCGGGACAAATGTTTCCATGCAAATATTTGTACCTGGGTGTTGTGGTACCATGGTACTCGTAGTTCCTGATACCCACGACACAGGAAATCCTAGTGTGGGATTCAGCACTACGTATGTGACTGTTGGGTGTTAGGTGTTATGTAGTAAATGTTTTACATGATGACTTTAGGGGGAAAATGAGAATTGGAAATGGGAGTGTTGTCCTCACACGCATCAAATTAGTTTTTTTTAATTATACATAATGCCAGTAAACTTCTACAGGCTGATGATGATGATGATGCCATTACAACTGTACCTCCGACTCCATTAAATATAAATAGGTAAATAAACTTACTTTGATACGTTTTATTTTCCCCACTAAATTAGTAATATTTTATGCATGAACTAATAACTTCTAAATGATGTAAAATTAGTGATTTCTGCTAATTATAGAAACTGTAAACTGGTAACTTTGTACAAAATGGCGATTCAAAATGGCCGTCGTCAATTTCCCGCCAAAACAAACCATGTCGCGTGATCAAAGAGTTTTTGCATTTTGAGTTTTTAACGATTGTTTCCTTTGAAACCGAGTGCTTTTTGATGATTATGAAAATACACTTTTAGACGAGTCTCGGTCCTGTCTAGACCGTGATAAATTGCGTGAAAATTTCAATGCTACAGAGTTATTATTTATGCAATATCACATGAATATGTAAATATTTACTTATTTGTCACTTTATCAGCATGAATTTTTCATGAATATCACAAAAGCAAAAACTGAAAACATGCGTAAAATTGAATTTGAAAACAACGTTACAAACTTATTCAGGTACTCACAGTTTGTACTATTTGCAATAATTTTCCTTTTACAGTGTAAACCATATTATCTAATCTGTTTAAGAAATGGGTTTCACTGCATGGGATTTAAAAAAATATTTTTATGACTTTTTAATCAGTCGTTTGTACCAAACGGAGATAATCAATGTGTTTCATAAAATCAATAAGTAGGTAGTTTTTAAATAAGTACTTCCGTACTTATTAATTAAACACCTATCTCAAGAGTTTAGATATTTGTGTAGGTACCAAAAAGATACCTCAAGTCTACCTTTTATTCTACTAATTTAAATAAATTTGAGTTTTTCTCCTAGGAAAATTAAACGATCTTCGAAAATGATCGTGACACCTAGCTATTTCTTCAAGTTCAGTAATGCCACTTGGCTATTTCCTTAGTATGGGATCGTTATGACAATCAGACTAGGCAAGTCTGTAAAGGTCAGCACCTAGAAATCGCTCCTCGCTGCCCGTCCCAGCATGGCCTTGCGCCACAACCTTCAGCCCGTGACGTCATCGCCCCTCCCCTATTAGCTAAAAGCCCATCAAGGCATTACGAGGTTAATGGCAATGACAACAAACTAGTGATGGCCAACCTTGGACATAAATAGACGGTCTTGGATAACCAAAGTTCAAAATGGGTACATTATGGGGGATGAATTTAGTTGTTATTAGAAACAGCCCCAGTATTGTCTAACAATCTGGAAATCGCTTTCAATTACGATTTCGCAATACATTGCGCAGCATGCTTTAGCTTATTGCCACAAGCAGAAATATTCAAAACATAAAGCGCAATGTACTGTAAAATCAGAATCGAAAGCCATTATCAGTCCGTTAGCCAATAAAGGAGCCGGTCGGCTTTTCATGAAAATTCATTGATATTTCTACCAATACTTATATCCGGATAATTCTTTATGATGCCTACAAAAATCTTTACCATTAATATAATCACTTTAATAAATTAGAAATATATGGATACTAGGATACTCTGTTTTATTTTTAAAAAACTAGCTGGTGAATATTTACCCATTCTTACGAGAATTACTTTTCTCTATGTGATTCAGAAGTTTGTTTATTGATGAGAAATGAATTTAAAATGAAATCGTTGTTGTAAAATTTCAGCAAACAAAATAATACCATCACTAACCCAGCTTAACCTCTGGAATGATCCTCTAATCGGTGTGATGAACGCCACTAGGGGGCCAATTATGGATTGAAGGCCACTCTCACCTCGCACTACAAATTGATATTGAATTACGGCGAAGCTATTAAAGGGATAGTACCAGGGGGGGTTGCCAGTTTAATTGTTGTGTGCCGTTATTAGCTTAAAGCCCAGTAGGTAGCTCAGTCAAAATAATCCTTGTGATTTCAATTAATAAAACACTAATTACTGAATTTTGCGGTTACAAAAATCAGAGCGTTGAAAACGAGTTTCAAGATTACACTTTAGATTATTTAAAAAATAACTACTCGATAAATTTATAGTCAAATTTGAGAAAAACGAAACTAGTGGTAGCCCATCTAATGCTAAGCGGTAATCCCAGCTCATTAAAAATACAATACCACTTAGGTATGTACTTCATCGAGTTCATTGAAAAGTAAAATAATAATAAGTAGCTGTTTATTAAGATTTATGTAATTTTTTGCACGCCTAAAATGGTAGAAATAGTTGGTACTTTTTTATAAATAACATCCTAGTAACCCTATTTGAAGCAAATAAATAATTTGATTGATTGATTGATTGAGTGGATGGACCTCAGTCCTCGGACCTCGGTCGTTGGATGGAGGCGGTTCAAGACCGTTCGTCGTGGCATTCTAGGAGGAGGCCTATGTCCAGCAGTGGACTTCTACAGGCTGATGATGATAATAATGACCTCTGAGGTCACGTCGATTTAGTCCTAGCTTGCGTTTATGGAAATAGTCTACCGTTATCTTCAAGATTGTGCAAAAAATATTATAAAGCAAGGACACGCACTTAGATTTTTGTAGTGCCTCAGAGATATTTGCCAAGAGTAGAACTGACGGTTTCCACGCCATCATTCGAAAAAAAACCGCATCTCTGATGAGCAGAGTACGGGGCAGTCACAACAGCATTCTTAAAACAGTGGCAGTGAATTGCTTTTCCCCCTATCTGGGTACGATTTGTTCAGAGAATCATCTCAGATCATAGTTTGATGGGGGGATGATTCCTGAACCAATTAATTAATTAGTTTTCAGTTAGATTTAGATTTTAGTTTTATAATTACTTGCCTTTATTATTGTTACATATTTATTATAAATAAGTTATTTGGCAATCTATTTTTACTAACCTAGCTTAAATCAATTTACTAACAAAATGGACTATTTATTGTCTGAGAAATAAATGATTTGATTGATTTGATTTACAATATAAAATAGACGAACAAATATATAGTAACAATTCCGCTCCTCTCCAACGAAAACTCTGAAAGAATTCCAAAAAAAATATTTCAGAGTTTTCGTTGGAGAGGAGCGGAATTGTTACTATATGTTTGTTCGTCTATTTTATTTTGTAGAATGGATTTCCGCAAAGTCACGCTTGAATCAATTAATGATTTGATTTAGATTATTTTGTAATTTAATTTGTTTCATCTACTACTTTTTTTTTTCAGTAAACCAAATACTATAGTTTAATTTATTGTACTTATACGTTTGTTTATTTATGCCAGTACTCAGACAACTTTGCAATTTTACTTTCCCTCTATCATAAAAAGCCACTAATGGTGTCACCAAGGGGTTGTTATAGTATCGAACCAGAAGCCGGACGGTAATACCCAAACCAATGGAAAATCCCACTGTGCGGCGTCAATAGTTACCACCCATATTGAATTTTATTATGGTTACAGCTGGCTGACACGAAATACGAGAAGAGAAGCTCATTATGTTTTATTTTATTTTAAATATATAAGTATAATATTGTCTAAAATGGGCAAACAGTTGATACCACCAGTAGGGTGCGTCTCATGTGCTTAGTCAGGGGGGGGGGGGCTGTGGGTTCAATCTCCCCCCCCCCCGAAATGTTCAAAATGTTAGGCCGGCAGTTTATTTTCACATGTCTATTAATGTGAATATCACGTTATATTGCTAACTTTTCATAAAAAAACCGACTCCCGCATTGAATTCGGCTATCTGCATGTTTTTGTTTGCTAAAGGCATTCAAAACAATAAATTGCTGCTGAAAATACCAAAATTGCTATAGGTATGCCTATAACATTTGAGGAGTTTCCTCAATTCCTCATGGATTCCATCATCAGAACTGGGTTTTGAAAAATGGGACCAATCTGGAAGTATGTCTATTCAAATAAAAAAAGAATTTTCCAAATCGTTTTATAGGCGACTGAGATATGAGGTAACAAGTAACAAACATAAAAAAAATAAAAAAAATTACAACCGGATTGAAGACCTCCTCCTTTTTGTGAAGTCGGTTAAAAAGTGGGGTGTCTGTCAAACACGTTCAATAGTAGTTTTATACTAAAGAAACTACAATCTAAATTGAAGTGTGAAATGTATTTTTCGAAATTCAAATAGATTAAATAGATAATATTTTATGGGACTTTCGAAAATTACTCACAGACGAAAAAAAAGTGACGCGGCCGAGACAACTGGTACACTATATAAACGGAATATTAACATGTTTTCACAAACATAAGTTTTTCAAGCTTCCTCAGGTATCGACTGTTTTTTCAAACTCCGTCAGTAGACAGTAGTAAACCTGAAAATAAAGTTCCAGTAATTTCAGGCGTATTTTACGAACAATAGCCGTAAACAACATTGAATGATTGGAGCTCTGTGCAGTCTCACTTTGTAGCTGGATAATGTAAACAGTAGGGTTCCGTTGGATTTTGTTAGAGCCTTGCAAAGTTAAGACAATGAAAAGGAAATTTCCACGGAAAAAAACAAAATAAAAAACAAGGTGTTTTGTGGGATACATGCAGTGCTATTTGACGGCCGAAAAGCCTTCCGACAGCGGATTCGGAAGTGTCCGACGGAGATTCCGAAGAACGCGATTTAAAAAATCCGATATAACCCGATATGTTACCCCTGTGTTTGTTAGTTCTTTACTTGTGACCAGAGGGCGTATTACGAGTTTTGCATTGCAAAAACCGATTTGCGAAACGTGAGCATTCAACGTGACTAACGTAGTAACTATTTACTAATCTGTACTGTTTCTAACGACTGCGCGGCTCAGAATGATGAATAGTTAATACGTAAGTCACGTTAAATGCTCACGACTCGCAAACCGATTGTTGCAATGTAAAACTCGTGATACGCCCACAGATCTGCCCTACTCAGGTGAATGCTGCTGCCCATCCCCTAGTGTAACCTCTTGCATCCATGGGAGGAGATTGAGGGATCTATACTTAGGCCGGACACACCACGCCAGCAACGAGATTATGATAATCACCGAGATGTGAATAAAGTTTATATACATTTCACCAAAATTAAATTATTTTTATCCCATTGTTTACTCTACACAGCTGTGGGATGTCTGTTTGTCGCTATAGTATTATACCTATTCTCTTTCCCTACAGACTATATACATCATATATTATGACGGATGGCGACCATTGTTACCGATATTTTTTTTTTATAATCAAGAACGGTTTCGCAATGTTATTGCAATGTTTTTGTCTCACAAAGATCCTCCTACGCATTTCTTATGACAGGTCGTTGAACCCTTTATATTTAAAATAAAATCTGAAAAACTTCACATTAGTGAAGAAAATTATTGCCTCGGTAATGTGTTTCAGTGAAAAAGTAGCTTCCGAGTGGCAAGGAGTGACGAAAGTATCGCAAATGTTCCAATTTCCATTTTTGAAACATTTTGTATGTGGGTAACTCATGTCTACATTGCCGTACCGTAGTATGTTCGGCCTAAGACTCCTCTGTCTCCTCCCGTGGATATAGTAAAAGCCTTACACCAGGGGATGGGCAGCATCCACCTAAACTGCGATCACCAACCCCCAGCCAAGCGTGGTGATTATCGCACATTGTATACTTATTCAACTTTTGTACATTGTTGTGTTTTTGTACATTGTTGGACATGATGGGCATACGTTGGTATAAGATTTGTCCTGGCTGCTGGCTTATTGGGGAGTATCTTATTACTGAAAGAAAACGTTAGACGAGTTGGTCACGGCAAAGCAATAGCGGCGATAAGCTCACCACTAGTCACATCTAAATTATTACGATTGTGCGACCCACGGTGAAATTAGGCCCTTTGAGGCTCTGTCAATCACTTTGAGGTGTGTGTATGTATGCATGTATGTACATAATTGTATGTATGTTGTAGTAACGGTCGTCCGCGTTTTCACTGGATAGAATTTCAGGATAAAATGTATTCTATATTTGAATCAAGGTTTTTAATATATCTTTCACGACCAACATCCAAACATCATCATTTACACATACACACTCATCACTCTCATTCACTCATCATCACTCACCATCACCATCATCAGTGTTCATGTCACTTTTTATTTATGTTGATGGGGTTGGGGTTGTTGTTCTTATTCAATTGTAATAAGGTGTTCGAATCTTCAATTAAGTTCTTTATCCGTATAAAAAGTCTATCTTGCAGTGCTTTTTAACTTCATAGCTAAAGTAAGTCCAACTCTGCTGTATATACCATTTTATTTATGTATTAACCTACATTATTTAATCTTAAAAATAATATTGTTGTAATGATGTGTGAACGTCAATCAAAATACGTTTTTTATTGCTATTTCTTATAAATTTTCATTAGTTTTATGATGTGACAAGATTATTTAAATGCATTAACTTACATTTGGCATAATGAACCCATTAAAATAAAATATTGCGCGATAAAAATAATGATTGATGTTATAATTTAACAAGCATCCGCTTGAAGTTTTCCTCACTTTGTGTACTGGTACTTTGTATCAATCTAGGTTATATTAGTTTATTTGCTTTGTTGTACCTACAATCTACTCTCTGTCTATGGACAACTGTATTATAATATAACTTTTTTTCTATAACGATAAAACTTCACTTGGACCAAGGAGGTTGCAATGCAGTTTTTCTATACATAATCTGTGGACGCGACGCAACACGCTCGCGCGTATGGATTTTGGCGCTAAACGTTTACAAATAAATGCAAATATAAGCTGTAATTTTACGCAAATTTCATTGTCAAATTAGTTTTTGCTTTAAAAAGTGTCTGAAAACGACAGTAGCGATACTGAAGAAAATTTTACACCAGCGGACATTCTCGAAGCGGCAACGAACAAATGAACCTCTTACCGGCGAAATCTAGAAGGTTAAAAATATATAATACCTATATATATACAATAAATGTTACCAAGACTTTAAAATATAATATTACCTATTTCATGAGATTAAATAAAGTAGGGTATGAAACTGCACATAATTTGGTCTTAAAACACTCGTGTGATGCTATAAAAAACCCATAGGTATTATGCAACAGTTTCATAAACTACTATTCTATCATTCATTTCATGGTATTTAACAGTGCTAAAAATACAGGTGCTAGTTTTTTAAGGGATTGCATTAAAAAAAAGTCCTTTTACAGGACGACAATACGTAGACGTTTGTGTTTGATGTCGCCCTATACTATGAGCGGATCACATCTGTATTTCAATTCAAAAAACCGTATTTACACACGAAATAGCGGAAAAAAGTCCGCAGTGAAAGAGTTCACTTTCACTGCGGACTTTTTTCCACGTTTTCGCAAATTATATTATTTTCCAAATAGTAGTTTTCTGTGTATTTAAGGTAGGTAATAATAAAACATCAAAAGAAAGAAGAGAGTAGAGGAAGACCCTCCAGTCGACGGACTAATGACATTATAAACGTTGCAGTAAATCGGTGGATAGAGGCGGCTCAAGACCGTTCGTCGTGGCATTCTAAGGGGCAGGCCTATATCCAGCAGTGGCCTCCTACAGGCTGATGATGATGATGATGAAAAGAAAAGTATCTTTCGATCGTATAACATCATGAAAGCGTCACCGAGTTCATTCACTTTTCAGTTTGAACTACAATGAAAGTTGTAAAGACAAAGAAAGAAAGATTATGAACAAAATTAGACCTAAACCTTTTCCTTAATAACTTTTCAAACACTCAATAAAGCCACCAAAATCATAATAAATCTTTCAAATCATACATCAGTCTGCCAGCATCTAATACACGTCATCGTCCAGTCGGCCATCAGAGAGCTCGTAAACCGATGATGGGTCATCAAGCCGGGTTTATGCTCACGGAGTGCTAATACTAACAAACAAGCCGATGTCGTTGGATTGACTTCAATTTGTAAACAGTGAACTTAACCTCCTACTCAAAGGAACATTTATACTTAGCACTGATCTATGATTAAAAACATATCCGAAACGATGCAAGTTTCAAGCGCTCTTAAGGACGCTTCCGTCTGGTAGTGATTTAGATCCATTGATCTACCTATCTACCTACTAATACCTACTTAGTTAACGACCACGGTAACGAATGTAGCTTTATTTAAATAATTTACTAGAATTTAAATCATTGATTTTGTAAAACGGTCAGGTTACAAGTTTAGTTCGTTTGCAAAGGTATTTAGGTAGGTATTTTAGGTATTTAGCTCATAACTGTTTACTTATTTGAGATTATCATTTGCTTCTATTTTGGCTATTATTTCTTCAAACTCCATGAACATTTGTACACATGATCAGTACACTAATATCTAGACCCGTGATGCATTAGTTTTTTTTAATTTACGATTTAGTAACCATATAATTTTATAAGACACTTACGCGCCTTTATTGCATCGCACGCCGTACGCGCTGCTTGTGGGAGGTTACTCATTCTTTGTGATCCAAAACTACCCACATGGAGTCAAGATTTTTATCTAAGTTTTCGAGTGAAACTATACCATAGAAAGCTAGTATCGTATAAATTATCAATTAACTTAACTACGCTTAATGGATACACCATAGATTTCAATTGTATTTTCTCTATAAGTGAATTTGCATAATTTGAAAAAAATAATTATTAAACCGTAATAACGCACCACGGGTCTAGATATTAGTGTACTGATCACGTGATACAAAGTTTCATGGAGGTTGATGAAATAATAGCCAAAATAGAAGCAATTTTCGTTCGCATGCAAAAGGGCATAAGCATCCTTTTGCTAGCTACCGGTGACCTCCTCTTAAGCCTGGTTCAATAAGTATCATCATAATTGATTACATCATTGCACAAATAACAAATAATGATCGATGATGTTGATCAGATGCCAATGAATGCCGTCTGGCTCTGGGCACGTGTCTCCAATATGTTTATTGACTTCTCTGTTACAGTTGATATAAACAGGAAACGCATATCTATCTATCAAAAGAAGCGGTAAACCTCACAAGAAACGTTCCAGTGTTCCAATGTAAAAAAAATACCAATGGGCGCATTATTATAGATTCTCGTGAAACCAACAAATCAAATCAAAAATAATTTTATTAATTAAAATCACAATCATAACTAAAATTACTCCTGTTCCACCTGAACCTGAACCTTCGCATACATCTTGAATCTCATGAAAGGAACCTCCAAGGCGCATCTTGATTCCTTTTACAAGACTTTGACGTCCTTGACGGGCGAGTAGCCGGCTTAGTGCTCTTGTACACGAGTGGTAAATTGCCAACGGCAGAGGCAACTGTAGCCGGCAACATCCTGTCGGCGGCAGCCGTCGACCTATAGCGACGCGCATGCTTATATATGAAGCCTTAGATGCAAGAAGTTGCGGTGTCGATTCCGCTGCGAGACAAATGTTTGTATGATCTGCAAATATTAGTTAGGGTCAGGGTGTTATGGTACCATGATGGTACTCGTAGTTCCTGATACCCACAACAACAATCCTAGTGTGGGATCATGACTTGTTTTGCGCCACAGAGGTCGTCAAATTGGTTGTTCTTATACTGTGATACTTTTAGGGATATTTAGCTTCAGCAAATACTGCATGTGGAATTGGCTGCGCGTCAAGGCATACTATGTATTTTTGTAATAAAGATAAAGTACAAAATGCTGTCGAATTTGCTGCCGTGTCGGCCGCTGCCATCGTAGTGTGAATTGAGCCTAAGAATATCTTACCAATATACATATTATTTTTTACTCGTTATTAAGTCCAGTCTTCAAAGCGACAACAACAGCACGTGCTCTGCTGAAAATAGGCTCATAATAATGTGTGACAATATACTGGAGGATTTACACTCTTGATAGGTCATTGACTTAGGCCAAGAAGGCAAAAGGAGTATGAATCGCACATTAGTGTCCTTGCCACATGACAAGTTGCATGTGGTGCGATTAAGTAATACTATTGCTATTGGTTTCAATTGATTTCAATACTCTTTCTATTCTAAATGACGCTCTTTCGATTACCCAGTTTAAGCATTTTGCTTACATAAGGTAATTGGAACAAGAATGCGTAAATTAGGTAATTGCATAAACGCCATTTAAAATAGGAACAACATTGAAATCGATTGAAATCAAGAGCAACAGAGTTACGTAAATGCCCTTGGTCTGCTCAGTTACGACTGTGACAACCTGCCCCCCAATTACAGTAGCTAAATGGCAATGGGAAACACATCAATGGATAGCATTTTGGCAGCCTTGGCGCCGTCCAAAGCTTTTGAAACTTGAAAGGAAGAATATTGAAGTCAAGAAGTTTCCCCTATTCAAGTTTCACAAGATTTAAATAGCGCTAAGGCTGCCAAAATAAACACCATTGATGTGTTTCCCATTGCCATTTGCTACTTTAATTGGCAGAAATGAAAGATGCTTTCAAAGGACCTAGGTCCGGCCTACCATAGTCTGTTGTCTGTGAAATCATTCAATTATTAATAACTAGTTGCGCCCCGCGGTTTCACCCACGTGAATAATGATTAAAATTGATGATGATGACGATGAAAAGTAGCCTATGTGTTAATCCAGGGCGTAAAGTATCTCCATTCCAAATTTCACTCAAATCCATTCAGTAGTTTTTACGTGAAAGAGTAACAAACATCCATCCATACTCACAAAGTTTCGCGTTTATAATATTAGTAGGATAGGATTGGAAAAACTACCTAAGAAAATTGCGAAAACCTTTCTCAAAAGATAGGTACAAGTTAAAAGCTATGAGTAGCCATGGTTTCACATGATTTTCCATCACAAAATAACTAACAATATACCCATGGCAACACACTAGTCTCTTATGCTGCTACTTTTCACTTGGTGTACCTATATTCGCAAATGTTTACGTTATTTTTCCAACGTAAAATCAACTATGTACTACAATAAAGTAAATCAAGTATCAACTAACGTAAAACATTTGCGAATATACACCAAGTGAGTGGCAGCATTTGCTTGTAAGCTTCGAAGAATAGGCCCCATCTGGATAACAATGAAATCCTAATCTAAGGCCTACGCTAATCCATAATCCATAATACCTACTTATACCTACTTTATAATCTGTAGCCTTTGTAGCCGCAAATTAGATTTGCGCACGAAACTGTAATCCAATTAAGTAATCGGTGTCCACTTCGGCGCCTATACGGCGAACCGAGCAATGCATATACATGGTACGTACTCGCTAAGTTTGGGGCCATTTTAGTTGGGGAGTGAATTAAACCTACATAGGTTGTCTTCCCAGCCCTGAGTATCTTATAGGACTTGTCCAATGACCCTAGAAGACAAATCAAATGTTACAATTTCCGTCATAAATAAATCTACGTCTATATTGGCAATTTTCCCAACACATCCAGTTTCCACCAGTTAACACCATCAATCATAAATAGATACTGATACAATGCACTTGAATCTATTGAGATTCGTTAGCTCAAGTGCTTTCAATCGATCGGTATAAAAAGACAATGAGAACATATGTGATGCGTACCCTTGTTGCTTGACATAATAGATTCACATTGGATGTGCATGTTGATGCAATGAGTACTTCACATAGGTTATGTTGGGATAAGAGATTTTTAAGATGTCAAGAGGAGGTCACCGACCGGTAGAGCTAGCAATAGGGTGCTTATGTCTTTTTGCACGTGAACGAAGCATGCTTCTATTTTGGCTATTATTTTATCAAACTCCATGAAACTTTGTACACAATTGATCAGTACACTAATATACAGCGTGTAAAAGGACGGCTCCCGAATGCTGAATGTGTCGGTAAAGCTACCTATATCATAGCTATATAAAACAGCTTTCGTCTGAGGGATGATCCATACCGGAGAAAACCAACGCTCCCGGTCAGCTGATCGACCCGTAGCGCCAATAATTCTGATTTGGTTTTCATTGCGTTTTTTTAATTTCATTAACGTGTTTTTATTGATGGTAATTAGGTTTTTGTGTTCCTTTAACGATATTTTATGGATATATAGAAACACGAAGAAAGTGACCCAAAAGTGAGCATTTTTCTTTCGTGTTTTTTAATCTTAAATATTTTCAGAATCATGGTCTGAATGTCTGAATGCACTGTTTCAGTTTTCGGGAGTAGTCTTTTTACGCCCTACATAACCAGAGTTGCGTCAGTTTTTTAAAAATTAGTTTTTTTAATTTATGATTTTGGAACTCATAATTTTATAAGAAAACAAATCACCACAAGTCTAGATATTAGTATACTGATCACGTGTACAAAGTTTAATTGGAGTTTGTACTGTTGTACAAACACCCAAAAAAAAAGCACGGTAGGGTGAGTGGAAGTACCCTACCGGTAACCTCCTCTTAAATATTTGAATGAATGTGCCATCATCTCACATCAGCCAAGGTCATCAGCCCCTCAGAGTGTTTTTTGTTCTACGTTACCATATGATAGTAAGCCCATGTTAGCCTTTGAATAGATTGGATCTTTTCATAAAATGTTCCACATCTAATATTGCTGTTCTTATCGCTGTTCCAGGTTACGGCTGCTTCCAATGGCTACTCCTCATGTCCTGCGGTGCCGTGTACGCAGTATGTGCGCTCTCCACCACCACCCTCAGCTTTGTGCTGCCAGCGGCGGAATACGACTTCAAACTGTCATCCAGTGATAAGGGCAGGCTCACTGCCACACCTCTCATAGGTATGTCATCATTCGCGACTGACCAAATCATCTATGTGGAGGCTGAATCTAAGTTTGTTTTTGTTAGTAGTAGAACTTCTTGTGAAAGAATTCGTCCGGGGTAATACTGCCACCGTACCCTATTTCTGCCGCCAAGCATTAGTGCTCGCATTGCTGTGTTTCGGTTTGAAGGGTACGGGTGCCGGTGAAATTACATGCTCATGAGACTTTTCATCTTTATGTCTCAGGGTCGGCAGCGCACGTGTGATGCCTCTGGTGTTGCAGGTGTCCATAAGCTACGGTAACTACTTTCCATCAGGTGGGCCGTATGCTTGTTTGCTTGCCAAGTAGTATAAAAAAAAGAAGTTTTTTGCAAACAATTGACACGGACGTATAACCATGGTGTAGCGTAAGACAGATTTTGTATGACGACACTGATGAGCGCCCCTGGCGTATACCCTGTGAATCTCATTTTCCATACAAAAATCCGTGTAATGTTACACGGATTTTTGTATCGAAACCTACACCATACGTCCGTGTAATTAAATTGCTTGATAAAACTCGGACTATTGTTTTTGGAAAACTTAACATTTTTTAATCCAGGACTTGAGCTTATGCCCATTGGATTAGGTTTACCAGCTAAGCTACTAGCCATAGGTACTAGGGATCTAGGTCAAAAAAGCTGAAAAATTATCCTTTCTTATTTTTCAGGAATGTGCGTTGGCTCTTACTTCTGGGGTAACCTTGCAGACGCTCGAGGCAGAAAGAGGGCAATCATTGGTGCCCTGCTGCTCGACTCAATTGCCGCCTTCCTTTCCAGTATTGTGCAGTCGTTTCCTGCCTTCTTGGCTTGCAGGTACTTCTTCTAGCCTAGGAGTTACTGACTTGAAAATAGATTTACAAAACCGCACTTGTTGGGCAATTTTCGTTGGTTTAAAATTCGTCCTGACTGTGTGTTATTACTGGATGAAAGCGTTAACCGAGTTGGTCGTGGAAAGCAATGGCGGCGATGAGCTCACCACTTGTCACGTCTATATTCCTGCGACTGTGCCACACGGTGAAAAGAGGCCCTTTGAGGCACTGCCTAACCCTTATAGGGGAAAAAGGCGTGTGTATTTTTTCTAGCCTGGGAGTTAAAGACTTGAAAATAGATTGACATACCTATTATCATCTTTTGGAAGATAAAAGAAGATATTAACACTGTGATATACAACGGTTTCACAAGGAATTGAGGAACCCTGATAATGTAGTGTGAATCATCGTAAAGCAACGCTTAAAGTAGGTATTTTAGTGGGCTTCTAGTAAGTATTTCCAACACAACTACCACTAAAATCAAAACAAGGGCCTATGCTTATTATTGTCAAAACTTACCTCAGACTACCCGCTAGTAGGGTATCTGCACTGATCTAAATAAGATCTCCCGATATCTTCTAGTATAATATGAGATCTCACTCAGACCTACATGAAGTCATGAATATTCCGGAAGGCATAGAGAGACCATGAATTTATACTTGATTTTTGGGACAAAGTTTACTCCACCATTATTTTAAATTACTGATAATCTTCACTCCTCATGTCTTCCGAAGAAGATGTAACTATTTGTTGTAGACTCTGTGATCTTCTAGATTTTTCTCCGGTTTCGGCATCATCGGCGCCACGGGACTGGTGTTCCCTTACTTCGGGGACTTCCTCTCGCTCCGGCATAGGGACGTTATGTTGTGCAGGCTTGAGGTCTTCTGGACCTTCGGAACCATATTGCTGCCAGGTATGAGACTATTGTAATACTTACGTACTTAATTATCATTATCACCATCAGCTATTAGAAATCCAATGCTGGATATAAGCCTGCCCCAAAGTATACGATAGCAAACGATCCTTGGTAGCTCAACAACATCACAATCTTCAATAGAATAGAAGACTATAACATGGAATAAAAATTTTGGCCTATCTTTTTCCGCCTCTTCGACAAAGTATTGAACTTTTCTACTTTTAGCTTCATGATAATAGCAAACAATAAACAACTAGAGTCTGTTCTGCAAGAGAACCGGTTGGCGTTGTGGCCAAATTTTGAACAACGTTGCGAACTACATGTTACATGTTACAACCATAATTAGGAGCTGGTTACTTTCTGTCGGCCTTTTGAATCATAAACTAAAGAAATAGTTACAGTTATAATAGAATCAAAACGTACCAGACACGTTATTGTATTACGCTAAACAAAAAAGGTAATTAGGCACAGCAGCGCCCTCAAATCCCACGACGGGTCCTTTCCTGAACAGACTCGAAGAGCTATCTGAAGAGCACTTATCTGAATAGCAACAATGCTATTACACGAAGAGCACCTATAAATGTTTGGTTTGGTGCTATTCGTGTAATAGCAGATACTGTATACCAATACCATCCTAATTCTTACGCCAGAATTTGTTATCATTCTAAAATGTAAGCTTGTTAAAATAATTAGCCAATCTTCTAAAAGTTACACTCCGCCGCCCACAGACTTTCCCGGCTGCCAATTCCGTCTCGACTATCAGCAACCTTCACAATGGCGAGTCGCGAGTCAGTCGCTTTGTTTCCGTTTTATTTCATCGTAAACCTTGCTCCGACATTGGGTTACTAGATAAAATTAAATTGTTTATGGGTTGGGAAAAGGTAGCCCTGGAAATAAGGGGATCTAAAAATAGAGTAACAATAATATGCGGAAGAAAGATAAACAGCGTGTAGGTAGAGTTACCTACATAGATACGAAAAACTAATAATATTTGCGAAGCACTCTGTCTCTTTATTACTCACGAAGTCTAAGAGCCAATTTCACCATACTCTCTTAGTTAGTAAATGTCCTGTTAAATCTAACCATTGGTCAGGGTGACAGATAATCTTTGAAAACACCTGTCAAAAAGCATTGGTTAAACTAAACAGTTGTTTAAACTAACTTGTTGGTGAAATCAAACCTAATTCTCGTAATTATTTGACATTCTATTCACAATATAATCTATCAGTCATCTTTCGATTAATCATTAAACCTTCTGTCGATCAGTAGAGCGAGAATGAGTAAGATAACATATGTGTGCGACGATTAAGTAATAGTTACTACGTTACGTTACTACGACAGTTGACCTATAAACTTCTTATTCGAAGATTGAAATCCTACATAAAGATAAATCTAATTAAGAAAGCGTATTACACTATTGATGACTATATTAATGATAAAGCCGCGTGGCCTGATGTCGCTCTGCCCCTCAACTGCTAAAATGGAAATTTGCAATATCTGTACTTACCTATTTACATTATTTTTACTTAGATTATTATTTATAAGCATAGCAAGCGTAGCGTGTGCTGTCTTGCATATTTTTGCTGATGTTTATTTACTTTTGACTACCTTCCTAAGGTTTTTAAGTTCTCATTTACTATGTATCAGCAACTCCTTGCTCCGAGGCACCACACAGGCGCTTCTCACCTAGTGGTAAGATGGATCAATTATGTAAGCCAAGCCGTGTTTGTTGCCTGATTCTTCTAGGCTTGGTTGCGTTGGAACAGGAGTAATTTTAGTTTATAAGACGATTCAAAATGATCCTTGGGATTTCAATGAATAAAGTTTTTTTTGACTTTGACTTTTGACTATGAGATTATATTGTGAATTGATTGTTCAATATATACAAGAATTGAGCTTCTGGTGTTGGTGTGTAAAGGTTAAGTTCAAATTAGATATTTCAATACAAACCTTTATAATTCCAGGCATAGCGTACCTCATCATCCCAGACAAAAGTTTCAATTTCACGGAAGAGGGTGCCGACTTCCAGTACACGTCCTGGCGTGTCTTCGTAGCTGCCTGCGGGATCCCCAGTTTATTGGTCGTGCTGCTTTTGTTCCCGTTTCCAGAAAGCCCAAGATATTTGCTGCACGCTAACAAACCGGAAGCGGCACTGACTGTACTGCAAAGGATATTTGTGGTGAACACCAAGCTGAGCGAGAAAGATTTTCCGGTGAGTGTAAATAGAATAAACCAAGCCAACATTAGCCGCACCATTTTAGCGCTGCCGTTTTTAGTCAAGCAATGATCTTTTTACATCATTTTAAAGGTTAAATCAGGCGCGAGGTTGTATTACGTTCATTATCTAAGATCTTAATCTTTCAATCAGTCAGTTAAATAATTTATTTGCTATACTGTTACAAGGTTCGTAACATATTTTTCAAACAATACCATTCTATTTCACCATTTTACGCATGCACATTGTTTTAGCAAAAAAAAATCCTTAATAGATTAAAATTACAAAATTACACACACATTATTGAAACAAAGTTAAATAATTATGCAGATATTAAACTTTTAAAATCAAAATAAGATTTTATATTACTTTCTATAGCATTAATAATTAACTAAATATAAAATAAAGAAAAACTAACCAATTACATTACATTTTACCTATGCTTACTTTAATAGTAGATTATGCACTAAGGGAATAAAGCAGTGTCTTATGTCGCGGGCGGCATATTGAACCCTGAGCGTAACGAGGGACTCGTAATTTTTTATCAACATGAATATTGCAATAAAATTTACTGAAAATCACAGCACCACACAGTTCACATTCTTTGTAAACGCACCTTTTTCTTTTTTTCTGTGTTCTGCTTATGGTGGCCAGTTCTATTTTCGAACAAACCTCTTTACAATGCCATATGGGCATTTTTTTACTCAGAGTTTTCCACGAGTCTCCACACGAATTTGACATTCCAAATTCAAATCACTTTATTCCCTAGGGAGTTTCATACAACTTTATATCCCTAGAGAGACAATGCTTTACTTTACGTTGAGGTTGCATATTTTGTAATTGGACATTGTCGAGCAGGTGGTGTGAAAAAATTATAAAGCCGTTTTTTTATATTGCTTTTATTTTAAATTACCTACTGCAATTTGATTTCGGTATTTTGTTGAATATTTTTGGTGGCAATACCCAAAATACTTTTGTCGAACATAGCTGTTTCAGGTCATATGTTTTTCTTTCAGGTGGAATCTATGATAAGTGCAACAGATGGTGACGAGGAAGAAGTGGTCTCAGCAGACAACAACGGCAACGAAACCAAGGTGCCACTGACTTTTAACCAGCGCTGGAATGCATTCTGGGTACGGAAGAAGATGCTGGTCACCCCACCGTATATCGGACTGCTGGTACTGTGCTGCTTCGTAGACTTTGGACTGATGTTCAGGTCAGTTCTTTCGTCATCCCACTATCAGTTTATATCCAAAAGGACTCAGGCATATATTTTTCCGGGTGTCTGATCATTCGTTCGTAGTTTCTTTTTCTTGTTTACTGGGTCAGTGACCAGGTTCAGCTCCCCAATCACAGAAGCAAATGGTAATGAAGACAACGCAACAATGGAGATCATTTTGTCAGCCTTAGCGCTGTCCAAATCTTTTAAAGCATGAAAGGAGTTATATTTAGGTCATGAAATTTCCCCTATTCAAGTTTCATAAGATTTAGATAGCGCTAAGGCTGCCAAATTGATGCTCATTCTTGCGTTCCTCATTGTCATTGCTACTGTGATTGGGGGGGCAGGTATAGTGGCTCTAAAAACGGTTCCATGTCCGATGGAAGTAAAACCGAGAACCAGTATCGTGAAAGGAAACGATCGAGGATGTCACAGGCTTTCGAACATTATTGGTTCTACACGGAGAGCTTCGTCAAGAGAGTCAATACGTTTTAAGCTTTAGTAAATGTTCTTGTGCGCAAATCAGCAGGAGATTATAATGTGATATTGAACCCATGTTCTATTCCAGCTACTACACACTGATGATGTGGTTCCCAGACCTGTTTGAGAGGTTCAGCCAGTACTCGGTGCTGTATCCTGAGGGTTCCGCTGGTGTCTGCGAGGTCTCCCTGGCCCTTGCCAACTCTACCTCATCCGCCATTGAAGTTGCTGTTAGTACACACCGAATAATTTAGATAACTTCTTGTATGTGTCTGCCGCCAAGGACTAATGTTCGCATTGCTGTGTTCTTGTTTGAAGGGTTTTTGTGATACTTAAAGTCAGTTTTTAGTGACGAATAATCTCGTGTATCGTGCTACTACTTTTTGTAAGCCATTCTTACACTGTTGTTTTTTTTTCAGAGTAAAGTTGAGCCTTTAGACGTCAAAGTGTACATCCACACGCTGATCGTGGCTTTAAGTTGCATCCCCACGGCCTTGTCCGTTGGCCTTTCAATCAACATGGTTGGCAAAAAACCTATGTTAGGTGAGTTTCTTTCATGATCATGATCGGCCAATAATTATGAGTGTTTCCCAGTGGTCAGATTGGTGGTCAGACTAGTCTGGCCAACGGGAATTATTTTTACCGTTGTTCAGATTAGCTCTGAATTTAGTAAAGTACTGTTGAATACAAAAAATACGAAGAGGTCATGTAAATTTCTAAATATGTTTTATTTATAACTTGCACTGATATAAGTATATATAAGTTGGCATAAAGAACTAAATAGAAATATAACAAGAAAAGGACCCGGGATAGTCAACTTACTGAGAATTTTACAAAAAAACGATTTTACCAAAATAACAAAACAAAGGAAAATATAATGAGAGACGAATTCATAATGTATTCACAAATGATGTTAACTACTGGAGAATTGACTGTTGGTCATTTTTTAGAACGCCTTAGATAAAATTTTGATAATAAAATGCAAAACAGTTTTTTCTTAGATTGTACTTTTTTCTATGTCTTTTCCAGCTGTCAAATAAATCTGGCCAATGGGAAAAATAATTCCCGTTGGCCAGACTAGTCTGACCACCAATCTGACCACTGGAAAACACTCATAATTATGTACCATGGTTTGGGTTGCCAGACGCTCTTAATTGTCAGCGTGAACGAGCTGTAACTTAATTCACCAATACCCCTTATGTGAATTGGTCACTAGGTGTATGATGGTTCTTTTTAGACCTATCGTCTAGCTGCTAGTGTGACAATGTCAATGCACAAACGGACCTCCAGTGACAGGGACCATACCACCAAAAGACATGCCGAAGACAGAGTGGCGTGGAAGCAGCTCGTTAGTTCCTCTAATTCTTCATCAGTCGGTAGAAATCCACTGCTGGATGTGGCCTATAGCATGCATAGCGTGCAATGGGAGGGTTTACATGCTTGGCAGGCGGATTGGTGAGCGCAGTATAGGTGTTAAGTACTAAGGTGGATGCTGCTGCCCATTCCCCGGCGTAATCTCTTAGTCGCCTTTTACGACATCCATGGGACGAGTTGGAGGAGTCCTATTCTTAGAGCGAGACCACCAAGTCACACGCCTTAGTAGTTTCCTTTACTATAAGGTCTTTCAAAACGGATACGACCTTCGAATACGATGAAGAAGATATTATAACTGAATACATGCGGATTTTTTTTCTTATTTCACCCTTTTGAACACCATGTCAGGGTTGGGTAAAATAGTCATAGTCATAGTAAAATGCAAAGTGCCTTTCAGTTTTCGTTCCTTAAAATACATTTTTTCCGTTTCAGTGTTCATGTTGATCAGTTCGGGCCTGGCTGCCCTGGGTCTGAACCTCGTCCGGTCCTCTCTGGAGAATCTGATTTTGTCGTGCGTGTTTGAAGCCATAGTCAGTTGCACGGAGGCTGTGCTGTTCTGTGTTATCTGCGAGATATTCCCCACAAAAGTAGCGTAAGTATAAAGACGATTACTAATGTCAATGACCTTGAGCACGCGCCTGCTAATTGGCAGCGCGCAACTAATTAAAGTTATAATAGTTATCTTAGCCAATCTTAGTCCAAAAATAATAAAAATCGGTGCAGGCATTTAGAAGAATTATCGATTTTAAGCCAAAATTTGCTAATTTTAATATTTTTTTATTCAGGAATGTAATAATGTTACAATAAACATTAAAACATCAAATATTGTCAAAAATGTGAATAACCATTATTATATCATTTATATTTTTGCAGGCTCTTAGATGTAGCCGTTAATTACTTGTAGGGCTTTGTAATCATACATCAATGTTGATTGACCTGATGTAGCTCCAGTACAGGCTACTAAAAAATTCCCCCCACCCCCATATACAAAAAATATATAATGCTTAAATACTCCCTCTTATTCAAAGTCAATTTTTAAACCTTTGATAGCTAAAATAGTTTTTGTCTTGTTTTGGCGTATATCATTTTACAATTGAGAGAACAAAACCAAAAGCTATTTTAAATAAAATAGGTTTCAAAATGATTATGAATAAGGGGGTTAATCTTTCTAGGTAGGTAACCTAGGTAGAACACTTAAAGTAAAGGTTTGTCATCATTTCAGGGCAACAGCTATGGCTGTCACCGTGATGTGTGGTCGAGTCGGCGCCATCGTAGGCAACGTCGTGTTTGGAGCCCTAGTCGACCAGCACTGCGTCGTTCCCATCTACATGTTCGGAACCTTCCTTATCAGTGAGTAAATTGTACCCTCATCACCTAAAAGATGAAAAGTCTCATGTGCCTGTAATTTCACCGGCACCCGTACCCTTCAAACTGAAACACAGCAATGCTAGTACTATTGCTACAAAACAGTAAATAGAAAACACGAACAAGAGAACATACAGAGGTTTTGTTTTCAATACTTATGTTTGATTGATGTGTATGAAGAACACTTATCTTACTCTCTTTCTCTTATTTTCACTCTCTTTCAATATCTTTCACTCACACTACAAGATCATTTTATTTATTATCTGTCTTTTTGTTTCAGCGGCCGGCCTCCTGTGTATAATACTCCCGAAGAGCACACGACCAGCGCGGCCTGTGTTGTGAGATGTGTAGACATAAGTGTTATTTTTATATGAATAAAGTTAAATATTATTTGAAAATATAAGTACTCAATTTATTTACAAAGCTTAAACAGCAAAACAACTGATCTGCCGTTTCCCCTTTTGTGTGGAATGTGGGTATATAAAGATAGGGTAATGCACGATACATCCCAATGCGGGACGTCAGTACAGATCTTATCTCCCCTTTTTTCAATTTGAATTAAATGTTGGTATAGATCTTTGGTAGATCAAGTTTCATCCATTTTTTTCTACAAACTTCACGGTGCCTTTTATAGGTAAAAGTCGAAATTCTTATTTACCTTAGTATAGTATTTATAGGGTTTTATACCTTGAAGGGTATCAAGGGACTATTATTACGATCACTCTCGTATCTGTTTGTCACAGTCTATCTTCTCCGAATAATATACTGGACCAAAAAAGTTGAAATTTAGTACATAATATACAGAGTTAGGTGACGGTCACGGACGTATAGCCTGTATACTTTGCCTGTATAAATGAATTTTGATTTCAGAGGTTCACTTTGGGGGCTGAGAGATGGTGAAACTAGAAAATAAAAATAAAAAAATTGTCAATTGCATCATGTGAAAGGAAGGAAAGGAATAGGAAGGAAGGACTGAAAGGACTTGTTATGAAAAACACAATGATGTATATTTATAAAATTCTTAAATGCTCAGTTTAAAAGATAAAGAAATTGTAGGAAAATTTTCCATTCTCTCCACCCCCTCTCGCTATCCCCGAAACGACTGAGCCAAAATTATGTTTTCATAACAAGCCCTTTCATTTGCTAATAATAATATGTCACATGATGCAATTGACTTACATTTTTTTTCTTGTTTCCCTACCCTTTCCCCCAAAGTTTACCCCTGAGAACAGTGCGACGGTCAAAACGAACCCTGACACGGCCAGGCAGGCTCCTAATACATTGAGGAGTTCCGTTGTTTACCTTCCATCTTCATTATCGGGTCAGCTCGCTAAATTGCATAATTTGTAAATAAGATAAAAATTGGTTTTCAAGAATTGATACACACGTCATACTTATACAATACCTACCTACTTATATACAAACAAACATACACGGTAAGTATATGTTTGTGAAAGTAAACAATGTTAGAATAAAGTGATCCTGATACATTTAAATAAAATTTCTACTATTTACAAATACCAAGCCACGATAATTTCAATTCTATTATTTACAAATAGGTTAAATAAACTTAAAAAATTATAAACAACACTTTACAACACACATAAATTGTCTCTACGTAGTTGACTTGTTAACAGAAGTTTTATCTTGTGAAAAGTTCTCTATCAAAAGCGGTGCATTCAACTTAATGGAACTCAGCACCGTCTTCTTAAACGCTCTCCGCTTCACTTGCTGCCAGTATATTATCTTGGCGGAGTGCGCCAGTAGTCCGATGCCGAGCAGCGCGCAGATTGCCTGGACTGAGATGAGGATGTACGGCCCATACACTGTTAGAAAAAATGTAAATTTACATGCAAAATTTTTACATAAAAATGAGAATTTACCGAAATAATCGGGAGAAACTACAGAAAAATCAGTAGAATTACATAATTTTCGTTAATTCTACATAATTTGCGTTATTATCACATATTTCTCGAATATTTTACAGAATTTATGTATTTTTGTACAGATTTTCCACAAAATATGTGATAACACATGGTAATTTGTGAATTTTTACATAAAAACTGGAATTAAACTGATCGTATATGTAATTTCACATGTTGTGATGGAAATAACACACAAAAAATTTAACTTTTTACATAAATTCTGTGATTTTAAAGTTTTTATGTAAATCTACATAGTAAGCTACACAGATTTTACAGAAAAAAAAGGAAAACAACATACTTCTGCTGTAGTGCAATAAATACCTATATATTTCACAAAAGTTTATGTAATTTATGACATGTTAAATGTGTTTTTACATGTGAGATGTAATTAATACCTTGTCTTGTGCAATTTCTACATATTTTGTATGTATATTTACAGCTTACTGTAAAAATACATGTCATTCTGTATTTTTACAAACCCGTATGGAAAACTACATTTGCAGTAGTATATTTTTTCCATAACAAATTTAATTTCACGTACCGTGATGTAACTATTACATAAATAAATTGACTTTTACAGAAACTCTGTAATTTCACATATGCATATGTAGTTTATTACATGTTAAATGTGTTTTTACATGTTAGATGTAATTTATACCTTGTTTTGTGTTATTTTTACATACTTTGTATGTATATTTACAGCTTACTGCAAATGTACATGTCATTCTGTATTTTCACAAACCCTTATGGAAAATTTTACATTTGTAGTGTATTTTTTACATAACAAAATTAATTTCACGTACCATGATGTAATTATTAGATAACAAGTTATACCGAATCTCTGCTATCGTACATTTGCAATGCTAATTCTCATTTTTAAATCCACTAATTTTATAAAAAAATATGAAAAAAATTACAGACTTGAGGTACTTAGTGCCGAAAATACCTAAAAGGTAGTCCTAGAATCATTAGTAGGTAGGTATTTATGTTTATATTTTTCTGTTAAACAAATGGCACCCAGAGTTTGATTCATTCTGCATTCAGCTTTTAGTGAAATATTAACTAAAGCAGCAATCGAATTAGTTTGCATGTAGAAGGTATTTCGCTAGATGGCTAGGTATAATCCAGTCAAACTGTTGGTGCCTTTGCCTTCGGATACCTTAAGGAGCCTTTTGCAAAGTTACGAAAATTGGCGAAGCCTTGAGGTTTGCAAGCAGTTGCTATGGATCATAAATAGTTACTTACATACCTACAATTTGCTAAATAGCCGTGACTACAGTCGCTCAAGGGGTAACTTTGCAGACATTCCCAGGGAATCCTAGGGAATTTGGAAGTATTACGAAGTTTTCTGAAAAATTCAATACCAGCAGACAATACTATGTAATAGTCAATACTGAGTTGACTTTCAAATTAATTCCATTTTGTATCTACGATTACGGTATAGGTAGGTACATTCCTCTATCACTAGATAGATACGATTGTAGGTATTATAAGGTATGTCTACTCCGGACGTTCGTTCATTCGGCTTGCGTGTCACTGGTTCTTTCTGGGTAACCCTGCGCTAGTGAGCTATTATGATAAAACCAGTGTGATAAGAGACCCTCCTATCATTGTAAGTAGACCGCATCGTTAGGTGTCACGGGACTAATGGGATTATTTCATCCAAATCATTACGGGACAATTGGAACAAAAAAATCCCATTAGTCCCGCTACGGGACATCCCAACGGGACAACTGGGATCAGAGAAAAAACCTAAGTACTAAAATCTTCGCAATAAATTGTCGTTTGAAGTACCTACCTGCTTACTTTTACTTACCTGCCTACTTTGAATTGAAATGAATCACATCCAGTTATCTCCAGTAATAATATACTTACCTATTAAAAACACCTTCAAACTCCTTTAAAAAACAAAATTTAATGATTATTATAATTAATGTTTAGGCATTATTCGTCGCCTAGTTTCCAATCTGTCCACCGGCCAGGCAGTGGCGTGGCGCACGCGTTTTTTGGCCGCTAGACTGCCCCGCGCCGCCGACGCCGGTGCCCTTGTTGCCAAGCGAGTTTAGAGAGTTTGTAGGTATAATTATGTGCAATGCTTAGGTTCATAAAATATTTAAGTAGGTACATATAACCTACTTAATTTGTTTACCGTAGTAGGTACCGTTAGAATATACTTAGGAACTATTGATGGTATCTACTATGTAATTCCTTTTTGGTAGGTAAGTACTTATACTTACTTAAGTACTTAAGATAGTTACCTACCTAGTTAGGTAGGTAGGTAGGTAGGTACTACCTAAGTAGATAAATACAACAATTTTGTTCCTCTATCTCTACATCTATCTTATAATAATTGTATTGCGTACGCAACAGTATTCATACGCATATGAACTATCGTTCAGCACTAGACTTACATGCTGCTTCTTATATACGCTAGATTGAACTGTTGTCTTGTTGCAGGTGAACAATGAAATAAGATAGCCAAGAAAGTATATAGGTAATAGTTTAATAGATAAGAAGATATGACAAGGAAGAGTTATTGAGTTTGAGTTTAAAATTAAGGGGCTAAAACACACGACTCCCAGCGTCCCCCACCTGTCTGGCCCACTGGGGGACGTTGGGACAAAAAAGTGCCAACGTCCCCCACTCGTGACAACGTGCAGGAATTTAATATTTAACAGTAGGAGAACTTTTTTTCTGTTTTTAAGTGTCCATTATGATGATCACTGATCACGATTCTACTGTCAGAAAAGTGATCACATGGAACCTCAGATATCGATTTTGAAAGCAATCGGTCCGGGAACAAAAAAGTTCAAAATGGCAGCTACTTTTTAAATTTCTGACAGCAGATTCTTTTTCAGTGATCACAGGGAAACTCAGATATCGATTTTGAAAGCAATCGGTTCGGTAACAAAGAAGTTCAAAATGTTGGCAAATTTTTTAATTTCTGACTGCAAATTCTTGTTCAGTGATCACAGGGAACCTCAGATATCGATATTGAAAGCAATCAGTCCGGTAACAAAAAAGTTCAAAATGGCAGCCACTTTTTGAATTTCTGACAGCAGATTATTTTTCAGTGATCACAGGGAAACTCAGATATCGATTTTGAAAGCAATCGGTTCGGTAACAAAGAAGTTCCAAATGGTGGGCAATTTTTTAATTTCTGACTGCATATTCTTGTTCAGTGATCACAGGGAACCTCAGATATCGATATTGAAAGCAATCGGTCCGGTAACAAAAAAGTTCAAAATCGCGGCCACTTTTTTAAATTTCTGACAGCAGTTTCTTGTTCAGTGATCACAGGGACCCTCAGATATCGATTTTGAAAGCAATTGGTTCGGCAACAAAAAATTTCAAAATGGCAGCCACTATTTTTAATTCTGACAGCAGAATCGTGTTCAGTGATCATCATAATGGACACTTAAAAACTGAAAAAAAGTTCTCCTACGGTTAAATATTAAATTTCTGCACGTTGTCACAAGTAGGGAACGTTGGCACTTTTTTCTCCCATCGTCCCCCAATGGGGCCAGACAGGTGGGGGACGCTGGGAGTAAACGAGAAGTAAGGGGTCGACGGAGTTGTACTTGTCGCCAAAGTAAGTCTTGATCAGACGGAGAATTGATTCCGTTTGTCTAGTATCACTCCCCTTGCATCACGTACAGGTAGATCCGGGCAGCTCCTTCCGTTTCAGCCGGTTCTGGTAGCCACTAGGTAGGTACCTAGGTACCTAACTAGGCATCTAGATATCTCCCAGTACAGTATGTAAGTAGGTATAGCTCTCAGTACAGTTGGTAGGAAAAGTAGGTATTTATCAGTGTAATGTCAGGTGAGGTCTGCGGCTCGATTGGTTCCCTCCACGGCCGATACAACCGCGTAGCAAATTGATTTTATAGCCACAAGGTCAACAGTAGGTAGGTAGGTACCAACAGTTGACAAGATAGTAAATGAGTTATGGTTTCAGACGTCCAGACAATCTCTCATCCATCGTTCTATTAAGTAAGTACCTACTTATATCACATGTAAATTTTAAGGATTGATTATTTTCTGCGACAATTAATCTATAGGTAAGTACCTACCTATCGTTCGCAAGCGTGTGACTTCAAGTAGCTTGTAATGTAAATCGGGCTCTAATCGCATCCATAAACATACATAAACACACGCCTCAAAGGGCCTCTTTTCACCGTGGGTTACACAATCGCTGGAACATAAACGTGACAAGTGGTGAGCTCATCGCAGCCATTGCTTTCCACGACCAACTCGGCTAACACTTTCTTTCAGTAAGTAATAAATAACACACTCCTAAATCTGACATCCTCCTTGGCGTGGCGGGCAAGTAGCCGGCTGAGAGGCAAGAGGTGCGGGTTTGATTTCCACTGCGGGACAAATGGTTGCATGATCTGCAAATATTTGTTCCGGGTCTGGGTAATAAGTACTTACCATGATACTCGTAGTTCCGATACCCACGTCACAGGGAATCCCAGCAGTATGGGGTCAGAACTATGTAAGTATGATGTAAGTAAGTTTTATTATGTAAGTGAGTATAACAACATAACATAACACCCAACAGCCGCAAACGTAGTCTTGATCCCATGTAGGTATATACCTACCATGCTCCGATAACACTCATGCAGACCCGGAACAAATACTTACCTAATTTGCAGAACATAAAAACATATTTTGTCCCGCATTTATATACTGAAGAGATTGGTTAGCTTTAAACAGGAATTTCTGAAAAACCCACGGTTCGGTAAATTTCATACTAACTATGTACTATTCTGTATCTAGAATTCTAAGAAATTGATTTTAAGCTACTTTTTATCGTTGTATCAATTTGAAACTTTGCGTATATATGTAATTCTAATGATACTGTACATAGGACAAAATTTTGACAAAAAAAAACATAATTTTAGGGTTCCGTACCCAAAGGGAAAACGGACCCTATTACTAAGGCTCCGCTGGCCGTCCAACCGTCCGTCTGTCTGTCACCAGGCTGTATCTCATGAACCGTGATGATGTACCTATTTCTGTTGCCGCTATAACAACAAATACTTACAAAACAGAATACTTCAAATAAATATTTAAGGGAGCTCCCATACAGCAAACGTGATTTTTTAGCCGTTTTTATAGATACTTAATGGTACGGAACCCTTCGTGCGCGATTTCAACTCGCACTTGGCCGGTTTTATAGATAATGGTACGGAAACCTTAGTCGTTGCACGAGTCTGACTCGCACTTAGCCTGTTTTTATAGATAATGGTAGGTACCAACGGAACCTTTCGTGCGCGAGTCTGACTTGCACTTGGTCGGTCTTTTGTTTTGATTTGGAGGATAATTTTCAATTCAAAGTACAAGTAAAACAGCAATTTCTGATAGGTAGGTACTTACTACTTACTTACTTAGGTGAGTACTTACTTATACAATTATTATTAAACGTGTTAAGCGTAAGTACAAGTACCTACTTACCTGCCTACCTAGGTATTTCAGTTTAACAGCTGTCTGTAGTCGCTGTCTAACAATCAAATCTTGTACATACTTACCTACCCAGGTAAGTACTTAATCAAATTTTCTTATTGAATTTTGAACAGAAATACCTACAAGCAGAAGCGTCCGTAAGCCGCAGTAAGGTAGGTCGTGCTCTTGTTACTATGTACTATTCCGTTTCTTGAAATCTTAGAATCTTATTTTAACCTATTTTTAACTATAGTATCAATTTGAAATTTTGCATATGTATATTCTAATGACAATACAAGAATTTGTGAATATTTTGACTTGTTTATTAGGTACATTGCCCCAACAGGTAGGTACCTGACAACAGCTTGAGTAGCATAGCAACAACGAAGGTCACGCCGTCACGCGATGATGCAATATAATATTAGTAGGTATTGGTTTGGGAACGGCATTTACCTACTTATTGAATTGACAAAAATATCGTGAATTTTATAGTCAATTAGAACAGTTAAGTAAGTATAGTTTGGTGTAAAAATAAAAGGTGGATTATGGTAATTATTAAAAGAATAAATGGAAGTAAAAAATTAAAGGTATTAAGCCAGGTTGGTTTCTATCTTTTCACCAAAAAATATTTTAGTACCTACGAAATGTATACATAAAACATTGAAAACGAACAGGTGCCATTAGGCCCAGTTTCCACCAAAGCACGAGACGAGAGGAGATGTCCTGCAAAGCTGGCAGGTTATTTCCACCAAAGCGGAGAGCAGACATTTCTCTTGACTTCGACTAGGCACTTTTCCACTTTGCCGCGCCGCTTGCTCGCTCGCCGCACTAAATTAGCTCATATCGTACTTTTTTACTACCTAACTAACAAAGGAGACCATTCATTTTAGGTCTAGAATCGGAAGTGCCGGCCAGTAACAAAAACGATGTTATTTTGATGGGCACATTAATTTGAGCATTTGGTACTACTACACGAAACCTGTAGAACCAATAGTTTAGCTACTATCGCAGTTTAAAAAAATATACTTCCCATACATCTGATCAAAAATTAAAGATATTTTTAATGGTTTTTATACATGGTTTGTATATTTGCTTGACTATTGGTCGTAAGGTAAGCTTGAAGTCGTGCAGCAGGCTATGGCGCGAGCTATGCTAGGAGTTTCACTACGTGATAGAATCCACAATGAGAAAATTCGTAGAAAAACCAAGGTCACCGACAAAGCTCTCTGAATTAGCAAGCTGAAGTGGCCATGGGCAAGTCATATAGCTCGCAAAAATGACAAACGTTATTCGTTTTAAATTGAAAAAACGGCTAATTACCACCGTTTTCCGTCACTTTTGCTGACGTTTCGAGACCGAGTTCAGAAGCCTCTTTATCATGAGCACCACCCGCGACCGCGTTCAATGGTAGACCGGTGAATACTACGTGCGGCCGCACGCTCCGCTCAACGCAACGTTATTCTTCTGTATATATAAAATTCAAAGTTCTGACTGACATATCAACGCACAGCCTAAACCGCTGGTCCTAGAGACATGAAATTTGCAGGGTTTGTTTATTTTAGGATGTATTGGCGCAATAAGAAAGGAATTTTGAAAGTTCACCCTCTAAGGGCGTGAAAAGGGATGAAAACGTTTGTTTGACACGGTCAGCTAGAGGATCTGTAAACCCGTTACAGGACACATTAAGTTGAAGGGCATAGTTGTTCGTTCCCAAGTGAAAGTGAACAATATTTCTATTTTCAATATTTAGTGTCATTCCGTTCACTGAGAACCAGTTAGCAACTTCGTTCATCACCTTGTTGAGTTTGTCAGCTAACTGTATAAGTGTTTCCGAAGAGACAATAAGGCACCCGTCATCAGCAAACATGACATAGTCCGCATCTACATGGGCCATCGTCAAATAATTGATAAGTATTAAAAATAGGTTAATTCTCATGATTGAGCCCTGGGACCGGTGACATCATCCGATAAAAAAGTGTCTGATTTAGTGTCACGTACAGATGTTAGATGTGTACGGTTTTTAAGAAAAGAGGTTATCATCTCGAGATGTGGCCCGTTTATACTATAGTGCTCCAGGATTGAGAGCTCCTCTAATACGTACGCGCCATACGGCTATGCTCCATGTTCCATTCCATCGCACAAATTATGGTCAAAAATCAATCAATTACACGCATCGCTAACTCTTACAATTCATTGATTAGTGGCGTAGATCCTTTTATGGCATCCAAATCAGCTTTCAAAGCTCAAGCAATAAAGAAACTTACGTTTTGCCCCGCTACGGGAATCAAACACACAACCTTTCTCATCTCAGGTGGCTGCTCACCCGCGGCGCCACATAAGTCAACAAAATAGTGCAATATTCTAGGTTGCACCCTTTCTAGTCACATGTCCTCTCACGAAACAGAAAACCTGCAGCGAGTTGCATGCAAAAAAATAACAAATATAAAAAACAAAAAAAAAAACAAAAATACAATCATTGTGCAAGGGTGAGCTTGTCTGTTTGTCTCTTAAACTCTATATACTGAAAATAAATATCATACCACTGTCCAAAGGTGTTGTTCCAAGATATATGGAGCCTAGCCCTTGTCGGTGTACATACACTTGTGTAAACGTGGCTAAATGTATACAAAACCTCTTCCCATTGTAATTTTTTGATTATTTCGCTTCATTTAATGCAGGTTCCTAAAATGTCTTTCTCACGGAGAGCAACACAAGACAAAACAATAAGGCGGGGCGGATACAATTTACTCTGTGGTAAAATGTTTCGACAGCTGTTGACAACTTTGACTAGAACTACATTCCGTTCACGTCTTGGCTCCAAGGTCTTGGAGCAAGGAAAATATTTTCGCGTAGAATCGAAATGTAGAAGTAGTTGCTAGCAGTAGAACTTCTTGTGGAAGAGTTCGTCCGGGGAAGTACTACCACCGTACCTATTTCTGCCGCCAAACAGAAGTGTTCGCATTGCAGTGTTTCGGTTTGAAGGGTACGGGTGCCGGTGAAATTACAGGCACATGAGACTTATCATCTTTATGTCTCAGGGTTGGCAGCGCGCGTGTGATGCCTCTGGTGTTACAGGCTTTCATTGGCTACGGTAACTGCTTTCCATCCGGTGGGCCGTAAGCTTGTCTGCTTGACAAGAAGCATAAAAAAAATTTAATTGAAGAACTTTTACTGATGTGATGATCGTAATAAAACTAGCGTAGGCAGCGCATTCTATGTAGATACACTATTCCCAACGAACGAATAAAACAAGCAACCACAGAGCAATAATCATGATATTCCCTGTCATGCCTGCTCAGGAAAATATGTTGCCATTGTAAATAATTATCGAATTTTAAACATTTCTGTGCAGTAAATTATGCTTCAAATTAGAGTAAGAGTATTTTTACGATAATCACTGATTTTTTCGCCATTCTCTGTCTGGTGTACATCGATAAAGGTCATTTTGGAACATGTCCTTTTGACATCAAAAACAATTGAATGACTGGTCGTAGATTATTACCGCTGTAGTATAAAATGTTGATAATGGGTCCCTGAATAAGTTCACATCTAAATATCATTAAAATATAAATATAAATATTTCATTGCAATATATGAGAAATTGCATTTTTCAAACTGCGATATCAGGCAAAACATTGGTTCCTTAGTTTTAGTGCCATAATAATATAAGCTCGAACCAATGTGCCCTATAGTTAAATAACATTTTTTTCATTGGCTGGCACTTCCAGGTTGTGGCCCAAATTTGTATGAAGCGTGAATAGTCTCCTTTCATGAAGATAGTTAGTTATTAATTTCGATGTGGTAAGTAACTAAAACAATTTTATATCAATTTTCTCTAATAAACCACGGTAATATACAATATTTATTGTTTTTTACTGTGTTTTACTAGAGGAAATTGTTTTAGTTAGGTACTTACCACATCGAAATGAAATATTAACGAATCGGATCGGATCCAACGTTTTAAAATCGCCCTGCTGGCAACATTTTTCATTTTCTGTGAGCTCACGCAGCGGGGCGGTACAAACACGTTCGTTTGTTAATTTTTCTGCTTTTTCGAAACGAAACCTCGTCCATTTTGATTTTATTTCAATTTCTAATGTTTTTTTGAGTTATATCGTATAATTTTAGTTGCATTTTAACCGGTGTAGCTTATTTAAAGAACGCGTGGTAATGAAATCTAATCAAATCAACTAAGTGTATTGTGTCTTTTCAAACGGGTGAAAATTTACCACGAACATTGTAGTGAAATTTCCAAAGCTGGTAAGTACATTTAGCATTGTTTGTGACCCTTCGAGAACACCTTATTTTATAGAAACAATTTTATTTTATCTTCAAACACGAAGACACCAAACGCCATTTTGTCGTGTGAAAAATGTGTAGACGCTTGATAATGAGTCTCGTAAAACTATGTAGAACTGTGTGGCTTTGGTTATCGGTGCGTACATATCGTGGGTCTTCCCACCCGAGTGGGGGGACCCGGTACTGCCACCAGGCATTGGCCCCTTGCTGGGGTCCTTACGTTTAGCCTATGTGACACGGTACCTATCTTGTGCCTCTGGGTGAGGCCTGCTGTATATGCGCCTCGTGGCGTCACTCTCGCTTTGGAGCAGCTTCCTTGGGTATGCCTTCCCTCGGTGGTCCTGTTCGACCGCAGGAACCCATTCACGGCCGGCTATGCGGTTGATGAATTCGTCCAGGCTCTCTATCTTTAGGTTATTTCACATTCACATTGCGAATTGGAACGATGACTGTAGCTTTCAGAGTAAACCCAAATCTCCTTCGCTGATTCCTGATAGATATTGGTCGATGGAGTTTTGACGAGGTTTTCCGGATAAGTTTGTCTCTTGCCTGTGTTCTTCTGATAAGTGTACCTTCTTAGCTTGCCTCATGCCTATTGATGTATTTTGTGTTACAGGTCAATCAGGCTTTGCAGTTATAATCATAATTGGCATGATTGCCAATTATAAAAGTGTGGTCCGCAGACCAAAGTGTAAAGAAGGCAGTTTGCCTCAACGAAATAACTATCAACCAGTTATTGGAAAAGGGTAAATTTTATCAGATGATTATTCAACTGTTGCTATCTTGTGAGTATTTAGAACCCACAGTTACTTAGAATATATCTTGTAGAATAGAATACCTTACCTATTATATGATATTATAGAATAGACTGATATTTATTTCATCAATCATACTCATATACTCAGCGGCTTGATAATGTAGTATGATTCATACTACATTATCAAGCCGCTGAGTATACAAAGCGAGGGTATATTTTTGCTATCAATTTCAATGTGTATGTGTGCCGTGGTGTCTGACCCACACATTTTTTTTTATAATTTTACTTTCATCATCATCATCGTCAGCAGCAGCCTTTAGACATAACATCCATAACATAACACCCAACAGACACATACATAGTCCTGCCCCCCTATTCCCTAACTGAAAGTCACTCGGTGACTAACGTTTGACAAGTAATATGACCATCATTTTGTCAATTTTTAATGATAATTTTGAGCAATTGATGGTAATTTTACTTGTCAAACGTTAGTCACCGAGTAACTTTCAGTTAGGGAATAGGGGGGCTGATCTCACACTAGGATTCCCTGTGTCGCTTTCACTTGTTGATTGGTTTGAGAATAAGTATCGGTTTAAATGGGCTGTAGTATAAATAGTACCTATGTTTATTCAGGGTGGTCTATTTATAGTAGTCCAAATAAAAACCAGGGGTTGGGGACCTCATAGCATAGATTTAAAATATTTATTACTCCTAAACTATTCAAAATCGTAGAATGTAGACTCGTGGGGATAACTCAGATATGCCATGAAGTCCTCTAAGCCCCGGTTTCCACGTGGGCTACTAAAATATGTCACCCAGACCCAGTACGTAGAACTTGTAGATTGTAGAATTAATTTTTAGTTTTTCATATACAGGGTGTTAAGCATATACAAGGTGTAAAACAAATTTTGGTTTGTCGATAAGGGGGCATTCAGGAAAAAATACTCAATATATCGCAGAAAAAAAATACTTCGAAAATTCTTCAAAATCGTGACAATACTTTTTTTTGTTTTTTTTTTGGCCTACCGTGTAGCTTTTTTCTCGGCCATCAATTAATGTACCTTGTAGAATTTATTTTTAGTTTGTCATATACAGGACGTAAGGCACATACAAGGTGTAAAAAAATTTTTTGGTTGTCGATAAGTTTTTGTCAAAAATTCCTGCGCCCGTAAGTCAAATAGCACGACAAAAAAGGACTGTCAACATTTTTTTTTGGTTATTTTTTTTTTGCCTACCATGTAGAGTTTTTCTTAGTCACCGTTATTGAGATATTAATACTGAAATATGTTCAAAGTAGGAACTATTTTGGAAAATACTGAATAATTAGGTAAGAAATTATGTTACTTTTTGTTTTACTTAAGACCTTTGTCTGTCATCTCAACATGCCCTTTCATGTTGTCGTCCTTCATTTGCCCCCATATATTGTTTTGATGGTGTACCTGCTTACATAATATAGTTTTACTGGCTATGAATGTGCAGTAATATAATTATTATTTGATATAATAAATTGTGTTGCTTTCAGATCAGTTACATGAATGAAGAAATATGTTGGAGAAGTTAAGGATTTTCGAGGCTAGACAGATGAGGTACAGTTTGTTTTCTGATCGTAATACCTTACCTGTATAGATAGATCAATTATATGACATTTATTGACTGTATAATTAAATTACAGGTGGATTCGAGCTCGCTTCAAAGAACCAAGTACAACTGTACAAGAAATTTCACATATGTGATTGTGTATTTTGCTAAAACAAGAACTCATGTTGTTTAATACATTTGAGTTGATTTGGCTCAAAACAAAAGCTTGAGAGCAAAATCAGGATCAGTCTAGGAGTGTTATGTATGCTGACATTATAATATTTATATCATTAACGTAAGTTTGAATATAGATTTATAGCTTTAATATTTTTTCAGACCCTCTGACCCTGTGTTTTGGACATAAAGTTTTAACTAAATGCATTAATGGATAATAAATAATTATCCTTAGTACTGCAGTAACTGAACAAAACACTGAAGAATTTGGGGAGATCGTTTCCATCACAAATAAATTGCCATTGTCTGAAGATTTGGAGACTGTAGGAATTATTTTGGAAAATACTGAATAATTAGGTAAGAAATCATGTTACTTATTGTTTTACTCAAGACCTTTGTCTGTCATCTCAACATGCCCTTTCATGTTGTCGTCCTTCATTTGCCCCCATATATTGTTTTGATGGTGTACCTGCTTACATAATATAGTTTTACTGGCTATGAATGTGCAGTAATATAATTATTATTTGATATAATAAATTGTGTTGCTTTCAGATCAGTTACATGAATGAAGAAATATGTTGGAGAAGTTAAGGATTTTCGAGGCTAGACAGATGAGGTACAGTTTGTTTTCTGATCGTAATACCTTACCTGTATAGATAGATCAATTATATGACATTTATTGACTGTATAATTAAATTACAGGTGGATTCGAGCTCGCTTCAAAGAACCAAGTACAACTGTACAAGAAATTTCACATATGTGATTGTGTATTTTGCTAAAACAAGAACTCATGTTGTTTAATACATTTGAGTTGATTTGGCTCAAAACAAAAGCTTGAGAGCAAAATCAGGATCAGTCTAGGAGTGTTATGTATGCTGACATTATAATATTTATATCATTAACGTAAGTTTGAATATAGATTTATAGCTTTAATATTTTTTCAGACCCTCTGACCCTGTGTTTTGGACATAAAGTTTTAACTAAATGCATTAATGGATAATAAATAATTATCCTTAGTACTGCAGTAACTGAACAAAACACTGAAGAATTTGGGGAGATCGTTTCCATCACAAATAAATTGCCATTGTCTGAAGATTTGGAGACTGTAGGAATTATTTTGGAAAATACTGAATAATTAGGTAAGAAATCATGTTACTTATTGTTTTACTCAAGACCTTTGTCTGTCATCTCAACATGCCCTTTCATGTTGTCGTCCTTCATTTGCCCCCATATATTGTTTTGATGGTGTACCTGCTTACATAATATAGTTTTACTGGCTATGAATGTGCAGTAGTATAATTATTATTTGATATAATAAATTGTGTTGCTTACAGATCAGTTACATGAATCAAGAAATATGTTGGAGAAGTTAAGGATTTTCAAGGCTATACAGATGAGGTACAGTTTGTTTTCTGATCGTAATACCTTACCTGTATAGATATAACAATTACATGACATTTATTGACTGTATAATTAAATTTCAGATGGATTCGAGCTCGTATCAAAGAACCAAGTACAACTGTACAAGAAACACATATGTGATTGTGTATTTTGCTAAAACAAGAACTCAGGTTGTTTAATACATTTGAGTTGATTTGGCTCAAAACAAAAGCTTGAGAGCAAAATCAGGATCAGTCTAGGAGTGTTATGTATGCTGACATTATAATATTTATATCATTAACGTTAGTTTGAATATAGATTTATAGCTTTAATATTTTTTCAGACCCTCTGACCCTCTGTGTTTTGGACATAAAGTTTTAACTAAATGCATTAATGGATAATAAATAATTGTCCTTAGTACTGCAGTAACTGAACAAAACACTGAAGAATTTGGGGAGATCGTTTCCATCACAAATAAATTGCCATTGTCTGAAGATTTGGAGACTATAGGAATTATTTTGGAAAATACTTAATAATTTGGTAAGATATTATGTTACTTATTGTTTTACTTAAGACCTTTGTCTGTCATCTCAACATGCCCTTTCTTGTTGTCGTCCTTTATTTGCCCCAATATATTGTTTTGATGGTGTACCTACTTACAAAATATAGTTTTACTGGCTATGAATGTGCAGTGATATAATTATTATTTGTTATAATAAACTGTGTAAATCAATTATGTTCCTTTCAGATCAGTTACATGAATCAAGAAATATGTTGGAGAAGTTAAGGATTTTTGAGGCTATACAGATGAGGTACAGTTTGTTTTCTGATCGTTATACCTTACCTGTACAGATAGAACAATTATATGACATATATTGACTGTATAATTAAATTTCAGATGGATTCGGGCTCGCTTCAAAGAACCAAGTACAACTGTACAACACTGTGTAACACTGAAGAATTTGGGGAGATCGTTTCCATCACAAATAAATTGTCATTGTCTGAAGATTTCGAGACTGTAGGAATTATTTTGGAAAATACTTAATTTGGTAAGAAATTATGTTACTTATTGCTTTACAAGGGCATGTTGTAGTCCTTCATATGCCCCCATATATTGTTTTGATGGTGTACCTACTTACATATTATAGTTTTACTGTCTACGAATGTGCAGTGGTATAGTTATTATTTGTTATAATAAACTGTGTAAATCAATTATGTTCCTTTCAGATCAGTTACATGAATCAAGAAATATGTTGGAGAAGTTAAGGATTTTTGAAGCTATACAGATGAGGTACAGTTTGTTTTCTGATCGTTATACCTTAACTTGTATAGGTAGAACAGTTTTATGTGATAGTTATTTGACTGTATTATTTAATTTCAGATGGAATCCGGGCTCGCTTTAAATAATCAACTGTACAAGAAATTTCACACAGTGTGAAGAGGGACGCGGAGAGAGTGAAGCGTGGATCACACTCATTCCAAAGAAGATTCGATCCTCATTTACAACTCCAAAAAAAAATAGCAAAAATTTCACGGTAATGTTCACATAAATCTTGATCTATCAGTCTATACAGGGTGTTTTTTTTAAATGGGACAGTATGGGGATATCCGAATCCATAAGAGATTACAAAATTGTATCATCAATAAGTGTGTTATTTTTAACTAGTTAACATACATTGACTGTTATTTGATTAATTTTAGTATTTATGATTAACAGAATATTGTGAACCAATATTTTCTACTGAATAGTTTTGCACTGAACAGCTATAAGAGCTCATGGTAAGGCCTCAGATCATGGGTTAGTGTATCTATCTTGTATCTAACTATGTGATAGATAGCACGCATTCTTAAAAAAATATGTTTGTTGTGTATTGTGAACTTTATATACACTGTATATCAGTAATTTGCTGTCACTGTCTTACTGTACAACATGCGTTCTATAGTACCTTTGCTACTGTATTATGTAAATTTTGATGTCAATATCAACTGAATTGTATGTTTGGTTTTTAAGTTCAATATTAGGACGATTTTGTATTATTGGTAAAATTGTATCGTATTTCATTCAGTAAGTTGCTGTCACTCTCTTATTGTGTAACATTCTTTTTTTCGTACTTTAGCTAGGTACTGTGTTATGTAAATTTTTGGTTATAAGGTTCAATATTACGACCATTTTGTATCTGTTGAAATTGTATCATCATTAAGTGTGTTGTTTTTAACTTGTTAACATACATTGACTGTCATTTGACAATATCGCTATACCAGTTTCTAAATGACATCTGTTTCATTTAAATTATGTATTTATGATTAACAGAATATTGTACAAAATTGTATTATCAATAAGTGTGTTATTTTTAACTAGTTAACATACATTGACTGTTTATTGACAATATAGCTATACAGGTTTCTAATTGACATTGGTTTCATTTAAATTTAGTATTTATGATTAACAGAATATTGTAAACGAAGTCAATTTATTTGTGAATCTACATTATTGGTATTTATGCTCACACTCAAACAGTAATATTCTTTCTTTCAGTAAATTACAGGCTTGGTAATTTCTATCGCATGGGCCTTCAGGACATAACAATCAAGTTGATCTTGATGTTATATGCTGAAAGCCGATGGATAGGAACAAAATACCTGTAATTTTCTGGTAGAAAGAATATTACAGTTTGGCTGCATAATTACTATTAATGTATGCAAATTCACATTTAAATTGTGTATTTTCACATACAATATTCTGTAAAATTCCCCTGGTAGTATTGAATATTACATTTTATTAATGTAATTTTATCACATAAATATATGTGAAAAATTACAATTATTAGGTAGATTTACATACATAATATGTAGTAAGTACTACATAAATGTATGTAAAAACATTACAATTATTAGGTAGATTTACATACATAATATGTAGTAAGTCTACATAAATGTATGTAAAAATTCTGCACTTTCTGTAGAATTACGTATGTGTATGTAAATCTACATAACATCTAGGTAGATAATAATACATATTTTTGTGTAGTTCTACCTATATATACGTAAAACTACATAAATGTATGTGAAATAATTACATAAACTTATGTGGAATAACTACATTTTTGTGTAGATTTACCTACATTATATGTAAAGCTACATAAATGTATGTGAAATAATTACATAAACTTATGTGATAAATCTACATTTTTGTGTAGATTTACCTACATTATATGTATTTTTTTTACATAATTTATGTATATTCACCTTACATGTTTTTGATGTGAAATCGAAGTACATAATTATATGTAATTTTGGATTACATAATTTTATGTGAAATTTATGTAAAAAAATATATAGGAAAATGAGTCATGTAAATTTACATAATAGAATTCACATAAATTTTATTCACATTTTATGTAAAAAAGTGGTTATGTAAATTTACAGACAGAATGGATAATCACATAAACATGTAACTTCACATAAAAGTGAGGGCTACGAACGTGGCCCGAACTTTTATGTAATTTTACAGAAATTTTTCTAACAGTGTAGGTGTACAGCAGCCTGAGGGAGCTTTTCGTTTCATCTCGCATTCTTGGGTGTTTCTGAAAGAGTAATTCATAATATAACATAACACTAGAGAATACAATCCCGGGATCCCGGGATCCCGGCCGTTTTCTGGTCCCGAAAATCCCGGGACTGTACTTGGCTAATCTCGGGATTTTCGGGATTGCCACAAACAGGTCTAATTTGCATTCCGAAGTCCGTTGCACCTTGACCTTGCCTAGGTTATATTAATAGCATTTAGTACATAACGACAAAAAACAAACATTACATACACCGTTTTTTTTTTATTTAGCCTGTCAGACAGGCCGTCTGAGTTGCGGCAATTTCACGAACTAGCGGAATAAACATGCGCACGGTTCAACTTACGATCTCTCTAATATTTTTTCTGGAAACTATCTTAAAACTTATGTTGTTGGAATAGGGTTGATATTTGCTAACTAGATATGTAAGAATCATTAAAGTTGTCATTTGCAATAAAATTAAAATTTGAAATTCGACCTAAACATTTTGACAGTTTATTGGTCAAAAAAACCATTAATACCAAACAAAGGCAAAGATTATTATATACTACTACTTCCTTTTTTTGTGATGAAAATAATGGAAATAATGTTCCATTATTTTCAGCACAAAAAAACGATCAATTTTGTTATAACAAATAATTGTTAAATAACCAAAACTAACTCGGCGACTCGCAACAACGCGCACATTCACATACCTACTACAGTCGAAATAAATTATTATTTTGTCCATAATACCACATACTCTAATCCCGGGATAGTCCCGGGATCCCGGGATTACGCATCAGAAATCCCGTAATCCCGGGATTGAAAAACATGCTCGGGATTGTATTCTCTACATAACACCCAACAGTCACGTGTAAAGTCCACTAAGATTCCCTGTGTCTCAGCTGGCTCTACTCGCCCGCCGCGCCACAGAGGTCGTCAGAGGTGGAGGACGGAATTCGTTCGTTGTGTAACTGATTCTTTCTTGGCTCCCTGTGTTAGGTGGCCAGCTGGGCCAACCTGTGTTACCAGTTGTCGTGACCCCGAAAAGGACCTTGTGACTGGTGCAAGAAACTGTGTCGTAAAAGGTTTCGCAATGGCTCCTTTTATGCATATATTATGCTACATTAAATTTTTGTATCATTAAGATTGCGGATTTCTTTCTCCGTTTGAGAATACGTAGGTAATCAATGCGAAAAATGCTTGTTAATAAATAAAATAAAAAATAAAAAATGCTGGACATTTCACACAACATTATCTAGCCCCAAGCTATGCAGAGCTTGTGTTATGGCAACTAGATAATTGATAAACTTAATACAATACATTACATAGATAGATATTTTTTATTATACATAGAAAATACCCAGAACACCCTGAACAAATAGCTGCAGATTGTACAAATATTTGTTCCGAAGCGGGAATCGAACCCGCAACCTCCTGCGTCGCAGGTGAACCTTCGCCCGCCGCGCCACAGAGGTCGTCAAAAAAAAATACGTAAATTATTATTAACATGCATTTAAATTGAAATTTTTGTTGCGTGACCGGAAGAACCTACGACTAGAGACTCGGGAAAAAGTTAGAAGGAAAATTTCCCAGGTTCAATTCCTTTATTGCTGTGGTACCACAGAATAAATATTAGTACAAGTGGTACTTCGTGGATACAAGAGTGATGTTTGGCAGATTCCAGGTTTTCACGGTCATTTGGATGACACAACCTCCCACATGACGCATTCGTGTTTAAAAGCAATGGTGCTGTAAGAAACCATTGACCGAAGGTATTATTTATCGCTCTTACCTTTATTTTTTTTTTTGAATTGTTTTGATAATACTACCGGCAGATAATTTAATAAAATTAAATTGTCATGATCTAATAAACAGAATACAAATAATGATAGCATTTTTAGGGTTAATCAATCACATTTTGAAGAAGGGTTTACAAAAAAAACTTTGTTAATTGACCTTCCAATAACATTTCCTCATGTCGCCAGATCAATGTCTGGTTTGCGAACAATCACCTTACCTTATAATTTAACTAAATACCAAGCCTTAGTAATTAGCTAAGTAAGTACCTTTAGTTTTCGGTTGTCGAGGTGGCATAGTGTTACTTAGAACTATCAAAGAGTAATGGGATGTATCCCGACTCCAAATCCCCAATCCAAAGGTTGTGGGCTCGAATTATGATAGTGCTCTTTTTTCAATTTGATATAGGTATGCACTTTCTTGAAAAGAATTGAAATTCGGTTCTGGTACTAACCTTTGCCACCCACTTCAACATTTTCCCATTTAATCATACGGTGCCGATTCTGTACATGTGGTGATAAGTTCTAAGCTTCGCCCTGCATGAGGTTCCTTGTCACCAGCAGGATATTTACAACAATCATCATCAATCAAAATGATCCTTGTTGTTTCAATTAATAAAACATTTTTGGCTTTGACTTCATCATCAAACGATCGACGTCCATCCACTGCTGGACATACACCCCCTACAAAATACCACGACAAATGTCTTGAAACGTATTTATCTATATACCGATTTCCTGCGACCGTTTCAGTGTCATTAATGGTGTAAACACGAATATCTAACGTTATCGAGACGCCTAGTGAGACGATCGCCAATGTCAAATATTGGCCAATGACATTAGGGTGCTTTGAAATCTTTGTAAGTTGATTGGTTAATATTTGACGTTTACAATCGTCTTGCTAGCGTCTCGATAACGTTAGATGTTCGTGCTTGGGTCTCAGTTCATCGAGTGGACTACCTCCACTTTACAACAGTTTACAACAATCATTATCATCATCAGCCTATAAATGCCCACTGTTCAGCATAGACCTCCCCCATAAAATACCACGACGACAGGTTTTGAGCCACTTCAACCCACCGACTTCCTGCGGCCTTATATTTCGTCAGTCCATCGAGAGGAGGGCCTTCTTACACTGCGTCGTTCGGTTCGTGGTCGGTACTGGATAATCTTTATTGCCCAACGATTATCGGTTCTACGAGTTATATATGGCCTGCCCATTGCCACTTTAATTCTTAATAATGTTAACAACAATCGGTACTTACAATGAAAGCATGACTAATAGGTAGGAAAATATCGCTTAGTCTTTTGGTCTCCTTGAGTAGACTCATATCTCCGAGCGCCAAGCTGAGTTGCGTTGACATATGGGCTCCTACTGTTACACCTATTTTCTGGAAGAATTTGTGTATTTTCATGTTTTAACTACTTATACGTGATCAGTACTGATCACCCATATTTGGTAATTACAATTTAATAGTGTATATATCAATGGCTGTATTTTTCTCATGGTAGATCGCTTGGCAAATTCACTATTTACCTATATTTATTAATTTATCATCAGCCGTTTGATGTCCACTGCTAGACGAGGCCTCCCTTCATCGAATGCACAGGGGGACCAATATTTGCTGTAGACTCCGCGCTTGGCAGGTGGTTTAGTGATCACAGTATTGGTGCTAAGTACTCAGATTGATGCTGTTACCCATCCCCTGGAGTAACTCCTTAGTCAACATTTACGACATCCATGGGAGGAGATGGAGGGGTCTATTCTCAGAAAGAACACACTACGGTACGATTACATAATAAATATTTTTCTTGTAAGTTTTTCTCGCGACTCTAACAGGACAAAGTTTTGAGAAGAACATAGAAATGCTTATAAATAAAAATACTTACTGGGTCAATAATAAATGTAGTGTCATGGAGACTCCTGTTTGGCTTCAGACCTTCAAACTTTTCGAATATTTTTGGTTCAGTGTCCAAGAAGTGCCCCTTGGATATCGCGAAAGGAAACCCTGGAATAGTAAACACACAGTTTAATGCTTGTAGTCACAAATAATTAACAGAATTTATACTGAGAATATACACTTATTTTACGGAGAATGGTCTGAGGAGTTCCGGCCTCCCACTTTTACTTCCCCCCTTATCGTTGGCGAACTCATCCTGTACCTCCGATGCTTGGGTCTCGCTGTGCGTTTAACGTGCTCGTTCCTCCCTCACACCTGCAGGGTGTCACCAATCCGTCTGCCAAGCGTGTTGACTATGGCAAATCTCCCCATTGCATTCTATGGGGGAGGCTTCGTCTTAGCCCAAGCGCGCACTGTTGGCAAGGCCGCGGCGGCCACCGAAATGTATGCATTGTATCATCAGTGCGCGTACTTGGTCGCAAACGGCCAGAGGCCGCGGCGGCCAATGGGATCATTGTGACGTAACCTGCGACCCGTATTGGCCGCTGGCCGCCCCGCGACCACTGGGATTCGAAGAATTGTAGGATCTTACGCCAGTGTGCACGCACTGGCCGCCGCGGGCAGACATGTTACTTGTTTACAGAGTGTTCAAATTACATCGTGTCTTTTGACACGGAAAGGTTTATTTTGGCCGCAGTTCTGGCTGCATGCTTGGTCGCAATACTTGCGGCTTGGTCGCAATACTGGCCGCTGCGACCTGGCCGCCAGTGCGCGCTTACCCTAATAGGCTGTTGAAGAAGATGATAAAATCTAAAGAATCTCACCATAATAGCACGGTGACAGGTCCAAGATCCCACCAGGACACCAGCCTTTACTATTACACAGCTTATGATCATTGAAGGTAGCATTGTCGAAACCATACACAAAAGCTTCCGAGCCATAGTCCATTTGTTTGGTTCCAGTGTACCGCATATAAAGGGTCTTGCAGATGCCATAGCGGTAGATTCTGATAGGTATTTCTGGAGTCAGTTGTGGGGGAAAGGCTGCTCCTTCATATGTGTTGTTATAAAATTGTGTGCTAAGAACAGATCACTGATTAGAATCGTCAATATAGTAGCTTAAGAGCAGAAGGCCTATTACGAGTTTTGCATTACAACAATCACTTTGCGAGTCGTGAGCTTTTACCGTGACTTACATCATTATGTGCCGCGCAGTCGATAGAAACAGCACAGATTCATAAATAGTTACTACGTAAGTCACGTTGAATACTCGCAACTCGCAAAGTGATTGTTGCAATGCAAAACTCGTAATAGGCCTTCTGGTCACCGGTAGCTAGGGCGCTTATGTGCTTTTGCAAGCCAGCGAAGTTTGCTTCTAATGGAAAGTTTTCAATAGTTCCTAAAATTCCGGTAGATGGCGGTGACTCGACATGGTTGTGTCTTCTGAAGATTTTGCAAAAGCACCACAGAGAATATATTCTCTTTGTTTTCTAATTTTTTCCACCAAAAAAATTATAATACTTACTTTACTTCACCAACGAACAGCATGAGCGAGTGAAGTCAGTGACACTGACAGTTGGTGGCTGACCGAGAAACTTTAGACAACCATATCTGGACTGCGCCATCTATGCATGGATTTAGAACTATTATCTTTCAGCTGTCAGAAAACTTCCCATTACGGAATATTATATTTTGACATGATGGAATAGTAGGGCGCTCAGTTTTTGATTAGACACACTAAAAATCTTTATTACCTTTTTTTATGATAGGGTTAGGTAGGAACTTACTTTTCAAACATAGTTTCTGAATTCATGCTATTGTTAGCTTGAAACCTTTTGACTGCTTTTACTTGGAACTTATCTGCGTCGGATGTCCCTAATGTCAACCTATATTCTGCGTCCGGGTCATATAACTGAAATTAAACAAAACTATTAGGTTTTTACCAAACACGACGCGGTAGAGGAAGGTCCTCCACTCGATGGACTAAAGACATCATAAACGTCGCCGGAAGTCGATGTATGGAGGCGGCTCAAGACCGTTCACCGTGGCATTCTAAGGGGGAGGTCTATTGCCAGCAGTGGCACTAATATTATAAATGCGAAAGTTTGTAAGTATGGATGGATGGATGGATGATTGGGTGTTACTCTTCCACGTAAAAACTACTGAATGGATTTTAATGAAACTTTACAATAATATAGCTTATACATCAGAATAACACATAGGCTACAATTTATAAATATATTGTGTGAATTCTCCATAATATGACGATAAGTGTCAAGTAAGTAGGAAAATCTACCATCTGCGAGCTATTCTGGCGTGCGCTGCCGAAACCGATAGTTTAGACTAGAGTTACACATATGTATAATGTATGATGGAAACAACGATCTTGTGTATTATAAGATCGTTGGATGGAAATGTTTATCTTAAATAGTCCTACAAAAAAGCCCGCCACAGTATATATATAGGTTATATTATTTTCTAAGCCACGCTAATATAAGCTACTCGAAATACTAATTTTGCGCAGACAAAGTTGCGGCGGGCACCAGCTAGTAAAATTATATGGTTACCAAATTATAAATAAAAAAAAAAAAAAAAAAAAAAAAAAAACTGACGCACCACGGGTACTATATAAGTGTCTTGATCATGTGTACATTTTATAGAGTTTGATGAAATAATATTTGATTTGTGACCCTTTCAAGATACCTGAGTCTTATCTTCATTTATATAGATCTTTGAACGAGCGAAGCGAGTTCTCTGAGTCTCTCTCTGAGTATGTATGTATGTATGTATGTATGTTTGTCCGATGAAAACTTCCAAACCGTTAATCCGATCTTCATGAAATTTGGTATGGGGGTAGATAGTATTGGTACAATTTGTAGGTAAGATTATGAGCTATATCGGTCAGGGGGTTGCTGAGATATTGGGGTCCAAGAGGGGAAAAATAAATAAAAGTGAGACAGTCAGATCAAGTGGGGTGTCCAATGAAAGCGCTTTAGTTGGACATTTCAAAACTGTTTTTAATAAGTATTTAAACTTAGTAGTTTCCGAGATATTAGGGAAAATAAAAAACGCAAAAATCAAAAATTCTAGGGTACTTCCAGCAGTCCCACAATGCTGAAATTTGGTATGCTTGTGGCTTTTGTGTCACAACTACAGGGAAAAGTCAGAAATTTAAGAAATTAGAAACCTGAACCATAAAAAAAATAAGCAATTTAACATCCATTGTTGACCCCCCATTCCTAGGAATTTGAATCACATTGGAGTTCTATGTTTTCGTCAAAAGGACGTTATCAATTAATTCGTCAAGTACTTTAAATACACTGCTCAACACGGTCTAGGGATATTTCATACTCAATTAAATAACTGGAAAAGTACTGGCCGCATTGGAATCTTTTATACACCGATTTGTTTGTAATTTATCTCAGACGAATTCCAAATTAAAATTTTTGAAAATTCTTTTCTTTCGGTGGCATAAAAATGTCTTGATGTATAGGAGAGGGAATTTTCATTTGTGCGAAATTTAGAAAACAATACGAATTACGTTTAGTTACAGTTTTTTTTAATTTTTAAACGAAAGATAAAGTTAAAATTGAGGTATTGTAGCCATGCAACGCCAACATTTGGCGAGGGCGGAGATGTTACGAGCTGTGGGAATGCTGGAAGCTGGGTCTGTTCAGCGTAATGTTGCTGAGGCCATAGGGACCCACCAAAATGTAATTTCAAGATTGTGGACACGCTATCGTGCCACAGGTGAAGTAGCGGAGAGGCACCGGGGGCCAAGTCGCATCACTACCCCCAGACAAGACCGCACTGAGAAAAATGTCATTTTGGCTTCATTATAAAATATCAATACGTCTTTCAAAAATACGATGAATTGTTCTAAAATAAGGTTGTATCATGTATATATAATAAAATAATCTAGTTTAAATAGTAAGTAATACAATATTATGATGACCATTCTCCGTAATAAACGGTGACAGAATATAAGAAGATTAAATCGATACTTTACGATGCTTTCCTCTTAAAATAACACTACGTAATATGAAATGGTCTGCTGGATGTCTGGTTGGCAGAAATTCGATGATACCTAAGATATAACAGTTTTCGTCACTTTATTTTTGTAGTTAGCATCAATTTTCTTGAAGCTTCTATGCATAAAATCCTTATAATATACGACTACGGACTATATCTTCCGCCGTTTCGTTACTGCTTCGCTTGTTACTGTCCATCCAAAGGTTGTCTGGAAGAAATCGCTCTCAGCGATAAGGCCGCCCATTGTACTGCTAATTTTAATAAATCCTTTTATGTATTCCTGGTGTACAATAAAGTGTTAATCTATCTATCTATCTATGTGACTACGGGCATACAAAAATTAATTAACAAATGAACAAACATCAAATAATGATTACGGAATCATATTTGACACCGCACACCAAAATACCATGACTAGCACACAAAAATACAATTACGTAACAAATTACCATCGAATATGATTACGGAACCATAATATTTGACGCGGCACTCCAAAATACCGTGATCATCACACAAAAATACGTTTAACGTTTTACTAAAGTATGATTACAGGATTCATAATATTGGATGACCGGCATATTAAAATACTGTGAAATCACCAGTCTACTGCGAACGGCACGCGGGTAGGTCCTAGCCCGGTCATTTTATTCTATTCAGTTAGCAGGGAAGCACATGCGCTCCGCCTTTTGTTTGTAATTTTATTTTAAATATTACGGATTGTCTATAGTTAGTGTTACAAAATGTGAAGTGATTTGAAGCAACAAAGTGCAACAAAGATCAGCTGGGTTTCATAATACCTAACATTTGTTCGTGTACAAAAATAAGTGTTTTAAGATTAGTGCACCAGTTTATGCAAGCTGTTGATGTAAAAGCTTGTGACAGTACATGACCCAGTTTTGCCGACTGATGCCCAGCTGATGTCCATTTAAAATTATGTGGTTGTACATAAAATAATCTCCACCTTTCTACTACGCATCTGCCTGCTGACGCCTACCAAACCATGGCTGGTTGGTGAACGCCTGGAGGGCTCAACGTGCCTATCTTATTACGTTGGGTATCCTGGCAAAGCCCGAGTCTCGATCCCGTTCTCTGTCCAGCACGCCTGAAGTCGCGTCGTGTTCTAGGATCAATCACCAGGGATTTGAATAAGGTATTGATTTTAGTCTCGTATTAAGTAAAATATCTAATGTGAAAGCCCATGTTAATTAGAGATACTCTTTATGGTACCATAAAGTAAACATGTCACAAAATACTGTATTTAGGTAAATTTAGCTAATTTCCTTTCGAGTTTTGTAGGCTGACTTCGGCAGAATTTCCTACCCCAAATTTAAAGCTACTTTCGACCCCCATATATAAAAATCTATTTGACCTAACCACTTGCAATTTTGTACAGGTGACGCGGATAAGGTGCAGTCAGCTTTGGAACAGTGGTCTCGACCCTCAGCTGGTCCGTGACAGGAGGTCGTGCGCCCTCTGGCAAGAGACGGTGCGAGCCCGCCTCCGTTACCCCAAAACTACTACTCCGTTACTCTAAATTATATATTTTGCGTTATTTAATAATATTTTGTAATTTTTAATTAAAACGTTAATCCGTCATATGTTTTTCCATTATAGCAAATAATTCACCAAATCCCAAATCCACTGTTCTAGAATAATACCTAATAAAATAGGTACTTCTGTCTAGAAGTACCTACTTTATTAGGGTTATTTTCTGTATTGCGTAGGTACTTTTTTCTGAATGTGCTTTCCTCTCATTTCCGAGTATTTCCTGTTATTTCATCCTACTATTTATCCATGCTTTCCTACTGTTATTGATGTGCTTTCCTATTGTTTATTCTTACTAATTTTCTACGCCTCCTGTTGTAGCATGGCTCGGGTATTTTTCCTTCTTCTTAAATATGCGTGGGCCAATTTATAAAGATAATTGACACTTAGTAATCTACTCTGACCCATAACCGTGCAAAAGTACGGTTACGGGAGTGATGACGATGAACGACTATACATCATCATCATTCTCTTAACCGTACTCTTGCTTATTCTATGTGTCAATTATCTTTATTAATTGGCCCATACATATTTAAGAAAAAGGAACAATACCCGAGCCATACTACAACAGGAGGCATAGAAAAATAGTAAGAAAAATCAATAGGAAAGCACATCAATAATAGTAGGAAAGCATGGATAAATGGTATAAGATGAAATAACAGGAATTACTCGGAAATAAGAGGAAAGCACATTCAAAATTGTAGTAAAGCATACAATAATAGTAGGAAAGCATGGATAAATAGTAGGATTAAATAACAGGAGTTACTCGGAAATGAGAGGAAAGCACATTAAAAATAGTAGTAAAGCATACAATAATAGTAGGAAAGCATGGATAAATAGTATGATAAAATAATAGGGATTACTCGGAAATTAGAGGAGAGCACATAAAAATAGTAGGAAAGCATACAAAAATATGATGACAGTCATATGTAATGTTATGCTCTCACTCAAAAAGTAATGGTCCATTACGATTACCGTCACCGTAAGTCCGGACATACGGTGATACGAACTACTAATGCATGGTGACAGCTCATCATAATATATGGTTAGCAGCAGCAACAGTAGTTTCATCGTACTTTATGGTTATTTCCGTATGCTCCCTACTTTACGTGAAATCACCATATTTTTTGATGAACTGTTTTCTCAGTGCGATTTTTGCAAATTACTGCGCGAGCTCAACCAAATGCAACGGCGACTCAATTGGTCCAAAGGCTGCGAGTGGAACACCAAGTGCTTGCGAGTGACCAAACTGTAAGAAGGCGACTGCATGAAAGCAATCTACGCTCTCGTAGACCACTCCGGGTCCCACCTTTACGGAGAGGCAATCGTGGACGACGATTAGAATGGGTTTGGAACCACGTGGACTGGGGCCGTGAGCAATGGTCCAATGTGCTGTTCACGGATGAATCCAGGTTCGGCTTCCATCCAGATTCACGAAGGACGCGTGTTTGGCGAGTTCCTGGACGATGGAGCCGTCTTCAGAACCCTCAGGAAGTTCACCCATACCAAGGAGGAACAATTATGGTTTGGGCAGGAATTCGCCTTGGAGGACGGACGGATCTCGTTTGGGTGCGGGGCAATATGACGGCAGAACGATACGTCCAACAGGTGCTGGGGCCCGTAATCTTGCCCCACAGAACACAAATGGGGCAAGATTTCCTGCTCATGCACGACAATGCCCGGGCACACACGGCGAGAACGGTAGCAGCTTGGTTACATACACACAATGTTAGGGCCTTAGACTGGCCTGCTCAATCGCCAGATCTAAATCCCATTGAGCATGCGTGGGATATGCTGCAAAGAAGAGCTCTGAAGGAAGTTCCTGAAAATCTGGCTACAGAAGATCAACTTTTTGCGCACCTCAGAAGGACATGGGACAATATTCCGCAGCAAGACATTGACAACCTTGTTCTGAGCATGCCGAATCGTTGCCGATGTGTTATGAACATCATGGGCGCTTTCTCAGACTACTAACTTCAAGTTTATAAACACAAATTAAATGATTTTTCTATTTTTTTCAGTTTTTACTCATAAATTAAAAGTTAATTCATATACGGTTTCCGTCTATGCTTCATTTTTTTCCATAAAATCCTGAAATTTTAATCGAGGTACCTTAACCATTATTAAAAAATGGTAGAATATTAAATAACGTATCTTTTAAATACATATATACATGTCATATAAATAATTAACACATTGATAGTAATTCGCTTTTTTTTTTAAAATCCCTAGACCGTGTTGAGCAGTGTACTAACAGGTATGTAGTATTTACGCCCTGTTGCTTAGTCCTATTCAAAGGCTATTTCGATGATGTGTGGAAAAATTACCTATAGAGGTTAATTTTTTTTCTCAGTAAATGTTTTTAGAAATCGGTTAGAGGGGTAAAGAAAGTAAAATATGCAAAAAATATCTCGAAGATACTTCAATTATCTGGTAATGCTGAAATTTATTATTTAAGTATATTTTGTTCTACGGGGAGAAGTCGAAAATTGAGGATCCATTTTTAGAGTAGAGAACTTAAATCTTTAAAAATTAGGTAGCAAATCTACAGCTAGATTAGGCATCTAGGCACTGCTTAATTAAAAAAAACTTTTTTTTGCTTCACTAAATATTTTTCATATTAGAGAAATTGACTCGATAGTTTTAGATTTCTGATGGATCATCCATACAAACATACTTATATAGCCGTTATATACAAAACCCTTTCTTCCCCTCTTAAATTAGTCGGGCTGATAAAGGTGTCATCGCGAGGTCTCAGTTCGGGGCGAACCACTAGTTAATAAGATCTCAGTTAGAGTATGCCACCTCGGTTTGGAACACGTACTATGCCAAATATCATGACCAGTTAGAATCCGTACAACGTAAATTTTTACGTTCAATGAGCTATCGGTGTTTTCGTTCTAGGTCCTCTTATGACGTACTTGTAACTAAGTTTTCCTTGCACACACTTAAGATAAGAAGATTGCTCCTTGATCTAATGTTGTTGTTTAATATCTGCCATCAAAAATTTGACTGTATTAAGCTTGTTAACCAAATATATATACATATACCTTTTTGTTCTTATACCCGAGAGACTCGCAAGCATTACTTGTTCGCACTCACTTCTTGTAAAACGAATGCCGGTCAGCGTGCGCCGTTGCATAGAATCATGAAACTTTTCAATGACCATTTCACGAGCACTGAATTCTTTGGAACCTCACCCAGCTCGTTTAGAAATAATATAATTAAGATTGTGTCCGAGTTTTCAGACCTACCATATTAATGATGTAGGTACATATTCATAACTCTGTTAATTGTTATTTTTTTTTTTCAAAACAAACGTGAGAAAAACAAGGTTGCGCCCTCATATCTTTTTTTATCAAATTCGTGGAGGACGGGGCTGATTGCACTTTTAGTTATCTTTAAAAAATTATTTGTGTTATTGTTTTTCAGTGTAATTGTTTGTTGTTCATAATATAAATAAAAAAAAAAGAAATATCCAAATTTGAAGCAAACTTCGTTCGTGTAAAAAAAGGCGTAAGCGCCGTATCGGTATCCTCATAAGAACCTTTAGGTATTTATAAGTTCATGCCTACATCACACCTTCATTATATCTACTTATGGTCACTACAAACATTGTAATGACATTAAGGTTTCAGGGCTCATTTACCTGATTAAGTAGGTACATTCTTAACCTTTTAGGAATAAAATTGACGTCCGAAAGAGATTCCCCCAAGCCATTACTAAAAATACTTTTAAAGAAATAAGATTTGAATAATGATGTTCATTAAAACAGGTTGATTAACAAAAAAATATGTAAGCGTAGATTGTTGTGATGAACTGTATGTAACGGTCAATGGCCTGCCACATTCTAAAATTACCATTCTCGGTATAATGCAACTAAAAACTTCCTCTGCCTTTTTTAGCTCGATAATCCTTCCATACCTACCTATCATCATCATCATCAGCAGCTGCATTTAGACGTCCACTGCTAGACGAGGCCTCACCCATAAAATGCAATGTGGGGATTTGCTATAATCACCACGCTTGGCAGGCGGGTTGGTGATCACAGTATTGGTGCTATGTACTCAGGTGGATGCTGCTGCACATTTCCTGGTTTAAACCCTTAATTGGTTATCAGTACACCTACGGGATGGGACGGAGGGGGTCTATTCTAAGACCGGACACACAGCATTGAATTAAATTTTAAAATAATCTATTTTAATATATTAAACATATCATTATAGATTATAGGTAAGTATCTACATGTCCTTGACTTTGGCAATCTGTTTTTAAAACGGAAGACTAGCGCAGGTTGTTTACAACCTGCATAATTATTTTGATTTAGAGGCCTCTTTAACCGACTTCAAAAAAACGAGGAAGTTCTCAATTCGATTGTATGTTTTTGTAATGTCGTGTTATCTTAACTAAGTGTTTTTTTTATAAGTCAGTTGTTGTTGCAAATAAATGTTTTCTTGTTTTTAAATAATTTAGTTTTCGAGAATGGGCTAATCAGAAAGCTCTTTTCAGAAGCATACACACAATTGACACCACGAAAAAACCAGTTAAAACGATAGAAGAAAAGCATGAAATACAAGAACCAGTTAAAACAATAGAATAAAAGAATAAAATACTCACGCGTGTCATTATTCCCGTTGAGTTAAAGTAAATAAGGCCAGGCACTACGGAGTTGACCATCGAGATCAAGGGGTCTGTGTTGCCCCACATGTAGTAGTAAGCGCTGATCCTCGATAATGCTTTCAGATTCATACCCGATATGACAACTTTGAAGATCTGCCCCATGAAGTAGGGGTACTTGTTGAGCATTTGTACGGCGGACTACAACAAGATAAAAAAAAGTGTTTTGGTCATTGCTTGGTCATACATGACGTTACTTAAAACTGTTATAACACATAGGATATGCTAAACCATATTCCAGGTATTAAATCAGGCTTTCATTCAGTCAGTTCATGTTCTGCCTGTAATTTCAAGGCTACCCTATAAATACCAATCACTTATCAAGTTACACCCTCCCAGGCAAAGTAATCAATTTGTGGAAAGAAGTTACTGGAAGTTTATTCTATCTACTTTTCATTTTTAAAGAAATTAAAAACGTTTATTTTTAAATACCAATAAAGCTATTTACGGTAAGATGAGGTTCCTGTGGTCGAAAATCAGCTGGCTCATATGAAAGAGCGTGTACTGCATTAGACTAGGCTCTATTTCAATCTTCAGATATCTATGATAATGAAGAGGACCTACTCACCAATAAATCTTTATTCGGTGAGATGAGATAATGTGTTTCTTTGTCTCCGGACCGACTCATTACAATCTGCCCAGTTTAAGAATAAAATGGAACGTGTAGTATCATATGACGCATTACTCTATATTGATCTCCATCTAAAGGCTTATGATTAAGAGGATCCACTCACCAACAATGCTATATTAGGTAAGACAAGGAAGATGTCCTCTGGGTTCCCGACCGACTCCTCAATAATCAGCTCAGTCCGATATTTGGGGGTGTACCGCATAATGCCTGGCTCTATATTGATCTCCAAGTCATCGTTTGTTCGATACTCTCTACAAGTAAAACGTACATTGGTTATTTTAAAACTGCTGCTAATAGTTAGGTATTCCAAAAGCGTTGGATGGAGTGAGTGTAGTCATTTGCAGGTTAGGGGGGTTTCCTCATCTGTTATACCTGATTTAGAACACAACATGTACAACTGAAAGTATGTGTAGTTAGGTAAGATAAGATAAAGATAAATCATTCATCACCAGAAACTACAGCACAGAAATATTCATGGAGAATTAGTTTTTTTTATAATATTTAGGTTTGTCTGTACATAACAGAAGCAATGGCCCACTAGGCCCTAAGCCCGTGGGTGCCCAAAAAGATTAGCAAAAGTTATAGATTTACAGAGTTCTAGATGGGGTATGTCAAGGCTGTGTTTTTTCACCAACTTTTTTAAATCTGTACCGGGCAGCGTTTAAGACACAAGTCTTATTTCATAGTACATTTATTGGATTGTAAACGTAGGTGAAATTCATGGTTTTGACATTTAGAGTTAAATGTGTATTTTAGGTATGAAATTTTGAATTGTGATTCGCTTGCTTTATGAAAACAGTCGAGAAAAATAAGACGATTCCAACTTACTGATAAACAAAAGGCCCTATTTCATCCACCTTCACAATATCATCCTCTCGTGCAAGGAACTGCTCCGCGTTCGTGATATTGAACAAATATACGTAGACCTTGGCACCCTCGATCTCTTGAAGTAGTAGCTCGTGGAGTAGGGTTCCGTTTGCAAGGCGAAGTTGCTTCAAATAAGGAAACTTTATTATCATCATCATGAGTCAAATTGCTTGTTCTTACTAGATGCAGCAGACGCACTGAATACATTTACCAGACTGGTTCTTTTAATATCGGTCACAAGGTCCATTTCCCCCAAATCCCGAGGGGGTTTCAGTCCCCTCGTCACTGAACTAAGACCTGACCTGACCTGACCTGAAGCTGATACTGACCAGTATCTATCATGGCTATCACATAAATTGAAGGAAGTATCAGAGAAGACATGTGTTTCATTTTGGTGAGATTGACACTATTTCCCATAACATAACTCCATATCTTAGCTATGAGTATGCGTAAGCGTAATAGGAGACACTCAGAACTAAGGCTCACATTTTGATCGCAAAATAACCAGTGAAATGAGGCCAAGGTTTCTCTAGATTAGCAGAGTAAACCTTCCATTCCAAGCATGATCCACCAGAATGTGGATGGATCGATAAGACCGAAGTTTTCGAAGTATAGTAGTAGTAAGTACACAAGGAAAAGCAAATATTCCAAAAAAAATACTTTCACTTGTTGCTGGTAAGTGCACACATAAATAAATGACATAGCTTAGAGATGGCTATACCTACCGAATTCAAACACAATATGAGTTCAATATGTTTCAAATTAAAAATCCACTTACGAAGTTAGCCAGTATCAGTATAGGATTGATGAATATAAATGTAAAAGGCACAATTAATAGTGTTAATCCTAGTGACGTCATAGATAACACCCATTCTGAAAAAAAATAAGGTTAATAAAAGAAAAAATAAAACAAATAATAATACTGTTAGTGAATTAAATATGGGCTGAGTAAATAAATAATTATGTACTTACTTTTACTTGCAAAACGTCGCTCTATGCTTATATTGTTGGATTTAACTACCATTGTTATTAGGTTATTAAAGTCTGCCTAAGTTTATAGTTCTCTGAAAAATCAATAAGTCACAAATATTATGAACAAATTATGTATTAAAAAGTTAGCTTTATTTAATCTAAACGAGGACAAAAGGTACAGCTGCCATACCTATTTTTGCCGCCAAGCATAAGTTCGCATTGCTGTGTTCCGGTTTCAAGGGTATGGGAGCCAGTGAAATTACAGTCACATCATCTGCAGTGTGTCTCAAAAGGATGATGATGCCACGTAGGATGCGTCCTACGTAGACGTGACCTAAGAGGTATTGCATTTGTAATGGACTGGGCTGCATGCCAGTTCAATTAGATCAGGGCTGGCGCTGTAACGGGGCACTTAGCCAGCGTAGGTAGGCTACCCTGTCTGCGATCAGTGATCAGCCCCCGTATTCTCTAACTGAAAGACATTCGTGGTGTTATTATAAAAAATGCCCTTAGTCTGGGTTTAAACCAGGACTACCAGTCTAGGCTTAAATATCGACCTAGGGTATATACGACTTTAATACAAAAGCAGATGGTTTGTTTTCCAGAAGCAACTTTCGAGCTAGATATGCCAAAAATGACATAAGCTTGGACTATCTCTGGTTTATCTAAAACCAGGCAGCCCCCTAGTTTAGCAATGGTCTATAAATTGACAGTTGATTGCTTGTTAGAGGTAACAATGTGGACATCTCAATTGTGATGTGACACAATCCGTCAGTTTGATACTTTGGAAATTTGCGAAGTAGCGCGAGAATAGATTTCGGAAAACAAACCATCTGCTTTCGTATTTAAAGTCGCATATGCCTAATGTCGATATTTAATCCTAGACTAGTACGCTTGGACTAAATTCAGATATAGTCCATGTTCTGTAATAAGGCCGTCGGTGACTAACGTTTTGACAAATAAAATAACTACCAATTGACAGTTCTTAATGATAATTTTGAACAATTGATGCTGATTTTACTTGTCAAACGTTAGTCACCGAGTGACTTTCAGTTAGGGAATAGGGGGGTTGAACTCAGTTTTAATCATCATCATCATCATCATCAGCTGTAGAGGTTTACTGCTGCTTATAGCCCAAATCACATCCAAGGACATCATATACTGTAACAACCGTTATAGGCCTCTCTCATATAGAATGCCACGAGGAACGGTCTAGAGACGCGTCATACAGAAATCCACCGACCTTTCAAAATAAAATTCGTTGTTTGTTTGCTACCACGCCTTTAGATACGGCTAAACCGTTTATTTTGTATTCCTGAGGGCCTCAGCCAAACGGCAATCGCTTCGAAGCGATTCCATTTCTACAGTCGTAATCCAATACAAAAGACCACTTGACATATCGATAGCTAACGTCAATCCCATACATTTTGGAGTTTTCTACTGGCGTCATCGCTATTAGAATGTTACTTTGTCTACGGCCTCTGATCTACGTGAATAAATCCGCGCGCGGACAGTAGTATCCAACAAATAATTTAATTATTTAGAACACAACATAACAGTCACATATATAGTCCTGATCCCACACTAGGATTCCCTGTGGAACTACAAGTACCGTGGTACCACAACACTCGGAACAAATATTTGCAGACCATGCAAACTTTTGTCCCACAGCGGGAATCAAGCCCGCACCTCTTATGTCTCAGCCGGCAACTCGCCCACCACGCTACGGAGGTACATTGGTACAAAACTTTTTTTTTTATTGTATTTGTTTATTGGTAACCAACAGCATTTTCTTATAATCTAGGCAGAAAACCATGTATGACAAAAATAACGCCAATTTTAAATTTAAAAATTACCCAAATTTGTAAATAATGTAAGGAAGAGTTTTACAAAATCAAAAGCAAGGATATTAGGTATTTAACACTTAGGAAAATTAATTAATTCAAGTTTGCATCTAAAGTGACTGACGCATGTTACTAAGTACATTAGATACCTACTTAGTTCAAGTAATATTATTACCACATAATATGATAAAAGTCTCTTAATTATTCATTTATTTAAGTTAATAATTATGTTTATTTCAAACATACCTACAGACACTTTGAATGCAGAACATCAGTTCAATGACGTGCGAGTGTGACTACACCCCAAAAGCCTGGAAAATTTAAGAACTTATTCAATATTTTAATGTTTGTTTTATGCAAAGACGGGTTTAATATTTTTTTGTACAGACACGAAAACATTACTATTAATACAATAACATAAAATTAGTTAATAATAAATAAATAAATAATAAATGCTAGACATTTCACACAGCATTATCTAGCCCCAAGCTAAGCAGAGCTTGTGTTATGGGTACTAGATAACTGATGTACTTAATAAAATACATTAGATAGATATTATTTATTATACATAGAAAATACCCAGAACACCCTGAACAAATATCTGCAGGTTGTACAAATATTTGTTCCGAGGCGGGAATCGAATCCGCAACCTCCTGCGTCGCAAGCGAACCTTCGCCCGCCCCGCGCCACAGAGGTCGTCAGTTCCCTTTTGTCAGGTTTTAACTTTGGCAAGAATTTAGTTTTCTTGACTCAAACAACAGGTAAAAAATACCATTTAGAATAGCCCATTTGAATTCATAAAAGAAAATAGTATGGGAATCTATATTTTTAGCAACCATAATATATGGCTATAGAAGAGCGAGGTATTTTCATTTTAATTTTCATTTAGAGCCCATTCGTAAAAGAAATATTATTGGATCCTTGTTTCGAGTATTTTTGTTTAAATAATTAAGAATGTATCATAATAAAATCGTCGCCTTAATAAACCATGGGTAAGCTTTCTTTTTCATCGAACAATGTGCCTATACGGTTCAAGATAGTCTCAATAAAATACACAACACTAACACACATTGCTAATCCACGTGCCCCAAATGCGGGGTCATGTCATGACGTCAGAGGACCAATTCTCTTATATAAAAACATGCATGCATTAATAGTTTCTACGTGACAATGCGACTGACACGAGATTATATTGTAAAATCGTTTTTTAAGGTGAATGCTCTCGTTGCCTTGCCCATACAAAATAATTTAAGTATTTTTTCAATCCACAGATTGTCGTTCTTTATATCGTATTTTTTTTTCGATTTTCTAATGATTATCGTACTCGCAAATGGTTGTTTCAAATAAAAATTTACTAAGGGTAATTTTTAAAATTAGTTTGAAATACGACCAATTTTACGTATGTGTGAGTGTTTTTAATGTCCATTTTGAGTCGCCACCTACCATCGAAGCGTGATATTTTTACGCAGAGCACCCTGTTTTGTTTAATTTGACAGAGATGGCGGTTAAATGGACCTCGAGCACCGAGTTTTGAGAAAGATAGTGAAAGATGGCGCTAAATAAATAAAAGTATGCCTCGCGTTATTTTCGGGTCTGTCACCAAAATTGCGAAACGCGACGTTGCCAGGCAACGCTACGTCACAAGTTTAGTGCTTGCTAGTCACCCGTAATTATTTGGCTTTATGAGCTGGCTCTGATAGGGTTGCCAACCGTTCGTTATAATCATAGTTTACAAAGTTATTTGCGGCTATGTTCTTTATACTTTGCAATATCAACAAAGTAGGTACCTTCGAGAAAATACTTTATTGTAACGTACTTTATTGAAACTCAAGTTTCAGTTTTATAAAATAAAAATAAAACAACGAAAGAATATGTAAAAACTATACTTTCGTAACTTCATTCGCAGCAATAAAAAAAAATATTACTAGTCATTGACCGAGCGAGCAAAGCAAGGTAAGTCCTTGCAATATAATATGGCAAAATTTGCTATCGTCTGTTCGGATGTATGTACCTATGTACGTAAGTACTCGCGTACGTCGCATTTTTCAATTAATCTTGATGAAACTTGATATATGTACTTACTTATATATTTATTTTACAATATAGTTTTTGAGAAAAAATGAAAATGAAAACCAATATTACGTGAGCTCTCATTTGTTAGAGTTTCAACGACTTGTGGTTCAAGTAAGATTGGGTATATGCTAGATCGGACTATGGATGCGATTTTTAAACTTTATCGAAAAACAAGATAGTTTGTGCTCTTGAGGTATTCTGTTCGCAAAACTACTAGTTTTTATAATCCGACCGTGTACCGTGCTGTGATTCAGAAACTCGGTGTAGCAACCCTGATAATATATCAATATCAAAGTGTAGTATGAAGTTGTCATCTCGCTCCTTAAATGCAAAAGAGCCACAAGTCGAAAATTCATTTTTTTACTGGAAAGCCTATCAAAGTTTTGATAGTAGTTTTTTTTGTATTACTTTATAAATCTTTTTTTTCTACATATATGTATGGTATATTATAAGATGCGTATTTTGAACCTTACACTACCTTGAAATTTACATTGAGATCAATGTAATTAAATGCGGAAGAAACTTATCCATAACTATCACCTCTTCATCTAGCAATATTACAAAATAAAATACTCCATAAATCTTTGACTTACTAGTAGTAACGATGAGATCTACGATCAATAATATCTAAGTCATCGCAGTAATCTCATTAAGTGTTTCATTATTATACATAAAAATCCTTTAGCTTAAATAATCAATTTTAAAATAAGTAAGTATAAAAAGTTTAACATTACTTTGGGATTACATCCTTTTCAATCAGTTTTAGGATGCTTTGTTTTTTGTCTCAGCAACTTGTAGCTTTTTGATATTATTTTATATTATTTACTTGGGAAAAATCTGTATCCTGAGAAGTTTTGTATAAAAATATATTTTAATGTTGTTGATCAGTTTTAATAACTTTGAGGTCTGCTCTTTACGACTCTTCCTTTGGAAATCTATGTCAAGAGGCTGAACACTAGGAAGTACTGAATCAACTGATTGGTAATCAATCATCTGTACTGCTGTCTGAGCTTGAAGATGAGGATTCACTTGAGTATATCTGAATCGCTGTCTGTACTTTCCTCAATGACTAAATTTATTCATTGCTCTGGACTTCCAAAATCAGATAATGTTTTCATCAAGTAACGATAGGCTAGGATTGTGTTGGCTGTCTGTCTGGTATGGAATTTGTACCGTTTTTGATGAAGCGATTAAGATAGAGACTCCAGTGAATCCTCATCTATAAGCTCAGACAGCAGTACAGACGATTGATTACCAATCAGTTATGATTCAGAACCTCTTAGTGTTCAGCCTCTTGGCATAGATTTTCAAAGGAAGAGTTGTAAAGGCATAATATATTTTTATACAAAACTTCTCAGGATACAGATTTTTCCCAAGTAAATAAAATAAAATAATATCAAAAAGCTACAAGTTGCTGAGACAAAAAACAGGGCATCCTAAAACTGATTGAAAAGGATGTGATCCCAAAGTAATTTTAATAATCTTAAAAGTGATTATTTAATTCAAAGGATACTTATGTATAATACTGAAACACTATATTTTAAGACTGATTGTACAGACTGATTGTAATAACAGTCATTTAACAAATATTGCATGTTTGTTTATAAACAATTACAACCATAATCACGGTAATCTTATATGCAAAACAGACACATTTCAAGTACTGCGGTTTCGTTTTAATAAAATAGTAATCAAACTTATTGAACTTTCATTCAAAAGAAACGCATTCCAAAACCTGACACTTTTATGTTTCGTAATAAAGTTATTATTATTGTTATTATTAACTGGAAAGATGGCTGCTTTGCTGTGAAGTTAGTCATCAAAGTCTCAAAATGCTAAATGGGTAGTTGTGTGATTGAACTATTTTAAACGCTAAAACCATGGGTGTCTTTTTCGAATATAAAAATTGGAATCATCTAAATGCCATTTTTGCATTAAAAACGATATTGAAATTTTTTGATTTGTGGCCCTGTTGAATTTAAGGTGTTCTGTTTGTCTGTGGTTACCTAGCCCAGTGCACTTATTTCTCCCTATATGTTCCTTGACTTTTTTCTCTATGGTCCTTGTCTATGGTGCACTGTGGGTGTCATGCGATTAATTTTCTTTGGGGCGGTGTCTTTGAAACGAGTGCAAGCCAGGTTATAACGGTTTCACGGTGAAATTTCGTAAGTAAACAGATATTTACATAATTTTAATGTGTTACCTACTAGTAGAGTAGTACTATTATAGAAGATGCCTGCCCTTTGTTTGAAGCCTTCGTTGTTGTTGTTGTTGGACATAGGCCTTCCCCTTAGAATGCCACGACGAACGGTATTGAGCCGCCTCCATCCACCGACTCCCCGCGACGTTTATAATGTCTTTATTCCATCGAGTGGAGAGCTTTCCTCTAACGCGTCGTCCGGTTTGTGGTCGCCACTCGAGAACCTTTATTCTCCAACGGTTATCACTTCTTCGAGCTATATGACCTGCCCACTGCCACTAATTCTGAGAGCTATGTCGGTGACCTTGGTTCTTCTACGGATTTCCTCATTTCGGATTCTATCACGTGGTGAAACTCCTAGCATAGCTCTCTCCATAGCCCGTTGCGCAACTTTGAGCTTGTCTATACGGCCAATAGTTAGCGACCACGTCTCAGTGCCGTAAGTCAACACTGGCGTGTAGACTTTCGTCTTGAGGCTCTGCGGTATCGGCGACGAGAAGATTTTTTTTTATACTACTTGGCAAGCAGACAAGCATACGGCCCACCTGATGGAAAGCAGTTACCGTAGCCTATGGACGCCTGCAACACCAAAGGCATCACAAGCGCGCTGCCGACCCTGAGACATAATGTGAAAAGTCTCATGTGCCTGTAATTTCACTGGCACCCGTACCCTTCAAACCGAAACAGAGCAATGCGAACACTACTGCTTGGTGGCAGAAATAGGTACGGTGGTAGTACTTCCCCGGACGAACTCTTTCACAAGAAGTTTTCACAAAACCAACAAACTAGATATGGCGTAGTTTCCCGAACGCTGCCCATCCGAGTTGGATTCGTCGGTTGACCTCTTCATCTCATCACATCACACTAATATTATAAATGCGAAAGTTTATAAGTATGTTTGTTACTTCTTCACGCCCAAACGGCTGAACGGATTTGAGTGAAATTTGGAATGAAGATACCTAATAATAATAATAATAATAATAAGCAAGCAAGTACCTTGACTTGGCCCACGAGATTACCGCCATGTGGGATGTGGATTCGACGATTATCGTCCCGATAGTTGTTTCTGTGAATGGCCTTATAGCAAAGAGCCTCGACCAATACCTTGAGAGGCTCTCACTAAATGGTTGGATCAACGGTCAGATTCAGAAGGCAGTACTCCTGGACTCGGCACGCATAGTCAGGAGGTTCCTCTCTCTGCAGCCCTAGCCTCCGACCGCTTGGGCCTTTGCTCCGCGGTCGGTGGTTTACCGTTTTGTAATATATTTTTTACTATACTGTTTTTATATACTATTTGTTTTTATAGATAAGTAGTATTTCTTTATAGTGAAAAATGTATTTTATAACGAGTTTTAAAATAAATCAACGTCATAATAATAATATCATGGTTCACGCAGGTGAAACCGCGAGGCGCAGCTCGATATTTATATTACTTGAAATATCTTTAAAAATTTAATGAATGAAAATGTAATAAGTAAATATGTTATGTTTTCAGATCTTATCTAACACCAAGCTCCCAATTTATGGACGAAATATTTTGAAGCCGAAATTGACGAAGCTGACTCTGGTTGCACGAAAAATAATAATGCACAACAGCAGTCAGCCAGATTTGATGGCAGAAGATTTGAGAAATGGTCCACAACATGAACAGCATGGAAATGATTTATACGTTACTCACAGATCGGAACGTTTTTTTTTATGCTACTTGGCAAGCAGACAAGCTTACGGCCCACCAGATGGAAAGCAGTTGCCGCAGCCTATGAACGCTTGTAACACCAGAGGCATTACACACGCGCTACCGACCCTGAGACATAAAGATGAAAAGTCTCATGTGCCTGTAATTTCACCGGCACCCGTACCCTTCAAACCGAAACACAGCAATGCGAACACTACTGCTTGGCGGCAGAAATAGGTACAGTGGTAGTACTTCCCCGGACGAACTCTTTCACAAGAAGTTCTACTACTAACAAAACTACTAACTAGTCGTCTGACTGCGAGTCAATTTGGAATAGTGAGAGAGGCAGATTGTTGATTGTTTATCCAATATCATATATTTCCAACACAGTAATATTTGTACACTGTTATGTTTGCAAACGCCGTATCACCACACCCTATAAATGAGTTTATCAGCAGCATGATGCTAAAGCTGGTAGCATTTTTCAAAAATGCGATTTTATCTGAAATATATATTGAGACGTGTTCGGAAAAATGCAAAGTGCATAGATCTCAATGAAATGACATCATGTACGTTATTTTTTCTCATACAAAAAACCCTTACAACATTGTCTAAAACAAAACTATATCAAGAAATGTATTTTTTTCTAGCCACTGATGATCAACCAGAATTAGCAAGTTGAAGTGGCAATGGGAAGGTCATATAGCTCGCAGAACTGATAACCGTTTGAGAATAAAGGTTCTCGAGTGGCGACCGAAAAACGGACGAGGCTGTAGAGGAAGGCCCTCCACTCGATGGACTAAAGGCATTATGAACGTCACAGGAAATCTGTGGATGGAGGCGGCTCAAGACCGTTCGTCGTGGCACTCTAGGGGACACCTAAGTGGACTTCTACAGGCTGATGATGATGTAGTTGATCATCAGATCAACTACATCTAATGATGATGAAGATGATACCTCATATCTCCGGCGTTTATGAACCGATTTAGAAAATTCTTTTTTTATTTGAATAGATATATGTACTTCCAGATTGGTCCCATTTTTTTCAAAACCCAGTTCTGATGATGGAATCCATGAGGAATTGAGGGAACTCCTCAAATATTTTAGGCATACATATGGCGATTTTGATATTTTCAGCAACAAACCAAGCATTTGCATTCAGAAAGTATCATAATCCTTTCACCACTATGGTTCTTTCATCATTTTTTTTTCATCCTAATATTTAGTCGAATACAATGGCGGAAGTCGGTTTTTTAAATGAAAAGTTATATTTAGAAGAGATGCAATGGGCACTAATGGTAACAATGAATACAATATACGAAGACAAAATGTGCAGTTGCACTGATCGCTTACCTATTGATGAATATTTGTTGTCAGTGTATGATATTTCTAGTGGAAAATACTTGTAATTATAAACCAATAAAAATACCTAATCTGTTTGTTTTTTCTTTTTATTAATTTCTGTAAAAAGACATTCATTTTTGTGGGGGTGTTTGCCATAATTACCACCCTTGGCAGGTTGATTGGTGATTGCAGTATCGGTTACTCAGATGGATGCTGCTGCCCATGCCCTGGTGTAAACCCTTAGTCGGCTTTTCCGACATCCACGGGAGGAGGATTATAGATTCTACGCTGCACACCACGGCACTTTTTATAGGGTGGCAGGAAGTCGGTGGATGGTGGCGGCTCATCCCTTCTAACAATTTTCTTTAACGCCATCATTATCGAGATACCTTATAAACATTTTTTTAACGCCATCTATATAACATCTGGGGATAATGACAACGCCATCTAGTGAAAAACAAAACAGTGCATGTAGAAGTGTGCGTGCGTGTAATTACATGAGGCAAATTGACAGATCTTATTTATAGTGAATTTGAAATTTCTAACGACTCTTTAACGAAAATTCATGCTGCATCAAATTCTATGACCTACACCGTGCTCGCAAACGGTAAAATTACTCACTAAAGACGCTCGAGTTTTGAACAAAAAATAAAAAAGTCAATATCTGTTTTTCCACGCCATCTAGCGTGAAACGAGCTTTAAGTAATCGAAAGCATCCCCCTTAAATAAGAGAATTGGGCCTCTCAGGTCAGTCATGTCATCAGACGAGCTATCAGCTAGACACACGCGACAACTTTATACTGTCATTGAAAGTAAAAAGAGAGCAGTTTACAAAGATAAGTACCTACTGAAGGTGCCACCTTCACTTGGTGTATATTCGCAAATGTTTGAGTTATTTTGCCAAGGAAAAGAACATTATGTATCGATAGACTCATGGTTGATTTTACCTTGGAAAAATAACGTAAACATTTGCGAATATACGCCAAGTGAAGTGGCACCTTTAGAAATACATGATCATACTCAGATAGACATAACTTTTCATTTAAAAAACCGACTTCCGCCATTGTATTTGATTAAATATTTGGATGAAAAAAAAATGATGAAAGAACCATAGTGGAGAAAGGATTATGATACTTTTTGAATGCAAATGCTTGGTTTGTTGCTGAAAATATCAAAATTGCCTTATGAATGCCTACAATATTTGAGGAGTTCCCTCAATTCCTCATGGATTCCATCATCAGAACTGGATTCCAAATAAAAAAAGAATTTTCCAAATTGGTTCATAAACGCTGGAGAAATGAGGTAACAAACATAAAAAAAAACAACCGAATTGAGAACCTCCTCCTTTTTTGGGAAGTCGGTTAAAAAGAAGTAAACCTACATTTATGGAAATTTTATTTATTTATTAAAAAACTATTATAACACCTTAACAGAGTAGGATAAAGCGATGTTATATGCACATGATTAAATAAAATAAAAACAAAGAACCAAGCTTAAAAATAAGTAGGTGTCTACTGGGGAATACCTATAATATTCTTATGGCCCGCTCATATTGTTTTTTTTATCAGAAACCTTTTCCTGTTTTCGGGCAACACCGCACCAAAGTTTCATCTCTATCTGCATAGTGGTTTACGAATGCATACGGGACAAAAAAAAACAGTAATTCATAATAAATAAACTGGTTGGTAATTTTATTGGGATATTATAAAAACAGTACAAAGGGATTTCAGGAATAACCCACTTGGGGGGGATTTTTGGGGGGGAAAAGTGGAATAAGCCCTTATTTTGTATGAGTGTTAAAATAATCATCAAAATCAATTAATAATTGGCAAACACGTAATAATGGCGTAACAAACATGTAAAAAAAAACATACGGGTCGAATTGAGAACCCCCTCCTATTTTGAAGTCGGTTAAAAACCAATATCCATAACAAAGATATAGGCTTACCGCGTGAAAACATAAAATGGTTTATGCGAATTCCATCAGGGTTGTCTGTGTATAATACGTACTTATTATTACAGATTAAGGACCGGTTTATGGATATAAATTATGATAGATTAAACCGGTCCTTTATCATCATCATCATTACCAGCAGTGGAAGTAGTTCATAGTAATTTATTCCAAAAAACAAAATAGTACGTAATAGTTTGGTAGTTAGACGTCAGGCTAGGTGAATGATGATGATGAAGGACCGGGTTCGCCTAAGGGCATGAACTCCACGAGTAGCCGGTTGAGACGCAAAAGGTGCGGATTTGATTCCCGCTGCGGTACAAATGTTTGCATGATCTGCCAATATTTGTTTTAGATCTGGGTGTTATTGTGGTACTATGGTACTCGTAGTTCCATACCCACGATACAGGGAATCCTAGTGTGGTATCAGGACTATGTATGTGACTGGTGGGTGTTATGGTTTATGTTATTACAATACAAATTACTCGTCGCTTATTAAGGTGGTACGTTATAGCAAAGTGACGCGAAATTCAAATTTTAACTTAAGAATGAATGAATGAACTTAAGAATGCGAACTTTAATTTTGCGGGAAACAGGAGACCTTAAAACTTAAAACTACCACTTAAAAAAACGAATGACAACGCGAGTTAGTACATTTAAAAAGCTATTCCTTGAACTTCTAGGTTAGATGGTATTTCCAACTTCTCACTAGTTAAGTAGCTATACCTGAGTAAAATATTTAAGTAATCCGCGATAATCGGTGTTGGTGTCACAACCTACCTACTTGTATTTTTATATACTTGGGCTTTATTTCTTCTTTATTATCACTGTTTGTTTTACCAAATAAATAAAATAAAATAATTATTTCTTTTGATTCCAAGGTTTTCACAAGGGTCTATACTAGGGCCCACTTATTTTATGGTATAATATAGCGTGGCAAAAAATTTAAAATGTTTTTTTTTATTTTGTTACAGGGTTCTCAATTTCACTATCAAAGCCTCATTTTAATTGACGTAGATCCAAAGCAGATTACTTCGACGGCATGACTCCTGAGGCCCAATTCTCTAATTAAAAAACATTCCAGTCACAATATAATCTCGTGTCAGTCGCCTGTCTCGTATAGTAACTATTATATATTCTTCGCAAGAAACGCGAAGATTAAGTAATAGTTACTATACGTGACAGTGCGACTGAGACGAGATTATACTACGAATTGAATGTTTTTAAATTAGAGAATTGGGCCTCAGATCGTTTAAAGTATGCTTACCTAGAAATTGAACCGGTAAGTTCAACCCTATTTAATTAGGGCCGTTATATAGCCATTGAATAGATGATAAGCGAAACATGTGAAATACATATACGTAAATGAATAAATTATTATTTTTATAATTAACCAGTTTTAGCATAGCGCCGAAATAGCTATGAGTATGTTAAATTTAACTTATTGCGTCACCGGTTCAAACAAGTATAGAGATAAATAAATAAAAAATATTGCATAATTTGGTGTATCGAAGAAATACATCCAATCTAGACTGCATTGAAACGTCATTTAAATTACAACAAATGGAAGCTCATGTCATATTTGGTAGGTATTTTACTTTTATCCGTAGTTCTGTCACAAATGCTAATATCATGCTAAACAGCATTGTGGGATTACTGGTAATGCCTATAGAGGCTTGTTATCCATTTAAATTAATACCCCAAAAACCTCAAAGTCAAAATAAAATAATTTTGAATAGTGTACTTGGGGCGCTGGCTGGCAGGTACGACAGTCGTCTGCAAAGGCACTGGGTATCGGCCCTTATCAACCCCAACTCTAGGCAGATATACTGCATTAATTAGTTAGAACTGACTAGTGTAGTGTATCTGCTTTCAGTAGGTACATAATTTTAGGAAATGTAATTTTAAGTTATGTAATTTTTGACATTTAATTTAATTTAATTTTGACATTTATGAATCTTAGTTGTTCGAATAAATAAATATATTATTATTATAGTTCCTATAAATAACTTTTCATTTAAAAAACCGACTTCCGCCATTGTATACGACTAAATATTTGGATGAAAAAAATGATGAAAGAACCATAGTGGTGAAAGGATTATGATACTTTTTGAATGCAAATGCTTGGTTTGTTGCTGAAAATATCAAAATCGCCATATGTACCTATGCCTACAATATTTGAGGAGTTCCCTCAATTCCTCATGGATCCCATCATCAGAACTGGATTTTGAAAAACATGGGACCAATCTGGAAGTATATCTATACAAATAAAAAAAGGATTTTCCAAAACGGTACATATAGGTCATAGGTCATAAACGCCGGAGATATGCGGTAACAAACATAAAAAAAAATAAAAAAAAAAATACAACCGAATTGAGAACCTCCTCCTTTTTTGGGAAGTCGGTTAAAAAATATGTTAGAAATGTCTCACTTTGATTTTTTTAACTCCTCTCGGGCCCCAATGTCGTAACATATTAAAAATCTCGCAGTAAAAAAAACATAAAACCAGTCTATGTATCTAGGATTAAAAATTTTCCGTAACAAAACGATAATTTTACAATTTTGTTAATTTGAGTGCCGGAACAAGCCTATAAGTTGTAATTGTGATGTTAATAATGTTATTTATGTATTGAATCCCCCCCCCCCCCCATCCCTTTTTAAGATAATCCGCGTTTTATTAGGATTAAATTGCCACTTACCTGTTATTATCCAATAATGTAATTTAATCTAATTATATTATTTAATTTGCATGTTATTTATTTTAAAAACTGAACTTCGCGTATATTATGATTACTGATGAATAATACTATATAACTCACATTCAATGATATGTTTTTGCGATGTTTTAGAAAGAAAAAATGTTTAAAATTTAAATTATTTGTCCTCACTTGTAACCGGCTAAAGCTCACAGTGTGTAATAAATTCTTGATAAGGTAAGAGCTACAATCAAGTTATGACAAAAATGTCTTATAACCCGGCCAAGTGCATCTCACATCACTTATAGAGTAGGGTTCCGAAATCAAGTTACAGTTTTCCCTCTATAACTCAAAAAATATATATTATAATTTTCATGGATACCCTTATGAAATAATTTTTGATGAAGTCAACTTTGAACTTGTAAAATAAAGTGATAAAATTAAGATTATTACTTTATTTTATTATACTACAAGATCAAAGTTATTCAAACAAAACAATTTGATCCTTGTGATTTCATAATTAAAATACTTTTGACTTTGGCTTTGACTTTGACCTGGCCTTCCCCCCCACCCCTTAGAATAAGAAAATGGCCTAAATGAAAATTCTTACCCCCTTAATCATAATAATTTTTTAAACCTGTTTTAGTTAAACAGGAGGTAAACAGTTTTAGCAACAGGAGTAATTTTAGTTTATAAGACGATTCAAAATGATCCTTGTGATTTCAATGAATAAAGTTCTTTTTGACTTTGACTTTGTTAAAATAGCTTTTGATTTGTTCTATCATACGCTAAAACAAGACAAAAGCTATTTTAGCTATCTAAAGGTTTCAAAATCGATTATGAATACGGTCTTTAAATTCCAGTATAAGTAGAAGTTCTTAGTCCGGTACAGTTTTTAAAGGAAACGGAAAATATTAAAAAAAAAATTTGAAAATGCGTATAAAATTGTGTTGAATAATAATAATAATAGTATATTAAAATAATAAGATAATTGGTTAAACTATATAGCAGCCTACTTACACGGAACCTTCTACACGCTAGTTCGATTCGCACTTGACTAGTTTTTTTTTAATATATGGCAAGGACACATCACATAATCTGTGTAAATTTATACGGCTGCCAAGATATAGACAGAATCTAGACAGACAAACATACATAGAAACACACATAACATAACACATAACACACTTAACAGTCACATGCGTAGTCCTGATCCCACACTATAGGATTCCCTATGTCGTGGGTATCAAGAGCTACGAGTACCATAACACCCAGACCCGAAACAAATATTTGCAGATCGTACAAACATTTGTCTCGCAGCGAGAATCGAACCCGCAACCTTTCGATTCTCAGCCGGCTACTCGGCCACTGCGCCAAAGAGGTCGTCACCAGACAGACGAATGGTTGACGGCGTATATATAATAGGATCCCTTCAAAGAGAATACAATCAATACGTTTAAGGTCCCGTTAGCACCCGTTCCCAACGGGTTCCCGTTTGGGTTCCGTGCCCAAAGGCACGGAACCCTAATAACAGTAAGTATACGGAACAACAAATAAAACAAAAACATTGTCAATATATTTTTATCAAACATCAATACCCCATGTATATATAAATGTGTTATATATGTTAAGTATAAACCCGTGTTTGTATATATATATATATATATATATATACAGATATTAATATAGATGGCAATCAAGTTGAGATGGCGGGGATCGAGATTGAGGATATCGCGCAGGTACACTTGCGCACAATAATAATACACTTCACGTCAAAAAAATCTAAACACTACGAAGATTTTCTTTCTAGGGACAAATAACCAAATAAAAGGATTATTTCTTTAAGAAAAGCCATCATTTTATTTGTTGGCAGTTCGTTACCTCGTACTTCTTACTGTTAGGTATATGTCAAAAACAAAACCGTTTATAACAATACTTTTCTAATAATCCATTAAACACATAAGATAATTTAAAAGAGTTGATAAATAAATTATCTTATCTTATCTTATCTTACATAAACCTGAGAAGTGTTTTGATTTTTTTGATGAGATCAAAATATCACAGTGAACAGTTGAAAACACCGACGAAATGGATAAAAATAAAATGCGTGTCGCAGTAAAATATTGACCTTAGTAAAATGATTATTTTATTAACAAGATTAATAATATTATGTTATTTATTAGTTTATATTTCATCCGTCCCTTGTAATAATTTGAAACAATAGTGCCTACTGATAACTTTTCATTTAAAAAACCACCTTTCGCCATTTTGTTTGACTAAGAATCTGGATGATATTTGATGGTGAAAATTGGTTTTGGAATGGGACCTATCTGAAAGCATATTCTTTCAAATAAAAAAAAAAAAATTTCAAATCTGTTTATAAACGTCGGAGTTATAAGGTAAAAAATATAAAAACAAAAAATACAAGCGAATTGAGTACCTCTTCCTTTTTTTGAAGTCGGTTAAAAATGGGTTGTTTTGATTGTACCCCTTGGGTCTCAACTGGGCCGCGCTGCCCGAAACTCTATGGTTTTTTAAATGACCCTGAGTCTCAACTGGGCCGCGCTGCCGTTCCGATCAGCCCAAATACGAGTCTACGCAACTTTTGAATTTTGTATTCAGTTCAGTTGCGTGTTATTGGTTGATTTTGGTATGTGTCATGGCTTGTACGGTAGGTAGGTCCAACACCAAGGACCTACCTACCGTACAAGCCATGAATCAAGCCTCTGCGTTCAATAAATGGAAAGTGCCCACTTTTTTTCCATTTTCCATTTTCCGGCAGAGCAAAAGCTTCTCGCTGGAAAAAAGTGGCGGTTACACGAGAGGCTAGTAATGTATAATTTATTACTTTTAATAAATCGAATGCGTATTGCCATCAAATAAATGGCAAAACCTATGGAAGACCTTAGCACAATGCTCCCAGGTCTGGAAACAACACCTTCTTGGAACGATTGGTTCAATTAAGTAGGAAGTTAGTAGGACAGTTAGTTGTAATCCGTGGATAACGTCGTGGGTTGTACATTTACTCATATTTATATAAACAATGTTATTTACTAATATCCTAATGTCTGTTTGTTTTCCCCAATAAAGTAAAATAAAATTAAATAATGAGTAACTCCTTTGCAGACTTTTTAAGTAAGATATGAGAAAGTTCATCTATACCGCAACTTTATTTACTTTTTAACCGACTTCCCACTTTTCCTTTTTTTTTTTTTTTTTTTTAATGTTTGTTACCGCATATCTCCGGCGTTTATGAACCGATTTGGAAAATTCTTTTTTTATTTGAATAGTTATACTTCCAGATTGGTCCCATTTCATAATCCAGTTCTGATGATGGGATCCATGAGGAATTGAGGGAACTCCTCAAATATTGTAGGCATACATATGGCGATTTTGATATTTTCAGCAACAAACCAAGCATTTGCATTCAAAATGTATCATAATCCTTTCACCACTATGGTTCTTTCATAATTTTTTTTTCATCCAAATATTTAGTCGAATACAATGGCGGAAGTCGGTTTTTTAAATGAAAAGTTAATACGTTTTTAATCGTAGGTACAGACTGAAATGACTCATTCATACTGAAAACTATTTGATGTATAAATGGTTATTCATAATTCACTTATTTATTGGTAAAATAGCCAATTATATTATTTTCATCTAATTAAAGGCACCTCCACACTATGTCCCGTTACACACGCGTGTATCTCAATGTCCTTTCCATTGTAGTTCATCCAGTGATAATACAGTAGCGTTGAAGAGTATGAAAGCAGTATTAGGCTTGCGAAGAGTATTAGTACTTTTATGCTTAGTAGTATAGCCGGTCCTATGACGTAAATTATCTTTAAGTTATAGATCTGCTCGTCAACTAGTCTTGGCTGCACCTGAAATCGAAACAAAAATATTAAATGCTGGTTGCACCTTGATCGCCGGTGCGAGGTGTTTTTATACCATGGTCATAGAATACGTAATAACCACAGGTAGAGTGGCCACTCCTCGCCCCGCACCAATCGGAGTGACCGCACCCCGCCGCCGTCGGAAAAGTTCGGAGGAGCCATCGTGGAGCTACAAGTCGCAGGGGTGTGCGCTTGCAGCGTTGCCAAAAGGTTACTTTTGTAACCTTTTAGGTTTCTTTTGCGTCCACCAGGTTACTTCCAGGTAACACGACTCAAAAGGTAATTTTTAGTTTACTTTTTGAAGTCAAAAATTTTGTTAAATTAGAATATGCAAGTTTGAGTGAATTCGGAGTGTAGGTGTGTGTAGTGGAGTGCAGGTGATCTAAGTAAAAACCCAGTTAGGTATACGAAAAAAGTAGATTTGGGATACAGTTATACATTATTACAAAAGTTTCTTGGAAAAATACGTAGGTAACCTAATAATTAAATCATGTCATGGACTGCAACCCTAGATTTTACACACACAGTTGCGCGTGTACGAAAACTTCATCTGTGTAGCGTCAGTGAACTCGGCAGCATTCGGCAGTGAAAACGCTGCGACTGTACGAAGTGTCCGGGGTGTGCCATGGTATCAATAATACATCTACCCTATATATTTTACGATAGTAATTATTAATCTCCCTTTTCTTAGCGTGTTTGTGTTCAAGGTTTCGTTACTTATAAACTAAAAAAAGAAACCCTTAAAACACTGGTCCCACCGCCGGCGAGTAAGCGATGAGCTATCGACGATTTTCTCGCCCAAGAAACGAACAAAAGATAATCGCTCCCATGTAAATAAAAGAGAGAGATTATATTTATAGTTAATCGCTGGGCTACTCGTTCTACGTACAAATTCTACTCGTTTATCGCTCGTCGCCGGCGGTGGGACCAGTGCCTTACGTCTAAGGGTCAGAAGCTTAAGGGACTTCTTTTTGTATTGATATATGACGGCTGTCAGCAACGTGTTCTCTCAATAAGGTAAATCTGTAGTCGTTTTCAACATGTAGGTATGTTAGGTGAAACGATTTGAAAAATATATTCCTTTTTTCCTTATTGGGATCCAAGAAGGGGTTGGAAAATTCAAACTGAAGTGTAAGATCAAGTGGGGTAGCATAATGAAAGGTCTTCATTATTGAATTTCAAAACTATTTCAGGCGGAAACTTTTTTTTTATACGACTTTGCAAGCAAACAAGCATACGGCCCACCTGACGGAAAGCAGTTACTGTAACCTATGGACGCCTGCAACACCAGAGGCATCACACGCGCGATGCTGACCCTTAGACATAAGTACCAGTGCCTAAAGATGAAAATGCCTGTAATTTCACCGGCACCCGTTCCCTCCAAACCAAAACACAACAATGCGAACACTACTGCTTGGCGGCTCAAATAGCTAAGGTGGAAGTACTTCCCCGGAACGAACTCTTTCACATGAAGTTCTACTACTAACAAAAAACCCCTGTCTCTAGGTCTCGACAAAATTGATTTCGGGAAATAAACTATTTGCTGTTGTAATTTAAGACTAGACTAGGTCTGGCTCTTAAACTCAGGTCTAAACCATATTTCATAGTGAGACCGAGAACGTTATCTGTTTAATTCAAAATAAACCTCGAAAGCCTCAAGAATAGCATATGTACCACTTTTGAGCAGCAGCACTTTAAGTAGAGTAATAACACACATCTATGGTTCTAATGAGATATATGTAACAACGAACCAATGTTGAACTTACAATCTTCAAGTACGCCACAGGTATGATCATGTTGGAGAAATGACTTGTCTCAGAATTGAACCCAGCATCACCGATGTAGAGGTTCACCTGGATTGAGAATCTGGTCTCCAAGGCCATGCCGGTCTTCTGAAAACATAAGGCAAATATGTTATCTAGCGATCTATGAGCCGTAGTAGTATCGGCCTAATAATAGGACTCCTCCAACTCCTCCTGTAAAAGGTGACTAAGGAATTACCTACGCAAAGGGGTGGGCATCATCAGCAAAATACAATCTAAAAATGACACAAAAGCAGGCCTATTACATGTCAATAAAAATTTTCAATAATCTACCAGATGAACCTAAAAATCTATCTGGATATATTAATATTAAATTTAAAAAATGGCTGATGGGTAGATGATATTACTCTTTAAATCAATGCTTACAATACAGAGATTTTCAATTATAATTTTTATAGATTTACCAAATTATTGACATTTTTATTTTACTTCGTTGTTTATTCTTTATTCTAATTTTATTGTTTTCAAATTAATCATAATATTACCCATGTGAAAATTTGCATGCCTAGTTATAAGGTAGAACATATAGGACTTTTTCTAGTTTAAGACCTTGTTGTATTTACAATGTTTTGGCAAATAAACTTATCTTATCAGCATCTACCTAAGTACTGTACACCAAACTGCGTTTACCAATTCGCCTGGCGTGGTGATTATGGCAAATCCCCCCACAATTGCACGCTATGTGGGAGGCCTCATCCAGCAGTTGATGTCTACCGGCTGATAAAGAGAAGAGTTTTTGCTCGGGGATTGGGTGGTGTTGTTTTGTTTCGGTTACCACCCTAAAATGTATTGGTGGTTCGTAAAAATGACTGTAAAACCTTCCTCGGCCGTTTTTTAAACTCGTGAAGAACTGACATGTCCTAGAACCATAAAATCATGTGACATCCACCTAATCTCACAATTCATTATTATTAGTTAATCAAAGCACAGGCCTAATGTCTCAGTAGAAAATAAAGCTCTGACCAGTCCATTTCAAAATGATGACTGCATTGAAAATTGCATCGTTGATCAAAATTTAAAATAAGTAGGTGCGTCTTAAACTGGACGCCGCACTGTTTAATAATATTAAAAATAAAATAATCCATAAACAGGTAACCACAAGGACCGTTTTCCAACGTCAAGCTTGAGTTAAGTGCCAAGTAAAAGTGGGGAAGGGGAGTTTTAGACTAAACGCATGTAGGGACACGGCTTTAAGTGTGTCACACACGTAGCAGATCCGGTAACATATCTGTATCTGAGCGCGTATCTATCCATATCGCTCTCTATACTAAACTCAAGGAGCAACACACACGTAGCAGATCACTTACATTTTCCCGTCAAGCATCTGTAGGCACCGACATAATATATCAAAAGATGGATGATAAAAGATGATATCTGTGTATATAAATTGAAATACAATACAGTTTGAAGGTTTCCGCGTGAATGTATCATTTTCGTATATTATCGTATCTGCTACGTGTGTGATACCTTCAGATGCGATAAGTTTTTATACGCATATAAAATACTACCGCATCTGCTGCGTGTGTGATGGCCTTTATGCACTCATTGTTTTGACAATATGTTCTTAAATCGCTCTAGCTGTTTCAGCGTGAAGAAGTAACTAACATACTCACAAACTTTCGCATTTATAATATTAGTGAGATGTGAGCAAATTTATGAGCACACCTAACTGTATGTTGTAAAACTTACGGGCTCTATCACAAATGAGCTTCCATGTCGTTCCTCATCGGGTTTCATGCCTTCAATCTTCTCGTAAAGCTTGGGGTCTGCATCCATGAAATGGGCGTTGGACAGGACCACTGGCAAACCTAAAATATATAACATAACATAACACCCAATAGATACACAGTCCAAATCCCACACTAGGACTCCCTGTGTCATCAACTACGTAGTTCCTGATACCCAGCAGGAACTACGAGTACCATATGGTAACATAATACCCAGACCGGGAAAAAATATTTGCAGACCATGCAAACATGGGAATCGAACCCTTTAAAAAAATAAAGTTAGGCTTAATATCGTACTCCAAACAAAGATTAAATGCTTTGATATGTCATAACGCCGCTTCGTCCAAGTCGACTCAGGAAACTCGCTTCGCTCGTTCAATTAACAAAAAACCTGTACTACTGTGACTAGTAAATTTCCAATAGAGTTCCAATAACTGGGTCAGATTTGCAAAGGCTGACCAATTACCGACGCAAATAAACAAGATAAGTCAAGGCAAATAAACTGTTAAATATTTATTGAATTTGCTAATGAAGACGTCATGTTAGTTAGGCCAATGCTACTGTTGATGACAGCGTGACACTCTAATTGCAGTTGTTGTAGGTCAAAATCATCAGCTTGTTTATCATTAAAGATCTGGATGTAGAAAAAATGCAAAAGATATTTTAATTTGCCTCGATCAAATTTCTGTGTTCAGATTTATTGGCAATTAGCGGGATGACAAATGTTAAAAAGATAGATACTATGACATTTCATCTGATCTAAGAGTATTTTGGGACCTTTCCCCGAATACAGAGTAATTCTTCTTCTTCATCATCAAAGAGTTTGTGGCAAAGGTTCTACAAATTGTAATTAGGGATCAGATGTGTTTGGGCCAATAAGTTGCAACTGCTATGGTGGCATTCGAAGCAAATAAGATTAACCGAATACAAATTGTTTCTGCTAGGAGTTTCACTACATGATAGAATCCGAAATGAGGATATCCGTAGAAGAACCAAGGTCAACGACATAGTTCTCAGAATTAGCAAGTTGAAGTGGCAATGGGAGGTCATACAGCTCCGTAGCGACTGATAACCGTTGGGGAGTAAAGGTTCTCGAGTGGCGACCACAAACCAGACGACGACGGTAGAGGAAGGCCTTCCACTCGATGGACTAAAGACATTGCAAACGTTGCAGGAAGTCGGTGGATGGAGTTTGCTCAAGACCGTTCGTCGTGGCATTCTAAGAGGGAGGCCTTTGTCCAGCAGTGGACTTCTACAGGCTGATGATGATGATAATAAATTGTTTCTAATTCAATGTCCTCACCTAAGAAGCAAGGTGACAGATCCGAGATACCATCCTGACAGATGTCATAATTACACAGGCATTCTGTCGCATTATTCCTCGTGAAAGTCCTATTGCTGATGCGGAACTCTAGAGCTTCAGCTCCATACGACTCTTTGGTGCCAACATAGTCTAGTTCTAGCATCCGGCAGAGAATGCTGCGGTAAATCCTTATAATCTGTTTTGAGGTCAACTCAGAAGGGTAGCTGATGCCTTCGTACGCGTTTGTGAAGGTGTTGCAGAGGGTTCTGTAAAAATGGAACACTCTTAAAAAGAAAGCCCTATAGACGATGATAAAATTAATCAAGTTGTGAATGACTACGATGGCTATGTCACAATGAGAAAATGAATGAAAACGAATCTGTGAATATGAAACTCCAAACTAGCAAACCAAACAGGCGTCAAGGTATCGCTAGAAAGTGAGTAAAGAAAGACGCGTTAACTGAGTTGGTGCATGATAGAGGCACCTGTAATATGGGAATAGATTAATATTAAAATAGAAAATAAAAGTCCAAGAACTTACACGAAGAAGTAAAATTCCGGCTCTTACCGTTTATTGGGAATCTTATACCCCCAAGAATCGAGTCCATGTGAGTGGTTCACAGACTTGATGGCAAACTTGTCGACATTTTTAGCACTCACTTCGTAGAGGAACTTGGCTTTCTTGTCGTAGAGCTGTGGAAAGATTAAAATTTCCTCAAAGAGATGGCCATTTCAAATCTTTGACAGTGATGGTAATAATTACGGCCTATTTACGTTTAGCTCAGCACAACATGATGATTCTATTACAAAAATAACGACTATACACCACGTACGACTATTCTCCTGCTGACGTTTCGTTGACCATTTTGAGGTCCTTCCTCATGAGCACCGACCACACCAAAAAATTTTTTTTTTTTTATGCAAAATGATACCAAGCCACGACAACTTCAATTCTATGATGATTATAATTATAGAAAAGGATGATGAAAGAGACACACGTATGAGGATGTGCAGTAAAGGGTAGACCTGTAAAGCACTGGGATGAAATGGCCTAGAACAAGCAGAGACTGTGAGCGATGGTACTAATAAACGGGCATACCATGTCAGAGGACAATCTAAATGATTGTTTACCGGTGTCACACATGTAATAGTAAATTGTAATCGTTTTACTGACCAACCAACTGAGAGTATTTAGTAAACTGTAACAATCTGTGAGTATTAAGGATATTTTATTTATTCAACGATAGATACTTTAGCCCTATGAGAAAAAAAGAAAGAGAGATAGAGCAAGAGAGTCCGGCCTAAGAATAGACCACTCCAACTCGTCACATGGATGTCGTAAAAGCCAACTAAGGGATTACACCAGGCGATGCACTGCAGCGTCCACCTGAGTACTCAACATGAATACTTCGATCACCAATCCGCCTGCCAAGCGTGGTGATTATGGCAATTACTCCCATTGTATTTTATGGGGCAAGCCTTGTCTAGCTGTGGATTTCTAACCGCTGATTATTACTTTAGCCCTGGGAATAGGCAAGGATGTAGTTCTTGTTACTTTTTGACTTGATTTAACCCGATTATGATGCAATTGACTTGACAACTTTGCAATTTAAACTTACCCTATCCAAAACCCCCAGCACGTCAAAGGTAACCCATCCCGGCAGCAAGGTATTTCCCAACTTAATGAGGGGTTCGTCGTACCCCCACAAGTAGTCCGACGCTGGCATATGTAAGATGGCCTTGGAGTTCAATCTGGCTGTAAGCAGGTTGAAACCTAGCCGGGGTATGAGTGAGTAGGTGCCCATTTTCGAGGCCATGCTCTGAAAAGATGTAATTTCTATTTTGATTAGAATGTAAAGTTTCTTGGGCCATGGTAGCTAAATAGAAACTGTTCCACCTTCTGATCAAAATGTTAAACTCCAGTAACGGGTGATACCAATTTACCACGTAACCAAAACAACGAAGTTACTCTTACCACGAGTTTATTTTATAACCGAACCGAGTCAATCTCAAATCAAAATATGGTATTTGACCTCGGTCAGTTATTTATGGCCAATATGGAAATTGGCTCACTATAATTTTGGTTCCTCGTTATTTATTTCTTGTTTGTATAGTAATTGAGTGACTTACTCAAATCCTGCTAATTTGACTGATTTAAATATTTTTCGACTCATTCCTGGTTCATTAGGAACTCGTTAAATAATTAATAATTAACAAGTAGTTCAGCCAGGACTGAGACCTCGCGAATACCCGTGATGTATTTATACCTCCATACTAAGTCTAAAGTAAAATTAAAAATAGTTTTGAAATGTCCACACAAAGCTCTTTCATCTGACATCCCATTTGACCTTACTGTCTCACTTATATTTGTTTTTTTTCTCTATTGGACCCCAATATCTCAATTAGGGTGCGACTGATTTGGCTCATAGCCTTACCTACAAATTGTACCAACTGTCAACCCACATATCGAATTTCATGAAGATTATCAACGGTTCGAAAGCTATAGAGGTTGCGGGTTCGATTTCCGCTGCGGGACAAATGTTTGCATGGTCTGCAAATATTTGTTCCGGGTCTGGGTGTTATGGTACTCGTAGTTCCCGATACCCACGACACAGGGAATCCATATATGCATACTATGCATATGACTGGTTGGGTGTTATGTTGTGTATGTGCAACGATTCATCTAAGTTGAGCTCGGAGAACTCGCTTAGCTCGTTCAATTAATATTTACCAGCATAGCGATGTTCGGCATGGTAACATTGATGTCTTCCGGTTTAGCTATCGACTCTTCGGGCAAGAACTTGTTCATGATCTTGGGAGAGTACCGGATGACGTCAGCAGCCAAGTCTATTTCCAGCAACTCGTTCGCTCTTGATTCTCTAACAACATTGAAGGTATCATAGGTATCATCATCATCATCATTCAAAACTAGACGTCATCAATGATGAGCATTTTCTACTTCTTGCTTGTGCCATACCTGAGGCTTTACAATGAACTCTTATAGCGGTTCAGTTCAAAAACTATTCAGTACAACATGTCGGTTCTGTAATGTCCGCAGATGTACGTTTAAAAGCACAGTAGCATGTCAACGACGAACCGAAATTTTGTACAGGTAATCATTTTTTAACTGAATCGCTTTATGAGCTCATGGTAAGGCCTCTGTAGACTAAAATCTAGAACAGAGGTGCACCAGTTTTTCAAAATTTTTTTTTTTTTATTTATGGTTTGGTAACCATTATAAATTAGAAGTTTATGAAACTGTTGCATAATAAGGGTTCTTAAAATACGAGTGTGAGTAAAAAAAACGAGCCGCAGGCGAGTTTTTTTATAGCATCATTCAGTTCTTCTATGGACAACTGTATCATAATATAACTTTATCTACTCTCATACTGAAATATAAAGATTAAAAAACTAAAAACAAAACTAATGATGACAGTCTTTATGCACATATGCCATCGAAATAAATTTAAAAAATTACATTTCGATACAGCTCTTCTATGGGCAACTGTATTATAATATAACTTTTTTTCTATAACGATACAACTTCACATGGACCAAGGAGGTTGTAATGCAGTTTTTCTACATAATCTGTGGACGCGGCGCAACACGCTCACGCATATGGATTTTAGCGCTAAACGGTTACAAATAAATCCAAACATAAGCTGTAATTTTACGCAAATTTCAATATCACATTATTTGGTCTTAAAACGCTCGTTTTTTTAACTCACACTCATATTTTAAGAACCCTTATTATGTAACAGTTACATAAACTACTATTTTTAACACTCTCTTAACCATGACTATTACTGTAGCACTTTTGGGTATACATTATGCAGCATTCAAAATGATGATACTTACTGATAAGTAAATGGTCCAACCTCCTCCACCTTCAATTTAGTATCCTGGCCTTCTAGAAACCGCTTTGCGTTGGTGACGTTGAAAAGATACACGGAGAGGTGAGCACCCTCAGACTCTGCACTCAAAGCCTCGTGGACGTAGGTGCCGTAGTCTACTCGACAGTTCTGATAAGGAAAGATGAGATTGGGTTCTTTAAACAGCCTTTAGACATCCACAGATGGACGAGGCCTCGCCCATATTTATTATTATTTATTTATTAACACACACATAATAGGAACTGTGAACTGAGCAAAATGAGTCTAACCACGTTTAGTCTACTTTTTCCATCAAGGAATTCCGCAATCCTTTTGAATCATCAGATCAGCTCGTTGTCACCATAATATTGTATTGTCATCGGAACTTGACATGCAGGTTTGCAAAATGTCAGCTCAATCGAGGTGGAGTTGTTTTAAAATTCAGTTGCAAGACTTGACCCACACATACTGACATGTAAGTAAAACAAAAGTTTGTAAAAAGAGGAGCTTAGAACGACTCAAATTGAAAAGGATGAAGGTTCTACATACATAGTTGATGATGAGACGAATAGGATCAATCAACATGAGAGCCACGTCAATAACCAGTAGAGTTACCCCAAGCACGATAGTCCAGAAAAGCCTTTCTGGAATCACAAAATTGGTATGTTTTAGGGTTCCATATACCTTATCAGGAAAAATAAGACCCTTAAAGGATCACGTTGTTGCCCGTCTGTCTGTCTGTCAAGATTCTTTTTCACAGGAACGGCTAAATGAACTTGAAAGGATCTTGCCGTTTCGGCAAGGCAGCTCGTACTACACCAAAAATAATTGCGTCAAAACAATACCTCGTGTATTATGAGGATAATAAACCGTTTTTGCTTTACCAACAAGTCTTTTTAAGATTCATGACCGCAATTCATAGTTTTTGGGACATAAAGTTTTGAGGTTAGTTTTAAAATAAATACATTCTTTAGTATCTTTTGGGCCTTGGCATGATAAAAAGGATGTTCTGATAAAAAAAACTTACTTCATAAATAGTCTGCATAATCTTAGCACTCAGGTAGTTACAATAACCAACATTTTGGTAACATGGTAGGTAGGTACCTAATCGTGATATCCATGACACAGGAGATCCTAGTGCGGGATCAGTAACTGTTAAGTATAAGGCAATGACGTTCTAAAAACTCGATGAGGTATATAGTTAAATATTATTAATAACCAGCTATTAGTAAAGTCAGGAAAGTAGCAAGTATAGGTACAATAAAACACTAGATAGGTATGTAGCATCATTTTCATCATCATTATAATTTCATCCATTTGACGTCCCTTGCTGGACATAGGCCTTTCCCATAGAATTTCACAATGAAC